>CAJVGC010000432.1:37564070-37809619 GCA_910822075.1 Senecio squalidus
AGAGGACTTAATAATGAGAGAAGTTATTTGAGAGGAAACTTCATAAGGTTAAATCATAGAACACCTGCTTGTCAATTAATGCTTAATTGTTGATAATTATAATTGTATTCGAGAGGAACATTATAGTTGGAAATAGTTAAAGTTAGTAAAATATTCGAGAGGAGTTTCACTATATCTTAGAAGTTAAATATACTTTCAATATCTTGAACATAATTGGAAAACAAGTGAAGTGTTAAACAAGTGTATTTTCTCCATTATTTGATAACAAACAATTACTTTTCTCAAATCGATTTTATAATCATTCTTTAGTTTAAATAGTTAATTAATCGTGACAACAAAAAACCCAAAAACAAACAAGTATTATTAATTCGAAATTAAAAGCTAAATTAGTCCCTGTGATCGAACCTTTATTTACTTAAAGCTATATTATATACGAATAGGTCCACTACCTATAAGTGTGTAATTAAGTCTACAAGTAGGTCGAGTTTATTAAACTAGATTTTACACATCACTACCCGACTTAAACCAAAAACTACCAGAATTAAAATATTTTTGTATTTTTCCCTTTTTCTTCCCCTCTTTTTTTATATTGAACAAAAAAAGAAAACAAAATGCAAAAAGATATGTCAAAAATAATTTTAAGAAACACTTAATCAAAATTTATTAGACCAATAGCCCGAACAAGAAAATTAAATCTTGTTACATCAAATGCCTTTGTGAAAAAGTCTGCTAGTTGTAGGTCTGTATGAATCTTGACTAAGTGAATCAAGTGTTTTTCAAAACAGTCTTTTATGAAGTGGTGTCTAATCTCAATATGTTTAGTCTTACAATGTTGGACTAGACTCTTAGTAATAAACATGGCAGCAATGTTGTCTATGTGAACAGGAGTGTTCATAAAATTAAGGCCATAGTCTTGCATCTGGTTCTGAATCCATAAAACTTGAGATGTACAAGAACCAGCAGCAATATATTCAGCTTCAGCAGAATACTGAGAAACAGAGGTTTGTTTCTTGTATTGCCATGATACTAGCCTATTTCCTAAGAACTGACAACCTCATGTAGTAGATTTCCTATTCAAGTTGCAGCCATCATAATCACTATCAGTACATACATAAAAGTCAAAGGTAGAATTCTTAGGATACCAAAGGCCTAAAGAAGGTTGTCCGGATATCTAAAAATCCTCTTAACAGCAATTAAATGAGAACCTTAGGAGCAGCCTGAAACCTAGCACACAGACACACTCCAAACATAACATCAGGTCTACTTGTAGTAAGATGCATCAATGAACCTATCATAGACCTATATAAATGTTGGTCAACACTATCACCATTATCTAACTTCTTAACATGTAGTCCTAAGAAACAAAACATCTCCCCCATAGAGCTCATTTGAAATTTTGAATGCATGACGAATTCCAAATCTGTACATAAATCATCACAAGTTGAGCCAAAAGTTATGTCATCTACATAGATCTGAACAAATATTGATTCATGGCCAACTGTTTTAATAAATAAAGTCTTATCTATTGTCCCTCTTAAATACCCATTATCAATCAAATACTTGGGCAATGTATCATACCAGGCTTCTTCTGATGTTATCCATACAATGCCTTGTCCAATTTGACTACATGGTCAGGGAATTGAGGATCTAGAAAACCAGGAGGCTGACTAACATAAACTGTCTCCTTAAGAACTCCATACAGAAAGGATGATTTAACATCCATCTGATAAATCTTAATATTCTTAAAGGCAGCATAAGCTAAGATAGAAAATTGACAGCCAAAAGGTTTGAAAAATCCTATAAAAGGCTTTCTTCCTGAAAACAATTCATAAGAAGTGTTTCCTAAGCTATTAACTATATGAATCCTATTGTTGACATAACACATGGTTTTTACTACTTCTGTCCAAAATGTAATAGGTAATGAAACTACACTTAGTATGGCTCTAGCTCCCTCAATTAATGTTCTATTTTTTCTCTCTGCAACACCATTCTGTTGAGGTGTTCTAGAGGAGCTATATTGCCTAGAAATACCCTTAAGTGCACAAAACTCATTCATGGTGATATTGTTAAACTATGTGTCATTCTCACATCTTACAACCTTAACCTTTTTATCACAAAAATTTTCTATTTGAATAACAAAGTCTTTTATAATCTCAGATGTTTCACTCTTATGAGCAAGGAAAAAGACCCATGAAAATCTTGAACAGTCATCAATGATAACTAAACAATAAGATTTCATGCCAAGACTTTTCACACTGACTGGACCAAATAGATCCATGTGTAGAAGGTGAAGAACAATATCTACTGAATTTTGAGTCTTAAGTTTAAAACTTGATTTATCTTGTTTTCCTTTAAGACATGAAATACAACGGTCAAGTAATTGAAAATTCTTTTTAGGTAATCCAGAAACTAGATTATCTGTGACCAGTTTATTCATGCTTTTAAGTTTACATGACAAAGCCTTCCATGTCATAAATCAGACTCCTTTTCAGTAGCTTTAGATATGAAACAGTTTGATGATTCAGTTGATTGTACATTGTTCATATCTAAAATATACATATCTTCACATCTTGGTGTTTTCAAAACAATCATGTCTTCTGGAATGACATATTTTTGTTTAAGAATATAGAAAAAAATCTTTTGTGAAAGCTACGGTATAATCATTATCACATACCTGAGACACTGAAAACAAGTTATAGTTTAATTCCTTTACAAAGTTGACCTGCTTGAGAGTCAAAGGTCCATATGTCACCTTTCCTTGACCTGTGATTAATCCTCCCATATCACCACCAAAAGATAGATTTCCTTCCATAAATGCAATGAAATCTTGGAGCAACTTTATATTCCCTGTCATATGTCTTGATCAACCACTGTCTACCACCCAGATGTTTTCTTCTGAACTAGTGGATTGCCCCCCTGCAAAGATCATTTTTCAGTGAGATTTTGGAACTCATTTGGTAAACTTTGAATGCATTCCTTTAAATTTGTTAAACTTGAAATGATCATGCATTTTTCTCTCAGGATTACAAGTTTGATAATCCGAATTAAAATTGTTATCACCCGAATTAAATTTATCAATACTCGAGTTAAATTTTGAACTCAAATTTTTAAAAGAATTAAAGATTTGTGTATCCGAATTAAAATTTTGTTCACCATATTTGTTTTTTACAATATGTTTACCAGATTTAATTTTCATTTTACCCGATTTAAACATATCATCACCAGATTTTAAACTTTTTAACTCGAATATTTCAGTCAATTCTATATTAGCATTTAAAGTAGATGAGTCATGAAAGCAATTTTCAACAAGTAAGCCACTTTTAAATGATGTAAATCCAGGCTTAACTGAGTAGTTGTCATTGAATGGAGGAGGTACTACATTGAATCCAATACCTGCCTTTGCTTTATGCACCATTTGATGCTCAAAGATACCATTCAAAGTATTTGATGACATGTTGAACTTCTAAACATGAATTTTTGACTCTTTAAGTTCATTTGACACTTTTTGAAAATTTTCAAACAAGTTTTCATGTTGAGTTTCTAACCTTCCCAGTTTTCCCTTATATGCATCAACATCATTCATCAAAGAGTATATTCTTTCTTTATAAACCTTTTCTTTGTTCAAAAATTCTCTTTCATGATACTTTATTAAATCAATCTCTTTAATTAAACTGAGGTTATGTTCTCTTGTATATTTAACAGTGTTTAAACAAGCTAGAGTACAGGTCTTTGAAAGTACCTCATCTATGGTGACAAAAGAAATTTTACTCATTAATTCACATACTGACTTGTTCTTATAATCCTCCTCCGCAACTTCGTCCCACTCACCAAATGTGATTTGAGCCTTCCCACTTGTACTCACCTCTATTTTACCATTCTTCATTTCAGTTCCAGTTATCTTTTTCTGCTCAGCTTGATGATTGTTTCTTTGATAACCATTGGTGTTGTTCATCCTTCTTGGGACCCTGTATTTCCTTGAAAAGTGCCCATAGTATTCACAATTAAAACATTTTACCCTAGACTTATCAAACCCCATCATTTCAACAGTTTCCTTCCTGAAGTTATTTCTCCCCGTCCTCTTGAAAAATATGTTTGCCCTCACATTGACCATAGCCATCTGCCACTTAAGATCGATCTCTTCCAAGTCATCTGGGTGAAGCTGTTCCAGATCTTCTCTTGCCAACTCTGCTTTATTAAGACTTCCAGCAACAAAAGCTTCATAGCTTGCTACAAAGGCCTTGTAGAGAATCTCCTTATCACCCATTCCAGATGCTGATGGGTTTGCAGATGATATGTGATGCATGTTAGCTTAATTGTTATGACTAGGAAAACCATTATAAGCATTTGTGTTGTAACCAACCGACACTTGACTTGGTGGACAACAATTTGTAGAATGGTAGCTTCCTGAGTGATAGCTTTCATAAGATTGAGGTTGTGACAACCGTCTAAATTTCAGGTGAAATCCACATTCTATACACTTAAGATATCAGTTATTGTCTTTAACTATACTTTTACCTTAAACGTGTATGAGTCGGAATCGAAATCGGAATCAATGAATGAATCTAATACCAAGAAAACACTTAGCGAACTTGCCTAACTTCATATCTAAAGTAATCGTAAACTTTCAACTAACGAAAATGCTTAACGAGGAAACAAACGAAAAACGAAAAACTTGCAGAATCTGCCCAAATGCGCCGCATCAAAGCCAGATGCGACGCATCTGGGGTACAGATCAACAATTTTTGTAAAATATTTTAACTTAACAAACACGAGCCCAACTCTTTGGCTCCGGTTTAAACTTGTCCAAAAGCCCTTTTATGGTCCAGATACCAACTTAAAACACCTACAAAGCCTTTGAGTCATTTCATAAACACCAAACACATAAACACACCTACACTCACTCTTTAGCTCAATCTCTCTCTCATTGCAAACTCTCCCAAGAACACTCTCTAAAACTCTTTTCATTTACAGAGATTAAACACAAAAAATCACAGAACATCACCACAATAAACACCACAAAATCGTTCATAATCAAAGAAGGAAGCGAGTAATCATCCATGTGGGTTATCTAAACTATTTTCTAGCATTTTTGGGGATAAAATCACCAAAGGAACACTTCAATCTTCTTCAAATCACCACCCATTCGGTAAAACTCCTTTAAACCTTCTGTTTTTACAATATTAACTCGTTGCATGTATAATCAAACAACTAAAAACAAGTTTTTATGAAGATTTATGACTATTTCTATACAAAAACGGGTTTTTATAAAATGCATGTTTAGATCTATGATATTGTGGTTAAAAATCCAAGATAAACTGTAATTTATCAAGCATTTTGATGTTTCTATCATTGCATGTCGAAATGCACCATCAAAACACCATTTTTGAGCATAAAAAAAGATTTTGGCTATAAAGTTGCGAGGGAATGCGGCGCAATCCTCATGGTTCCAGATTGCAGAAAAATTGTCATTTTCGGTATAAGTCGTGATCTTGAGCTTAGTGCTTAAAACCGTACAAAAGAAGCTGTAGTAAGCTAAAACTTGTGTGTAAAATGACTTATTGGACATATAAAAATATTATTGTGTTTGGTGAATTAATATAAATTATTGTTATAAAATTTTAAGCTGGACAGTGTTAGAATTTTGGACTTAAAACATATAGCGCGGAAGCGCTGCCCGATTTTCGTTAGACCTTAAGATAACTTCTGAAACTAAAGTATTTTCGTTGACTAACAATTTATAAACTCACTAAATTATATCACTTACTCAAACTTGGTATGTTCCAAGGTTCTTTCGATTCCCGACGCGTTCGACTTCCTTTCCGTACACGCTAATTTTTCGCAATTTGTGAGTTACATCCCCACTTTTATTTACTGTTTTTAAATAATTCTTTTGGGGGGAAGCATGAGAACCAAACTTGTACTTACTTATATGCAAACATATTTTATTACCACACTCGACACTATACATTTTATTGCCACTTGCAAACGGCACTCTTATGAACTTTGATTGATCGTATAACCAACGTGACTCTTGAAGAGAATATAACTAACCATAAGTGACTACTATCAGTTTTGAAATAACAAAAGTGCCCAATTTTTGTAACACACTATTAGCTTTGTTAAGCCGTTTAGTAATTATGGGTATCGATACTTAGGAAATGACCGTTCCTTACTTAGATGGCAGTTGTAGGTCCCAGTGGTCAGATCTACAGGATTAAACCAATTGATCAAAAGACGGAATCTCGTAATCAATTGTATTAGCACAAGTAATAATCGAATAAGCAATAATAACACAAACGAAATACCGAATTCTGAATACTTTAATTGATAAACGTGGTTACAATTAACAAGTACTCTTTCTGAATTCTCAGCTAAAACCAACAACCCTAAACTAACCTAATCATCTCTTTATATAGAGAAACATGTTCGGCCAGTTGGGCTTTATTGGGCCTCACGAACATGCAAGTTCGTGAGCAGCCCATTTAGCTCTAAGCCCACGAACAAACATGTTCGTGGGACTATAAAATAACTAAGTAAATACAAGTATAAATTACAAAGCAAATAGAACAACTAGTCATCTAATATTTTCACTAACAAACTCTCCCTTGACTATTGCTTCTATTCTTTGTTCAAAATATCATTGTCGGTATTTACTTTCAAGTTCACACAGCCGGTGACGATCGGTTGGTAATCTCTACCAATGTCCGCCCAACCATCTTGTGCGTATATGCGCTTGCTCTTCAAAATCTTCAAGTCTTTTTCTGTTAAGTTGGCGAGTTGAGTTGCATCGATAACTCGTAAAATCTCTGACATGCCTTCTTCAACTTCGTCATCTTTCTTATACATTAGTGCTTCACCAGTTGATGTATCCACAACCCACATGTACATGTCTTCAAGAATATCTCGTCCGAAATTCTTCATTGGAATCTTAGACATACAGGCTATCGGTGGATATACCATTCTAGTTGCTGATTTACCAGTTCTTGGATTAACTTTGCTCTTATGGATCATGAATTTCCCCTTTGCTGGTTGAAGCTCTTTCAATGGCCCTGTATTACCATCTCTCTTAATGATACCTTCAACCCATTTAGACCATTCATCATTCCCCTCGATTTATAAGTGGAAGTTTCGATAAACAGATAAGCTCGGACTTTGGGAATGAATTGAAGTTTTCTCTTTTCTTGCTCAAATATTGCACACCATCAAACCGCTTAGTGATAAACATTTGTAGCTCATAATCAAACATCCAGCTGATAATCCCGAGGTGCGACTGGCGTTCAAAATTCTTTGAGAAGAACTTTTGGATTAAGGGATCTTGCTTTTTCATGTTAATTTCCCGAAACCATCCTCTTCGTTCATCTAGACTCGGCTTGACACTACTTTCAGCCTTGTCATCATTTCCACTCACTGGTTCTTCAAATATGTGTTCATCGCCCTCGGCTTGGTTGTCACTAACTCTCTCCTCAATTAACCAAATATCATCATTATTATCTCCATACTCTTGTTGTTGTTTCTGCCCTTGTTGCTGCTGTTGTTGTTGTTGCTGCTCCCCCTGTCCACTTGGCTGATAAATTACCATTGCTTGAGAAGTGGAGCTGATCTGCTCTCTTGACTTTTCAGCATTAGGATCATCTTGATCATCTCTCCTTTGTAGCCTTAACGTGTTATCTCTGCATGTATCCTCCCCCTGAACAGATGGGCAATTCGAAAGCTCCCGAACTTGTGCTTCGAGGTCAGAGATACGTTTGGACTTTTCAGCATCAGAGCGTTGTAAAGCGGCAATTTCAGAAGATAGCTACAAAACAAGAAGATGTAAATCATGTAGGTTAGGAGTAGCAGCAGCAATAACATGCTCCGTAGCCTGTTGCTTGCGAGGACGCCTTATCAAGTTAGCGGAGGACGATTCCGATTCATCGTTCTCTGGGAAAGACCGTTTCCCAAGGCTAGGCTCATTGACAGGGACATTCACCGGTTAGAATTGAGAGGTGACAACTTCCTGATTGTCAGTGTCAATGTTGACCTCTTCGGTGGTTGCATTGTTGTCCTCATTGGTACCAGCAGCAGCAGGATCAGGATCATCGATTGTAGGAGTGGCAACAACGGTGTGCGGACTCCCTGATGGAGTAACGATGACAGTGGAGGTTGCGATGACCTCTATAACCACAGTCCTAGGACTCCTAGATGGAGTAACAACGGGTTGCTCATGAATGACGGATAAGGGCGGACTCTGAGATGGAGTACCCTGATAGCTACCTATGTCCTTGTAGATCTCGTCACTAGACGTGGAGTCCATAGGAAGAGGAACCAACACCCTGCGCGGAGGGTGGGAAGATTCCCCACGAGATATAGGAGGAGCATTTGCTGAAGCCGAGTTCTCAATACGTGGCTCCTCGGAATCAGCATCTTCATCAACATCGTTGTCAACATAATCAACATCAATGATAGCCCCAAATAAAGGGGTTTCCAGAGCTTGAGCCTCCCCGCCA
Source organism: Senecio squalidus (assembly GCA_910822075.1). Classification (NCBI taxonomy): domain Eukaryota; kingdom Viridiplantae; phylum Streptophyta; class Magnoliopsida; order Asterales; family Asteraceae; genus Senecio; species Senecio squalidus. The sequence goes on from CAJVGC010000432.1 coordinate 37,572,557, forward strand.
GCCCGAGGGTGATACATGAGGCAAGAGGTAAAGATTTTTCCACCAATCACACCCACCCTAGAGCTTTGACCGTTAAGAGGAAGGTCGGGGATGAAGTGTTGTAGAATTATCATGATGAACCTCGGATATAGCATCAGCGGCTTGGGATGAAAAATATCATTCTGTAGTTGTTGAAAAACTTACCCATCAACCGGATATGGTCTGTGAAGAATAAGGCAGAGTAGCATGGACAAAAGCTGAGTATCTATGGTGTCATGCGCAGTCTTGGTCGTTTTGAACACGGATACGATGACATGAACAAGGTAACGCCACTGGCCGTAGAATTTTCCTTTGTGATATGTGTTGGTGGGTAGCTCCCCGGTGTAACCCAAAAGAGGCAGTTTTCGACCAAGAAACCGCTGACCGAGCATAGAGCCAGAATACTCCTGAGAAGCACGTCCGAGTTGAAAGATCTCTCGGAGGCGTGTACTTGTAATTATTATTTCATGCCCATTAACTACACCTCGTAAACCGTCTTTGTGCGCGTTTGTAACGGGATGATGGAGATCCACGTGCGCGAGTGTGGTTAGAAATTGTTGAACCAACAGAAGAATGATCAGAATATCTTCCTGCAGAATAAAGGCCATCCGTGATCTCTGAAGAAAAAGAAGAACATGACGAAAGTGGTGTGCATGAGGAGTATCCAGGGCAAAGTTGACTGCCTGATTGTTCCTTTTGTCAAATTGTCGTAGAGCCATCTGTAAAATCTGAAAAGATAGAACGAATTAGACATATAAGCCACGAACATGCAAGTTCGCCAAACATGTATGTTCGGCGAACAAACATGTATGTTCGGCGAACAAACATGTTCGTTCAAGTATGAGGACATGTTCTTCATTAAATATGGTCGAATACATGTTCGTTTGTAACTTATAAGGCTCACGAACATGCATGTTCGTCATAGTAACGAACACACATGTTCGTAAGAAATGTGTTTAAAAGCGCGAACATGCCACGAACTTGCATGTTCGTGGAGAAAGATGTGAATTGGTAAACATTTTTGTACAAACATAATCCAAAACGAACTTGTAACGAACATACATGTTCGTGGAGGCCACGAACATACATGTTCGTGATGGCCACGAACATACATGTTCGTGAAGACCACGAACATACATGTTCGTGAAGACCACGGACATACATGTTCGTGAAGACCACGAACATACATGTTCATGATGGCCAATAACATACATGTTCGTGAAGACCACGAACATACATGTTCGTGGAGCAAGCAAATTGTTTTCTAAGGAATGGAGACGAACATTCTGGACTCCTAAAGTATACGAACATGATCATGAACAAGATCACGAATATGATCAAGAACATGATCACGAACACCAAAAAAAACATCATAATCTTAGCAATATATGGCAAATTTTGGTCGAACATGAGATGAACACGAAGAAGATTTTAGCAAAATCCGGGCAAACTTATGAGTTTCTTACGAATAGTTATGATCATTAACAAGATTCTAAGCATGATTCAAGCATAAGTGAGGAAATATTGACGAACATGAACGAAAAAAGATGAAAAATTTAACGAACATGAAGAACTTACGTGAGAAGTGAACGAATGAAGAACTTCGTGAGAGTAAAAAAAATCCTTAGCTCAGAAAAGAGAAAAATGAAAAGTGAATTTAATGGGCCTGTGTGAACGGGCCAAAGAAGTTGGGCCCAATGGACTATCTTTGAAACAAATTAACCAGCGTTTACTAATTGTTTAACAAATGTGAAAATTACCAAAGGGTAAAAATAAAACAAAACCTAAAATTATAACGAAGCGTAAAAATACGGTAGTGTACAGTCAGCGGTAGTATATAGTATGAAAGTTAAGGATTTGATCAGATTGCTTATCGGGGTACCAAAGATAATTAAATTTAAACCCATGTTTGTGTGTTTGTCCAATGTAACCATTCAGTCTTAAAGCAATAAAAGATAGTGTTGTAATTATAAGTAAGCCGTTTTAAATTTAAGCAAGGGAGCGCCCGTTATAATCATACATTCGACAAAAATCGGAATGCACTCAAGGTATTTGTGAAGTATTTTAAGGTACGAGTGGTATGGAGTGGTTACCAACCAAGACAAGGGCAACATATGAAACTGGCGAAGGGATAGCTCGTAATAAATATGAAAGCATTTGTTTTTGAATAACGAATTGGTTTATTTTGTGCAAGTCAATGACTAACTTCTATGAAGTTTAATAAGGTTAAAGAATTCTACGACTTTCTATGAAACCCTATAGCAAGCTTTCTACAAACCGATCCCAAACCAATTAAGGCCTTAGGTGGCTAGGTGAACAAGGGCACCCCAAAGGTATACTGACTCAGATTTCAAAGGCCGCTTATGTGAATTCAAAAACTTATTAACACACCAATATAATTTATAATTTAATAAGAGCGTTTCCCATCTGTGAGCGCAACATATGACTCGTAACAAAAATCTAATCTCAACCTTTATTGTACCAAACAAAGTTAAGTCGTTTAATGTCAGAAGTAAGGGGTTTTAAAACAGGCAAACCACACTACTGAGAACAACTATAAGACGATGGGCCACAAGACACATGAATTTAAACTTAAGACTTTGGAAAATTATTAGTGCGCTTGAGAGCGCAAAAACCCGATTTCAGACTTAGAGTCATAAACAAAAGTTTTCGTCATCTCGAATTCAGGACTTCATCACTTTTTTTTTTTTTTTTTTTTTTTTTTTTTGTTTTTTTTGTTTTTTTTTAAATTAAACGTCGGTTATTCCAAATTACGTAGTCCAATTCGATGGATGAGGGACTCAAAACGAGATTTGTCAAAAGCTTTAGTGAAGAGATCGGCCAGATTATTTTCGGAAGACACTCTAACTATATCAATTAGTTTCTTTTCAACATAGTCTCGAAAAAGTGGTGCTTAAAGTCTATGTGTCGGGTCTTACTATGTTTAACATGATTCTTAATCACAGAAACAGCAACCTCATTATCTATATTAATAGGAGTAAAGGTAAGAGATAGAACGTAATCCAGCATCTGTTGTTGAATCCAAAGAACCTGTGACACACAACTACCTGCAGCGATATATTCTTCTTCACACGAAGAGACGGAAACAGTGGTCTGTTTCTTAAATTGCCAGGACACAAGACGTCCTCCCAGAAATTGGCAACCACCGGAGGTTGACTTACGGTCGATATTGCAACCTCCCAGATCTGGGTCGGTGAAGGCTTCGAGAAATTGATCGCTTCCTTTGGGATACCAGAGTCCCAGCCGCGGTCGGACTTTTAGGTAGCGAAGGATCCTCTTGACTGTAGAATGATGAGACATTTTTGGACAAGCTTGAAACCTAGCACATAAACACACATCAAACATTATGTTAGGAAGAGATGCAGCGAGATACATAAGAGAGCCTATCATGTCGCGATAGACTGTTGCATCCACGTCAGGATCATTCTGTGCATTCGGTTCCAGATTGTGTTGCTGGGGAATGGGAATGCCAATAGACTTGGCATCGGTCATGTTGAACTTGTTGAGCATTTCAGTAACATAATTTGACTGATGAATGAACATGCCATCGGGCAATTGCTCCACTTTTAATCCCAAAAAGAGCTTTAGTTCTCCCATTGCGCTCATTTCAAATTTATCTTTCATGAGTTTTTCAAAATCTTTGCACATTTGATGATCAGTTGAGCCGAAAATAATATCGTCCACATAGACTTGAACTAAGAGTTTAGCCTGGGGCGAATCTTTGATGAAAAGGGTGCTATCGATACGGCCTCTCTTGATACCAGCTTCTAAGAGAAAATTGGACAAAGTTCCATACCACAACCGAGGGGCTTGATGAAGTCCATATAAAGCTTTGTTAAGCTTGTAGACCTTGTCAGGGTGTTGGGGATCTTCGAACCCAGGGGGCTGTTGAACATAAACTGTGTCATCGATTTTACCGTATAAGAAAGCACTCTTTACGTCAAGTTGATAGACCGTAAGTCCCATATGAGAAGCGTATGCCAAGAAGAGACGAACTGCCTCGAGTCGAGCGACTGGGGAGAAAACGTCTTGAAAATCCAATCCTTCCTCCTGATAAAAACCTTGTACTACCAGGCGTGCTTTGTTCCGAGTGATAATGCCGCGATCATCTCGTTTGCATCGAAAAACCCATTTTGTGCCGATAGCGTATGCGTCATTAGGAAGTATTACGAGTATCCAGACGCCAAGCTTCTCAAACTGTGCTAATTCCTCCTGCATAGCATGCACCCAATTTGCGTCTTTGAGGGCCATATGGATATTGGCAGGAACTTCTTGAGAAACAAAACAGAAGAAACGGCAGTTGTTATAGTCCTCGGAATTTGTAGCGGTTGCATACATCCCTTGAAGATCCTCGAACTGCAGTCTAGTTTGAACGCTCGCGTTCGGATCACCAATAATATTACTGAGTGGATGAGTCTGGTGAATTCTAGATTCTGGAGGATCTTTAGAAGAGTCGTCATGATCAGAGTGATCCTGAGCTGGGTGAAATTCCTGGTCTTCAGCATGTGGTTCTGCCACATCATCTTGATCAACTGCTGGATCATTTGGTTGATCTTCGGGTTCAACAGTTTCATCAACAATTTCTTGAATTTCAGGTGCACGAGGAACGATGGGATCCTCATCGTCAGAAGAGTAAGTCTGGTGAATAGCTGTTCCTGAATGTGTCACACTAGAGGAAAGATTAAACGACTCAAATAGTGAATCATAGTCAAAGCAATTTGCAGGACCGTGTTGCGTTTCAAAATTATAACTAGTTATTTCCAAGTTGAAAACAACTTCCATTGTGCGTGCAAGTTTTAGGTAAACACGTTTGTTTGCACAACCCTCAACATATCCAAGAAAGTATCCTTGGATTGCTTTGGGTTCAAATTTAGTGGTGTGATTTGTTTTTAAAACGGTACATGGAGCCCCGAAGGGTTCCAATCCAGCAAGATTTGGTTTACGACTATTAAGTAATTCATAACTGGTTTTATCAAATCGCTTAACAGTTAACACACGATTTAAGACATAATAGGTTGTATTAACAGCCTCCCCCCAGAACATGACTGGGAGGTACGAGTCAGCGAGCATTGTACGTGCAGCCTCGATTAGTGTTCTGTTCTTCCTCTCGGCGACTCCGTTTTGTTGAGGCTCATACAGAGCGCTATGTTGTTAAACTATCCCATTTGCAAGACAGTACAAGGTCATGGTGGCGTTTTTGAATTCTGTTCCGTTATCGCTTCGTAGGCGTTGAACTTTGGCTTTGTAAACATTCTTGATCATGTCGAAGAAGGTAATCAGCGTACCAGCTGTATCACTTTTAGCAGCCAAAAAGTAGACCTAAGAGTAACGTGTATAGTCATCGGTGACTACTAAACAGTTATAGTTTCCGCCAAAACTTCGTTGCTTAATGGGGCCGAAGAGATCAGTGTGCATCAACTCAAAAGGTGTCTCAATCGTGTTAAGGGCCTTGGGCTTATGAGGTTGCTTGTTTTGTTTTCCGATTTTACATAGGACACATTTATCCTCATACTCGAAGCGTTTCTGTGGAACCCCGTTGACCAGCCCTTTCTTTGTGATCTCGTTCATTTTTCGAAAAAATGAGCCATTATCCTGTGCCAAATCATTGCTTCCTCACTTGTATATTTTGACAGTAAACATGTTGAATCCGTGGTGATATCAGTATTGTTCATATCCAAAACATATGTGTTCTTCGTTCCTGGTGCACGCATTAGTATCAGGTCCTCAAGAATTTCAATTCCTGATTTGAGAATCAATACTTCCTTTTTGGTAAAATGGACAGGATTGTCATTGTCATAGATTTGAGATACACTCAGCAAATTGTGTTCCAATTGTTTGACATAGAAGACCTCCTTCAGTGTTATTTTACCATTTGTAACTAATCCAATTCCAGTTATTTCTCCACCTTTATCTCCATCAAAATAACTCGTTCTTTCTTTCCTGATTCGAAGTTGTTCAGCAAACTTCGTTCTCCCGTCATGTGCCTAGAACATCCACTTTCAACGTACCAGTTGTTGACGAATCGGTGACCCGGTTCCTGCACATAAAATAAAATGATTAGTTCTCATAGGGAAACCAAGCCATAACAGACATGGATTGACCTTTCTCAGTCACATAAGCGAACCTCTTGTAGACTCCTTTATTGTTGTGAGAGATTAGAGATGTGTGTCGTGATAATGTCGTCGGGGACTGTGAAAACGTTGTTCATGATGATGTTGGCGATAGGATGGAACAAAAGGTTGTTGTGGTCGTTGGTGAGGACGTTGATTAAAGTTTCCCATACTTGATTTGTTGTACCCATAGTTGCGAGTATTCGTTTATGTGCGTTCATTTTTTGGGTTTCGTAGAATCTGGACGGGTTTTGTGGGAAATGATTTAGCCTTATGTGGGCAAGTGGTCCTAACCGGGGGTTCTTTTGATTCTTTTCGTTTATTAGAGAAAATTGAAGCCACCTGTCCACGCTCACGACATTTGAAACAGTTTAAAGTCTCCATTTTATTTGGTTGATCTGGTTCAGCATCTGAGGGCATGCTTTTGTTTGACTCGATATCTTTGCTTAAGATGAATGATTTAAGCAGAGGTTTTCATGGTGAATCTTGAGTCTGCACTTTTGTAGGTTGCTTTTCTTGACGTATCACAGATTCCTGGTCCTTGGAATTTGATGATTCACATTGTCATGTTGTGGAGGCTCGGATTTAAAGAAACTGAAATTATTGTTGTAAGGAGGTGGTGTTTCTTTATATCCTAAACCAGCAGAGTTCCCACTAGTGCGTTGACGACTTAAGATGGAATTTAAGGTACTAGAAGAACTGCGAAACTGTTCGATTTTCCTTTCCTGCTTAGTTAATCTTATTTCACAATTATTTAATTCTTGGACCTTCTCAGCAAAACTCTTTTTTTTTCAAGGCAGTCACATAACATGTCAATTTTATGAGTTAAAATGCCAACATTGGACAAAAGTTCCATTCTATCCTTTTCATTTTGATTAAATTTCTTTGAGAAATCATTTTTTAAGAAAGTTTGGGTTGATATGTCAAGCTCAAGTTGTGTTTGTTGATATTCCAAGATGGATACTGACTTAGTCAATTTATCGTTTTGAAGAGTTAAAATGGTAAAAGATTTGCATAACTCTTTTACGGATTGAAGATCAAGAAGTACCTTTGACTTTTCAGTTTTGAGGTCAGCCATCTTTGCAATGAAGATTTCGTTGGATAGATCCACCGTACAACTGCAAGCCTTTGTTTCGTCTTCAATATTTTCAACATCCTGAGCATCTTCTTCATTTGAGCTAAGTTCACTTGCAGTATTAGAATCACCTACGGTACTGCTGGCTTCACTGTGTACTTCTTCAATATATGCCATGAGTGCTTGATCCTTTTCACCATTGCAGATTTTCCAATCATATGTGCGATCATCATGTTGAACTATCATGGCCTGTGAAGCTAAGCTGCGTTGTGGTTGAGAAGTAGTGGTTCTTGTTCTGTCTTGATTTGGAGTATATTCCACCTTAGGCTGTTGACATTCTCTGGCGAAATGGCCATGTCCTTGACAGTTGTAGCAATGTACTTTTTACTTATCGAAACCTGCTTTTCCGGTTCTCGGACTGCGTCCTGTTCTTGCCATAAATCTTTTGATTCTGTTAGTAAGCATAGCAGTTTGCCATTGTAAGTCCATTTCTTCTAACTCATCTTGATCGACTTGACTAAAATCTTCATCCCATAAACCTGGATCGGTGATTTTACCCAGAACTTGATTACCATATGCAGCCAAAAAATAGGATAGGATTTCTAGGCTTTCTTCCGCTGTGTTGGGTTATAACTTAGTCAAAATAGTTTTAAGTCATTAATACTGCTTCTAACTACGGATAGAGTAACTTACAAGATTAATACGAAAGTCATTAATACTGTAGAAGTTACTACGGAAGACAAGTTTAATGCGGATGTTCAATAAACTACTACGGAAGCTTTCATTACTACGGATAGTTCAAGATACTACGGACTTGAAGTTAATACGGATACTCTTGCCATGCACGTTTAAATCAAATAGATAGAGTTTCAATTGTATTTAAAGTATGTTTCCTTTTTAGATAACGATGTAGATTCCTAGTTTATCTAGGATAGCCTCAAGGTCTATAAATATAGATCCTTGTAAGATAGAAAACACGTTGTATTGATACGTTTGATTAATGCAATTGAGGCTTAATATTCGACAAACATATTGTTCTTATTGTTCTTATTTGTTCATCATACTCAAGTATTGTTTGTTTGATTAACTTGTAAATATCAAAGCGTTCATCTCCGCTGCTGAACTTCTTTGATAGATCACGATCTAACAAGGTTAAGATTAACGAAGTATACAAACTTATTTGATCCTGAAAAGTGGTATCAGAGCACATGAGGTGCTTTAGATCCATTGAATAACAAGTTGACAATCCTCATACACAAGAATCAAGATAATCACCATGAGTCCATGACTGATGTATCAATCAACAAAGTTCCTGTACGTAATAGCAGCGAATTCGATCTATGGAAGCTACGTATCAAGCAACACATCCTATTATCTGAGTACACAGTTTGAGATGTTATTGTCAATGGTAACAAGCAAGCTACTAATCTTGCAGCTGATGGACAACTTGGTGTGTTGGCTCGTCAACCATTGACTGACCACGAGAGAAGAGAAAAACAAACGGAGATTAAGGCACTTAGTATTCTTCTAATTGCCATCCCCAATGGGTATCAATCACAATTTGAAGAATACAAAGATGCTAAATCTTTGTGGGAAGCATTGGAGAAAAGATTCAGCGGTACAAAGAATACCAAGAAGAACAAGAAGGCTCTTCTTAAGCAGGAATACGAAAATTTCAATGCTTTGAAAGAGGAGAGTATGACTCAGACGTTTGATAGATACAAAAAGCTCACTGGAGAGATGATAAGTGAAGGAGTCCAATACGACAAAGATGACATCAACGGAAAATTCATAAGAGCTCCAGGTAAGGAATGGCTCATCTATACTGTATCTTACAGACAAGGAGATAAATTGGAGGAATTGGAACTAGACGATCTATACAACGACCTAAGAGTCTTTGAATCAGAAGTTGAAGCAAATAAACCAAGCAGAAACAATCACAGTATTAATAATATTAATACTACTTTTGTCACAACCTCTGGAGGAACAAAGCATGAAGGTGGAGAAGAGATATCCTTTGAAGCTTTCATCTCACAAAGCTCAAATCTCACTAGAGATGATGTAAAGCAGATACATCAAGATGACTGGGAAGAGATGGATTTGAAGTGGCAAGCTGCCATGTTAGCTCTACGTGCTAGGAGATTTGTGAACAGAACCGGAAGAAGATTCAATCCAAGGAACAATGAAAGAATTGCCTTTGATAAAAGCAAGGTGAAGTGCTACGAATGCAATGAACCAGAGCACTTTGCAAGGGAATGTCCAAATAAGTCAAAATCCAACAATTCACGAAACACACATGACAACAATCCAAGTGCACTTGTTTCTCAAGACATATTTGGATATGATTGGAATGACTTAGCCGAAGAAACTAGTCAAAACAAAGCATTAATTTCATGTGATGATTCTGTTTCTACTGACAACATTACTACTGTTCACCATGCATGCATAGCTGTAGTAATGGATGCTGAAGATGCTGTTTCTACGGAGGATACTGTTAATACGGAGCTTGTTTATACTGACCTTGTTACTACGAAAATCGACAACAATGTTCTTGGATATGACTGGAATGAAGATGATCAATAATCAACTCATGATGATGCTCTAATGGCAATTGACTCATCATCAAAGGATGCTGAAACTCCATCTCTCATGGCCGAGGTAAATTTCAAACTTTGTTCTTCTGATTGTAAGGAAGTTTTGCTTAAATACATAAATCACAATCAATTAATGAGTGACTCACTTAAAGCTTTAGAAGAACAAAGAAGGTCAGCTACAGGGTAATAGATAACTTAGAGAATCAAATTAAATCATATAAGGTCAATGAAAAAAGTTATCAAGAGAAAATTCGAATAGTTGAATGGTAAAGAGAGGATCTCCTAATTAAACTTCAGAATGCTAGGGCGGAGGTAGTAAGACTAGGTGAGAAACATGATAAAGTTGAATTAGATGTAGGGAAACTTGAACATGCTTCAAAAACTGTAAATGACCTCTAGGTTTTAAAGAAACAGCCCCTCCATTTAATCAAAACTACATCCCTCCATTTTTAGATGAACCTAGGATTCCTATCTCACAGTCACCTCCAACAGAATCATTTAATGTTGATCCAATCAACTATGATGAAGTTCTGATTGAGGACTTAGTTGAAGAAAGTAAACTGACTATTGTTAAAAACATGGACATTCCTTTGGAAAATCACTTAATCACAATAGAAGGTGTTACTCAACAATCTTCACAAAGTCTAGTGTTTGTGCCACCTAATGAACATGCTAAGAAAGTTAATAAACCTGAATGCACTTGTTGTAAAAACAAAACAGTTCTTAAGGAAAAAGAAAAGACTTGGGTACATATAGGTAAAAGAGGCAATCAACGAAATATGAACCAAGTAAAATCTCAAAAGGGTCAAATTCCTAAAAGTTCTGTAAAGGGATGTTTTATATGTGGCAAATTAAATCATTATGCAAAAGTTTGCTATCATAATCCTCAAAATCAAAAGCAAGTGATTCAAAAACCACATAACGGGTTGGGACACACTAGAAAGAATGTACATCAAAACAATTTCATGAACAGTAGTAACAGAATAAATCATGTGCACAACAAATCTGTTACTACGGATTCAGGAAGAAAACGTGTTAACAAAAACTTATTTTCTAACAGTAGAAATAGAGTTAATACTGCTAGACAATACTTGGTTTCTACTGCAAGACTTAATACGGTAAAAAATAATGGTGTTAGTATTCCTCGTACTAATACTGTGAAAAATAACCATGTTAATACTGCACGTGTTAATACTGCCAAACGTAACTCAGTTACTACGGCGTATGTTAATATTGTGAAACAAAAGTCTCTCAACTCAGTATCTGTTCCTACTGTTACACCAAAATCTGTTAACACTAAAATTGTCTCAAAAGCTAAAACATTCAAACAAGTATGGCAACCAAAGATCAAAGTAACTCAACCACCTATTCCTATTGATTTCTCAAAACTTGTCCAAAGGAAGGTGAGTTACTTTGATGAGATGGGCAAACCCAAGTCAGCTTTGGCTTGGGTTTCCACCAGAAACTAAATCCTATTGTTTATGTGCAGTTTCAGCCAACAAATGAAAGTGAGAGCAGTTGGCGTGTAGATAGTGGACGTTCCAGGCACATGACAGGCAACATGTCATGTCTTCAGGACTTTGAAAAGTTCAATGGAAGATATGTTGCATTTGGAGGTAATCCAAAAGGAGGAAGAATTTCTGGAAAAGGAATTGTAAGGAATGGAACAATAAGCTTAAAAGATGTGTTTTATGTGCAACAGTTGCAGTATAATCTGTTGAGTATCTCTCAAGTCTGTGATGAGAAACACACAACTATCTTTACTGCTTCCGAATGCATCATCATGAAGCCAAGATATGTTATAGATGAGAGCATGATCTTACTCAGAACACCAAGAAGAGACAATGTCTATTGTCTTGACATGTCTAAGGTACAACCAACTTCATCTGAAGCATGCTTTCTCTCAAAAGCTTCTTTGGATGAATCAAATCTGTGGCATAGAAGGATGTGCCATATGAACCTGAAGAATATTAATCAATTGGTCAAATCAGGATTGGTCAGAGGTCTCCCCAACAAACAGTTCAATCTTGATGATAACTGTTTAGCGTATCTAAAAGGAAAACAGCATAAATCATCTCACAAGTCAAAGGAGATCAACACTAACACTACTCCTTTACATTTACTACACATGGATCTGTTTGGTCCTACTAATGTAAAGAGGATTGCCAAGAAGTCCTATTGCCTTGTCATCACTGATGATTTCTCTAGATACACATGAGTGTACTTCTTGGGTACTAAAGATGAGACAAGTCAGCTCCTCATCACCTTCATCACCAATATTGAACATCAAATCAACTTAAAAGTCAAGAAGATTAGATGTGACAATGGAACATAATTCAAGAATCAGGTGATGAATGACTTTGGTGAGAAGAAAGGAATAGAGAGGCAATTCAGTGCTGCTAGAACTCCTCAACAGAATGGAGTTGCTGAAAGAAGAAATAGGACATTGATTGAAGCAGCTAGAAGCATGTTGGCAGACTCCAACTTACCCATCTTTTTCTGGGCAGAAGCAGTTAATACTGCCTGTTATGTTCAGAACAGGGTTCTTCTAGTTAAGTCTCAAAACAAAACTCCATATGAACTACTTCACAAGAGACAACCATTGGTCAGCTTCTTAAGAGCATTCGGATGCCCTTGCACAGTCTTAAACTCTAAAGACTATCTTGGTAAGTTTGAGAGCAAAGCAGATGAAGGGAATTTCGTTGGATACTCATCACAGAGCAAGGCATATCGTGTTTATAATCACAAAACAAAAATCATTGAAGAAAGCTCTAATGTGACATTCAATGAACACACTCCCACCAAGAAGGGTCAAGGACCAAATTGGGTTTTTGATTTGGATGCCTTAACCAAATCGTTAAACATTAACTTTGATTTTCAATCCGCATCAATTCCTACTGATTATGTTAATACGGCAAAATCTGTTCCTACGGATCCTATTCCTACTGCTCCAATTCTGTTAATACGGAGCAAGTTCCTACTGCTCCAATTCTTGGCACTGAAAGATTGGATGTCATGGAGAACATCAATCTTCCTATTTCTACGGATGATCCACTTCCCATCTTTGACACTATATCCAAAAATGTAGCAGATATTTCTTCCCAACAAGCAGCAGATGATGCAAATGAAGATGAAGAAGTTCCTATTTCTACAAATTCTGATAAAGATGGTGCCACACGATCCAATAGAGTTCCACACTTAGTAGAAGAGGATGAGAATGGAGTTAAACAAATTGTCACTGAAGAGTTTGAAGCATATACTGATGACTTACCTTCTTCAGTTACTACTCCTCCTTCTACTGCTTACTTCCCAAGCAATGAAATGCCAGATTTGAATGATACCAACTTAGGCATCGAATTAAGACTTGAGAAGATTCCATCTTCCCGTGTTTCAAGGAATCATCCACCTTCTCAAATCATTGGTAATCTTGACTTCTCCATTGAGACTAGAAGCCAAACTAAGCCCAAAAAGGACCCTATGAAATCTCTTATAAACACATGTTTGTTTGCCTGCTTCCTTTCTCAAATGGAACCAAAGAAAATTCAAGAGCCATTACTGGATCCACACTGGATAGAGTCATGTCAAGCTGAGCTACTTCAATTCGAAATACAAGGAGTGTGGGAATTAGTTGAAGTCCCATTTGGCAAGAAGGTGATAGGTAAAAGATGGATTTTCAGAAACAAGAAGGATGAAAGAGGTATCAATTCAAATTCAAGAAGCAAGACTGGTTGCACAAGGCTACACACAAGAAGAGGGAACTGATTATGAAGAGGTATTTGCTCCAGTGGCTAGAATTGAAGCTATTCGACTATTTCTAGCCTTTGCTTCATTCATGGGATTTAAGGTATATCAGATGGATGTCAAAAGTGCATTCCTCTATGGAGTTATTGAGGAAGAGGTATATGTCAAGCAGCCCCCTGGCTTTGAGGACCCTCAACATCCTCACATGGTGTACAAACTGGTAAAAGCTCTATATGGGTTTCATCAAGCACCAAGGGCTTGGTATGACACACTTTCTGACTATCTTCTACAAAACAACTTTCAAAGAGGAACCATTGACAAGACACTATTTTTCAAGAAATCTCACTCAGATATCCTTCTTGTCCAAATTTATGTTGATGACATCATCTTTGGCTGTACCAAAGATGCTCTGTGCAATGAGTTTGAAGAGTTAATGCCCACAAAGTTTCAAATGAGCTCCATGGGGGAACTCACTATCTTTTTGGGTCTACAAGTCAAGCAGAAGGAAGATGGTCTTTTCATCAGCCAATCCAAGTATGTCAAGGACATTCTAACTAAATTTGGATTTATGGATGCCAAGGTAGCAAGCACACCTGTCGAAACTCACAAACTACTGACTGCTGATCTTGAGGGGGAGGATGTGGATATTCATAATTATAGATCTATGATAGGCTCCTTAATGTATCTCACAGCTTCAAGACCAGACATCATGTTTGGAGTTTGTGTTTGTGCAAGATATCAAACAAGACCCAAAATGTCACACCTAATTGCAGTCAAGAGAATCTTTCGTTACCTGAAGGGCAATCCTAGCTTAGGCTTATGGTATCCTAAAGACTCTCCCTTTGATTTAATTGCTTTTACTGACAGTGATTATGGTGGCGAAAACTTAGACAGGAAATCAACAACTGGAGGATGTCAATTCATTGGCTAAAGACTGGTGTCCTGGCAATGCAAGAAGCAATCAACTGTGTCTACCTCTTCCACAAAAGCTGAATACATTGCAGCTGCTAGTTGCTGTGCTCCAGTACTATGGATAGAAAGTCAAATGATGGACTATGGCTATTCATTCATGAACACTCCAATTTACATAGATAACCAAAGCACCATTAGTATCATCAACAATCCAGTCAAGCACTCCAAGACAAAGCATAAAGAGATACGCTATCACTTCATAAGACTGTAACGAAAAGAAACTAATTCATGTTGAGAAAATTCACACTGATAATCAGCTTGCTGATCTTCTCACAAAAGCTTTTGATGTGGGAAGATTTACATTCTTGATTACCAGCATTGGAATGATCAACATGGATTAAAATCATCTTCTCTTATCTCTTGTTATCTCTATTTTAAGTCCCTTCGAGATGCAGTAGTAACCTTAACATAAGCACAAGTGCCTTACTTTTTAGTATTGTACTATGTTACTACTGCAAAAGTAACAGTAGCAACAAATATTAACCAAAGTTTTATTCAGTACGGCCACATTATCCGTATTAAGGGAAGGTTTAACTACTACTGCCCTTAATATAATAATACGGACGAAATGATTAATACTGTCTAGTATTGTTGTTACTACGGACCCCTGGTTAATACTGACAGTAATTCACATTACTACGGATAGTCCAGTTAATACGGCTCGTGTACCATTACTACGGTCATTAATCAACTTACTACGGTTATTATTTGTTAATACTGCAACTCACCGTATTAAAAAGGTTTCTTAATTAATAAGTTTTCCTTAATTAATGGTGAGTTGACAAGTCAAAATACAACTTGTAACTAACTTTTACACGTGGCGATAAAACATTGGACCTAATTTTTAAATTTCCGGCGCGAGGTACAGCTACAATTGACACGTCGCAACTCACAATTTCACCGTTACTTTTAATCATCACCCGCGTCTAATCAAAATCGTCAAGTTGTTACAAATTTTCAGTATAAATAGGGATCTTTCTAACCTTTTCATTACTTACCTTTCTTAAGAACCCTAAAAACTTCTAAAAGTTACCGTTACAATCAAATCCCTAAATTTTTCTTTCACTATTTGATCAATTTCTTGTTTCATTGTTTGCTTTAATCTGAATCGTTTTTACATTACTAACAATGGTTGAACTCCAGTTTCATATGACTCACAATATGGTGGCCTACTTGGTCAAGCACGATGACAACGAAGACTTTCATCCCATAATCGATTTCTTGCAGCAATCCCATATAAAACTTGCTTTAACCATTAGCCCTGAAATCCATGAAACTCATATAAGGGACTTTTGGACTACTGCAGAACTCAACACCAATGGAGATGTACCGATCATTCAAGCCACAATCGATGGCAAAGAAATAACTGTTTCAGAGGCCACATTATCTTCAACTACAGTATGAGGAAGGTATAACTGAACTTCCTAATGAAACTCTTATTTCAAACTTTGAAAGAATGGGAATGAGGGGGACTTAAATATTTCAACTTTTCAAAAAGCTAAGTTGTCCCCCCAATGGAAATACATATTGCATACTTTGCAACAGTGTCTTTCACAAAAGAGAACGGGTTGGCATGAAGGTAGCTCTGCTTTGGCAACTGCCATGGTGTGTTTGGCCACAAACCAAACATACAACTTTTCAAACCTTATTTTTGAAGGAATGAAATGGAACTTGGCAAACTTAAAACATAAATTTCTAATGTATCCAAGGTTCCTCCAACATCTTTTTAACTGTGAAATCAAAGATCTAACTAGATCTCCAAATGTTTTCTCCTCTCATGCTCATACAAAGAAAGTTTTTACTAATATGAGGAGAGTAAACAAAGGTTTTTCAGCTAATTTGACCCCATTTTTCTCAACAATGATGGTGGGCACAAGTTCACAAGATGAGAGACAAGTGACTTCACCTCTGTCTCAGCCACCATCTACTATTGTTACAACTATAAGCACCACTGCGATTTCTGTTTCACGTGCTGAGGTTATCATCCCAGAGGTTACAACTACAGTTTCTACTGCAAGTGTACCTCCGATTAATACTGTGAGTTCATCTCCAGTTAATACTGCCACAGTCACCACTTTTGTGACTTCACCCACAGTTTCTACACCTCACTCACCACCACTAGCTGCTTTCACAAGAAGAGCCAAGAGGGTTCCTCAGCCTCTTGACCTTCAAACTTCCCCACTCTCAATTATCACAAAGTCTTTACCTGGATCATCTTCAGGAAAGACACTTTCAAGGGAAAACATTGAGCAATCCCCCATGCTCACTGAGGTGGTCCATAAGGAGGGGGGTGACCATTTGGGGAGGACTAATACTACTACAGTCATCCCTTCTCATAGTGATGCTCAGGACAGTATTAACATCACTAAGACACAAACCAAGGCAACACTAATCTTGGATCCTGATTTTTTTAGCATTTTTGGGAAGTGGTCCCTGGCACCAAGAGACCAAGGGTGGTCCCTCTACGTCATATGATCAACCACCTGTTGGTACTCAACGGGCAAGGGGTGAGGACAGATATAACTATGACCCTATTGAATTGTTGGAATGTTACCAGAAATACATCTTCACAATTGAAAAGAAAGGGGAGGAACTTGCTGTGCTGAGAGATACTGTTGCCAAGCTAGTTGATCAGCAGCAGGCGATAATGGACTTCCTTCTCTCACAAAAGACAAACAAGAGAAGTATTGGTACCTCTCTTGTACCTTCAAGCTCTTCTTGAAGTGATGACTCTTCTTCTGAAGACAAAAAGGCGGAGAAAGACAGCGAAGATGAAATTTTGTCAAACAAAGAAGATGCCGATGTGCAGGGGGAGAAGGAAGAAAGAAAAAGTGATGAAACTGTGATCACTGCAACCTCGGATCCAAGTGAAGATATGGAGGTTGAAACTGAAAATATGGAGATGGAGATAGACAGTACACTTATGTGGGAGAAAGAACAAGAAGGTGAAGAGATGATAATTGATGAAGAGGGAGAGAAGATGGTGGTGGATGAAACCACTGAGAAAGAACAAATAGTTGAGGGGGAGCAGACCATGGAGTTAGACAATGAGGAGCAAAAAATCATAACTACTTCCCAGATTGATGAAGTGTTTATTTCTGCGGCTGAATTTGATTCTACGGAAGGTGTTAATACGGAAGCCCCAACTACTGCGGCTCAAACTATTGAAGTGGTTACTACGGATGCTGAAATGGTTTCTACTAACACTGTTACTACTGTCAGCAATCCAGTTGATACGGTCAATCCAGTTACTGCGGACATACAAGTTAATACTGAAGGAAAGCTTGAAGAACCAGTTTCTATTGCTATAATTGCAACAGTATCAATTCATCCAGTAACTGAAGCAATTCTTTCAGAAGCCACAACAATCACAACAGCAGCAACAACCAATGCTTCAACAATTGATGAACAAGCAGCTGCTGCTGAATTAATGAAGATGGAGATGGCAAAGATCATTGCAGAAAGAAGACTTGAAGCAGCTGATCTTCCAAAAGCAAAAGCCTTAACAATCCCTGCAGCTTCACCAGCTTCACAAAGCTCAAGTCAAGAAACTGAATATGTTGCAGATCCTTCCAGACCTTCAGGTATAAGACCACTTACTGTACCTCCTCCTAGATTATATGTTCCAGAAATAATTACAGAGATAAAGCCTGAAGAGAAGGCTAAAGGGAAGAAGATAGCAGAGGATCTGAAGGAAAAAGAAAAGCTGAAGAAGAAGAAGGAAAGGGAAGAAAAACTTGCAGAATTTATAGCTTTACAATTTGCAACTGAAGACTTAGATGTGAGATATGATCCTGAAACTATTAGAGAAATCTACACTAAGTTGCAAATTGAACAAATGGAAGGAATCCAAAGGCTAAGAGAAGAAGAATTGGCTGTGAAGGCCATGGTTGAAAAGGAGTTGGCTGATCTAGCCAAAGCTGAGTCTGAGAATAAGAAAGTGCTTAGAAAGAAACAATCCACCCAAGATAAACTCACTGAAGATAGGAAGCATTTCATCACCTATCTCAAATCAAATAATTACAGTGGCAGGTCTTTAGGACCAATGAAGATGGGGAGTTTATTAGAATTGGTGGAGAAAGAAAGGAAAAGAGATGCTCAAAGGGAAGCTGCACTCTCCAAACTACAAGAAAAGAAGAAGCTTGAATTGGAGAAAGCCTTAAAAAGAGCTCATGACGCTGCAAGAAAAATATTTGATGAACAAGGAAAGGAAGTATCTAATCCTTTTGTTAATACTGCCCACAGCTAAGCCTAATCCTCCTGAGAAGCCTAAGAGAAAGAAGTGAGCATCCACGAGAATTCCTCCAAAGAGACAAAGACTAGAAGCTGTTGCTGCTTCAAACACTTCTCAAGGAAGTCATACTGTTCCAATTGTACAAGTCAAGAAAGAACCAGTTACTATGGAAGAAAAAGATGATGATCTTGAAATCTCACAAGATAACTGTTCTGCATTGATCATCAATCTAGAAGGACTGAGGTTTACACCTTTAGCTGTTGAGCTTCCTCTAATCATTGACTGGGAATTTACTGGTGGACCTATGAAGACAGAATATAGGGTAACAAGGCAAGACAAATCAAAAACCATTGTTCCAGCTTTTCATAGAGTGATAAGAGATTTCTCAAGGTCTGATTTGGAGAGAATGTATGACATTGGAAGAATCAAGTATTCAAAACTCAGAGGTCAAAGTGCAGGTATAGACATGGCCATTGACTGTTTGAATGGCATGTTTGAACCAGGGTATGTGAAGACTAGTTCTGTATTCAAGAAGGGGAGTCCAACAAATCCAGTTATCAAGTGGTTTGTATATGAACGAAGTGGTGTCTATTCTATAGTGAGAAGACATGGAGCCATGGAGTTTTATCTAGTGGGCAAAAGGTATCCACATGACTTGAGAAAATTGAAAGAACTGATCAAAGTCAGATTGCATGGACTTCTTTCTTCTAAGATAGCACATGAATTAGTCTGGAGCATCATGATGCAGCTTACTAAAGAACGAGCAAAAGGAAGGTTAAGAGGAATGGCAAGACAAGAATGAGAGAAGAAATGAGTAGATAACTTGCTATGTAATGAAGTAGTTAACACGTTGATGTATGAAACTTGTACTTTTGATAGTTTATAAAAGTTCAAGGTTAGGGGGAGATTGTTAGGTTATAACTTAGTCAAAATAATTTTAACTCATTAATACTGCTTCTAACTACGGATAGAGTAACTTACAAGATTAATACGAAAGTCATTAATACTGAAGAAGTTACTACGGAAGACAAGTTTAATGCGGCTGTTCACCAAACTACTACGGAAGCTTTCATTACTACGGATAGTTCAAGATACTACGGACTTGAAGTTAATACGGATACTCTTGCCATGCACGTTTAAATCAAATAGATAGAGTTTCAATTGTATTTAAAGTATGTTTCCTTTTTAGATAACGATGTAAATTCCTAGTTTATCTAGGATAGCCTCAAGGTCTATAAATATAGATCCTTGTAAGATAGAAAACACGTTGTATTGATAGGTTTGATTAATGCAATTGAGGCTTAACATTCGACAAACATATTGTTCTTATTGTTCTTATTTTTTCATCATACTCAAGTATTATTTGTTTGATTAACTTGTAAATATCAAAGTGTTCATCTCCGCTGCTGAACTTCTTTGATAGATCAAGATCTAACAAGGTTAAGATTAACGAAGTATACAAACTTATTTGATCCTGACACTCTGATTTGACGCTCATTGGCATTTTCTGATGAGTAATAGTAGCATTTGGTGCGGCTATATTTGTTCTAGTGACAGGATAGGTGTCAGGAGTTGTCTGATCTTTTTCAAAAAGAAAAGCAGTTGCATTTCCAGAGGAACTGGACTCCGAAGTTTGTCCATAAGGCGTTTAATATGTTATTGCGTTTGTAGTTAAACGTGTTAACTCATAACGTCTGAGTCTTTCAAGCACCTTTTCCAAAGTTAATTGTTGACCACCATATTTAGTCGTCTCGATTTCATCTTTTACCAAGTTTACATATACCTCCCAACGCTTAGGCAAAGCATCCAAAAATCTCTCTATTTTTTCTTCTCTAACACTTACACGATATATGCCAAGTTCTGCAAGGAGATGATAGTATCTGGTGACAGTATCTTCAAAGGTTTCGCCTTTCTTAATCGTTGAGGATATGGGATACTTGGCTTATAAGCTTTGATTGGAACTTCCTCCACTGGTTCAGGTCTTTTAGCCTTGGATTGAACTGGTGGTGCCTCGTCCTCATCGTCCTCGATCTCGAAATCATCCAGAACTGGTTCTGTAGTGGAGGGTGGCTGTGACAACCGTCAAATTTCAGGTTCATTTTACACTCAATGTCTGTCATATTGTCAGTCGTTGTCTTTAACTTTACATTTACCGAAAACGCGTCAGTGTCGGAATAACTCCCGGAATCGAATTACATAAGTCCTAATACCAAGAAAACACATAATGAACTTTCCTAAGTTCATAACGTATCATAATTAAGAACTTTTAGTTAACGAAAAGGTCCAACGAAACAAAAACGCAAAAACGAAAAATCACAA
Organism: Senecio squalidus; assembly: GCA_910822075.1. NCBI lineage: Eukaryota > Viridiplantae > Streptophyta > Magnoliopsida > Asterales > Asteraceae > Senecio > Senecio squalidus. Next base: position 37,593,641 of record CAJVGC010000432.1, read on the forward strand.
AATTTTTACAAAAATGGTCCAGGACGCCGCACACACCCCTTTGTGCGACGTCCTGGAGGTGACAGATTTGAAAATTTTAAACTTTTATTGCTTGTCTCGTTTTTATAACACCAACCCCCAATCAAACTCGAGAATAGGCACTCATTTACTGCTTTTGGCAGTACCTAAACCCCATTATCACTTCTATTATTATTTTCTTTCATTTTCTCATTTACATAAACACAAAAACACAAAACACACACAAACTCTCTCAAGAACCCCCCCCCCCCCCCCCATTCCAGTGATTTCCAACCCCTTTTGTCCAAAAAATCAACCATAAAAATCGTTCAATCATCAAAACAAGCTAGAAGGTGCAAGTCTATTTCGGTTTCAAGCTTTTTCTACTGATTTTTGAGCTCTAAATCCGTCTAAAACACCATCCATTCATTTTCATCCGGTAGAAATCACTCTCTTATCTTTATTTACTGTTTTAACAACTTGCATGTGAGATCTAAAGCATAAAAACAAGTTTTTATAAAGATTTGTGACATTTTATGGACAAAACGATTTTTAACCGAAATAACATTTAGATCTATAGTTTTATGGTTAAAAACGGTTTAGAAACTGTAAAAATGATGTTTTATTAAGTATTCACCGTTTGCATGTCAAGATCTATGGTTGGATTAAACGTTTTTGCAAGAAAAACACGAAAATGTGAAACTGACCAGACCTGTGCGTCGTCCCTAAGGACCAGGACGATGCAGCGGGGTATTTTGGCTTCTGTGCATCTTTCCTAAGGTCTAGGACGACGCACAGGCCTGCCAGTTTTCCCGAAATTTTGTCGTTTGGACGTTTTGAACTTATTTACCCCGCTGACTATTTGTAACTAGTATTTTGGGACCGAGGTCGATAAAAATAATCATATTGGTGACTTGTATTGGACTATTTGGACTAAAATGAACTTGTTTAATTAGAATATGTTATATATGTGCTTTGTGAGTGGAAGTGACTTTGGATTTTTGGATATGAAACGCGCTTCCCAAATTTCGTTAGAAAAATCCAAACCACTTCAGCGACCAAAATTACTTGTAACATGACAATAATAAACGTTAACTTTGGACTTTCGGACTAAAACATAACGTTAACCGTTTCGCACTATTTTTGGACAACTGGACCTTGACACTTAAAGTTTAACTAAAATTTACCTATTATATATTATATATAATAACATAATGTAATAGTAACAATTGAACAATCTTGGTATTCTTAGGCCTTCCGTGATTTCCGGCTCTCATTTCCGACCGTTTTCCGAGTTCTTTATCTTCGCAACCCGTGAGTTACACCCCTCTCTACTTTTGTATTTTAAGTACTCTTTTTGGGGGAAACATGAGATCTAAATTGGTTTATGAACTATGTCTTTATGTGCAATGACTTTTATGAACTTTGACTTTATGTACAATGACTTTTATGAACTATTTGACATTTTGACTATATGCGTAAAACTATTTTTTAGACGCCCTATGTGGCACCTTTGACATTTGACATCTTTACTTAAACTATGATTTTTGAGAGAATGTCACAAATCGTCCTTGTGGTTAGGCTGTTTTTCAGGTATCGTCCTTTTCAAGAAAAGTTAGCACAGATGATCCTTTTGTTTTTTAAATTTATCGTCTGTGATCCTTCCGTCCAAAACCGTTTAAATTAAACCGTTAAGTGGCCCCATGTGCCTGGCACATGAGGGTAAATGAGTAATTTGACATTCTTATTTCTATCTGTCTATACATATAATTAATTATACATATATAGATATAGATATATACGAACTGAAATCCTATTACGAGAAATCCCACGCATCTGAGGATTATTCATAATCATCCCACGCATGAGTTCTGGATTATTAAGAATATTCTGAACAGCCGGCATGTTCATCATGTCTCTCATCATATCCGGATTCTGAGTTAGTTGCTGTTGAACTTGTTGGAATTCAGGAAGTCCAGCCCCACCACCAAATCCAGGTAAACCAAGTTCAGGAAATAACGGTCTGCCACCACCAAATCCAGCGGACATCACCCTCGTGGCGAAACCCCTTCGGGTCCACAGGGTACACCTTCTGCTCCACCGGGGTACCACCTTGCTCCACCATCGGGCCTCCTTCCCTCGCCACAGCAGCCGTCGGCGCATGGTGGTGGCTACAGCGCCACTTTTCCAAATTTTAATTATGGAACTGGTCAAACTTCGGGTCATGGTCTCGGGTCTGGATACCCACCCATTATGCTGCCAACTGGATCCGGTTATCCTCACCCACCCGCTGCCAACTGGGTACCAGCTGCCCCCACCGGAAAACGTGGATTTCTCATAAACGCAGAATCTGGATGAGGTGTGATTAGCTCCGATTAGGGTTTGGTGATGGTTAATTGTGAAATTGTTGAAATTGAGAGGTGGAATAGGAGTAATTAGGTTTCATTGTTGAAATTAGGGTTTATGGTTCAAGGAGAAATTGGGGGAAATGAAGAAGAAGGTTCCAAATTACTCATTTACCCTCATGTGCCAGGCACATGGGGCCACTTAACGGTTTAATTTAAACGGTTTTGGACGGAAGGATCACAGACGATAAATTTAAAAAACAAAAGGATCATCTGTGCTAACTTTTCTTGAAAAGGACGATACCTGAAAAACAGCGTAACCACAAGGACAATTTGTGACATTCTCTCATGATTTTTTGATTGTACTTGGACAAATCCTTGATGAGAATATAAACGCCGTAAGAGCCTACTCTCAGTTTTTAGACAAAAAGTACACAAGTGCCCCGTTTTTTTTAGTTCAGTTCATTACACACTATTAGCAATAGCCGTTGGTAATTATGGGTATCGATACTTAGGAGATGTCATTCCTTACTTGTGGTTATCTACCTAAGTACAGATTACTAAGTTCAGACAAACTTCGTCGATAGTGCGAGGTTGGGGCGGTTCAGACCAGTTAACCGGTTTAGTGTGAACTCTTACGTTATATTATGCCAAGTGGTCTCTACAATTCAAAAATCATATGTTACAATTAATTACGCATATACCTATATACTTTGTGCAATTTGACTTTTTCTAAATGTTAATCTACTGTACTAGGATCTTCATTAAAAGTATATATATATTTTAAGCGCTTTTATCCGCTATCTTTCTTTTAAGAAAACTCTATACTATATATACTTTTGTCGGAACTTTTGTCGGAACTCTTGTCGGAACTTTTGTCGGAACTTTTTTCGGAACTTTGTCAAAAACTTATAAACTGTAACTCACTCACTACGTTTTGTAGTTTGGCACTTTATCTCATGTTTCAGGAAATTAAGCGTAACTCATGAAGTGCATTTCTCGGGCGGGTCAAGATGGTTATGTGAAGTGTAATTCGGAATAAGACCTTTGTCATTTGGGAATTTTTATTAAAACACTTTGTTATGTACTTGTTGTCTTAAACTTATGAATCTTGGTTGTATCTTTTGAACATTGGTACTTTTTCAAACTTTAATTTAAATGACTTGAACCGTTGACTTTTTGTATAACTCGTGAAATGATTATCTTTCTCTCGAACCTCGTGTTTCCGCTTTAGCGGGGTGTGACAGTGGCGTCCTGTCTGACAGTTTCTCTCCGGTTTCTTCTTGATCTCTTCCGTAAGCATGTCCCGAGCGTGTGGTAATTGCGTTTACATGCTCGTCTCTGTGTTTTGGACATTGTGGTATTCCTTCGTTTCTTCTAGGAGGTTGATATTTCGGTGCTTGATTGTTGGAAGTGTTTCCTTGGTTCTGTGGTCGTGGATTCTGTTGCGTATTTCTAGGTAATTGGCCCGGTGGCCGGTTTGAGTTCTGATCGTTCATCCTATCGAACCTTCTCTCCAAGTCTTGCATTGCTGCCTGCTGATTTCTCTGCCCTTGGTCGATGTGATCATTTAAAACTTTCAATTGATTACTAAATGCGTCATTCTTGGAGGTTTGGGTGTGAATGAACGATTTCATTAGATCCTTCAAGCTTTGATCTTCATCTTCGTTCTTCGGTGGATCGTATCTTTGTCGTGGTGGGGATCGTGCATTGTTTCTTTGCCATCCGTTGTCTCGATTGTCACCCCGGTTGTGGTTTCCTCCGCAGTTTTGCCAATTCGTTCCCCGAGTAGGATAACCATATTGTGCGTAGTTTGCATCCTCCACTTGTCGATCGCACTCACTAGCGTAGTGAGGTCTTCCTCATCCTTCACATCCATTCTTTACCAAGTGCATGTCTTTTTCTATCCTTCCAATGCGTTTATCAATCCTATCCGCCATAGACTTGACTTCTTTAACGACAGAAGATATTTCGTTACTACTTTCAGCTTGAGCAACATGACCTCTTTGTTTTCGGCCTCTACCATCGTCTCGATACTCCCTTGATAAGCTAATGACTAACTTATCCTCCATTAAGTTGTATGCTTCATTAGTAGTCTTATACATAAAGTCTCCTCCTCCGGCTAGATCCAACTCGTTTTGTGACTCCTTGGTTAATCCGTAAAAGAAGATTTCTATGATATTTACCTTGCCCAGACCGTGACCATAACAACTTCTTAGCATCTCCTTCAATCTAGCCCATGCTTCAGTAGATGTCTCTCCATCTTCTTGTCGAAATCCTCTCATGTCTCTCAGTAATTTCCTACCCAAGGCGGGTGGGAAAAATCGTTTGATGAAGGATTCGCGCATTTGTGTCCATGTTATTATTGAATTCTCATCTAGCTCTTCGAACCAAACCTTCGCATCTCCGGTGAGAGACGAAGGGAACAACCGCAGCTTGACACTGTTGCTTTTTCCTTCTCCATATTTGAACATCTCACATAGCTCGTTGAATTTGGCTACGTGTTTATGCGGATATGAATTGTATCGTCCATCGAAAGTATTGTCTTGGATCATCTTGAGATGATGACCCTTGACAACGAAATCGTCACCCAAGTCCGGGGTGGTGATTGTCGACCCTCGGGTGGGTGGCACTGCTACAGCTGCGGCCCGTCGGTGCATTGGCATGTCCAAAGGATCCATAGATGGTTGCGGTTCCGGTTTGTTTTCACAAATTATCTCTACAACCTCTGATTCTATAGCGCTTCTTCCTCCTTCTAAAGATGTAATATCTTCAAATTTTACTGGTGAGAACGGTCCAAAACCTGGTGGTGTTTGAATTAATATGTTTCGTTTCTTCTTGCCTCGCTTCTTCGATACTCCTGGATTGGATTTTGGTCTCAAGAGTGGTAATCCTGAAGCCCTTGTGTTCATCCACTACCTGAATACCTACAAAGATAGAAACAAGAAAAGCGTAAAACGTACCGGTGTAATGACAATTAAAAGTAACTCTCAAGTAAATAAATACTCAAAAGGATCGTATCACAAATCCGAAACAAAAACGAAAAATCAGACCCCGGCAGCGGCGCCAAAAACTAGATGTGTAAAATCTAGTCTTAAAACTTAAGCTACTATTTCACGAAATTACACACTTATAGGCAGTGGACCTATTCGTATATAATATAGTTTAAAGCAAGTAAAGGTTCGAACTCAGGGACTAATTTGGTTTTAAATTTTCGAATTAATAATACTTATTTGTTTTTTGGGGTTTTTTTATCGTAACAAAAGATTGATTCAATATTGCAAAGTGATTTGTAAAAAGGATTTATAAAAATCGAGTGAGAAAAAGGTAATTGAAATTATCAAATATTGGAGAAAATTCACTTGTTTGACACTTCACTTATTTTCCATTTAAGTTTACGAAATTGATTGAATATTAAACTTCTAATATATAGTAAAACTCCTCTCGAATATTTTACTAACTTTAACTATCTCTAATTATAATGTTCCTCTCGAATACAGTTATAATTATTAATAATTAATCATTAATTAACAAGCCGATATTTAGTTATTTAACCTTATAAAGTTTCCTCTCGAATAACTCCTCTAAATATTAAGTTCTCTCGAATCTTAATAAATAGACTCACTCATTTAAGTTTAATTATTTAAGTTGATATTATTAGGTCCTCTCGAATCCTAACAATTTTAAACCAATTAAAGACCGATTGATTATTTCGTATAAATTATTTAACCTATCTAGATTCCTCTCGAATACCTACAATGTTGATTAATTAATCTATATATAAACAACTTTATAATAATATATTAAAACTTAGACAAATAAGGATTTTCGGTTAAAAACAAATACCTAAAACAATCAATATCGAAAACATAAACTTCAAATAAGATCCATAAATCAAACAAGCGGAAAAGGAGTTTAGCTACTCATTATTGAGTTCAAAACAAACAAAATAATAATAGAAAACAAACTGGAATATAGTCTGAAAAAGAGAAAGAAAAACAAACTAAGAACTTGCGAACTTGTCGTGACCGACGTTGAACGAAAACCGAACTTCCTAGCTTCAAATCTTGCCTCCAAACGATTACTCCAGCCTCCAATGCTCGAGAATATTGATTGATGATTTTTCTGGATGTTTTGGGGTTGTATTTATAGGCAAAAATCAAGAGGAAAACGTATTCGAGTCCAACACCAAATGTGCGAAAATACAATGACGCCCTCCTTTTTCTTGTTTTTTTTCTTTCTTATTTTGTCCGCTCCCTTTTTTTTATTATTTGCAGCCGTGAACTAACCTAAACTACTGCCTACCTCCTTTTTTTCTTTTCTTTTTTTTATTAATTCCTACTTCTCCATAAAATATGGAATAATATACATAATATTTTTTTTTTCCCAATGAGACAGGTGAAAAGTTTAGTTTCTATATTGAATACCTTTTTTTTGTTTCCTCTTTTCAAACTCATCACGTGGCAACTGCCAAGAATAGAAACCATCCAAAGCCCAACTTCTTTTGAAGCCCACACTTCAAAATAGAAACCAAAGAATAATACAACTTTCCTTTCTCCTCATCTTAATTCCACGCTCCAAAAGTCTGAACATATCACCATTTCTCGTCTTTTGACCATTTTCATGCGTTTCCTTGGCCAAACATCCACTTTCTAATCATATTCAACCTATCATTTGAATAAAACACTTTCACACAATTAAATGTAAAAATCATATCCTATCCATCATGATTAAATACGAAAATGACCAAATATCGCATATAAATAACTATATAAATATGCGATATCAAATCCCCCCAAACTTAACCTTTTGCTTGCCCTCAAGCAAAAACTGTGTTAAAACAATTATCAAAGCCAAATTTTAAATTACATAACCAAACACCTCACGATTTTTTATAGGAAGTAAAATCACTCAAACTAATCTAAAAGGTGTGTAACGTGTTCTGTAGAATCGCTCGACTGCTCAGTCATGGTGAATATTCTATCATAGGCTTGATAAAGAATCAAATCTCCACCACTAGAGTCTAGGTACAACTAAACGGGGACTTTTATTCGGGTTGTAATATACAGGTAAAGGCATGTGAATAAAATATAATGGAGTGTAAAAGGGTAAAAAGAAAATATATACAAAAACTTAGATTAAATCCGAACTCCTAAAATCTTTAACGAACCGAATTGCTCCATTTTCTCGAACTTTACTTTTTTCTTTGAATGTACAAATATCGTACAGTATATAATACAGAACTCAATATATACTATTTCTTTTAAATTCTACAACTAATTTTTTTTTTGCTTTTCTGTTTTTTCGAATTTTTTTTTTCTTTTCTTCAGCATAGTACATGCCTTACAATATAATAATTCTCGTGGTAAGTACACATGCTCAAAAGGCTAACTTTATTTTTCTAACTTTCTTCCAAATACAAAATAATACAAAGGCTACAATAATATAACTTTTTTCTTGCCTTAATAAACTCTAATTTTCCAACTCTTTATACAATAGCAATCAAAAACTAAGTTCGGATCTAATCTACAAAAAGAAACGAAAATAAGGCGAGTGTACAAAATATATAGTAGTATTTAGAAACGAAAAAGTTTAGGCGCAAAGTGGTTTAACTAGAGTTTCTAACACTGAAAATAAGTGTTACAAGGGTTAGGCGGAAAATATATAAAAGAAACGAAAAAGGCTAATCAAATGGGTTAATCCTAATTGCCCCTATAATTGTACCAAATCACACTAAGTTACCCTAATGCAATTGCTCATATGTGGTCTTGAAATGTATAACAATGTCAAGTTATAAAGTCATCAACCATCGGCACATTTAAAGAAACGAAAAAGTAGCATTAAAAATGAATGCTTTCAAATGCTCAAAAATCTCATTATTTTCTCGAGTAGGGTATTAAATGTGTCTGGTTATGCTTAAAGTTTAAGGTATTTACCGACTAGACACGTTATATTTTTTTTATTTTTTTCAATTTTTCGATTTTTTTTGTATTTTCTTTTTTTTCTGACTCAAAAATATACAAAATAACACAATCTAACACGATGGAAACTAAGCTAAGGATGGAAAAATATAATTTAGAATTTCCCGAGGATCCCCCCCCCCCAAACTTAAGTAAGACATTGCCACTAATGTGTTAATGACTCAAAACTAAAGGGAAATTACAAAAATAAAGTTTAAAAAGAAAAATAATTTACAAAAATTAGAAAAGAAGAAAATAGAACCCGGTTGTAGATATCGAATATTTCTTGTGAAAATGCTTTGCTGATCTGAATGCTAGTCCCAACACCGGTTGTCGGACTTACTTTAAATCTATAAAAAACTAAAAGAGAAAAACTAAAAACAAATATTAAAAACACAAAAGAAAAATAAAAAATATAAATAAAAATTAAAAATTAAAAATTACGCCGGAATAAAAATAGTAAAAATAGTGTACTATTTTTAAAGTCTAATAGAGGAAAATGGTAAACAATAACTTTACAAAAATTACAAAAAATCTCTGACTCTTTTTTTTTTTTTTTTTTTTCTGTTTTTCAATTTGTTTTTGTTTTTTGTTGGTTTTCTTGGTACCTAAAAGCTGAAACTGCAAAAGAAAATGTTAAAAACACCTATTCTAAATAAGAAATAAAAAGAAAAAGAAAAATGAATGAAAAATTAACTACGAAAAAATAAAAACAAACCCGGGTTGCCTCCCGAGAAGCGCTAATTTTGCGAACGAGTCTTTAGCTTGACTCGATATGCCTCGTGATCAGGTGTTGATGGCATAAAAACCATCCTCGATCATCATTCCGTTTTCATCGTCCTCTTCGTGGTATAACTTGACTTGCTGTCCCGAGACGATGAATGAATCTCCTTTTTCCTTCCATAACTCGACATATCCTGAGGCAAATGCCCGTTTCACGGCGTATGGACCCGTCCACTTTGTTCGTAATTTTGGAGCCTTGAATTTGTACTTCGATTGAAAAAGAAGGACTTTATCGCCCTCCTTGAATTCTTTACGACGAATTTTTCGGTCGTGGAACTCCTTCGTTCTTTCTTTGTAAATTCGTGAACTCTCGTAGGCCTGTAACCGTAACTCGTCCATTTCGTGAAGCTGTAAGAACCGCATATCTCCCTCTAAGTCCATGTCAATGTTGCAGATCTTCAAAGCCCAGTACGCCTTATGCTCGATTTCGACCGGAAGGTGGCATGTTTTCCCGTAGAGTAGTCTGTCACACCACGCTATAGCGGAAACACGGAATGTGAGAGCTGGAATATCATTACACGGTCATAAGCAAATTTAAACGATTCAAGTCATTTCATTAAAATAAAAATAGTTCAACATTTAAAACAACCAAGCAGTTCACAAGTTAATTTTTAGTACAAATACAAGTTCCAAAATAAAATTCCCAAAATAGAAAGGTCTTTCCCAAGTGAGCCTCACGTAACCATAGTGACCCTTCCTTGCCATGCATCCCAACACTTACACTAATTTCCTGAAACATAAGATAAAGTGTCAACTACATAAAGTAGTGAGTGAGTTACAGTTTAGAGTTTCGATAAAAGTTTCCAAAAATAGAAAGATGAAAAATATATGATGACGTCGTAAGTAAAAGGAACGGAGCGACGTTAGAACATATATGTAAATAGTAAAAGGTTTTGTACACACGCAAGTAAAACAAATAAAACACGTATTAATAAAGTTAAAGCGGAATCCAGGCGCTAAAAAGGTATATGCGTAGGTAATATGTGCTTAACTAAATAGTAACTCGTATCAATCACTTGGTATAATATAGGTTGTAAGTTTACACTAAACCGATTGTCTGGTCAGGATCTAGCCCCAAAATGTTTAATTGAGTTTCCACCTGAATCTTAGTAATATGTACTTGGGTCGCTAACCCTGAGTAAGGAGTGACCTCTCCTAAGTATCGATACTCATAATACTAACGGCTATTGCTAATAGTGTGTAAAGTTTCCGAGTCCAAAACGGGGCAACTGAGTTCTGTTTCTAAAATAGTAGGCACTTACGGGTTTATATTCTCATCAAGGATTGGTTGCTCTAACAAGTATCCTAATTTAGTTAACCAATTAAGCAGTAACAACACATATACGCATTATAGTTTCACAAGTTTCCCAAAGTTTCAAAGTTTCCAAAGAGATTCAAGTTTAGTACAAGTTTCCAAAGTTTACGAGTTTCATAAGTTTTCGAAAATGTTTCAAGTTTCCAAAGTTCCAATAAGTTCCAAGTTTCACACAAGTTTTCAAATGTTTCAATAAAGTTTCGAGAGTACCAAGTTTCCAATAGTTTCAACAAATCGCAAATAGTTTCGAAAGTTACAAATCATATAATCTTATGTTTCCCGCAAATAATGTTTAAAAGCATAAAAGTAAAAACAAGTGGGGTTGTAACTCACGGTTTGCGAAGAGAAGTAAGAATACTAAAAGCACAAGCGAAGCGGAACGCGTCGGGAATCAAAAGTGACCTAGAACACCGGAATAACGTATAAATATTATTAGTATGAATTAGGTTATGTTAAAGTTCCATTTTAACATTTTAAACCTTAAGCTTTAATATATTAGATTCTGTCCCAAAAGATTATTACGGAAGGTTGTGCGATTAAACGAGTTCGTGTACGGTTTAGGGTCCGATGTGTCCAATTAGGTCCAAAAAGTGTCCAAGTTCAATGTCCAAGTGTGTAAGTCTCGAAAATATTAAGTTACTGAATTTGGGGTATATTTTACGGTGAAATTTGGGCAGCGCTTCCGCGCTATAAAAATTTAATCCAATTTCAAAACACTTTCCCGCTTTAAGACACGCAATATAACCAATAAGAATGATAATACAAATGTTTCAATTCCAAAAGCTTTTTCCAAACAGTTTCTATATCAAAAACAGTAAGCTTTTCAAAGTTTATAATCTGTGGTAACTTATTTTAGCTTATTTTTACGTTTACAGCCTTTAAAACGACAATTATTATGAACAGCAGTATTCAGGCGGCTGCTGGAGACACTCAGCCGCCGGCTGGACTTTAGCCGTCGGCTGAGAACCTTCAGCCGCCGGCCAAAAGCCTTCGGCCAGTTTCAAGATTACGTTATCTTTCGATTTTTGGATTGTTTAAAGGTTAGATTCGACATGCAAACTGTTATTTATCAAATATATATGTTTTTAGAGTATTGTCACTGTTTCTTTTAGATTTATATGTTAAAAATGTAGATCTATTATAAAAACTCGTTTTTAAGCAAGAAAACGTTTTAGTTCATTGTAAAAACATATTTTCAGTTTATGGATCTTACATGCAACCGATTATTTAGATAAAAACAGTAAAAAGAAAGGGTTTTACCGAAGGAGAAAGCAAGGTGACGGTTTGGATGAGATTTGGCTTCAAAAACTTCTTCAAAACCCGATTTAAACCTTTTCCTTTGATACCCTTTACTCTTGGAACGATTTTGATGGCTTGGATGGTCGATTTATGTGTGTTAAAGGACTGATTTATGGTGCAATATTTCTGCTTTGTTTGGTGTTCTTGAGAGGGAGTGTAAAAAAAGAGAGAGATGTGTGTGTGTTTTGTTTGAAATGTAATGAAAAATGAAAGTAAAGTGTAAATGGGGGAGGTATCCAGCTCGAGGGACTCACAAAACTGGTGAGAGGGGTCCAATCCCCGAGCCTAACTCTGCCCCAATCAACATTCATGCAATAATGACTCATCAAGTCACAGGTCAGCGACATTCAGCCGCCGGCTGGCCATATCCAGCCGTCGGCTGGATTGAAATTTCCAGCTTTGTGACGTTTTAAGTTTTCCGTTATTGTTAGTTAAGGACCAGAATCTTATTAGTTTCCGTTATGAACTTAGTCAAGTTCTTGTATTATTTATTTGGTGTTAGGATTTATAAATTGATTCCGACTTTTGGTTCCGACAATAAAAGACACAATAATTTTGAACTCGACAATATGAACACGATAAAAGAGTAACTAGAGAATCGAACCGATTAAGTAACTGAGAATCACCTGAAATTTAGACGGTTGTCACATAGTCGATACGGGGTGGTTCCAATTGGTGTTTTATATGCTTTCCTGGATGCCCACAATGCGTCTTCCAACTTCCTTGACCATATGTTCGGATTATTGTTGATTGTCTTTTCCAAAATTCGTTTTATGGCTCGGTTTGTGTTCTCCACTTGGCCACTCGTTTGAGGATGATACGAAGTAGCAAACCGGTGATTTACTCCATATCTTTTCAACACTTTTGCTAACTGAGTGTCACACCCCGCTATAGCGGAAACACGAGATGTGAAGAGCTGGAATATCATTACACGGGTTATAACAAAATAAAACGGTTCATGTCATTGATTAAAATAAAATTGTTCACAAATCCCAAAAACAACCAAGTAGTTGACGTTTCAATACAATTACATAAATTAAAGTTTCAAATAAAATTCCCAAAATAAAAACAGATCTTTCCCGATGTAGGTCTCACGCAACCGTCCTAACCCGTCCATGCCATGCACTTCATTCTTACACTTAATTTCCTGAAACATAAGATAAAGTGTCAACTACAATAAAGTAGTGAGTGAGTTACAATTTGAGTTTCTCGACAAAAGTTTCCGTGAAGTATATATAAGTAAAGAGTTTCATAAATGAAAAAGAAGCGGAGCGGCGCTTAAATATATATATACTTTAAAAGTTTGAACACACACAAGTAGAGCAATACTTGTAACATAATAGTAATTGCGGAGTCAATCGCTAAAAGAGTGTATATGCGTAAATAAATAAGTAACTAAATTAACATCTTGTATCAACCTCTTGGCACAATATAACGTAAGTTTTACACTAAACCGATTAACTGGTCAGAACACGCCCCAAAGTTTTACTAGAGATGGAGTTCGTCTGAACTTAGTAATATGTACTTAGGTCGCGAACCACAAGTAAGGAGTGACCTCTCCTAAGTATCGATACCGATAGTTACTAACGGCTATTGCTAATAGTGTGTAATGAATCTGATCTAAAAACGGTGCACTTTGAACTCTTTGTCTAAAAACTGGTAGTAAGCACTTACAGAGTTTATATTCTCATCAAGGGTTGGTTTCGTATACAAGTAACCTTAATTTAGTTTAGCCAATTAACGGGGGCAAGCCAATAAACCAATAGGGGCAATAAAAATGTTTTACGTATATGAGTTTCACAAAGTTTCCAAAAGAGATCAATAGTTCATACACTGTTCCAAGAGTTCATAATAGTTTCAAAATGTTCACACGAGTTGCAAAAGTTCATAAAAGTTTCCAAGACAAATAGTCTTATGTTTCCCCCAAAATGATATTAAAAACAGTAACTAAAAGTGGGGTTGTAACTCACTGGTTGCGAAGATAAGTCTCGAGTAAAGAGAGGAGCGGAACGCGTCGGGAATCAAAGACGACCTAAAACACCCAAGTTTTGTGTGAGTATAAATTGTATGATTTAAGTTTTGTTAAAGTTCTATTTTCACATTTTTAGTATTAAATCCTTATACTTAAATTCTGTCCAAAAGTTTCAATACGGAAAAGTTATGTGTTATTACGTGTTCAATTACGTTTTAATGTCCGATTAGTCCAATTATGTCAAAAAAGGGTCGATGTCCAAAGTCAAAATGTTTAAGTCACAAAAATAATAATTCACTGAGTTTCGGTATATTTTACAGTGAAATTTGGGCAGCGCTTCCGCGCTATAAAAATTTAGTCCATTTTCAACACCACTTTCCCGCTTTAACAAACGTTTCAGACCATACAATTCAACAATACCATAGTTTTTATTCATAAAACATATCCAAACAATATTTGTTATAAAATCAGTCAGTTTTCAAACATATATTCTGTGGTAAGTTTATTTGGTCACCATTTTTAACGTTTAAGTTACAAAATGACATTTTTGGTGTACAACAAGATCCAGGCATCGGTTGGAGATATTCAGCGGCCGGCTGGACCTCACCCGCTGGCTGAATATCTTCAGCCGCCGGCTGGAGGCCTTCGGCCAGTTTCATATTTTCGATATTTTTTGATTTTTAAGCCATTTCAGTGGTAGATTCTTACATGCAAACGGTTATTAGTTAAATATAATCGTTTTAGAGACAAATTCACAGTTTCTTTTGGATCTTTTACATCAAGATGTGGAACGATGTGAAAATCCGTTTTTAAGTAAGAAAACGTTATAAACTTTTATAAAAACAACTTCTCAGTTTTTAGATCGTCCATGCAAGTAATAATCTATGAAATAACAGTAAAATAAAAGAGTTTTACCGAAGGAAAAATCTAGGTGACGGTTGGATGAGATTTTAGCTTCAAGATGGTAGAAATCTTTTCCAAAAACCCGTTTTTATGCTTCCTTTTTGATACCCTTTGCCTTTGGACGATTTGTATGTGTTTTGATGGTGATTTTTAAGTGTTTATTTGCTGTTTCAAAGGGGAAAATCGCTGGATTTAGTTGGGTGTTCTTGAGGACTTAGAGAGAGATTTGAGAGATGTGTGTGTTTTAGATTTTGAAAAATGATAATGAAGTGAAAGAGGGAGTAGAGAGAGGGGTATCACTGCCCTAGGGAACCCAAATGGCAGTGATATTTGGTCCAATCCCGTTTAATGCACTTAGCCAATCAAGATTCATGCATAAATGAGTCATCAAGTCACAGTCAGCGGCTTTCAGCCGCCGGCTGGCCATATCCAGCCGCCGGCTGGGCTTCAGCCGCTGGCTGACAGCTTCCAGTCATCGGCTGGATGGCATTTCCTAGCTCGGTGACGTTTTAAGTTTTCCGTTATTGTTAAGTGTGGACTAGAATTTTATTAGTTCCCGTTATGAACTTAGTCAAGTTCTTTGTATAATTTCTTGGTGTTAGGATTTATAAGTTGATTCTGACTTTGGTTCCGACACAATAATAGACGCAATAAATACGAACAAGAACGATACGATCACGATAAAATGTAACTAAAGATTTGTACCGACATAATAATTGAGAATCACCTGAATTTTTGGACGGTTGTCACACTGAGCGTTTGCGAAGTGGCTCCCTCGATCGCTGATTAAAGCCTTCGGCACTCCAAACCTGCAAAACAAATTTTTAAGAAAATCAACAACCACGTTAGCTTTGTTAGTAGGTAATGCCTTAGCTTCAACCCATTTGGAAATGTAATCCACAGCAACTAGGATATAAACATTTCTGTTGGAGGGCTTAAAAGGTCCCATGAAATCGATGCCCCAAATATCGAAAACTTTGCAAACTTGGATCCCTTGTTGTGGCATTTCGTCGAGCTTTGTGATATTTCCCTGGCGTTTACACGCGTCACAGGTGCTCACGAGTGTATAGGCCTCCTTGAAAATTGTTGGCCAGTAGAACCCTGCATCAAAAACCTTTTTACCAGTTACTGTTAGTCCATAGTGTCCTCCGAGGGGTCCATGATGACATTCGTCAGAAATCCTCCGAGTTTCTCCTCCGTATACACACCGTCGCCCCATTCCGTCAGCACACCTACGAACCAAGTACGGTGCGTCCCAGTAATAGTATTTAGCATCCGAGATCAATTTCTTTTTCTGTTGATAGGTCAGGCTTTTGTTGACAATTTTTCCGGGTAGATAATTCGCAATATCCGCGAACCATGGAGCATTGTCGTCCTTATAGCTGATGCAGGACAACATTTCCCCCGGAAATGCGTCATCTATCTCCCCTTCCTTCAACTCCCCCAAACTTGGGTTCTCCAGTCGGCTCAAATGATCTGCTACTACATTTTCAGCTCCTTTCTTGTCCTTGATCTCGATGTCAAATTCCTGTAACAATAAAATCCAATGAATTAGTCTAGGTTTCGCATCTAATTTAGAAAATAGAAACTTTAAAGCAGAATGATCCGTGAAAACAATAGTTTTGCTCAACACTAAATACGAGCGGAATTTATCAAAAGCAAAAACTACTGCCAAGAGTTCCTTTTCCGTAGTGGTGTAGTTTTGTTGGGCTTCGTTCAGTGTCTTGTTGGCAAAGTAGATGGGTCGAAAATGCTTTTCGATCCGTTGTCCCAAAACAGCCCCTACTGCAAAATTGTTGGCGTCACACATTAATTCAAAGGGTTGAGACCAGTCCGGTGCTACCAAAATGGGTGTATTGGTGAGCCTCTCCTTGAGTAACTCGAAAGCCTTTTAACAGTCCTCCGAGAAATTGAAAGCTACCTCCTTCTCTAATAGTTTCGTCATAGGATGAGTAATCGTCGAGATATCCTTGATAAACCTTCGGTAGAATCCCGCATGTCCCAAAAAACTCCGAATTGCTTTCTCGTTCGTTGGTGGTGGTAGTTTGGCGATGACCTCGATCTTTGCTTTGTCTACCTCTATCCCAACTTTTGAAATCTTGTGACCCAGTACAATTCCCTCACGAACCATAAAGTGGCATTTCTCCCAGTTTAGGACCAACTTTGCTTCCTCGCATCTTCCCAACATCTGATCCAGATTCTTCAAACATGCATCGAACGAATCTCCGAACAATGAAAAATCGTCCATGAATACCTCCATTGTTTTCTCCACCATATCTTGAAAAATGGCTAGCATACACCGTTGAAAATTGGCTGGTGCGTTGCTGTCACACCCCGCTAAAGCGGAAACACGAGGTGCGAAGAGCAAGAGAATCATTACACGAGTTATAACAAAGATTAACGGTTCAAGTCATTAAATTAAAGTTGAAAAGTTCACATGTTCAAAGACATAAACAAGAGTAAATAGTGTTTACGACAACAATACATAATAAAATGTTTTCATAAAAATTCCCAAAATAAACAAGTCTTCTCCCGAACTACACTTCACATAACTTTCTTGACCCGCCCGAGCAATGCACTTCATGACTTACGCTTAGTTTCCTGAAACATGAGATAAAGTGTCAAACTACATAACGTAGTGAGTGAGTTACAATTTATAAGTTCTTGACAAAAGTTTCGACAAAAAGTTCCGACAAGTATATATAAGTATTAAGTTTTCTTAAAAGAAAGATGAGCGGAAAAGTCGCTTAAAATATATATACTTTTAAAGTAGATCATAGACAAATAGATCAATATTTGGAAAAGTCAAGTTGCGGAGCAAGACGATAAATGTACGTTGTCATTACCTCAGCAGTGGATTAATCCACATGTGTAAGACGATAAGTATGTATATGCGTAAGTAAAAGTAACATATGATTTAAAGATTGTATCAACCACTTGGTATAATATAACGTAAGTGTTCACACTAAACCGATTAACCGGTCTGATCCGCCCCAACGTCGCACTATCGACGAAGTTTGTCTGTACTTAGTAATATGTACTTAGATTGCCATCTAAAGTAAGGAGTGACCTCTCCTAAGTATCGATACCCATAATTACCAACGGCTTAAAGCTAATAGTGTGGAACTGATTTGAAAACGGGGCAACTTATGTAATTTTGTCTAAAAAATGATAGTAGGCACTTACGGAGTTTATATTCTCATCAAGGGTTTGAATATATACAATCGAACAATCATAGTTTAAGTCAAGTGCCGAAAGGGTGCAAGCCATAATGTCAAAATGTCAAAGAATGCCGAACGGGGCAATTAAAATAGTTTTACGCATATAAGCCAAATAATGTCAAATAGTTCATAAATGATCATGGTTCATAAAAGTCATGGTACATAAAAGTCATAGTACATAAAATGTTTAAAAGCATTTGATCTCATGTTTCCCCCAAAAGAGTACTTAAAAAGACATAAAGTAAGGGGATGTAACTCACGGGTTGCGAAGGTAAAGTCTCGAGTGAAAAGAGAAGCGGAACACGTCGGGAATCAAAGACGACCTAAACACCCAAGTTTCGTGTAAGTATAAGTATTACGATTTAAGTTATGTTAAAGTTCCATTTTAACATTTTTAGTATTAAATCTTTATACTTAGGTTCTGTCCAAAAAGTTTCAATACGGAAAACTTATGTGTCATGACATGTCAAATTACGTTTAGTGTCCGGTCTGTCCAATTATGTCCAAAAAGGTTTGACGTTCAAGGTCAATATGTTTAAGTTATAAAAATAATTCGTTACTGAAGTGTAAGTATATGTTACGGTGAAATTTGGGCAGCGCTTCCGCGCTATAAAAATTTAGTCCATTTTACAATTCCACTTTCCCGCTTTAACAATCATTTTAAACGACAATATCAACAAAGTATTAGCTTAGTTACAAAAACTTAACCAAACATTTTACTTTCTCAAAACATGTAACCTATCAACTTATACATTCTGTGAAAAATTTATTTGATCTCGAATCTTAACGTTTAAGTTGCGAAAACGAAGTTTTTATGGACAGCAAGATCCAGACAGCGGTTGAAGATGCTCAGCCGCCGGCTGGACCTCAGCCGCTGGCTGAACATCTTCAGCCGCCGGCTGGAGGCCTTCGGCCAGTTTCACCATTTTGACATTTTTTGATTTTTAAGCCTTTTTAGTGATAGATTTCGACATGCAACCGGTTCTTAATGAACTATACTCATATTAGTGTCAAAATCACAGTTTCTTTTAGATCTTTAACACCATTTAGTATATCTATTTGAAAAACCCGTTTTTGTAAGAAAAACGTTATAAATCTTTATAAAACAACTTTTTAAAGTCATGGAGAAAGCTTGATGATGGTTGGATGAGATTTAAAGCTTGATGATGGTTGGATGAGATTTAAAGCAGTAAAGAAAAAGAGTTTTACCGAAGGAGAAAGCTTGATGATGGTTGGATGAGATTTAAAGCTTCAAAGTGGTGGAAATCTTCTTCAAAAACGTTAACCCTTTTGACTCCTTGCTTTATGGACGATTTAAGTAATTTTGATGGACGATTTTGGTGGGTTTTGAGGCTGTTTTGATGGTGAAAAATCATTGTTTTTGCTTGGTGTTCTTGAGGGTTTAGAGAGAAAACAATTGTGTGTGTTTGTTTTTGAAAAATGATTATGAAAATGAAAAGGGAAGGAGTAAAAATATAATTACTGGCCTAGGAAATCACACAAGGTCAGTATTTTGGTCCAATCCCGTTTAGTGTCTTTGGCCCAATCAAGAAGCATGCAGAAATGAGTCATTAAATCACTGGTCAGCGGCTTTTAGCCGCCCGCTGGCCATATCCAGCCGCCGGCTGGGCTTCAGCCGCTGGCTGACAGCCTTCACCCATCGGCTGGATGGCTTTCCCAGCTTGGTGTCATTTTAAGTTTTCCGTTATTTTTAAGGATAGACTAGCGTTTTATTTTAGTTCCCGTTATGAACTTAGTCAAGTTCATAGTATAGTTTCTTGGTGTTAGGATTTATAGGTTGATTCCGACTTTGGTTCCCACACAATTACAGTCACAATAAAGTACGAACAAGAATGATACGATCACGATAAAATACGACTAAGGATTTGCACATACATAATAATTGAGAATCACCTGAATTTTGGACGGTTGTCACATTCTCCCCAGGTTGAAAGGAATTTCGTCCCGAAATTTGATTCATCCCATCAGGAAGAAGTGTCTTTGAACAGATGTGGATACTTTTGACGGATTTGGTCCTCACGTTCCCACGTGAACTCATGACCACGTCGGGAGTTCCACCGAACCTTGACAATAGGAACACGACTTTGCCTGAGTTGTTTGACCTCGCGGTCCACAACCTCAAGCGGTTCTTCGATAAAGTTGAGTTTGTTGTCGATCTTGACCTCGTCGAGTGGAATGACGATGGTCTCATCAGATAAGCACTTTTTCAAGTGCGAGACATGGAATACGTTGTGGACGTTGGAGAGAATCTGCGGGAGTTGGAGTCGATACGCTACTGGGCCGATTCGCTCTATCACCTCCAATGGGCCTGTGTACCTTGGGCTTAGCTTGCCGCGCTTCCCGAAGCGGATTACCCCCTTCCATGGCGATATTTTGAGGAGCACTCTATCGCCAACTTGGAACTCGAGGGGTTTCCTCCGGTTATCGGCGTAGCTCTTCTGCCGGGTACGAGATGTCTTCAGTCTTTCCCGGATGGTGGTGATCTTGTCGATGGTCTCCTGGACGATGTCGAGCCTTGTGAGTTGTCGATCTCCAGCTTCTAGCCAACAAAGCGGTGACCGACACTTGCGTCCATATAAGGCCTCGAACGGTGTGCACTTGATGCTGGCATGGTAGCTGTTGTTATAGGAAAACTCGACCAAAGGGAGGTGAGCGTCCCAACTTCCTCTGAAGTCAACTACACACGCTCTCACAATATCTTCAAGCGTTTGGATAGTCCTCTCACTCTGAACATCGGTTTGAGGATGGTATGCGGTGCTGAGGTCTACTCTCGTCCCTAGCGATTTCTGAAGGGCATTCCAAAAACGGGACGTGAATCGACTATCCCTATCGGAGATGATGGAGAGAGGTGTTCCGTGACGGGAGACGATCTCGTTGATGTAGATTTGAGCGAATTTCTCCATCGAGTGGTTTTCTCGTACCGGTAGGAAATGAGCTGATTTCGTCAAACGGTCCACGATGACCCAGATCGTGTTGTTACCCCTTGCCATACGGGGAAACTTTGTGATGAAGTCCATGGAGATTTGTTCCCACTTCCACATGGGAATCTCCGGCTGCTGCAGTAGACCTAAAGGCTTATGATATTCCGCCTTAACCTTCGAGCAAGTAAGGCAATTAGCTACATACAAGGCGATATCCTTCTTCATGCCCGGCCACCAATAGTATTCTCGGAGATCCTTATACAACTTTTCGGATCCCGGATGAATAGAATATCGGGATCGATGGCCCTCGTCCAGAATGAGTTTACGAAGATCTTCGGATTTCGGAATCCATGCTCGGCCCTTGAAGTAGTGGATTCCGTCGGATTTGCGTTCGAATTCCTTTTCGTGATTGTGCAACGTCTCGACCTTAATGTTCTCGGGTTTCAACGCTTCTCGCTGAGCTCTGGCGATTTGCGTTTGGAGACTTGTCTGAATCTGAATACCCAATGCTCTAACTCGAGATGGCTTTACCCTTTCCTTCCGACTCAGGGCATCTGCTACTACGTTTGCTTTACCCGGGTGGTATTTGATCTCGCAATCGTAGTCACTTAGCAGTTCTATCCATATGCGTTGCCTCATGTTGAGCATTTTCTGATCAAGGATGTGCTGAAGGCTTTTGTGATCAGTAAAAACCGTGCACTTGGTGCCGTACAAGTAGTGTCTCCAGATTTTTAAAGCGAACACGACAGCTCCCAGCTCTAAGTCGTGTGTTGTATAGTTCTGCTCGTGCACTTTAAGCTGCCCTGAAGTGTATGCGATGACTTTGTCCTTCTGCATTAGGTCACACCCAAGTCCTTGATGGGATGCATCGCAAAACACTACGAAATTATCCGTGCCCTCCGGTAGGGACAAGATTGGTGCATGACAAAGTTTGTGTTTGAGTTTCTGGAAGGATTCCTCCTGTTCTTTTCCCCAAATGAAGTCCTTGTCTTTCTGAGTGAGCTCGGTTAACGACTTAGCGATCTTCGAGAAATTTTCGATTAACCTTCGATAGTAGCCAGCCAACCCTAGGAATTGACGGATTTCCGTAGGAGTCGTCGGGGCTTGCCATTTCTCGATCGCTTCGATCTTAGCCGGGTCTACATGAATCCCTTCTTGGTTGACCACATGACCAAGGAAATGTACTTCTCGGAACCAAAATTCGCACTTCGAGAATTTGGCCTAAAGTTTTTGATCTCTAAGGAGTTCTAAGATGCGATTTAGGTGTTTCGCATGATCTTCCTTATTCCTTGAGTATATAAGAATGTTGTCTATGAATACGATTACGAATTTGTCTAGATATGGCCTACACACTCTGTTCAATAGGTCCATGAACACTGCTAGTGCGTTGGTTAGACCAAATGGCATGACAAGGAATTCGTAATGACCGTAACGAGTTCGAAATGCGGTCTTAGGAATGTCGGTTTCACTGACACGAACCTGATGATAACCCGAGCGGAGGTCGATTTTAGAGAAGTAAGTTGCACCCTGCAACTGGTCGAACAGATCATCGATCCTCGGGAGTGTGTATCGGTTCTTGACGGTCAGCTTGTTCAATTCACGATAATAGATGCACATACGGAAGGGTCCTTCTTTCTTTTTGACAAAGAGGATTGGGGCTCCCCAGGGGGACGAGCTTGGACGAATAAGACCATGGTCTAAAAGTTCCTGCAGCTGTTTTGACAGTTCTTGCATTTCGGGTGGTGCTAGACGATATGGTGTCTTGGCAACCGGTGCTGCGCCAGGAACGAGGTCTATTCGGAATTCCACTTGTCGATGCGGCGGTAGCCCAGGAAAATCCTCAGGAAAGACCTCTGGATGATCCTTGACTACGGGAATGTCTTGTATTCAGTTTTCCTTAGGTTTACGTTCGACGACATGAGTGAGGAATGCGTCGTAGTCCTTCTCGAGGTACTTGCGCATTTTCATGGAAGACACGATGCGAAGTTGTCGTCCATGTTTGTCTCCCTGAACAACTAGAGTTTCACTTTCTGAGAGAGGAATGCGAATGAGTTTGTCGAAACAGACGATCTCGGCTCGAAAACGAGATAGCCAGTCCATTCCGACGATAACGTCAAAGCTTTTCAGCTCGATAATAATTAAATCGATGGGGAAGGTTTTGTCAGACAGGCATAATGAACATCCTAAGATTATATCCTTGGCTTCGAACTCTTGGCCGTTAGCATATTCGATAGTAAAGCTATCCTTAAGAACTTTAGATCCTAGGTTAATGAGGGGTCTAAATTCTAAGGAAACAAAGCTTCTTTCAGCTCCTGAGTCGAATAGTACGGAAGCAAAGTAGTCATTGACGTAAAACGTACCCGTAACTGCATTTGGGTCCTGACGTGCCTCCTCGGCTGTAAGTGCAAAAGCACGACCTCGACCTTGCCCACCCTGATTCTGCTGAGCTCGATGCAGTCTAGGGCAGGTGTTCCGGAGATGTTGGTCGCTCCCGCACTCGAAGCACGTCGGCTTCTGACCCTGGTTGATTGTCTTGTCTTGGCAGTGCTTCGCGAAGTGGCCCACCTTCTGGCATTTGAGGCAAGTCGGGCAGTTACCGATGTGATGGTAACGAAACTTGTCACATTTTGGGTGCGGCCCAGAGTAAGGCCGGGGTCCAGTAGGTGGTGCAGGTGCAGGTGTAGCGGTCACAGCATAATTTCGGGTGGTTCGGGCTTTCTTGTTTCGGTCGCTCCTTCTCGGGGTCTGATCTGATTTCCTCTTCTCACCCGACTCCTTCTTGGAAGATGCAGGAGTGTTAGGAGTAAAGAAAAAGAGTTTTATCGAAGGAGAAAACTTGATGATGGTTGGATGAGATTTAAAGCTTCAAAGTGGTGGAAATCTTCTTCAAAAACGTTAACCCTTTTGACTCCTTGCTTTATGGACGATTTAAGTAATTTTAATGGACGATTTTGGTGGGTTTTGAGGCTGTTTTGATGGTGAAAAATCACTGTTTTTGCTTGGTGTTCTTGAGGGTTTAGAGAGAAAACAATTGTGTGTGTGTTTGTTTTTGGTGTTAGGATTCATAGGTTGATTCCGACTTTGGTTCCGACACAATTACAGTCACAATAAAGTACGGACAAGAATGATACGATCACGATAAAATACGACTAAGGATTTGCACAGACATAATAATTGAGAATCACCTGAATTTTGGACGGTTGTCATAGTTGCATACACCAAAAGGCATTCTCTGATATGCGTATGTTCCGAACGGGCATGTGAAGGTAGTCTTCTCCTGATCTTCGGGAGCGATAGGTATATGAAAATACCCCGAAAATCCATCCAGGAAGCAGTAGAACTCATTCCCTGCTAGTCTTTTAATCATATGGTCCATGAACGGTAGTGGAAAATGGTCCTTCCTGGTGGCTTCGTTTAGCTTGCGGTAGTCGATGCAAACTCTCCATCCCGTGACTGTCCTCGTTGGCACCAGTTCATTCTTTTCATTCAACACCATGGTCATACCTCCTTTCTTTGGCACACAGTGACTTGGGCTCACCCACGGACTATCTGAGATTGGGTAAATAATTCCTGCATCCAACAACTTAACAACTTCCTTTTTAACCACATCTGTCATATTCGGATTTAGCCGCCGTTGTCTTTGAACAACGGGTTTTATGTTATCAAGAAAATTAATTTTATGTTTACAAAACTCAGGGCTAATTCCGGGTATGTCAGATATTCGCCAAGCAAAGGCCTTTTTATGACTTTAAGGACTGTCAATAATCGAGCTTTTTCGTCACCCGAAAGTGATGACGAAATAACAACTGGTAATAAATTTGTACCTTCAAGAAAAGCATACTCTAAATGTACCGGTAGTTGCTTCAGCTCCAAGTCGGTAGGTGGTTCTTCAATTGAAGACTTTATCCTCATGCTCTGGTCCAACTTCAGTTCCTCTTTGACTACAATCTCCACTTCTTCGATCTTCTCGTCCTTCAGTTCCTCCTCCAAACTGGTTTCTATCTCGAGAATTTCCTGCCAATCTAAATCATCAAACACATCGATCCGAAAACAAGTTTCATTAGTAGAATAAGAATGGGTCATGGCTCTATCTAGAGTAAAGACAATTCTTTCTTCCCCAACCCCCAATGAAATTTGCCCATTTTTCACACGAATAATTGCGTCGGCTGTGTTTAAGAATGGTCGTCCAAGGATTAGTGGAACAGTAACATCTTCATCCATTTCTAGAATCACAAAGTCAACAGGGAAAGTGAATTTTCCTACGTTTACTAGCATGTTTTCAGCAATTCCTAACGGATATTGAAATGATCGGTCGGCTAGTCGGATACTTATCCTAGTGGGTTTTAACACTCCTAGGGAAAGTTTAGCATATAATGAATATGACATCAAATTTATGATAGCTCCTAAGTCCGCCAATGCACTGCAACTGTAAGTATTACTGAAGTTACACTGGATCAGAAAACTCCCTGGATCATCCAACTTGGGTGGGATCGTGTTCTTTACCAAAGCTGAACATTCTGCGTTTAAGAAAGCGGCTTGCTCCTCTGATGACTTTCACTTATCCGTGACCAACTCCTTGATGAATTTAGCGTAGTTTGGCATCCCTACAATTAGATCAACAAGAGGAACATTAATATTAACAGATTTAATCATATCACAGAATTTACCGTACTGCTCCTTCATTTTCGCCTTTCTTAATCGTTGAGGATATGGGATACTTGGCTTATAAGCTTTGATTGGAACTTCCTAAACTGGTTCAGGTGTTTCAGCCTTGGATTGAACTGGTGGTGCCTCGTCCTCATCGCCCTCGATCTCGAAATCATTCACAACTGGTTCCGTAGTGGAGAGTGGTGTCCTTTCTGACAGTTTATCTCTGGTTTCTTCTTGATCTCTTCCGTAAGCATGTCCCACGCGTGTGGTAATTGCGTTTACATGCTCGTCTCTGTGTTTTGTACATTGTGGTATTCCTTCGTTTCTTCCAGGATGTTGATATTTCGGTGCTTGATTGTTGGAAGTGTTTCCTTGGTTATGTGGTCGTGGATTCTGTTGCGTATTGCTCGGTAATTGGCCCGGTGGCCGGTTTGAGTTCTGATCGTTCATCCTATCGAACCTTCTCTCCAAGTCTTGCATTGATGCCTGCTGATTTCTTTGCCCTTGCTCGATGTGATCATTTAAAACTTTCAATTGATTACTAAATGCGTCATTCTTCGAGGTTTGGGTGTAAATGAACGATTTCATTAGATACTTCAACCTTTGATCTTCATCTTCGTTCTTCGGTGGATCGTATCTTTGTCGTGGTGGGGATCGTGCATTGTTTCTTTGCCATCCGTTGTCTCGATTGTCACCCCGGTTGTAGTTACCTCCGCGGTTTTTCCAATTCGTTCCCCGATTAGGATAACCATACTGTGCGTAGTTGGCATCCTCCACTTGTCGATCGCACTCACTAGCGTAGTGAGGTCCTCCTCATCCTTCACATCCATTCTTTACCAAGTGCATGTCTTTTTCTATCCTTCCAATGCGTTTATCAATCCTATCCGTCATAGACTTGACTTCTTTAACGACAGAAGATATTTCGTTACTACTTTCAGCTTGAGCAACATGACCTCTTTGTGTTCGGCCTCTACCATCGTCTTGATACTCCCTTAATAAGCTAATGAATAACTTATCCTCCATTAAGTTGTATGCTTCATTAGTAGTCTTGTACATAAAGTCTCCTCCTCCGGCTAGATCCAACTCGTTTTGTGACTCCTTGGTTAATCCGTAAAAGAAGATTTCTATGATATTTTCCTTTCCCAGACCGTGACCATAACAACTTCTTAACATCTCCTTCAATCTAGCCCATGCTTCAGTAGATGTCTCTCCATCTTCTTGTCGAAACCCTCTAATGTCTCTCAGTAATTTCCTACCTAAGTCGGGTGGGAAAAATCGTTTGATGAAGGATTCGGGCATTTGTGTCCATGTTGTTATTGAATTCTCATCTAGCTCTTCGAACCAAACCTTCGCATCTCCGGTGAGAGACGAAGGGAACAACCTCAGCTTGACACTGTCTCTTTTTCCTTCTCCATATTTGAACATCTCATATAGCTCGTTGAATTTGGCTACGTGTTTATGCGGATCTGAATTGTATCGTCCATCGAAAGTATTGTCTTGGATCATCTTGAGATGATGACCCTTGACAACAAAATCGTCACCCAAGTCCGGGGTGGTGATTGCCGACCCTCGGGTGGGTGGCACTGCTACAGCTGCGGCCCGTCGGTGCATTGGAATTTCTAAAGGATCCATAGCTGGTTCTGGTTTGTTTTTACAAATTATCTCTTTAACCTCTGATTCTGTAGCGCTTCCTCCTCCTTCTGAAGATGTAATATCTTCAGATTTTACTGGTGAGAACGGTCCAAAACCTGGTGGTGTTTGAATTAATATGTTTCCTTTCTTCTTGCCTCGCTTCTTCGATACTCCTGGATTGGATTTTTGACTCAAGAGTGGTAATCCCGAAGCCCTTGTGTTCATCCACTACCCGAATACCTACAAAGATAGAAACAAGAAAAGCGTAAAACGTACCGGTGTAATGACAATTAAAAGTAACTCTCAAGTAAATAAATACTCAAAAGGATCGTATCACACATTCGAAACAAAAACGAAAAATCAGTCCCCGGCAGAGGCGCCAAAAACTTGATGTGTAAAATCTAGTCTTAAAACTTAACCTACTATTTTACTTAATTACACACTTATAGGCAGTGGACCTATTCGTATGTAATATAGTTTAGAGCAAGTAAAGGTTCGAACTCAGGGACTAATTTGGTTTTAAATTTTCGAATTAATAATACTTATTTGTTTTTTGGGGTTTTCTTATCGTAACAAAAGATTGATTCAATATTTCAAAGTGATTTGTAAAAAGGATTTATAAAAATCGAGTGAGAAAAAGGTAATTGAAATTATCAAATATTGGAGAAAATACACTTGTTTGACACTTCACTTATTTTCCATTTATGTTTACGAAATTGATTGAATATTAAACTTCTAATATATAGTAAAACTCCTCTCGAATATTTTACTAACTTTAACTATCTCTAATTATAATGTTCCTCTCGAATACAGTTATAATTATTAATAATTAAGCATTAATTAACAAGCCGGTATTTAGTTATTTAACCTTATAGAGTTTCCTCTCGAATAACTCCTCTAAATATTAAGTCCTCTCGAATCTTAATAAATAGACTCACTCATTTAAGTTTAATTATTTAAGTTGATATTATTAGGTCCTCTCGAATCCTAACAATTTTAAACCAACTAAAAACCGATTGATTATTTTGTATAAATTATATAAGCTATCTAGATTCCTCTCGACTACCTAGAATGTTGATTAATTAATCTATATATAAACAACTTTATAATAATATATTAAAACTTCAAATAAGATCCATAAATAAAACAAGCGTAAAAGGAGCTTAGCTACTCATTATTGAGTTCAAAACAAACAAAATAATAATAGAAAACATACTGGAATATAGTTTGAAAAAGAGAAAGAAAAACAAACTAAGAACTTGCGAACTTGTCGTGACCAATGTTGAACGAAAACCGAACTTCCTAGCTTCAAATTTTGCCTCCAAACGATTACTCCAGCCTCCAATGCTCGAGAATATTGATTGATGATTTTTCTGGATGTTTTGGGGTTGTATTTATAGGCAAAAATCAAGAGCAAAACGTTTTCGAATCCAACACCAAATCTGGGAAAATACAATGACGCCCTCCTTTTTCTTGTTTTTTTTTTCTTATGTTGTCCGCTCCCTTTTTTTTTTTTTTTTTTTGCAGCCGTGAACTCCCCTAAACTACTGCCTACCTCCTTTTTTTCTTTTTCTTTTTTATTAATTCCTACTTCTCCATAAAATATGGAATAATATATATAATATTCTTTTTTTTTCCCATGAGACAGGTGAAAAGTTTAGTTTCCATATTGAATACCTTTTTTTTTTGTTTCCTCTTTTCAAACTCATCACGTGCCAACTGCCAAGAATCCCCATCATAATTTAATTCCAAACCATCCATTGCAAAGTCAGCCAAAGCCCAACTTCTTTTGAAGCCCACACTTCAAAATAGAAACCAAAGAATAATACAACTTTCCTTTCTCCTCATCTTAATTCCACGCTCCAAAAGTCTGAACATATCACCATTTCTCGTCTTTTGACCATTTTCATGCGTTTCCTTGGCCAAACATCCACTTTCTGATCATATTCAACCTATCACTTGAATAAAACACTTTCACAAAATTAAATGTAAAAATCCTATCCTATCCATCATGATTAAATACGAAAATGACCAAATATCGTATATATATAACTATATAAATATGCGATATCAGATGCTGAGCAGTAGGCTCATCTCCTGTTCCAGGTCTCAGACGCAGCTCACCGCTTATCTGAGCAGTCCCCCCGAGTCGTCTCTTCGACTCCAGCCACCTCGAGGACTGTTCAGCGCCTCGTGAGCTCATGCTTGGTTATGGGAACCCTGGTAGTCGCCTTTTTGATGAAGATGTTCATGGATAGGCGTCGTTAGATTATTTCCTTTTTATCTGTATTGTACCTTAGTCGTAGTTGTAATTTTTCGTACTTTCAGACGACTTAAGACTCGTATCGTAATTGAGTCTTGAACTTCCTTACTCTTATGAACCTTGTAACCGACTACTCTTATTATGGAATGAAATTTCTATCTTCATTATCCTTACTTGTTTATTATGCTTGAATCCTTTTATCATTCCTTAATCACTTATCGTGCGTGCGCTATCTATCTTTCCAATACACATTATTGTTGTAAATCCTTATCGCATATTCTTATTCGTGCGTTCTAAACTAGTTTCCTTCTTTCCATTGTAGAATCTTGCCTCCCAAGAGAAGCCACGCTGACCTATTAGCCGAGCAAATTACTGTGCAGCTCAAAGTAGCACTCCCAAACATGATCGCCCAGATCATCGCTGGGTAAACGACGAAATGTTCAGGGATGATAACCCCAACGACAACCACCAGGAGAACAACGACGAACATAACCTCCACCTCTTTCCAGTACTGGACAAACAAGAGGAAGGTGAAAACCTCGGAACTTATTAACCCCCTTCTCTTTCCAGTAACAGTCAAAAAAGAAGAAGGCGAGAACTCCGGAAACAATAACCTCCCTTTCTCTCCAGCAACTGTCGAGCGAAAGGAGAGTAAGAAACGGAAAGCCAATCACCAAGCAATGCGGAACAACAGCAACAAGAAACCCAAAACCGGAACCCGAACTTACGCCGGGTCGCCCCCCAAGTGTGACAGTTGCAACTACCACCATGTTGGAAGCTGCCTGGTATGCCGCAAATGTAACAAAACGGGGCACTACATCAAATATTTCCGAGAAGGAAATATTAACCAAGGAAAGAAATCAGTTTGCTTCGAATGCGGAAGCGAGAAACACCGCCGTAAGACATGCCCCATATTGCATACAACAAAAACTTTCAGAATTCTCTCCATCACTGCCGAAGAGGCAAGGCAGGATCCCAATGCAGGAACAGGTACATTTTCGGTGAATAACCATTACGCATCTATATTATTCAATTAAGGAACAGAGAGAAACTTTGTATCCTTAAGTTTTAGAACCCTTATTAATCTAGGATTTAAAGTCCTTAGGGATAGCTTCAACTAAGAGTACGCTAAGGGTCGAGAGTTCGAGGCTAAGGACGAAATCCTTGGATGTTCAGTGCGCCTAACCACTAAGACCTTCCCCATAAATCCCGTCCCCCTAGAACTGAAAAGTTTCGACATCAACGTCGGAATGGACTGATTAGCTCGATTCCAAGCTGAAATTGTCTGTTTCGACAAATTCGTTCTAGTACGTCATCCTGGGGAGCCCCAATCCTCTTCGTTAAGAGGAAAGACGTATCTTTCAGGATATGCGTCGAGTTCCGTAAATTCAATAAACCGACCGTCACGAACCGATACCCTCTCCCTCGAATCGACGACCTATTCGACCAGTTGCAAAGTGCAACTTACTTCTCAAAGATCGATCTCCGTTCAGGTTATCATCAGGTTCGAGTCAGTGAACCCGATATTCCAAGAAAAAAACCGCTTTCCGAACTCGCTGCGGGCATAACGAATTTCTTGCTATGCCATCCGGTCTAACCAATGCACCGTCAGTGTTCATGGATTTGGTGAACCGAGTGTATAGACCATATCTGGACAAGTTCGTGATCACATTCATAGAGGACATCCTCACCTATTCACGGAATAATCAAGACCACGCGAAACACTTGAAACTCATTCTAGAACTTCGTAGAGATCAAAAGTTGTACGTCACATTCTCGAGATGTGAATTCTGACTCCGAGAAGTACATTTCCTTGGTCATGCGGTCAATCAGGAGGGAATTCACGTAGACTCAACCAAAATCAAAGCGATTGAGAAATAGCAAACCCCAACGACTCCTACGGAAATCCGACAATTCCTAGGATTGGCTGGCTACTATCGAAGGTTCATTGAGAATTTCTCAAGGATCGCTAAGCCGATAACCGAAATTACTCCGAATGAAAAAGTTTCCCTTTGGGGCAAAGAGCAGGAGGAACCATTTCAGAAACTCAAACACAAATCGTTAGAGCTCATTGAAACCCGAGAATTTTAAGGCCGAGACACTACAGAACCCCGTGAAGAAATTCGAGCTTAATCCGGACGGAATCCACTACTTCGAGAACCGAGCTTGGATTCCGAGATCCGAAAGCCTTCGGAAACTTATACTAGACGAGGGTCACTGTTCCAGATATTCCATCCACCACGATGCGGATAAATTGTACAAGGACCCCCGGGATTGTTATTGGTGGCCAGACATGAAGAAGGATATTGCCTCGTACGTAGCTAAGTGCTTAACTCGCTCTAAGGTTAAGGCGAATATCAGAAACCATCAGGCCTATCGCAACAGCCGGAGATTCCCCTGTGAAGTGGAAACAAATCTCCATGGACTTTGTAACCGAATTGCCTCGTAAGGCAAATGAGAATGACACGATTTGGGTCATCATGGACCGGTTAACGAAATATGCACACTTTCTACCCGTTCGAGAGAACTACTCGATGGAATAGTTCGCTCAAGTCTACCTCAATGAGACCGTATCTCGTCAAAGAACGCCTCCCTGCATCATATCCGACAGGGATAGTCGATTCATTCACGACCCCATTTTGCAATGCAGTTCATAAATCCCTCGAGACCCGACTAGACCTTAGCTCAGCCTACCATCCCTAGACCGATTGTCTGAGTGAAAGGACCATTCAAACGGTTGAGGCATGCTAAGAGCGTGTGTAGTTGACTTCGGAGGATGTTGGGACACTCACCTACCTTTGGTCGAGTTTTCCTACAATAACGGCTACCATGCTAGCATCAAGTGCGCGCCATTCGAGGCCTTATATGGACGCAGGTGTCGGTCGTCGCCCTATTGGTTAGCAGCGACGATCGACAATTAACAAGGCTCGACATCGTCCAGGAAAAACCATCGTCAAAACTACGACCATTCGGGAAAGGATGAAGACATCCCGAAGCAGGCAGACGAGCTATGCTGACAACCGAAGGAAACCCCTCGAATTCCAAGTCGGCGATAGAGTACTCCTCAAGATATCACCATAGAAAGGGGTAACCCGTTTCGGGAAGCGCAGCAAGCTAAACCCGAGATACACCGAACAAATCGAGGTAACATAACGAATCGACCCGGTAACCTATCGACTCTAACTCCCTCAAGAACTCTCTAGCATCCGCAACGTTTTTCCATGTCTCGCACTTGAAAAGTGTCTGTCTGAGGAAACCATTGTCATTCCACTGGACGAGGTCCATATCGACAATAAACTCCACCTCATCGAAGAACCACTTGAGGTTGTTGACCGAGAGGTCAAGCAACTCAAGCAGAGTCGAATTCCTATTGTCGAAGTTCGGTGGAATTCCCGACGAGGTCATGAATTCACGTGGGAGCGTGAAGACCAGATCCGTCAGAAGTATCCACATCTGTTTAAAGACTCTCCCTCCCGATGAGGCGAAATAACTTTCGGGACAAAGTTCTTTTCAACCCGGGGAGAATGTGACAACCGTCTAAATTTCAGGTGAAATCCGCATTCTATACCCTTGAGATATCTGTTATTGTCTTTAATTATATTTTTACCGTAAACGTGTGTGACTCGGAATCGAAATCGGAATCAATGAATGAATCCTAATACCAAGAAAACACTTAGCGAACTTGCCTAAGTTCATATCTAAACTAATCGTAAACTTTCAACTAACACAAATGTTTAACGAGGAAACAAACGAAAAACGAAAAACTTGCAGAATCTGCCCAAATGCGCCGCATCAAAGCCAGATGCGCCGCATCTGGGGTACAAATCAACAATTTTTGTAAACTCTTTTAACTTAACAAACACGAGCCCAACTCTTTGGCTCCGGTTTAAACTTGTCCAAAAGCCCTTTTATGGTCCAGTAAACCAACTTAAAACACCTGCAAAGCCTTTGGGTCATTTCATAAACACCAAACACACAAACACACCTACACTCACTCTTTAGCTCACTCTCTCTCTCATTGCAAACTCTCCCAAGAACACTCTCTAAAACTCTTTTCATTTACAGAGATTAAACACACAAAAATCACAGAAAATCACCACAATAAACACCACAAAATCGTTCATAATCAAATAAGGAAGCAAGTAATTATCCATTTGGGTTATCTAAACTATTTTCAAGCATTTTGGGGGCTAAAATCACCAAAGGAACACTTCAATCTTCTTCAAATCACCACCCATTCGGTAAAACTCCTTTAAACCTTCTGTTTTTACAATATTAACTCGTTGCATGTATAATCAAACAACTAAAAACAAGTTTTTATGAAGACTTATGACTATTTCTATACAAAAACGGGTTTTTATAGAATGGATGATAAGATCTATGATATTGTGGTTAAAAATCCAAGATAAACTGTAATTTATCAAGCATTTTGATGTTTCTATCATTGCATGTCGAAATCCACCATCAAAATACCATTTTTGAGCATAAAAAAAACGATTTTGGCTATAAAGCTGTGAGGGAATGCGACACATTCCTCATGATACCATATTGCAGAAAAATTGTCATTTTCGGTATAAATCGTGATCTTGAGCTTATTGCTTAAAACCGTACAAAAGAAGCTGTAGTAAGCTAAAACTTGTGTGTAAAATGACTTATTGTACATGTAAAAATATTATTGTGTTTTGTGAATTAATATAAATTATTGTTATAAAATTTTAAGCGGGACAGCGTTAGAATTTTGGACTCAAAACATATAGCGCGGAAGCGCTGCCCGATTTTCGTTAGACCTTAAGATAACTTCTGAAACTAAAGTATTTTCGTTGACTAACAATTTATAAACTCACCAAATTATATCACTTACTCAAACTTGGTATGTTCCAAGGTTCTTTCGATTCCCGACGCGTTCGACTTCCTTTCCGTACACGCTAATTTTTCGCAATTCGTGAGTTACATCACCACTTTTATTTACTGTTTTTAAATAATTCTTTTGGGGGGAAGCATGAGAACCAAACTTTTACTTACTTGTATGCAAACATATTTTATTGCCACACTCGGCACTCGTATGAATACATTTTATTGCCACTTGCAAACGACACTCGCATGAACTTTGATTGATCGAATAACCAACGTGACTCTTGAAGAGAATATAACTAACCATAAGTGACTACTATCGGTTTTGAAATAACAAAAGTGCCCAATTTTCGTAACACACTATTAGCTTTGTTAAGCCGTTTAGTAATTATGGGTATCGATACTTAGGAAATGACCGTTCCTTACTTAGATGGCAGTCTAAGTACATATTACTGGATCGAACATGACTCCTCGTAGATAGTGCGGGGTAAGGGGCGTCGGGGTTGGTTAATCGGTTTAGTGTGAACACTTAAGTTATATTATGCCAAGTAGTCGTTATACATTATTTCAATCAGTAGTTTACTTATCTTGCCTGTATATATTTAGAGATATACGACTTTCGTAACCATCTTTTGAAAGTATTGATATACTTTGTTGCAAACCATTTTTACAAGTATTGCTATACTTGTCCGTAACCATTTTATAAGGTATTTCTATACCTTTTCGGAACGTGAACATTCTTTACAAGTATTGTTATACTTGTTCGTAAACATTTTTATAAGGTATTTCTATACCTTGGCGAACTCACTTTTATCCGAGAGCATATATATACGGACCCGTAAACATCTTTACAAAGTATCGCTATTCTTTGCCGAAATCACTTTTATCCGAGTGTATATATATACGGACCCGAAAAGCATCTTTTAAAGTAGGGATAAGTGCATGAGAATGTAATAAACTTTGTTCGATTTGCTATTGTATGTATCCAACTCTCAAAACTTCTATTGTGTGTATTGAACTTTTATTTTTTAACAAATGATGTAAGAACCGGATTTTTTTGAGAAATATTAAATTTAAAAAACCGGTTACACGTCAGCAAAAATGCGGTCCGTTACATCATTTGTGAAAAAATAAGAGTTGAATACATACAATAGAGATTTTGAGAGTTGGATACATACAATAGCAAATCGCACAAAGTTTGTTACATTCTCATGCACTTAGCCCTTTAAAGTATTGCCATACTTTGCCGAAACCATTTTAGTCAAGGACTACTAAAACTGTAACCCACTCAACTACTTTTTGTAGTTGACACTTTTTCTCATGTTTTCAGGATACAAAATGTAAGGACTAGAAGTGCATAGCTATCGGACGGGTCAGGCACGTCACGTGAACCATGAATCGGGAGAAGACCTTGTCTATTATTTTGGGAACTTCTTTTCAAATGTTTACTTATGTATTTTGTTGTACTGAAATGTTAAACTCTTGGTTATTTTCAAACTTCTAAACGTTTGACTATTTAATTAAAATGACTTGAAAAACGTTGTATTTTATTATATTTCGTGTTATGATATCGACGCTCTTCACATCCTGTGTTTCCGCTTTAGCGGGGTGTGACAGAGGTTCTCTTACCTTTCGCCCTCTACGTATAAATAAAGATGAAGGATTACGTTGAGGCTCCTAAATATCCAACAATTAGTTTTCAGTACTCTTACCTTTCGCCCTCTCATTCATAGTATTCACGATATTACGATGAGTTTTCAGTTGGGCAGTGTTCCTAGACAGCCATCCATGGTTTATTTTGCTATTGCAATGGGTTTTTATACATTGGCCAAGACACGTGACTTGCACTTTGATGCATTTATGGCTAGTGCGGGTAGGCTGATGTTTGAGTCTTTGGAGCAAGCGAGTGTAGATTGGCCGGTTGTTGGTAACGACGATTTCCTACAACGTAATCCTTCATCCTTATTTATACGTAGTCCTCAACACCGCCTATTACAACGAATGGTTGCTCCATCCATTTCAGCACGACGGGAGAGTCTAGAGAAGGTGACTGGACCTGATTTGTTTAATTTGCTCAGTATGGTCGAGGGACGGTTAGTTGATATTCCTTGGTTATTGGCAAACTAGATGTTTATAAAAGCATCCGGTTCTCGGGCTAGTAGCAACATATGTATGGATAAGTATGTGACTCCCCTGGTATTTCGAGATCCTTACTTGACCAGCGATACATGGTTTGAACTTTGGTTGCTCCAAGGATGGAACAGATGTGGCTGGAGAACTTGGTACACTATGGTATCGTAGAGTAGTTGACAAATTTGGGTCCTTATGGAGAGTCAACTCATTGGGTTAGACCTTTACCGATTTGTGAGATTCCAACTCCCCGTGGTGGTAGAGCCGCTGGAGGTAGAGCTGGTGGATGTGGTCGAGCTCGAGGACGAGTTGCTGACGGGTATGCCGAGATTATGCACACTTTGGGATAGATGCAGATGGAGAATCAGCATAACTTTAGGAATATACGGAATGAGAGTCTCATCGGGAGGGTATGATGTATTAGCTCATGGAGCACCATCAGTTTTCGTATCAACAGTTTGACTCGTACCAGTATTAGCCATATCAGTTTGGAGAGCCGTCATGCTCAGATTACATCCGTAATTTTATTTTCTTTTTCGTATTTGAGACATTTTTCTTTCTTTTATTTTTGTACTTTAAGACTTATTGTGTGATGTTGGATTATTTGTTTTGTGATGATGTTGCTTAATTGTTGATTTATTTGTCAGCGAAGGTTAAAGTCGAGGAAATTAATGGAGTTATGCCGAGAATCATAGGAGTTTTTCTAGTCCTATTTTTCTTTTCTTATTTCCTTTCTCTCTTTTACTCGTGTTTGTACAATGAGATAATTGTACAACTTAAGTGTGGGGGGAAGTATCGAAAATAAAACCCCTTGTCTTTAGGAGCGATTTTGAAAAATATAATTTTCCGCAGTCTGAAAAATTTACATGTCTTTAAGTGTTGTTCTTAATAAGTATTTAACTTGTTTGCATAACCGAGAAACAACCTTATTTCATATTTGTGAGGATTTTGAGCCATTTATAGCATACATTTTATATGCTCTTATTTTTCATTTGTATGAGTGTGCCAGTGACCTGTAGACTTTAGAACCTGACACTGTATACGCTTCGAAGCAATGAATGAGCATAGCGTTTTAAACTTAT
Organism: Senecio squalidus; assembly: GCA_910822075.1. Lineage (NCBI taxonomy): Eukaryota > Viridiplantae > Streptophyta > Magnoliopsida > Asterales > Asteraceae > Senecio > Senecio squalidus. The sequence goes on from CAJVGC010000432.1 coordinate 37,630,986, forward strand.
CAGTAACTAGGAAAGAGGAAAATGAATTAGGATTGTTAAACTGTTGATTGGCCCATTCGTTTCTTGCTTTATATAATCAGTATCTACAATATCTCAACTGGTTACGTGACTCACATTACCTTATCAGCACTTATTTTTAGTGCTTGAGACGCTTAGATACCATTTTTGCGCCAAACCTTTTTCTTTTCATCACCCGTTCATATAAATTCCATAAATTTAGCCTACATGTTTAAAAGTCAATTAATCCAAATATTTTTGTCGAAAATTTTTCTCTTTTATAAACTTGGTTGGTTATTTAAAATTGTTATATATTGTGCCGTGGAAGTTTAAAGTTTTTAAGTTTACTAAGTATTTCACAAAGTGGATGTATCAATGAATAATTTTCACCAATTTTGACAGACCTTTTGAGCGGTGTCTTATAAACTAAAGCTCGTACTAGGTAACTGATATTATTTGAAGCAATTTGACGACCTTTGGTGAGAGACAAAAAAATCTCAATCTAAGTAATAGCATTCAAATCTTGATGGATGCATTTTGGGTAATCGTTGGAGAATTGAAGCAAAAAATTGGTTTAGGTTTCATCGGAAGAAGTCACTAAAGAAAAAATAGATAATCGAGTTTTGAAAGTAGAATAGATTTTTAAGTTAAATGTTTGGATTTTTAGACGATTATCACATAATTTCAACCTTCGTTTCATATTTCCATATTTTTCTACCCATCACCCATTGTTACAACCATAAGTCCTCATATACTAGTTACTTAGACTCTATTGGTGGAGAAGCATATCGTTATCAAGCTTATGATAGATATTTACACTTAGATTAGCTTGTTGAGCGAATAAGTGTTATACTTCCTAAATCGTGAGATTGTTGGTTATGCAATTTTAATTTGGCTTGGTAATTTATTATTCATCTTTACTTTTTACATGTTTAATTTACTTGATTCGTTGAGTAATTTATTTTTAACTTTAAAGATGAATGTTTGGTGTGGTTTTAAAAGATAGTTTACTTGAAGACAAATAAAGTTCAAGTTTGGGTATTTTGATATCGAAAATATTATTATTTTTATTATGCAATATCTTTTTAAGTTCACTTGATTTTACAATTCAAATTTTAAGTCTTTATGTTCAGTTTCTAAAGAGACTAGAGCCTTAGTCAAGTTTTCGTTTTAAACAGTTCAAATTGTTAATGACTAGCACAGTTCTTTTACGAACTTAAGATCAAGGAGTACCTTAGTTTTCTCTGTTTTGAGAGTTTCCATATTTGCAATGAAGTTTTGCTTAGGTAAATCCATCGTACGTGCACAAGCCTTCATTTCCTTTCTTTCAACATCCTCAACATCACTTGCTTCGCCATCATTAGAACTCATCTCACTTGCAGTACAGCTTGCTTCACTACCGGTGAGAATTTCTTCAACAGAAGCCATTAAAGCTTGATCTTTATCATCAGTACATGCTTTCCAGTCATAAGTACGGTCTTCATGTTGAACGATCATGGCTTGAGAAGTTAGGCTTCTTTGTTGTGGAGGTGTCGATCTAGATCGGTCTTGATTCGGATTGTACTCAACTTTGGGCTCTTGACATTCTCTAGCAAAGTGTGCGTTACCCTAAAAGTTAAAGCACTGCACCTTCGATTTTTCAAATCATTTGATTCTGTTGGTGAGCATAGCTATTTTCCATTGCAAGTCTATTTGTTCTAAATCATCCCGATCCACTTAAGCAAAATCTTCATCCCACAATCCAGGGTTAGTGATCTTACCTTGAACGTGGTTTCCATATGCAGCCAGAAAGCATGACAAAATTTACAATGATTCTTCAGCTAATTAAACACTCATAGACATGTTCTGATGAGTGGTAGTTGACTTTGATACTTCCGTAATCTTTCCAGTAGTGGGAAAGGATAAGGTTCCTCGTGAATATTTTTCTTTGTCAGAAAGAAATGCGGTAACATCATTGCTTGATGAGCTGGTTTCTGGAATTTTCCCATAGTAAAGAGCTGGCAACTGATCGTATTCTGGTGCTGCATCATCAGTTGAATTGGTTAAGTCATAACCTCTAAGTTTCTCAATAATTTTCTCCAGAGTTAACTGATCTTCAGCCTCATCTTCCTCCTCCTCAATTTCATCCTTTATTAAATTTACGTACACTTCCCATCGCTTTGGCAAAGATTCCATAAATCTTTCCCTCTTCTCATCTTCCACATATATCGCGTGATTTTCCAATGCTGCTAGTAGATGATAAAATCTGTTGATTGTATCCTCTAAATTTTTTGTAGCTGCAGCTTTGAAAATGGTGAATTGACGTTTGAGCATATTGCCTTTGTTCTTCTTTTGTTTTGCAGTACCAACATACCTTTTCTCTATTGCTTTCCAAAGAGCATATGTTGATTTATAAGTCCTAGTAAGATGTAGCATTTCGGTGGGCGGAAACATCTTCTAGCTTGCCCATGCTCTATTTTAATAATCGAACACCTTTCTATGGTCCGCAGACAAGGTTTTGATAGGACTTTTTCGAACTTCTCCCTCGATTGTAACAATTGGATGTACATATTCAGATTGTATGCAAAGCCACATCCGTACATCGTTATATCTACAGGAAGATTCAAACTTATCAACCCAGTCATAGTAGGTTGAAGCATTGAGCAGCTTGGGAGGAGTGTTTAAAGACTGTTTTGAGTCCATTACGAACTTGAAGGCGAACATGATCACGAACGAACTAGTTTGACGAACTTGAAGGCGAACTTGAAGGTGAACTTGAAGGCGATATTGATCACGAACTTTAACACTTACGAAATTTATTACTTACGAACTAGGTCGCGAACTTTGTTAACGGATAAGCAAATTATTGAATCCACGAACAAACTTGAAGTAAATCCACGAACGAACTTGAATTATTTTAATCCTCTAACTGTTTAATAGTCCACGAAATTGAAGAAGTCAACAAGCAATTTAATGTTCTCCGAACTTATAGCTCAACGAACTTAAGTAAACCACGAACTTTGAGTTATCCAATCTAAAGGATATCCACGAACTTGAGTAGTCCACGAATAAGCTTGGTGACGAACTCAAAAACCTAATTCTTCACGAACTAAGCCGTCAATTTACTAAAAACCCTAATTCCTCACGAACTAGGCTTCCAAATTATTAAAAACCCTAATTCTTCTATAAACCCTAATTCAGCCGAATCCGTAAACCAAAATTGTCATAAATCGATTACTCATAATTAACCTTGAACCGATTCTCGATAGAGAGCAAACAATGTGTTTGCTCTGATACCAATTTTAGGTCCCAGATAACTTGATCAATCAAGGTTAATCCAATTGATTAAGAGGCGGAAAATCGTTAATCAATTGTAATGCAATAAGTAAAACGATAACATAATAAGAACACTGAATATACTATCAAACTCTGAATATTTGTATTATAATCGAATCACTCAATGAACAATACTACGATATTCCAATAGTTCTCTCCAAAAATCTAACCCTAAACCTAAACATGTTATCTCTTTATATAGAGTAACATGTTCGTCTACTAACGGCTTCTATGGGCCTCACGAACATGCAAGTTCGTGAGTGACCCAAACGGACTAATAAGCCCACAAACATATATGTGCATGGGATAAAAAAATACCTTTACAATCTAAGTAATAACGAATAAAATAAGAACGAATGTAATAGAACAACTGTCATAAACTATTTACATCAACAGAGGAGATCAAGCAACTCAAGCAGATGGTGTTTAAGCTGATGAAAGTAGTTAAATAGTACAAATTCTCAATGAAGAGGCATGTGAAAGTGGCCAAGAGGGGTGATTCCATGACAAGAGCTTACAAGTTGCCAAATCCATCTACCTCCAGCTCTAGGTCTTCTGGCATGTCTGAACAAAATGCTACCAAAAGGGGGAGAAAATCGAGCAGAATGTTGAAAAGGAGGTTGAGTAGACTGGTGAAAAGGAGGATGAGCAACATGTTGAAAAGGAGGTTGAGCAGTCCAAGGTTTCTACTGATGAAGAGGAATTGAAGGATAATACTGAAAAACATGAGGATTCAAATGTTACTACTGATCCACCTGTGACTGAAGCACCTTATTCTTCTGAACATTCCAAAACTTCTGAATGAAATGCAGAGGATATGGAAATCAGGGATGTGATAATGAACATGGGTGAAGGAGAAGAAGAGAGACAGAAAACAAGAGAAAAGGTAGAAGAGATTCTGTTAAGAAGTGAAGAGAAAGAGAAAGAAGTAGAGCAGGATACTACTGGTGAGAGTGGTTCAAATGAAAGAGAAGTTCCTACTACTGATCCACCAGTAGCACCATTAACTAAAGAAGACACTACTATAGTTGCTGATTTGGAAAGGTTGAAACAAGAAAGGTTAAAACAAGAAGCAATCAGGAAAATAGAAATAGATGCTGATGTAGAGAGACAAAGAAAGGCTGCTGCAAGTGGACCAAAGGATAAGCCAATTACACGTAATACTGGTCAATCTGTTGGTCCTATAACTGAGAAAACAGAGCCTATTGTTCCTCCTAGAATATAATGAAGAACAATGGGTTTTTATACGGGAAAAAAAGAGATCAAGAAATTATCTCAAGAAGAAGACCCAAACTTTAAGAGCAAGGGTAAAGAAAAAGTGAAGAGTAAGGAGGAAATGAATCAGGAGCAACATGAACAGAGAAGGAAGGAGAATGAATAAAGGAATGAAAAGAGAAGGATAGAGGTTGCTTAGTTGAGAGAAAAGGAAAGATTAAGAAAACAGGAGGAAGATGATGTGTTAGCTGCCAAGAGGATTGCACAAGAGCAAATAGAGGAAGAGCTAAAAAGAAAGGCTCAAGAAAAAGAGGATTTCTTGCTAGCTCAAAAAATGTCAGAGAAAGATGAAGCTATGCAAAGAAAGAAGAAGGAGGAAGAGGCCAAGAGAAAAAGAACAATAAAAAGAAATGTTACAAGAGGTGGGGATAAGAGAAGTACACTGGCTTTCTAAAATCTACTGGAAAGTACCGTGGAAAAAAACTAGGGCCTATGAAATTGGATACAATATTGCATCTGTATGTTAAGGAGAAGAAATTGCAGAAAGAAGAAGCGGACAAAGCTCGTTTGAAAAGGAGAGAGCTTTGAAGGATGCATTGGACAAAGGATATAAGGTTGTTCATTTTGGAGATGAAAAAACCAGAAAGGAGCAAGGAAAGAAGAAAGTTGTTGATAAATCTAAGCCTGAATCTTTGTAAAGAAAAATAAACCAGGCTAGTAATGTTCCTACTGCTAAAAGAACAAAATCAACAGTAGAAACAGTTACTACTGGTAAGAGGAAGGCAAGTACCGGTAAGCAGGTTAATACTGGTGATAAGAAGATGAAATCAGGAACTGAAAAATCTGAATCTACTAAAGATAAAGCTCAGGAACAAGAGAAAGAAGAACAGAAACCACAAGTCATGAAGGTGAAAAAGGAAGATTTCTCTGGAGAATATGAATTCGGATGTGTACGACAGAATCTTTGATCATATGAAAGACTTGATAATTCATTCTGAAGCATCAAGTGTGCCTCAACATTTATTGGAATGCCTATCATTGATTGGTATGTAGTTGTGATCAATGGTCATAATGAGTGTAAGATTTTCAGAGCTTCCAAGAGTTTCAAGTTGTATAAAAGTTCTTTGGACATCTTCACAGATATTAGAAGAGAATTGGTGGATATGTTCTTAATTGGAAAGCAAAAATATTCTCAAGGGAAAGGTAATTTTCCAGACTTTAATGACTTGATTTTTGAGTTATTAGAGATCATGTTTGAGCCAGAGAATGTACCTGAGAAGATTGCAAGATTTACTCCTGTTTTGGAATGGATCCATTATGAAAGCTGTGGAGTGTAATCTTTGAGCAGAACTGTGGTACTACAAAGTATTTCTTGGTGGAGAGGAAGTATAAACATGACATTAATGTGATGATCAATATGCTGAATGTGAAGTTGAAAGCTCATCAAGATTCTGAAGAAGCTATTCAACTATTATGGAAGATCAGTTGTCAGTTAACAGATCATAGAAACTCCATGTGAAGAGGTATAAGGTTTTTGGCCGCATTCCCTTTGATTGATTGAAGAAACTTATGTTTATGATAGAAAACAGAAGTTTAGGGGGAGATTGTTGGGTTATAGTGTATTACTACTGGCGAAGATGGTTACAACTGGTCACTCGTCAAGTTACTACTAGTAACTATTACTACTGGTGAAGATGGTTGTAGGTCCTAGATAACTTGATCAAACAAGGTTAATTCAATTGTTTAAGAGGCGGAATCTCGCTAATCAATTGATACGTAATATAATAAACGATAAAGAAATAAAGAACCCAAAAATACTATCAAACTCTGAATATTTGTATTATAAGCGAATCACTCAATGAACGATACAACCGATATTCCAAGAGTTCTCTCTAAAAGTCTAACCCTAAACATAAACATGATATCTCTTTATATAGGATAACATGTTCGTTCACTAAAGGGTTCTATGGGCCTCACGAACATGCAAGTTCGTGAGTGACCACTACTACAAACAGGGCCATCAATGACGCGCATTGCGCGTCAAGAAGAGGCTTTATGACGCGCAAATGCGCGTCAAGGATGGACCAGTCATAAATAATTTATGACGCGCATTGAGGCGTCACAGCTGAATGACCCGCGCTTATGTCCCTCGTTTTATGACCTTCTTTTTTGACCTTCGTTTTAAGACACGCGGTTTATGACTTATGTTTATGACATATGAAATTGCGTGTCAAAGTTATGCAAACTAATTTTTTTTAAATAAAATTCTTTTTTATAAAACCTGGTGATTATATATTATATATATTATATATATACATGACAATAAACCTGACAAACAATCTGATCATTGTACAAAATTAACGCATTTCATATATAATCAAAACCATGCGTTTTCCTTACATAACATTTGTCTAATAATGTACAAATAACTTAACTATAACATGTTTCATTACAATGAGTTCGATTTCTACCTAAAAATAAAGTTTGACACATAAATTGCCCATTCTTCTCGAATATCATCGATATCCGGAAGCCTTTTGATGATTCTGATAGTGATTTCTTTGCCTTGGTCACAAACGCTGGGGGAAGGATATCATCGACCACTGCACGAGCAATGAATAAAGCAAGAATATCGACTGTGTCAAGTATGTCAACGGCCAGATCATCAGCAGATTCGAGAAGCATGAAAAACCCTAGCCTGATGTGTGTAGAACTGATGACATCAGAATAAAGAGCTGAAAGAAGAACTGAAGCCATTTCTTTCTCTTTGTCATTCCTGTCCATTGCCATTGATACAAGCCTCTTAATGAAGTAAGGATGGTATTCATATGACCCGAGTTCCCTGAGTTCAGAGGCTGCCAAATCCACATCACCACTGGTGAAGTATTCGTTAATGATGGACGCCACTTTTTTCTTATACTCATCTAAAGGATCAGAAATGAAGAGCAAAAAGAAGGGTTGTAGTACCTGGTTACGGTCATATAGCATGTGATTTTTGGTGAAGTATTTGTGTGTATCTCGTCCCTTTGCAAGCATATCTTGGTCAATTGGACATACAATTCCAATCACCCTCGCAAGCAAAGTCGCCGGTGAATCATTCTGGAAAAGAACCTATACCAAAGATACAATATATTTATTTATATAACCTACGTATTACCTAATGATCATAATATTTGTAATGCAAAATACTTACATTTCCAGTACAAAGTTCAGCCAAAATGCAACCAAGGGACCAAACGTCAATCTTTTTATCATAAGGGAGTCCTAAAATAACCTCTGGTGCACGATATGACCTGGACTGCACGTAAGAGCAGAGATGGTCTGTTTCAAAACAGCTACTTCCAAGATCGATTACTTTCACTTCACATCTACTGTAACTCTTCACCAAAATATTCTCGGGCTTTAGATCACAATGTATTAGCCCTAAACGATGCAAAAATTGAAGTGCTTCCAAGCACTGGATGGTTATTGACTGCACAGATAAACATGACAAAAAGAAGAACAAAGAGTAAATACGTAAATTCATTTTTGTCTATTAGATAACGTACAAACAAAGACGAGCCCACAACAAACCTGCAATCTTGGCATGGTGAAATAAACCTCCCCGCCAGATTCTCTATTGAACTTATGGAATTCATATAAGTTTGCCTTAAGAAGTTCACACACAATTAACAAATGTTCCTGAAAACAAAAATAGGAAGAAAAAAAAATGAATTTATGCAAGAATCAAACTCGGCAATGAAAAAAAAATATGATCACTTACTCGATAATAGAAGTAATCATATAGTCTGAGAAGATGGTATTTGTCACCAGGATCGTGTTTGTTAACATATTTTAGAAGCTTTATTTCATCAAGACTTTGATCAAAAAAGTATTTATTGTTTTTAATAATTTTCACACACACATCCATGCCGGTATGAAGGTCGTGTGCTTGAATAGCTTTGCTGAAAGCAGCAGATCCAAGATACTCGGTTACATGATACCGTCCAGCAAGGACAGAATTTAAAACAACATGGAAATTCTTGTCCTCCTCAAAGCCAGTTCTGAACAACAAACAGATATATATTTAGTTTACCAAATACGCAAAAAATCTAAGCATAAAGTAACTTGAGTAATTACAAACAACCAATGTCAAAATGAAAATTTTCCATCGATATTGAAAGACAAAATGCTATCAAATTATAATCACAAACATACCTGTTTTTCCTATGCACAATTTTAAGATTGAAGGTCTCGTATTCTTCCTCTTGAGCCTTTATTTGCTTCACTTGCTCTTGGACAGCTACCGTCTCTTCATCTTCCAATACTGAAGCTGCATCTTCTTCTATGGCTCCTGCAATGTCATGAACATAAACCCGAGTAAACACTTTGAGAAATACAAATAACATCAACCGGATCTAGCATGTGAATATAATTATCTCCAGCGTTATTAAGTACAGTGGAGAGCACAAGGATAAAAAAAAAACTAAAAATAGCTACCTCGCCACTATCGTAATTAGGGTCATTGCGATCAATCTGAATATCATCATCAGTATCAAGTAGTTTCCCCCAGGTACCCTTACCACCACCGCCATCTGTTAGTAAAAGCCGGTCAAAAAAGAATATTAATACAATTTTTCAAAAGCATCAGCATACCCAAAAAAAACAGAAAGCAGGATCTCACATACCATTAGCCTAAAAAAGAGAATGATAAAACAGAGCAAATAAAATATAAAAATCAGATGTAGACATAAATGCAGATTGGGAGGATAAGAAAAGAAATGATTTGTTGGTGTAATCCTTTGTTTAGATATTCCTAATCAAATCCCGTTATAACATGATACTAGCATAAAACATGAGACCATATTTTACTTCCAACACTTCAATCATTGCACCGCTCTCATATATAAATATATTTATCGTCTTACTGACATACAAAACTTCCAAATAATTGATCAATACAAATAAGCACCATACTTTCAAACGATTAAGTTTAAATAAGCTTTCAACTACATTCAGTAATCTATATTAAAATGACTAAAAAAGGCGAGACAAAGCACGAGACGAAACAAAATAGCAACAGTTCCCTAACAATAATCACTATACATCTCACAGTTAGGCAAAACAACATTATACCTTTCTTAACCTTCCCAAGCTTTCCAGAATGCGAACGACGCACATGCCTAACAGCAATTCCAACATTCGGCGCCCGTTCTCCCGCCGGCGCTTTAATCTGATGCTCCGCCATCAACCACGACGTTTGATAGGTGTTTGTGACCACTGCACGATGTTACATTATACAAATCATTTACAGTATAAGTTTACTCTATTAAACTATACATGTTACATTATTTACATGGGGCCTATAAAATATTATTCACAAACACCAAAAATATCATAGTAACATTTTCACAAACACCTGGTGTGCATACAATTTTACCATAAATTGATACAAAAAATGATACAGTAAATTGATTTTATAACTCTACAGCTATCAAACAAACAATATAATGTAATATTTTGAGTAAATTAGGGCATACCTTAACTGCAAATCCTTAACACCTGGAGAGTTTTGAGAGTTTTGATACAAATTGATTTTTTGTCGATTAGGGATTGTTTTGAGTAAATTAGGGCGGGATTGTTTTGAAAGTTTTGAGAGTGGATTGAAAATGTTTTGAGAGTGGATTAGGGCGGGATTGTCTTCAGCCTTGTGATAATCGAAGGTTTTGAGAGTTTGAGAGGGAGGGGAAATTTTAGAGAGCGGGAAGTTTTGGGGAAAAAAAATAGGTTTTGAGTTTTAGGGTTTTAAGTTTTAGCAGATATATATATAATCTATGACAAAAATAATATACATGACACCTATTTAGGACGAAGAAAAACAAACGTCATAACGAAATCTTAATTTTAACTGATTATGACCCATGTGTTATGACACATCTGAAAACGCGTCATCTCTTTACTCAAAATGACTGTTGTTTTATGACCCTGGATATTGCGCGTCATCTTTCTGCGTGGGTCATAAAAAGCGGGTCAAGGATAGCCCTGTTTCTAGTAGTGGACCCAAACTGACCAATAAGCCCACGAACATACATGTTCGTAGGATACAAAATACCTTTACATTCTAAGTAATAACGAATATAATTAAACGAATGTAATAGAACAACTATCATAAACTATTTACATCAACAAACTCCCCCTTGACTGTTGCTTCTATACACTGCTCAAAAGATCACTATCCGGATTAACTCCAAGATTAATGCATCCGGTGACTATTCTCTGATAATCTCTTCCAATGTCAGCCCAGCCATCGATGGCATAAATCTTGTTTATGTGCAAATTCCGCAAATGTCTTTCCGTAAATTTGCAAGTTGAGTCGGATCAAATACTCTGACGATCTCGCTCATTCCGTCCTCAACTTCATCATCCTTTCTATACATTACCGGTTCACCTGTATCTGTATCAAATGCCCACATGTAGACATCCTGAAGTATATCTCGACCAAAATTCTTCTGGGGAATCTTTGACATACTCTCAACCGGTGGATATACGGTCCTGGTTGCAGGCTTCCCAGTTCTCTGATTTATCTTCTTCTTGTTAACCTAAAACCTTCCTTTTACTAGGGTCAACTCCTCAAACTTCCCCGATCCTCGATCTCGGCGTATTATTCCTTCTAACCAATGTGCCCAAGGATCATTTCCCCGATTGATAAGTCGTATCTTCGCTAAATCTTTAAGCTCTGACTTGGGAAACAAGTTGAACTTCTTCTTCCCCTTACCAAAATACTGAACTCCATCAAACCGCTTAGTGATAAAAACATTCAGCTCGTGGTCAAACATCCAACTGATAATCCCTTGCCTTGGTTCGCGATCAAAAGATTTGGTATAATATTTTTTCACAACCTTTTCCTCTTTCTCCCGTTTAACTTGTCGAAACCAACCATGAGGCTCCTGTACACTAGGTCGTCTACTTTCAGCCTGAACTCCGGCATCTCTCACAATCTCTATGTTTACCACATTCTCGACCCCATCTGGAACGGTGTGTGACAACCGTCACTTTTCCGACTCAGGTTAGCCTAGTATGTCGTATGCTCTTACCGTGTTTACAGAAAACTTTTATAAAAATATCTTTACATTTTCTTTTATGTATAATGATTACTATGCATTGTGTGTATACCTCGTTATATGATGTTGTTGTATTAGTTAGGTGCAATAGTTAGTCCCACTAGGAGAGCTCCTAGATAACTTATCGGTTAATTTCGTACTTTATATACTCTACCGTTTTACTATGTTTAATGATCGTTACAAATTAATTTTGTATTCGGGTTCGATAATTATACATAAAGTACCTATTCAAATGTTCTGTGTATTGTAATTTCCATATAATACACTTTTGGGCGTCGTTCGTTACTCGTACGTTAAGAGAAAGAAAACGGTGGAAATCTGTAACATCACTGCGCTGCACCCAAGGATAGATCCGACACAGCGGGGGGAGCAACAGCTCATTAATCGTTTTTGAAGCTTTGCTCGAACCATGTTGCAACCGTTTGGGCTCTTGGGGACCAGTAAGGATCGGGCTTGGCTTGGTCTTGAAGGCCCTAGCTTTTTCTAAACCCAAACCAATCAAGCCTAATTAATCTAATTAATCTAAACCTAAACTAAACTAAAACCCTAAACCTAATCCTGAACAAGTCGTCGACTTCCCAGCCCCCACCAACGAGTATTGCAGCCTCCTTTCATCCCCATCTTGATCATCATCTCAATTAACAAATGTAATCGGCATTTCTAGTCTTTTGTATTCTTTTTGTTTCATAACCTTAACCCTAATGGGTATGTGAAATCTATTTTGTTGACCTTTTTCTTTGTGTATGATTTCCAGCAAGTTCCACCATCGAAAGATCATCTATTCATCCTTAAAAGTCGTGATTCCAGCAAGGTATGTTCATAGTTTGATACATTTCCTTGTGGTGACATACTTGGCCGATCCTAATTAGGGTTTCGTTCGAATTTGTGTTGTTCTTTGCAGCCGATTTCTAGCATCAAGAAGTGGATTCTTTCCTTCCGTTATCATTCGATTTAGTTCTCTTCATATTCAAGTCCGTTTCTCTTTTTCCGTTATTGTATTCTCTACATTCAAATTGTTTAATTACATATAATGGTGTATTGAAATTCTTGTCGAAAAACCCTAATTATCGTTGTTTGTAATTGAAGATATACGGGCTGTTTTTGAAAGTCATTTACATCCCTAGAATATGAAGTCGGGCAGCGTGTCAAGCTTTTCTTTATCGTCATTATAAGTTTTGTTATTCATACCGTTAATCGTTCACAAATTCACATAATAGTCGCTTTTAATTTCGAGTTATTCTTAGCGGTTGTTATTTCTGTGACAACCGTCACTCTCTCCGTCCTTAGTTAGCTAATATGCCTGTTGATCATGACCAAAATGCACTGCAAAATTAAAACTTTTCATATGTTATTGCTTGTTACTTTGCTTATACGTGATATTAATGTTGTTATGTGTGCATACCTTTGTATGTGTTGTTTTCGTATTAGTTTAAGTGCACAAGTAGATAGTCCACTAGACGAGCTCCTAGACGACTTAGCGAATTAATTATGTGTCTAATTTATAACCATATTTGAATTTTCTAAACATAGTTATAAATTGAGAACCTTATCTTATAATGTAATATTAATTCAATAAACAATTCACTTAAAGTTTCTTATGTTTCCCAAATTTCCTTCACGTGTAGAAATTAAAGTCTAATCAAAGTTTGTATATGGGCCTCATAAGCAGCCTGGTGAGTTTTGTTTTTGGGCTAGGAGGCCGATTCTAACAATCCAAACACCCATGTACGTAATTAAAACCTACAACAACATTTTCATGCATACATATAATTCTATTGAAACCATAGCAGCCTACTCCCCTGCTACCTTATGTGTCGCCACCCCTAACACCATAATCAGCTACCATTTGTCTATTGAAGCTTGCTTTTCGGTCATCATCCCTCTCGATTTATTACGTAAGCTGTTGTGTTATGTATCTCTACTCGAACCCTTATAATCATTCATATATATATATATATATATATATATATATATATATATATATATATATATATATATATATATATATATATATATATATATATATATATATATATATATATATTTATATATATATATATATATATATATATATATATATATATATATATATGTGTGTGTGTGTGCGCGCGTGTGTCTGCGTGTGTTTTCTAATCTTGTGTTGTTTGGGGGTGTATAATCTGATTTTAAATCAAGCATAGACCAAGTTAACATTTCATAATAGGTGCTTACAAGTTTATAAGAAAATATTATAGAGACCCTAATATAAAAGTCTTGTCATGTGGTAATATTAAAAACTTGCTGATTGAAATTTCGATCTGTCTTGCTCGGGCTGTAGCTTTAAAATGATTTTGAACTGGTGAATATGTCCTAAACGAATATTGTAGCCCTTACTGTCTAGTTTTCGGGAGTATAAGGTAGGTCGCCTGAATATTTTTCAAAATCCCAGAAACTGAATATTTGTAAACGTGTTTGAAACAGAATAATCATTTTTACTTGCTGTTTTTATCTGTCTTGTTTGGTAAATATCTCTCTGATCGTATTGAATTGGGTTCTGTAATCTAAACGTAAATTGTAGCACTTCTTTTCTAGTTTTCAAATATATCAGATACATTGTCTAATTATTTTCCAAACTCCTAGAAACTGTAAAATAGTGAACATGGGTCAAACTGAAATTTGCTAAACGATATACTAGGTTTAATAATCTATTTCGTGTAACCATTTAGATAACCTTAAAAGTGATTAAATAGATTTATTATAAGTTAATAGCAGGTCTAAAAGGTATTAAAATATGTATCGTGTCTACATCTAAATTATACAACTCTAAAACGTCATAAACTCAACTTATACAATTATAACGTTTTTGGACAGATTGTTTCACCTGTTTTGTGTCATCCATATCTTCTTCATTTCTAACTCAAATTCAGTGATTTCGGATTCCTCGATGTAGCTCTCTGAGGCTAGTTCCCGTATATATAAGATTTTTCGTCTAAATCATTCTGAAACTCAAGTTACTACAGTTTTAATGAACGTATGTATTCGCTGAATTTCTTCGACATATTTGAGTCTATTCTTTTATCGTAAACATACAACCGTCCTAACCTTTCTAAAACGAGACAACTTAAATACATTGTGTATCGACCTTAAAATTTATTATTTAATTACTTACGACTCGTTACTTACTCATTTAGGGGAGCCCTATACCTAGTCGGGACTTAGCTTGTGACTTGCTTATACACACACATACACACTACTTAAGTAGTGACTTTGCTTATTCGAGGTGAGTTCATTGCCCCTATTTTCTACTGTTTTATGTGTTTTAAACTAATCGGGGGAAAGTAAAACTCAAATATTTCTATTTTAAGGAAAACAGATTATTACGATACTTACTAAACTGGATACTATTTTCGGAACTTACTATAAATAGAAGTTTCTATTTATAGAAACCTTCTAATTTTGGAAACTTTCCATTTTTGGAAACTTACTACGAAACGGGATTTCATAAAACGTTTACAAACTTATGCATGTTTTCAAAATACTACGATATTTCTAATGTGGGAATACGGTTACTTTAAACGTGCTCGTTAGTAGATATGTTCTATTAATGGAGTCTTCTAAACGTGCTCACTAGTAGATAGGTTCTACTAGTGGAGTCTTCTAAACGTGCTCGTTAGTAGAGATGATCTACTAACGGAGTCTTCTAAACGTGCACATTAGTACTAATGGTGTCTTCATACGGTAGCGTGGCTACTACTACTGATACTTGTGGGTTTGCTATTATATTCCTTAGTTATACATGCATATGCTTACTTATATTAATTACTTCTGACTTGAGATGCAATTGCTTGTTAATTACTATTTTTAGAAACTTACTATTTCGGGAAACTTACTAAAAATAGAACTTTCTATTTTTAGAAACATTTCTATTTTCGGAAAGTTACTAAATTTAGAAACTTTGTTTTCAAATGTTTGCTAAACCATTTTATTACATACTCGATGAACTCGCTCAACCTTTGTGTTGACTTTTTAGTTTTACTTTCAGGTATTGATCAGGCATAGGATCTAGCTGGATTGGACTCCTAGAGACTTAGAGTTACTTTCATGCATGGTGGATTGGATTCTTATTTTATTATTAACTTTATTTCGGGCTTGTATGCCTAAGTACTTTATTTTCCTTTTCGAATTTATTTTGGATGTTGTTTCATTGAAGTGAATAACGTAATTGTGTACCAAGGGGTTTTACCTTGTACATGGCGACGTCATGACACACGAATATTATTTATTTCATATAGATTGATTCTTTATTTACTATTGTGTTATGATCGCCAATCAGTTGCACACTGCGTTTCCGCCACTGGCGGGGTGTCACAATTTCTAATCGAATTGTCGAAACCGTGTTAACACTTAGATTATTATTTCGATTCTGATTTTTGAATGTCATTTGTGTTACTTCAGCCCCGTGACTTACCTCTTGAGTTGGTGTTTGATTCGTGTTAGTCACAAGGATCGTATACGTAAGTAAACGCTCCTAATTGAACTTATTTCATTTCTTTACTAAGTATTTGTTTACAACTCTTGTCTTTGTATAATATGATTTGTGGCTTTGTTTGATGGTTCATGGTTGAACTAGGAATAGACCTCGTGTCGTTATCAATCTAGTTTTTGAGTTGTAACGGTAATCGTCTTTCAGTGACTTAACCGTTACGACTAGCGGTAATCATCTCTACTCTTACTACTCGTGCTATCATATTCTTATAAACTGAATTGGACATTTTATTATTCGTACTTAATCTTGTGGTTTTTATCTAATTCGTGCTTGCTCGTTTATATCGTTAATCGGTTGAAATTTGTAATTTATTGGACAATCTTGTAACTTTGGAGAATTTTGGTTTTTCTGTTGTAATATGTGTTCATTTGTATTTTACTCAATATTGGCTTAGAAATTAGATTTTGTGCCCTGAATATATGTTGTAGGTCTTGGATTCTAGTTTTCAAAAAGTAAGATTTATTTTATAATTCTTTATAAAACATAAAAACGTAAAATACCAACAGGGGGTCTAATCTGATTATTTTGAGTAAAGTTCCATTTTGATAACCTTAATAATGATTAAATTGATTTATTATAAGTTAATAATAGGTCTAAAAGGTTTTAAAAATGTTTATCTTGTCTACACCTAGATTATACGACTTTTTAAAGTAATAAACTCAACTTATATAGAAATAACGTTTTTGGACAAATTAGATAATCATTTTCGTTTTCATCATATCTCATTCATAACGAACTCTTTTGTAATGATATCTTAGTCTAAAATGTAGCTATCGGTGTCTAGTTGTCAAATATATTTCATTTGACGTCTAATTCCTTCTAGAACTTCACTTATCTCAGTTTGAACGAACGTATGTGTTCGCTGAAAAGTTTTGTCGTTTAATCCAAAGTCTTTAACCGTCGAATATGATACTTATACTTTACTACCTTTATCTAGGGGATCTCTAGGATTAGTGATGAATCTAGTTGTGACCAACTTAATACGTCATATACACACAGTACTGTTTACATTCGCTCACTCGATAAGGTGAGTTATCACCCCTACTTTACTACTGCTTTTATATTTTAAATCGGGGGAAAGTAAAGCAACCAAAACAACTTTGAAACAAATGATTTATTAGAATGATATGGTACTTACTATTTCCGGAAAATTTCTATATTTAGAAACTTACCATAAATAAACACTTCTATTTATGAAACTTATGATATTTAGAAACTTTAAATTGTGTAATAAAAACTAATGTGGTTTTCTAAAACATCACGAGCGGTTGTTCAATACTTACATTCGATGTACCAATTATGATGGATTATCGGTATGTGTTTCATACCGATACCGCAAGCTCTTTATGAGGTGCACTTGCGATGTACCAACTATGATGGATTATCGGTATGTGTTTCATACCGATACTGCACGATCTATATGAGGTGCACTTGCAATGTTCTATGATGGATTATCGGTGTGTGTTTCATACCGATATCGCAAGCTCTTTATGAGGTGCACGTGCTATGTTCCAAGTTTATTGAATGCTTGTGATGTATACTTATATTATACGATGTGATGATGTTTTCTACTACTTAAAATGCATTAGTTACACAATACTTCTTTACTGATTTGTATTATGAGATTACTTACTTTTACTACTACTCGATGAACTTGCTCAGCTTTATCTTGACATTTTTCAGCTTTACTTTCAGGTAATGAGCAGGCTTAGGACTTGGACGTAGGAGTCGGAATTTAGGTGACCTCAGGATCTTGCATTGGGGACATTTATTTTTGGTTAGTTTTGGTTTACATTTCCGGCTTGCATGCCCAAGTATTATTACTCTTTCATTGGTGTTTGCATGAATATTTACTTGTAGTGTATGACGGTTTTTCGTGTACCAAGGGTTTACCTTGAGTATGGCGACGTCATATCGATACTTTATTTACTTATTCATATAGAATTAATCTTTATTTACTATTGTGTTATGACGATCGCCAATCGGCCACACCCTGCGTTTCCGCCACTGTCGGGGTGTGACACGGTGTATCCCTCAAACGGAGAATTAATAAAACCATGTCATCACCGTCATCATCATCATCATCATTTTCCCTATCATGAACTTCCCAAATGTCTTCATCATCCGCAGCTTCATACTCATCATCATTTTCCTGTTCCTCCTGATTTCTACGTGATGACCTGTTGCGATGCCCGAGTTTGACCCGCTTGATAAATCACCATAGCTTGAGAAGTTCCAACTGGCTCTTTTCCGCACTGGGCACTCGGATCATCTTGATCCTCCTCCCCTTGAGCGGTTGGACCGTTGAAAGCTCCCGAACTTGAGCTTAGAGGGTGGAAGTACGTTGGGATTTATCAACATCAGATTTCTTCAATTCCGCAACATCTGAGAAAAGCTGCAAAACAAGAAAGTGTAATTCATGTAAAGTGGGGGTTAGCCTAACAGCAGGATCATCAGTAGCCTGTCTCTTTCTAGGCCGATGAATCAAATCAGCTGCAGAAGACTCCGAATCATTGTGGTCATAGAATAGGCGTTTACTGGAGCTTGGCCCCGCGGCATTTACCGGCTCCAACTGCGATGTAACAACATTAGCATCCTCCATATCAACATCAACCTCCGCGGTCTGAGTCGGAATCTCCTCAGTCTGATCGGAAGCAACATCAACAACAATAGTCTCTGATACTACAATAATCTCCGTATGCGGACTCCCCGGTGGAGTTCCAGCATATTGCTCAACCTGTATCAAAATATCAGCATTAGGAGCATCAGAACCAGCTGGAAGAACTTGCGGATCAGCAACATATGTATCGATATCCTCCAAATCATCCGGTTGATGTAGGAGACCCGCGAAAAACTCATCAACCACCTGATTATCAACCCCTGGTTGAGTTTCAACGTATTGGTGCACATCAGCGGCTAGAGCAAAAGGATCATCAGCAGGAGCTTCACCTTGAACAAAGGGAGCTTCACCTTGCAGAGCAGGTAGAAATGGTGGAGGGGGAACCAATGGATCTGGCACATGACCCTCAACTGCTGCGACCGGATCCTCCGTATGGACAAAATCAGGAGCCAGAATAGCCCCAAACAGAGGAGTTTCATGCGGCTGAGCTTCACCCGCAGTACGAGGTTGATGCTTGAGGCAAGTCTAAACAATTTTCCTTTCCACAACCCCGACACGAACCCGAAGACCCTCAGTAGTGACGAATGATGATCATCACGAAGCGAGGATATAAAGAAGGCTTCGTAAATGAGTGATTTCATTCGAGAACTGCTGGCAAATGTATCTCCTAAACGGATAAGGACGGTTGTAAACCATGGAGACTAACATTGACACCAGTTGATTGTCCAAAGTATCATGCCCGATCTTAGTGTTTTTGAAGACCGAGACAATGACATGGAACAAGTAACGCCACTGGCCATAAACTTTCCCTTTTCCGTACTGGGAAGCAGGGATTGGACCAACATACCCCATTCTACTTAGGGCATTTCCAAGAAACTGCTGGCCCAGAGTATTAACCCCCCGTTCCTGAGTGGCGGTGCCAAGATGAAAAATCGTACGCAATCTGCTGCTGGTGATTACAAATTCACGACCATTAACCGTAGAAGCAAGGCCATTGCGACGTTCACCAGTCTGAGGGTGAGCAAGATCGACAGGCTGCAACGTATCCCAAAACTGTTGAACACACGGGATAATGATAGGCAGATCTTCCTGTAGTAGAAAAGTGTTAGGTCTCAATAAGATCTCAAACACTAGCTAATCAATTACAAATAAGTATTTAGACGTTAATTGTTACGAATTGATCAAGTTATCAGTTTCTTAGTTTATTATAGCGGAAATATAATAACGAAACAATGAAAATAACACACAGTTATATTTCTTTGAAAGGTGCAACGATTACAAAGTTCAAGCTCACTATTTATACACAATAATAGTGAGCTTGATAAGTATGAATCTTAGTAAATCTTCTAAAAGGATAGAAGATTTTATCTAACTAACATACCTAAATTAAAGCATTACGTTTCTGTATGAAGCTGAGTAGTCAGCTCCATAATGCCTTAGTTGCTTTTAGTCACTCAGACTCAAAGTCACTCAGACTTAGAGTCACTCAGACTCAAATCACTCAGACTAAGACTTTAATAAACAGATTTATTAACTTGGGTTAAATCGTTGATTTTCCCAACAATCTCCCCCTATCTGTGTGAATTAAAGTCTTTTACAATTCATGCACCAAAAATAAACACAAACTAAAATTGTTTACCTAAAACTGTTTGTGAACAAAAAAATACATAACACACACATCACTTCCTCCTCTTGACAGATCTTTTCTTCTTCAAAGGCACCTCCCATGACATAGGCTTGTTCACTTCCTTTGCCCATTTCAGCCTCTCAGTTTTCCAATCAAGTAGTTTTTCCATTTCAGCAGCAGATTTATGGAATAGCATTTGATACTCTTTCTTGATCAGATCCACCTTGTCCATCAAAGTCCCCATTTCTTCAATTCTTCTAAGGTTATTGAATAACCAACTAATCAGCTTCATTCGGAAGGGAAGACATTGATCAGACTCACATTCGCTAAGCAGAGCAATGCAATGGTAGATGGAGGCCATATTTAATCTGTCTTTGGCTTGGAAACATTCCTCTCCCCCACAATCAACATAACACAAGCCCTCATGTCTTTCAGTCTTCACATAAGTCTTGTCTTTAAATATGACCCCTTTTGGAACAGGATGCATGTAGCTTGTTTCCAGACCAAGAGATTTAGCCCCAGCTCTCACCCTATGGATAGTACAAAATGCCCTATAATCCTCATCTGACATCAGCTTCAGCACATGAGCTACATTGACATTCGAGACAGCTTCTCTTTTTACATCCATTCTGTGAGCAATGTTGGTTATTCCTGAGCTCAGACTGGCAATCTCTTTCCATTCTTCTAACCCCAATGTGTGCATTCTGTGTACTCCAACCCTAAAGGATCCCTCTTTATGATAACAAACCAGCATGAGGTCAGATTCTCCAGTATCAACACAGTCTAAGTTTTGGATTTTATTCTTGTTCCTTCTCATTGTAAAGTTTGACTCAATATAGTCAAGTCTTGCTTCTTCTCTTAACACCTGTTTAGCCATTAATTTGTCAGCTTCTACCCTCAGCTGTTCTTCTTCAATAGCCAAATCCTCCTCTTCTTTCATCTCAGCTTCAAGAGTCTCAGCTGCTTTCATAGACTGGTCTTGTGGATTTTCATCAAATTTCTCCATATACAGCCCTTTGACAAACTCTTTGTATTGCTCAACAGTCATTCCAGAATTGTGAGCATATCTTTGAAGCTTAGCTAGTTTCTCAGCTTCATCTTGTCTTTTCTTGATTTCAAGTTCTTGCTCAGTCTGTACAGTTGGGGGCTCTTCCATCTCAATCTCCTCCTCAGTTGGTGGATCAGGATCACTGTCAGTTCCAACATTTCCAACTTTGCCTTTTCCTTTCTTATCTTCTTTCTCAGATTCACAGCTTGAAAGGTCACTGTAGTCAGTCTCATAAAACGCTTCAGACTGACCAGTTTTCAGATTGAATCTGGTGGTCTTGTAGTACTTCTTCTCCCCTTCATCCCTCTTTCTTTTCAAATTTTGCTGGGGGAGGTCAGACTCATCAGTTGGTATAATTGTTTTCTCCCCCTGAGTCTGAGCATCCCCTGGTGTAACTTCAGCAACTTGTTTCCCCTTTCTCAGCATGCTGATCTCAGAAGTCAGCTTCAACACCATTCCCTTCAACTCCTTCATCTCTTCAGTATTATGACATTTCAAAGCTTGTAACTCAGTCTGCATTGCACTCAGCTTGACATCAAACTGAGTTGACATGTCCTTAATGGCTTGTAACAGCACAGGGACAGTCAAAGCAACCTCAGACTGAGGGAGAATAGTAACAAAAGGGATTGAAACAGGTGGTACAGCTTCACTCCCTCCGTGTTGTTTAGGTGAATGATCCTTAGCCATAGAATATGAAGTCTGTACCTCACTCAGTTTGGGAAGTGAGGCATTGACGACTTGTGCAGAAGAGTGTGAGAGATTTGATGGTACCTTTTCGTGAACTAGCACGGAGCTAGTGAAAATAGCCTTTGAGAATGGCTTTGAAACTGAGGGGGTGGTCCCATACTAGGTACAGGGATATTCAGGAGTGGAATATCGTCTTCAATGCTTACCACATGTGTCAGTGTGGCAGCAGCAGCGTGTTTCTCCAAGTTGACTACTCTAGGGGGGCTTTGGGTAGTCAAGGTAGTCAGATCCAGCTCTGGCTCTAGCAGAGGGAGACTGGTCTGATCTACAGCACTGGAGGGGAGTTTAGAACTCTCAGCCTCATGGAAAAGTGAATCCATTAGTGCTTGATTTTTAGTGGGGCTTGATGTGAGGGCATTTTCAAATGAACTGGAGGAGTTCATCAGATTGGTCGCTTGAGTAGCTAAGACATCAAGTTGAGGAGTGGACTGCTCAGACTGAGAGGGGATACTCTCAGACTGAGGAAGAGAAAGATTGATATCCATACCTGAGTCAGCCTCATCGTGCCCTGCCCCACCCATATCCACCTCAGCATCGGCAGCAGGAATATTTGCCTCCAATTGTCCGTCAATTCTTTCGGGCTTACCATCTGAGTCTGACTGATCAGACTCAGTGAGTTCGTGATCGATAAAAGGATTATCAATCCACTGAAGCATAACTGGGGTTAACGCTGGCTCAGCCTCAGTGATATTGATGTAAGTGAAAATCTTTGGAGTCAGCCTGGGAAGAGAGCATACATAAAAGGTTTGTTCAAGCTGCTCATAAACTACTTTTCCCAGAGCCTCCTCAAAACTCAGTGAAAGGACACGAATGAATGGAACATCATTCGGTCATTTTGTTTTCAACGCAAGGGAGAGAATCTCTTCAAAATATAGTTGGGAATAAGAGATTCTGCGACCCGTTACCATGGAATGAAACAGATGAGTTTCAAATTCATTCATCTGATCCAAACTGCCAGATTTACCCCCCAAACACCTTGTGATACTGGAAAATAAAAACTTCCATTTCCCAGTAAAGAATTTGTACTGAATTAGTCCTTGGATTTCAGGCTGACCAATCAAGGGAAAGGCTTCAGCTCGAGCTAGCTGTTTAGTCAGTTTGGCCTGGAATCCTCCTTCACCTGCTTCCTCAATGGTGGGAAGTAGTAGGGCTGCGCGTATCGTCTCCTCAGTGATGGTGATCGTCTGTCTGCCATCATTATACGTGCCAGTGAGGGCAGTCTTTTCCTCATTAGCAGTGCAGGTGTACCACCATTCACACAACACCGGTGGGTACATCACCGTGTCACAAAAGTAAGCTCCATATAGGGGATGGGCCTTCATGTATTGAATCAGTTGCTCAAAACCCCTGTTTTGGGGATTGGCGGGAATATCAGCATTGGCTACCCTGTTGTTGTCCTTGATTTGTACCCTGTTTTGGAAATCTGCACCTGGAATCATACGAGCAGTAACGTGAAGAATCATATTTGCATTCGCCATTGATAAGAATTCGAGCAGAAGATTAGAGAAGATAACAATTAGGTTAAAATTTGAAATTAAGTTGAATATAAACCGATGGAGCGAAATTTAAGTAACTAAGTTAGGAAACTTTCTATTTCATCCATGTAATTTAGACCTATGGACAATTATGACCCTTGAAAAAAAAAATTATCTATGTATATAAAAAATAATATAAAAAACTCTGTAGACTAAAGAAAAAAATAAAAGAAATTTGAAAGATATTTACGAATTTTACATGCAGTCTGAGAATTTGATCAGACTGAACGATCATGAGCTGACTGACAAGTCAGACTGAAAATGCACAAGCTGACTAAGAGGTCAGCTTGAGATTTAAGATTTTGACAAATTAAGGATTTAACATGCCCAGTTCTCCTAACAAATAGAAAAACCTGTCCTCACTCAGAGGTTTCGTGAATATGTCTGCCAATTGATCATTGGTGGCTACAAACTCCAGTCTGACCTTGCCTTTCTCCACACAGTCTCGAATGAAATGATGTCGTATTTCTATGTGTTTGGTCCTGGAGTGGAAAACTGGATTCTCAGTGATTTGAATTGCACTCTTGTTGTCACACATGATAGGAGTGTTTTGAATCTTGATTTCAAGATCAGCCAATTGGTGTTGCATCCAAAGTAATTGTGCACAACAGCCCCCTGCAGCCACGTACTCAGCTTCAGCTGTGGAAGTTGCCACTGAATTTTGCTTTTTACTTGACCAGCTAACTAGCTTTCCTCCCAGAAGCTGACATCCTCCTGATGTACTTTTCCTGCCCAATCTACATCCTGCATAATCTGCATCTATGTAGCCAATTAATTCAAAACCAGAATCTTTAGGGTACCATAAACCAAGATTTGGTGTACCCTTAAGATATCTGAAAATTCTTTTGACAGCTTTAAGATGGGATTCCTTGGGGTCAGCTTGATAACGTGCACATAGACATGTGGAAAACATGATATCAGGTCTACTAGCAGTTAAATAAAGCAAAGAGCTAATCATACCTCTATAAGTAGCTTCACAAACTGACTTGCCAGTTGAGTCTTTATGCAACTTATCAGAAGTACTCATTGGTGTTTTCATTTCAGAACATGTTTCAAAACCAAATTTCTTTACTAAATCATGAACATATTTACTTTGATTTATGAAAATTCCATCTTTCTTTTGTTCTACTTGTAAGCCAAGAAAGAAAGTAAGTTCTCCCATCATACTCATTCGATATTCACTACACATTAGTTTTGAAAACCAAGTACACAACTTTTCATTTGTGGATCCAAATATAATGTCATCAACATATATTTGTACCAAAATCACATGACCATTTTCCTTTTTGATAAACAGTGTTTTATCAATTGATCCTCTTTTAAAATTGTTTTTAAGAAGAAAGTCAGACAGAGTATCATACCAAGCTCTAGGAGCTTGTTTGAGACCATATAAGGCTTTGTTTAATTTAAAAACATGATCAGGAAAGTTAGGATCAACAAAACCTGGAGGCTTCTTGACATAGACTTCCTCCTGTAGATCACCATTCAGAAATGCACTCTTCACATCCATTTGATACACCAAGAAGTCTTTGAATGCTGCATATGCTAAGAATAGTCGAATTGCTTCAATTCTGGCCACTGGAGCAAATGTTTCATCATAATCAATGCTTTCTTCTTGTTTGTATCCTTGAGCCACAAGTCGAGCTTTATTCCTGATCACCACTCCATCTTTGTCATATTTATTTCGAAAGATCCATTTAAGTCCAATAATGGTCTTAAACAGGGGACGTGGGACCTTTGTCCAAACATTGTTCCTTATGAATTCTCCAAGCTCTTCTTGCATAACATCAACCCAGTCTTCGTCCAATAAAGCTTCTTCAACCTTCTTTGGTTCCATCAGACTCAAGAAATTTGTATAGAAACAAAAATTAGCTGTGGCAGTCTTTCGTCTCGTTTTGACACCTTCAGTTAATGAACCAATAACTGACGAGATGGGATGTCCCTTGACAGTCTTGATATTTCCTATCTCATTGTGGGAAACTGTCTCTACTTGAGTCGGAGTATCGTCAGTCTGAGTGTCATCAGGCTGAGTAGTTTGGAGCTGAGTTTGGTCAGACTGAGGCGTGTCAGTCTGAGTCGCATCAGTTTCATTTGACTCAGTATTTTCAACATCGGGGACACTCTGAAATGATGCTTCATCGGGTTCAGTGTCAGATGCTTGATGTTGATGGGCGTTTGCATTATCCTGATCTGTAGCCTGAGAGTCAGCTTCAAATGTGGTTACAAGTAATTCATCACAAAGCTGATTGATAGTGGCTATGTCAGTCTGTGATGATGATTCATCTTTGTCGGACTGAGTAGTGTCATCAAAAGTGACATTAATGCTTTCTTCTACAACCTTTCTTCTTTCATTGTAGACTCTGAATGCCTTTGCAATGCTGGAGTATCCAACGAACAGTCCTTCATCAGCTTTAGGGGACATTTTACACAACAAGTCCCTTTGATTTAGAATATAGCATCTACTTCCAAAGATATGGAAATAATGAATGGAAGGAACCTTGTTATGGTACAATTCATATGCTGTCTTTCCATGTCTCTTCACAATGATGGACCTATTCTGTGTGAAGCAGGCAGTATTCACAGCTTCAGCCCAGAAGTTTATCTTCATGTTCCCATAACACAACATTGTTCTTGCAGCTTCAATTAGTGTTCTATTTCTTCTCTCTGCAACTCCATTTTGTTGAGGAGTTCGAACTGAGGCAAAGTTTTGGACTATTCCTAGTTGATCACAAAAAACTATCAAGACTGAGTTTTTGAACTCAGTTCCATGATCACTTCTCATCTAGCGAACAAGAGTGTTCTTCTGTCGCTGTTCTCTTTTGATCAGACTGATGATTTCCTCAGCTGCATCACTTTTAGCCCTTAAGAATATAACCCAAGTAAATCTAGTAAATTCATCAACAATTACAAGGGTATATTTCTTTCCTCCTTGACTCTCAATCCCAATTGGTCCAAACAAATCCATATGTAGCATGAACAAAGGTTCATCAATTGAATGCAACATTTTTGATGGGAATTGAGTCTTTGTTTGCTTTCCAAGCACACAAGCTGAGCAAACTTTGTCTTTGGTATAGGTCAGTTCAGGAAGACCTCTAACCAATTTACTTTTTGACAAGGCATTTATGTTCCTGAAGTTTAAATGGGGCAACCTTCGATGCCATATCCAATTAAGTTCTTCTTTTGTTTCTGTGAACAGACATGTTTCAGACTCATCATTGGCAGTACTCAGATCCAGGCAAAAGACATCTCTTTCTCTCTTGGCAAGTAATAATGGTTTTCCCTTGGCACTGTAGATTATTCCAGCTTGCTTTCTGAATCTGACTTCATGGTCTTCATCAGTAATTTGACTCACACTTAGTAAGTTATGTTGTAAGCCATCCACATATGCAACTATCTTGAAAGTGACAGCTCCTGCATGAATCTTTCCATATCCACGTGTCATTGATACCCCGTTGTCACCATATCTCACTTGAGGCCCATCTTCTTCTTTATAGTCTTGTAGAAAAGACTTCATTCCAGTCATGTGCCTTGAAGCTCCACTATCTAGATACCATTTTGTAGAGTCCTGCACATGAAATAGACAATATTAGTTCCTTTTGGGTACCCACTTTAGAGTGGATCCATGAACTGAAGCAGGTTTAAGTTCAGGTTCAGTCTTGTAGTCAGTTTTGGAGCTGGTATAGTTCCATTTATTTATTTCCTTCATGCAGTTAACAGAATAATGACCTATGACACCATAGTATTTACATGGAGTATCTTTGAGACTGACTCGAGATGAAACTGACTTATTCTTGGTTGGTTTCACAGACGTTGTCTTTGATTGAGAAGTGTTTCTTTTCTTTTGAGATGAAACTGACTTTGATGAAACTGACCTAGACTTTGGTGAACCTGACTTATGTGGAGCTGACCAATGTTTTTGTCACACCCCGCTTATAGCGGAAACACGGAATGTTCCAGTTATAATATCAAGAGTCAAGATTACAACAATATAACCGATAAACAAAACATCAAATTAAATAGATCATGCCAAATGTTACAAAATACATCATAAAGTCAAAGGCGATAAGACGCCAAGTACCGATACAATTCCAAAAGAAATAAACAACGGATCGTCATGGAATTTACAATAAAGAGTTCAAATTCAAATTTCCCAAAAGCAAGCGATTCGAAAATAAATTATGGCATGATCAATGGAAATCCTCAATTTCCTGCAAAGCGTTAAAACGACATCAACAACATGTTGGTGAATTATTCGCAATTTTAAGTAAAAAGTGACCCATCGACAAGTTTCAATAAACATTATAATTTCAAACATCATATCTTGTTATACAATCCAATAGTGAGAGGTACCATGCCTAGACTATCATACACTGAACCTGACCACGTAAATTAACCCCTATCCTAAGGGGTATCAATCCAAAGGCAACCAATTATGAAATACGGCCATAACACCTACTCCTAGGTACGTCCTAGCGAGCGATGAGGGTTCGGTCAAACCCAAACAGATCTGTATATATGAAACCGCGGGCAAAAGCTTAATCAAGTGTATAAGGGGAGGCTCCTCGAGCCTAATGATACTTAATCTAAGGCAGACCTAAATCACTGGGTAAACAAGATAGTTTTAAAATACACTACAAGATGATTAATAACATTTCCGCATACGCAGACAGTTTTAAAATACGCTTTACAGCCCAAAAATAGTAAGACAAGGGCTACGAATAACTCACTGATAAAGCTCCAGCAAACAAATATCGGGTACACCAACATAGAGTTACAACTCCACCGCCTAAGTGCCTTAAAACAATAAACAACATAGTCTCAGTATCTCTATAAGTATAGTTCGGTTTAGCCTTGTCGGTTAATATTAAGTTAGATTATAACATTCCAATGATTAATAAGTCGAATAAGGATGACGGATTAAGAAGACGATGTTCCGCGCCAGAAAAGGGCCGATCGGCAATATATCGAACTTTCACGTCAACAGCGACCGTTGGAAACAAGTGACGACTCCGAGTCGAAAAGAATATTATTACAAATGTTCATTATGTCGACCAAAATTAAGATGTTGACTTGTAAAAGTCAAAGGTCAATTAGCTTGACTTATGAAAGTCAAATGTCAATCATGTTGACTTATTAAAGTCAAAATCAATTTAAAAGTCCAATTTGACACTTTGAATAATTTGAAGTGGTTTCATACCAAAATGTTTAGAGTAAAATACCTTTTCAAAACCATTTTATAAAGTTTGCCGCAATACATATTTTGATGACTTAAAACGATGATCAAATATGTGGCGAAGATTAATATGTCGCAAAAAGGTTGAAAATATCCGTTTTAAGTAATATTATGACATTTGTGATTGCGTTGGTGTCTTTGAGTCCAAAGACAATATTAATGTAGAATATGTTACTTTTGTATATACTTTATTGATATAAGTGTTTTAATGTCATAAAAAGTCGTGAGTTGGAATTTCGGCAGCGCTTCAGCGTCGTAAAATATTAGTCCAAATTTCAATCACTTTCCCGCTTATCAACAATTGCATTTTAAACCATCTATCATAATACATATTACCATATCAAGTTTATTACCATACTTTGGTTAACTTATATATTAAATATTCTTGTCCACTTCAGTCCAATCAAATGAAATACAACGAGTGTTGGTCTAATATTTAACCCTAACCGATTTCAAGGCTAAAACCGAATAATATATACAATGAAATCGAAATATTCACAAGAGAATCAAATTATACCGCTAACACCCGCTTGATTGACAAGGATCTGGAACAACGACTTCAGTGGTGTAGTGATGAGAATATCCGCCTCCAAAACACAAGACAACCACCGATAATTAGCAAAAAACGAAGATTTGAGTGCACAGACTAATCCAGCCGCCGGCTGGGGCTATCCAGCCGCCGGCTGGAAGCCCACAGTCAGCTTCGGATTTTCGTTATTTTTGCGTTTTTAAGCGTTTCCAAGAGTAATTTCGGTAGATCTCGACATGCAACTCATAACCCTTTAATAATATCCATAGATTTCTTCAAATAACAACTTTTTATATCAAGATTTTTGTAAAAAGTTTATAAAACTTATGTTCTTAGTTATAACATCATAAAAACTTTATAAAACCTTTATTTGATGTTAGATTCAACATGCATGTATAAAATTGGAATAAAATCAGTGGAAGAAAGTTATTATACCCCAAGAAAATCGAAAGAAAGATGATCTAGCTTGATCTTGAAGAAGATTAAACCCGAAAATGATGAAGAACTTCAAGAAACAACCCGGAAAATCACCACTCCATGCTCCCTTTGATGAACATGGTCGATTATTGTGATGTTTATGGTGATTTAATGGTGAATATTTGCTGGAAATCACAGCTCAAAGTGAAAGAAATGGAGGAAAATATGGAAAGTTAGAGAGAAAACTCTAAGTGTGTGTGTTTTTGGGATTAAGAAATGAAAGAAAAATGGAAAGAAAGGGATAATAGCACATGGGACAGAGTTTTCTGGCAGATTGGGGGTCGAATGGGGCTTAGCCAAGTGTCCCCAATCGTTTTTCATGCAAAAATGAGTCATCAAACACCTGTCCAGACCATTCCAGCCGCCGGCCGGATGGATTCAGCCGCCGGCTGAATCCCTGCCAGCTGCTGGCTGGTCGGCTGGCTCTGCAGACTCGTTTTTGACCGTGAAGGAGCTTCGTTCATCGAAAACTCCCGATTCTTTTTGCGTTGAACTTAGAATTGTTCATACTTTTATTTACTTTATATTAGGTTCATTTAATATCATATTTTCACTTTCGATTTTGAGATTCGCACGATTTCGGTAAAGGAGTACACAAGAGCAATAGCACGATATCTCGAGGATAAAGGATCCGATAACCGACAAATTTGGCATAAACCTTCTAACTTATATTTATGAGAATAGTAACTAATTGGCACTTAGATAAAATAATATTATTACGTCTCGAGGGACGAATCAGCAAATACAGAAAACCCGATACTCAATAACAGTAGATCGTGAGCAAACAGAGCGAAATACAAGGGTCGAAATCAATTGCGAATAAAATATAAATAATAACGGTAACATAAGTATTTCAAATTGACGGGACGTCACAGCCTCCCCCAGTTAAAAGAATTTCGTCCTCGAAATATTCACTTAGCGTCGCCGCTATAAAAGAGATGGGATATTTCCGCTGTGTTTCATCCTCCCGTTCCCACGTACATTCAGCTCCAATCTTAGAGTTATGACAGTAAAAAGCCTCACACGGTGCGCAACAAATGCTGGGGCGGTAACTATTATGGTATGAAAACTCGGCTAGCAGAAAAAGTCGATTCCAACTTCCGTCAAAGTCTAAAACACACGCGCGTCACGATCAGAAATGGCGGAAAAATCTCGTCAATATGCAATCTAAAAGGTTTCTCTATTCGGTAATCTTCTCGAATAGTTAGAAAAAGCGCTGACTACATCAGCTGATCTACGATAATCCAATGATACAATCCTCGGTGAGAGCCTCCTGTTAAGCCTGAATGATACGAGCCTTCAAGCTCGACTGACTCGAAATCATCATGGTGCGTACTCTCACCGGCTTAATCGACTTCGTGCGACTTAACGCATCGGCTACTACATTCGCTTTACCCAGATGGGAGGGAATCTCACGAACATGATCGTTATGCTTCTCAACTCATCAACGTAATGCATTTAGCATCTTTCCTTTTTAACGAAAAGTACCGGCGCGCCTCAAAGAGAGAAACTCGGCTAACGAAGCCCTTGTCCACAAATTCCTATATCTTTTTCGATAGTTCTTACATCTCCGAGGGTGCTAACCGATAAGGAGCCTTCGCCACTGGCGCTGCTCTCGAAAGTTCGTCAATCCAAAACTATGC
Organism: Senecio squalidus; assembly: GCA_910822075.1. Taxonomy (NCBI): domain Eukaryota; kingdom Viridiplantae; phylum Streptophyta; class Magnoliopsida; order Asterales; family Asteraceae; genus Senecio; species Senecio squalidus. The sequence continues at coordinate 37,662,597 of CAJVGC010000432.1, forward strand.
CTCTTGACTAGGGGTAAACCAGGTAAGTCCTCTAGGGACACATCGGGAAAGTCACGAACCACGGATGTGTAAGAAAGAGTGAACAATCCCACTCGATGTACTCCCGAACTTTCAAATCCTGAGACGACCTTAAGGCGCTTCCCCGCCTTATCTCCCTGACCTAACAACAGTCTTCCTGCTATACCAGTATGCGGATAATCTTCTCGCAACATATAACCTCTGCACGGTGTGACGACAACCAACCCATGCTAATAATAACGTCGAATCTACCTAAGGCGATCGGAATCAAGTCGGTAGGAAAAGAAAGGTCGTCGAAACTAACGCAATAGGTAGAAAGTACTTCGGTAGCAGGCAATAACCACCAACGACTAACTCTATTTCGAAGGAAGACGCTAAGGGTAAAAACGTGCAAAGAATCATAGTCCTAAACGCATCGGATATAAAATTCTTCGAATAACGGACTAAAATCTGGAATAGGTGGAATTGAGAATTATTGACTCAAAAACGGTTAACAATAGCAGTTACGTTCCGTTCTCGCCTAATTTGTTTCGAACTAGGCGTAGTTGATCAAGTTACGCGTAGTTGGATGCGAATCATGCAATTGCGGAATTAATCCACTAAAGTTTAAAAGTTCGAAAAAAAAAATATGATTGGTGAAGAGCCTAGATTATAGTTTGGTTTGGCACCAATAATTACTAAGTCGAATCGAAATGACAGATTAAACTCTGGAGTCGAACCTCTCGGAATCGCACTCGTAAGACAATTTCGTCTCGCCGACTTCCTTACAGATGGAGCTTCTTCGATGTCAACGCGAAAAGGGCGTAAAAATAAAAATAACATAAGAGAAAAGAGAAGTTCACAATATAAGGAATTTAAAGCCAAACGTTAGAATCAAGCAGAATATATGTAGGCTGACTTTAGATAAGAAAAGGATTCGCACCAGAAGATTATCGCCCGGGACACTTGTTCCTGAGATGCTCAGCAGACCCACACTCAAAACATTTACCCCTCGGGGTCTTACAAAACCTCTCGGTGTGCCCTAGCTTGTTACACTTGGTGCATACCCAACATTTCACCTCCTCGGCGTGGTAGTTGCCACATCGTCCACACTTCGGGTGCTTACCCTGGGCACCGGGTATCGCAGCAGCATACGCCTGCACAACTTGAGGAGTACCATGCCTCCTGAATCTTTTACGTGACTCGTTCTGACGGGATCCCCCACTCCGTTTCTCCCCGGAGTCCTTCTTAACCATCATCGGGGGTAGCTCACCATCACGGACCGCGTTTTGGCTTAACGTGATCGCAATCTCCACCGCGCTCTGAAAGGTGATCGGTTTGTTGGATAGGACACTCTTACGGATTGCTGGGGGTAATCCGTGAGTGTAGCGACCTATACGTTTAAGCTCCGGTCGGACCAAGTGCGGCACTAGCTGGGACAGAGCGTGAAAACGCGAAGTGTACCCCTGGATGTCTGACCCAACCATGGTCAAGTTCCACAACTCATCCTCCAATTTCTGAATCTCAGATTCAGGAACATACTCAATAATCATCAACTCCTTTAGCTGATCCCAATTCATCTTGCTGATCTCAGCTCGGCCTCGCACATTCATGATGGAATTCCACCACGTCAGAGTCGTACCTTGAAATACAAACGCAGCAAATCGGACTCGATCCTCGTCCGCACATCCCACAACATCAAAGATGGACTCTAGCTTCTCCATCCATCGGAGCGTTCCAGTTGCTCCCTCATTGCCCTTATATTCAGGGGCCTTGCAGCTCATAAACGTCTTCAAGGTGCATCCCGCGCGTCGAGCTGAGCCCTCTGCTCTACCCGATCCATTAATCACAAACTCGGGACCATCATTATTAACAATTGGCTCAGGATTCTCAGGAGCCGAACCACCAGTTCCCATACCGATACTATCTTTAATCTGAGCGATCATAATTGGCATCATTGCTGCAAATTCCTCAGCGAATAATTGCCTGATGTTCGGTGTCGCATTCGTCTCCACGTTATTCGCTCTCGCATTCGGAGTCGCGGTATTAGCACTAGCTCTCGGATTCACAGTATTCGCTCTCGCGTTCGCAGTGGCGCGTCTCGCAGAATTTCGTGTCGCAACTCTCCTCTTAGGCGCCATCGTCCTAAAATAAAAGGAAGAGAAAACTCGATCAACAAATGTGTGCGACACGAAAACAAGGCCAAATGCCAAAACACAACGCGAAATTAAACACGTATGAAAATAGTGCACACATTGCAATCAGAGAAAATCGATTTAAAAAGCCTATGGTCATAGTCCAAGTGATTTACTCAATTAAAATCACTCGGTTCGCTATAACCTTTGGCTCTGATACCAAATTCTGTCACACCCCGCTTATAGCGGAAACACGGAATGTTCCAGTTATAATATCAAGAGTCAAGATTGCAACAATATAACCGATAAACAAAACATCAAATTAAATAGATCATGCCAAATGTTACAAAATACATCATAAAGTCAAAGGCGATAAGACGCCAAGTACCGATACAATTCCAAAAGAAATAAACAACGGATCGTCATGGAATTTACAATAAAGAGTTCGAATTCAAATTTCCCAAAAGCAAGCGATCCGAAAATAAATTATGGCATGATCAATGGAAATCCTCAATTTCCTGCAAAGCGTTAAAACGACATCAACAACATGTTGGTGAATTATTCGCAATTTTAAGTAAAAAGTGACCCATCGACAAGTTTCAATAAACATTATAATTTCAAACATCATATCTTGTTATACAATCCAATAGTGAGAGGTACCATGCCTAGACTATCATACACTGAACCTGACCACGTAAATTAACCCCTATCCTAAGGGGTATCAATCCAAAGGCAACCAATTATGAAATACGGCCATAACACCTACTCCTAGGTACGTCCTAGCGAGCGATGAGGGTTCGGTCAAACCCAAACAGATCTGTATATATGAAACCGCGGGCAAAAGCTTAATCAAGTGTATAAGGGGAGGCTCCTCGAGCCTAATGATACTTAATCTAAGGCAGACCTAAATCACTGGGTAAACAAGATAATCAATAACATTCCGCATACGCAGACAGTTTTAAAATACACTACAAGATGATTAATAACATTTCCGCATACGCAGACAGTTTTAAAATACGCTTTACAGCCCAAAAATAGTAAGACAAGGGCTACGAATAACTCACTGATAAAGCTCCAGCAAACAAATATCGGGTACACCAACACAGAGTTACAACTCCACCGCCTAAGTGCCTTAAAACAATAAACAACATAGTCTCAGTATCTCTATAAGTATAGTTCGGTTTAGCCTTGTCTGTTAATATTAAGTTAGATTATAACATTCCAATGATTAATAAGTCGAATAAGGATGACGGATTAAGAAGACGATGTTCTGCGCCAGAAAAGGGCCGATCGGCAAGATATCGAACTTTCACGTCAACAGCGACCGTTGGAAACAAGTGACGACTCCGAGTCGAAAAGAATATTATTACAAATGTTCATTATGTCGACCAAAATTAAGATGTTGACTTGTAAAAGTCAAAGGTCAATTAGCTTGACTTATGAAAGTCAAATGTCAATCATGTTGACTTATTAAAGTCAAAATCAATTTAAAAGTCCAATTTGACACTTTGAATAATTTGAAGTGGTTTCATACCAAAATGTTTAGAGTAAAATACCTTTTCAAAACCATTTTATAAAGTTTGCCGCAATACATATTTTGATGACTTAAAACGATGATCAAATATGTGGCGAAGATTAATATGTCGCAAAAAGGTTGAAAATATCCGTTTTAAGTAATATTATGACATTTGTGATTGCGTTGGTGTCTTTGAGTCCAAAGACAATATTAATGTAGAATATGTTACTTTTGTATATACTTTATTGATATAAGTGTTTTAATGTCATAAAAAGTCGTGAGTTGGAATTTCGGCAGCGCTTCAGCGTCGTAAAATATTAGTCCAAATTTCAATCACTTTCCCGCTTATCAACAGTTGCATTTTAAACCATCTATCATAATACATATTACCATATCAAGTTTATTACCATACTTTGGTTAACTTATATATTAAATATTCTTGTCCACTTCAGTCCAATCAAATGAAATACAACGAGTGTTGGTCTAATATTTAACCCTAACCGATTTCAAGGCTAAAACCGAATAATATATACAATGAAATCGAAATATTCACAAGAGTATCAAATTATACCGCTAACACCCGCTTGATTGACAAGGATCTGGAACAACGACTTCAGTGGTGTAGTGATGAGAATATCCGCCTCCAAAACACAAGACAACCACCGATAATTAGCAAAAAACGAAGATTTGAGTGCACAGACTAATCCAGCCGCCGGTGGGGCTATCCAGCCGCCGGCTGGAAGCCCACAGTCAGCTTCGGATTTTCGTTATTTTTGCGTTTTTAAGCGTTTCCAAGAGTAATTTCGGTAGATCTCGACATGCAACTCATAACCCTTTAATAATATCCATAGATTTCTTCAAATAACAACTTTTTATATCAAGATTTTTGTAAAAAGTTTATAAAACTTATGTTCTTAGTTATAACATCATAAAAACTTTATAAAACCTTTATTTGATGTTAGATTCAACATGCATGTATAAAATTGGAATAAAATCAGTGGAAGAAAGTTATTATACCCCAAGAAAATCGAAAGAAAGATGATCTAGCTTGATCTTGAAGAAGATTAAACCCGAAAATGATGAAGAACTTCAAGAAACAACCCGGAAAATCACCACTCCATGCTCCCTTTGATGAACATAGTCGATTATTGTGATGTTTATGGTGATTTAATGGTGAATATTTGCTGGAAATCACAGCTCAAAGTGAAAGAAATGGAGGAAAATATGGAAAGTTAGAGAGAAAACTCTAAGTGTGTGTGTTTTTGGGATTAAGAAATGAAAGAAAAATGGAAAGAAAGGGATAATAGCACATGGGACAGAGTTTTCTGGCAGATTGGGGGTCGAATGGGGCTTAGCCAAGTGTCCCCAATCGTTTTTCATGCAAAAATGAGTCATCAAACACCTGTCCAGACCATTCCAGCCGCCGGCTGGATGGATTCAGCCGCCGGCTGAATCCCTGCCAGCTGCTGGCTGGTCGGCTGGCTCTGCAGACTCGTTTTTGACCGTGAAGGAGCTTCGTTCATCGAAAACTCCCGATTCTTTTTGCGTTGAACTTAGAATTGTTCATACTTTTATTTTCTTTATATTAGGTTCATTTAATATCATATTTTCACTTTCGATTTCGAGATTCGCACGATTTCGGTAAAGGAGTACACAAGAGCAATAGCACGATATCTCGAGGATAAAGGATCCGATAAGCGACAAATTTGGCATAAACCTTCTAACTTATATTTATGAGAATACTAACTAATTGGCACTTAGATAAAATAATATTATTACGTCTCGAGGGACGAATCAGCAAATACAGAAAACCCGATACTCAATAACAGTAGATCGTGAGCAAACAGAGCGAAATACAAGGGTCGAAATCAATTGCGAATAAAATATAAATAATAACGGTAACATAAGTATTTCAAATTGACGGGACGTCACAGTTTTGGTGAGACTGACTTTTGAAAAGTGTTTTTCTGTGGTCTAGACTAAGTCAGTTGTTTACAAAACACAGCTTCATGTCCTTTTTCACCTCAATTGTAGCAAATTCTCTTAGGAACTGACTGGGTGCTGAATCTTAGGTTTACTCACAACCTTGGGCAAGCTATTAGTTAGATGCACAGAATCTTTTTCAGCATGCACATTTTTATCAGTTTCAGATAAATTAACACATTCAGACTTAGAAGAAGATGAAGAATCATTTTTATTAGAAACTTGGGAAATTACAGGTTTGACAAAAGCATTTGACATCATTATTTTTTCTCCTTTCATATAAGTGAAAGTATTTGGGAGAATTTCTGGTTTAAAAATAATTTTTTCTCTTTCAGCTTTTTCAGCTTCTTCTTCAGTCATATGCTTCTTCAGACTGAAGACCTCACCCAACACAGCTTGAACTTGTTTGGGTACCTGTCTGCTCAAACAATCTTCATTTTTTAAGGATGATATGCACCATGATTTACAAATTCTTTTATAATGCTCAGTTTCTTCTCTAAATTTATAATTTTCTTTTGCAAGATCACTATAAGCTTCAATATGAGCATTTAAAAGAACTTTATAACTTTCTAGTTCTATTATTTTATCATCTTTAATTTTCAAGGTATTTTCAAGATCTTTGATTTTTTGTTTGAATTCAGATTGTTCTTCTAAAGTGGTGGACAAGTCAACAAAGATATACTCAAACATTTGAAGTTTTTGTTCATTTGTATAAGTGTTAAAATTGTGTACCTTATAAAGCTTTGATTTGTTCCAGTCTGAGTTACAGCTCAGTCTCTCAGCTTCCTTCAGATCCTTCTCGAACTGAGAGGCAGACTTCTCAGCTTCAGTCACTTCTTCTGTAAAGGCCATTAAACATTTATCTACCACCTCCTCATCCTCATCAGAAGACAGTTCCTCATCTAGCCATTCTTCAGCAAAGAATGCATTTTGCTCAGTTTGAGGCTTTTGTGGATTTGAACTGTTGCCTTTCTTGAATTTAAGATACTTCTTTCGATATCTTTGGGCCCTCTCAGCAACCTCGTCCATGTGTTCAGTCTGAGCATTCTTCACCTTACAGTCAGCAGCCATGTGACCATATTCATTGCATTTAAAGCATTTCACCTTCTTCAGATCAAAAGGTTTCTTTCCTTTGTAGCCTGTCTTCTGTTCAAGCTTCTTAGTTAACAGAGCAAGCTGACTTTTCAGTTTCTTGACCTCAGTTTCATCATCTGATTCTGAGTCTGAGTGTGACTCAGACTCAGATGAGTCAGCTTGAGAATAAATTTCTTTATTCCTTTTGCTGGTAGCAACTAATGCAGCTTCTGGATCTCTTGTGGTCCTTCTTGTGTTTATCTTTTTCCTCTCTTGAGCTTCTTCAAAGTTAAGCAATAATCCGAAGAGACCAGGCAGCTTATAGGTGGACAGTTTTTCACTAACCACAAGAGATGTAATAACAGATTCAAATTTGTTGGGCAAGATTTCAACAAACTTTTTGCATATTTCATCATTTTCTTTCATCATTCCTAATGCAGATAGGTCATTCAACAGTACTTGGAACCTTGTATGCACGTCAGCTAAGGTTTCTTTGTCTTTTACATAGAAATTTTTATAATTCCTAATCAGAGTGTTTAGCCTTTGTTCTCTTACTATCGGGACTCCTTCATAAGATACTATTAAAGTATCCCATATTTCTTTAGCAGTTCTGCATCCAGCAATTTTGGAGAATATTTGTTCAGATACAGCATTACCTAGAATGCTTCTTGCTCTTGGATCCAGATTAAACAGTAGTTTATCCACATCTGTCCACTGTGATTTGGGAGTTTGAACCCACCTTGCACGTTGGACAACTTTGTCTCCCTCCTTGACCTCATCAATGTGCTTTCCTGGAATTATTGGTCCTTCCGTTACAGTCCTCATCATTTCTTCATGGATTCCGGACAAATGCCACTCAGCTTTAAGTTTCCAGTGAGCAAAGTTGTGACCACTGAAAATGGGAATACCTTTTCCAGCCATAGCAGGTGTGTTGGATGAAGATGATGACATTGTATTTGAGATTTTAAGTATTGATCTTTTAAGATTGGTAAATTTATTAAAATTTAAATCTTATTTGTTCTGATACCAGTTGTTAGGTCTCAATAAGATCTCAAACACTAGCTAATCAATTACATATAAGTATTTAGACGTTAATTGTTACGAATTGATCAAGTTATCAGTTTCTTAGTTTATTATAGCGGAAATATAATAACGAAACAATGAAAATAACACACAGTTATATTTCTTTGAAAGGGGCAACGATTACAAAGTTCAAGCTCACTATTTATACACAATAATAGTGAGCTTGATAAGTATAAATCTTAGTAAATCTTCTAAAAGGATAGAAGATTTTATCTAACTAGCATACCTAAATTAAAGCATTACGTTTCTTTATGAAGCTGAGTAGTTAGCTCCATAATGCCTTAGTTGCTTTTAGTCACTCAGACTCAAATCACTCAAACTAAGACTTTAATAAACAGATTTATTAACTTGGGTTAAATCGTTGATTTTCCCAACAAAAAGCTAGCCAATAATCTTGGAGAAAATTGAGCACCAGATGAAACGGTGTCGCTGCCTGAGAATCAGAAGCCAAGTTCACCACCTGGTTATGCCTCTTGTCAAATGAACACTGAGCCATTGTATAAGTATGCTAAATCTGAAAAAGAAAACAGATTAGCACAAGTTCGCCGAACATTCATGTTCGTCGAACATAGATGTTCGCCAAACATAAATGTTTGTGTAAGATAGACTATGGAAACCAAGTGTTGGTTCCTTCAAAATAATCATCAGTTAATATAAAGTATGTTCGCCGAACGAGAGTTAAAAAAAAATTAAAAAAATCTCTGAAGTTGTGACGAACATAAGCATGTTCGTCATTAAAGTTCGACTTACAACAAATTGATTGCAGTGAAAACACTAAGGCCTTGGAGAACATACAGTAAACATGTTCGGCCAAAAAGAATATGAGCAAGAAAATCCAAGGCAGTGGCGAACATGCAAGCATGTTCTCCGTATAAATTTGTCCGACCTAGTAAGAAAATAACTAATGGCCAAGTCTCTGGCGAACACGAAATCACATATGTTCGCCATAACACAAAAAGAGGCAATAATTATTAAGACGAACATGAAATAAATCATGTTCGCCACACAACTTAAGGAAACCTATCAGACACAACTAAGGCCAAAACGGAAGTTTGACGAACATAAAATAAATCATGTTCGTCAAAGCCTAAATATGTTCGTTAGAAGGCAACATTTAATGCGCCGAACGAACAATAGACGACATTTAATGTTTCCTATTTTTGAGGCAAGTAAGTTCGGCAGCCTAGGGAATCTTGTCAAATCAGTCAAATCTTAATCATTAAAAACCGTTAAAATTCCGGCCAAAATTCCGGCCAAATTTTTGAATATTCCGACGAACATGAACAATAAATTTGGCAAGAAACTCAGATCCTAAGGAAAGTTCTCAGATTTTTGCAATAAACCTACGTACATACAAGAATCAAGAGAATATTGACGTACTTGAGATGAATTGACTGAAGATTATGAAGATTACTGATAAATGTTCGTCAAGCACAGTGAAAGTTGAGAGAGAATTTTACACAGATAGAAATAAGAAAAGTGAAAAGTGAAAAGATTTTGAGATTTTTCAAATTAAATACCCACGAACATGGGCCTGAATAATATGGGTCGAAGTTATGGACTCTGCATTGGGCCAAAACTTTGAATTAACCGACATAAAAGAAAAAATAAAAAAGTAATGAAATAAATAAATAAAAAGTTAAAGAAAATATAAGGAACAATAGTTTACATTTAACTGTGGTATACATGATGAAATTTGAGGATTCGATCAGATTGCTTATCGGAACGGTTTTAACAAAAAAATTAGAAATTACAAAATAACTAATTAACGTAAACCCATGTTTGTGTAGTTATCCAATATAAACCATTCAGTCTCAAACTAAAAATTCGTGTTTTACTACAAGTAAGCAGTCAAAGATTTAGGCATTAAGCACTCTTAATCAGCATACATTCGACAAGAAATTGGATGCGCTCAAAGTATTTGTGAAGCATTTTAGGTCATAAGTGGTATGGAATGGTTACCAACCTAGACTAGAGCAGCATATGAAACTAGCGAAAGGATTGCTCATATTAAATTTTGAAAGCATTAGTTTATTTGTGCAAGTCTATGACTGAACTTCTATGAAGTCTTTACGAGATATATGAATTATGCGACTTTCTATGAAACTCTATAACAAGCTTTCTACCAAGAGATCCCAGACCAATTATGGCCTTAGGTGGCTAAATGAACGAGGGCAGCCCAAGTATATACCAACTCAAGTTTCAAAGACCGCTTATGTGAATTTAAATACTTATTAACACAACAATAACATTTTAGAATTTAATAAAAGTATCTCCGATCTGATACCGCAACATATGACTTATAACAAGAATTCAGTCTCAACCTTTATTGCAACAAACAACTTCGAGTCATTTAATGGTTAACATAGAAAGAACTCTATGACATACAAACCACACAACTGAAGTTAGCAAAGAGACGAAGGGCCACAAAACACTGGAATTTAAACTAAGTAATTACCTTGAGGTTATTAATTCTGTATACACGATTTCGACTATGGTATCCCGATGACAGACTTAAAGTCTTAAGCAAAAAATTTCTTCATTTCAAATCGTTTGTTTCAAATCCCAATTTTGTTTTTAATTAACTAAACTAAAAAAAAATTGTCGGTTATTCTAAGTTACGCAACCTTATACGTTGAACCAAATACTCAAAACGAGATTTATCAAAAGCTTTAATGAAAATATCAACTAAGTTATTCTCGGAGGATACCCGAACGATGTCTATAAGTTTCTTTTCAGCATAGTCTCTAATGAAATGATGCTTAAAGTCTATGTGTCGGGTTTTACTATGTTTTACCGGATTTTTAGTTACAGACACAACAACCTCATATCTATATTAATAGGAGTAGAGGTAAGAGATAGACCGTAATCCAGCATTTGTTGTTGAATCCATAAAACATGTGACACACAAAAAAACCTGCAGCGATATATTCGGCCTCACATGAACACACAGAAACAATGGTCTGTTTCTTGCATTGCGAGGACACGAGGCGTCCACCCAGAAATTGGCAACCATCGGAGGTTGATTTGTGGTTGATGTTACAACCTCCCAAATCCGAGTCTGTGTAGGTTTCTAGATAGAGGTCGCTTCCTTTGTGATACCAGAGACCCAACCACGGTCGGCCTTTTAAGTAGCAAAAAAAACCTCTTTACCGCTGAGTTATGAGACATCTTTGGACATGCTTGAAACCTAGCACAAAAGCAAACAACAAACGTTATATCATGGCGAGATGCAGTCAGTTACATCAAGGAGCCTATCATTTCTCGATAAATCGTCGGATCAACATCAGGGTCATTTTGGGCATTCGACTCTAGGTTGTGCTGATGTTGAATTGGAGTTGCAATTGACTTGGAATCAGTCATGTTTAATTTGTCAAGCAATTCAGTGACGTAATTGGATTGATGTATGAACATTCCTTCACTTAATTGCTCAACTTGCAGACCCAAGAACAACTTTAGCTCTCCCATTGCACTCATCTCGAACCGTTCTTTCATCAGCTTCTCAAAATCCTTGCACATAGTAAGATCTGTTGAACCGAAGCTAATATCGTCCACATAGACTTGAACAAGTAGTTTAGTGTTGGGAGATTCTTTGATGAATAACGCGCTATCGATATATCCTCTCTTAAAATCGGCTTCTAATAGAAAGGTAGAAAACGTTCCGTACCACAATCATGGAGCTTGATGAAGTCCATACAAGGCTTTGTTTAGCTTGTAAACTCTTTCCGGATGTTTAGGATCTTCAAACCCATATGGATGTTGAACGTAAACTGTATCATAAATTTTTCCGTAGAGAAATGCACTTTTCACGTCGAGCTGACAGACGATGAATCCCATGTGAGAAGCGTAGGCCAAGAATAGATGAAATTCTTCAAGACGAGCAACCGGTGCAAAGACATCTTGAAAATCCATTCCTTATTCCTGATAAAAACCTTGCACAACAATTTTTTCTTTATTCCTGGTGATAATACCGCGATCATCCCTCTTCCACCGAAAGACCTATTTTGTGCATATGGCATACTCTCCATTTGGTAATTCCACAAGGGACCAGACACACAGTTTCTCAAATTGCACAAGTTCCTCTTGCATGGCGTCCACCCAGTTTGCATCTTTGAGTGCCATATGAATGTTAGCAGGAACTTATTAAGAAACAAAACATAATTATCGACAATTGTTATAATCCTCTGATTGCATAGCTGAAGCGTACAGTCCTTGAAGTTGAATTCTTGTATGTACACTGACATTTGGATCTCCAATTATGTTCTCAAGGGGATGAATCTTGTTTATCCTTGACTCTTGGAGGTCAGTAGCAATATCTTCGTGGTCAGCTTGTGTGTCTTCTTTATCTTCTTGGTCATCGTCTTCATCATCCAAGTGGACATGTTCATCTTCTTCAAGCACCTCTTCAACAACTTCATGAATCACATGCATTCGCAGAAAGACTGAGGTTTCATCATCGGAAGATGAATAATGTTCTTCTATGGATCCTGTATTTGTCACACTCGTGGAAAAAATATTAAAAGACTCAAACAAAGAATTATAGTCAAAAGAAAACTGCTGGCCCGTTTTGTTTTTCAAAGGTGTAACTCGTTCTTTCCAAGTTAAAAACAATTTACACCTTTCGTTCAAGTTTTAATAAACCCGTTTATTTGCACACCCTTCAACATATCCAAGGAAATATCCTTGAACAGCTTTGGGTTCAAATTTGGTGGTGTCATTAGTTTTAAAAATAGTGCATGGAGCCCAGAAAGGTTCCAAACTAGCAAGATTCGGTTTTCGACTATTTAATAACTCATAACTTGTTTTATTGAGACGTTTAACCGTTAACACCCGAAGATGACTGGGAGGTGCGAGTCAGCCAACATCGTTCTTGCGGCCTCGATCAGTGTTCTATTCTTCCTTTCGGCAACTCCGTTTTGTTGAGGTTCATAAGCTGCATTGTGTTGTTGGATGATTCCATTTGTCAAACAATAGAAACTCATTGAAGAGTTCTTGAATTATGTCCCATTATCACTTCTTAGGCGTTTGACATTTGCTTTGTGGACGTTTTTTATCATCTAAAAGAAATTGATCATATATTCGGTTGTTTCACTCTTTGTTGTCAAAAAGAAAACCCCAGAATAGCAAGAGTAGTCATCGGTGACTACGAGACATTAGTACTTCCCTCCAAAACTTTTCTGCTTGATTTGACCCGATAGATCTGTATGCATGAGTTCAAACGGTGTGTCAATGGAATTGAGGGGTTTAGATTTATGAGGCTTCTTGTGTTGCTTTCCAAGCTTGCAGGGTACACATTTATCCTCATATGCAAACCATTTTAAAGGAACTCCGTTCACTATCCCATTCTTTGTTATCTCATTAATCTTGCGGAAATGTAGATGCGCCATTTTCCTATGACATATCATAGCTTCTTCACTTGTTGATTTAGACAGTAGGCATGTGGACTCCAAGTTACAATCGGTGTTGTTCATATCCAGAATATAAGTATTCTTCTACCTTGGTGCCCGCATTAGTATTAGGTCCTCAGGAATTTCAATTCCTGATTTCAGAATTAACACTTATTTCTTTGTAAAGTGAACAGGATTGTCATTATCGCAAATTTGAGACACACTTAACAGATTGTGCTCTAATTGCTCAACGAAAAAGACATCCTTCAGTGTCACTTTTCCATTTGTCAGTGTTCCAATTCCCGTGATTTCCCCACCTTTATCTCCAGCGAAATTAACTCTTCCTTTCTTTTCTGATACAAAATTTGTTAACAATCCCCGTTCCCTGTCATGTGCCTAGAACAGCCACTAACAACGTACCATGTGTTGATTAACCCGTGACTTGGTTCCTGCACAAGAAAAAATATTCATCCGTTTTCACGGGGAACCCAGGCCATGAAGGGCCTGGATTGACCTTTCTCGTTCACATATGTGAACTCTTTGAAAAAGCCATCGTTACTGTTTAAAGTTTTGTTAATTTTTGGAGACAAATTACAATTGAAATTGTTAAATTGATGACTGTTAGAGTTATGGGAAACTCTATGACTCATCCAATTTGGCGTGACATTTCGACTTGGGGGACTAAACCGTTGTTGGTTGCAGGTTATTGGTAAAATGTTGTGGTGGACTTTTAAATCGTTGTTCAAAATGATTATGTCTTAAATTTTGAACAAACCTTTGTTGTGGACGTTGAAAGGTTTTGAAGTTTCCCAAAACCGAATTTCTAAAGAGCCTTAGTCAAGTTTTCGTTTTGAACATTTAAAATTGTAAATGACTTGCACAGTTCTTTTACGGACTTAAGATCAAGGAGTACCTTTGTTTTGTCGGTTTTGAGATTTGCCATATTTGCAATGAAGTTTTTCTTGGGTAAATCCACCGTACATGTGGAAGCCTTCAGTTCCTTTCTTTCAACATACTCAACATCACTTTTCGCCATCACTAGAACTAATTTCACTTGATGTAGAGCTTGCTTCGCTATCAGTGAGAGTTTATTCAAGAGAAGCCATTAGAGCTTGATCTTTATCATCAGAACAGGCTTTCCAATCATAAGTACGATCTTCACGTTGAACGATCATGGCTTGAGAAGTTAAGCTTCTTTTTTGTGAAGGTGTGGATCTAGATCGGTCCTGATTCGGATTGTACTCAACTTTGGGCTGTTGACATTCTATAGAAAAATGTCCATTACCTTGATAGTTAAAGCACCACACCTTCGACTTGTCAAACCCAGCTTTGCCAGTTCTAGGACTTCATCCTGTTCTTCCTATAAATCGTTTGATTCTGTTAGTAAGCATAGTTGTTTGCCATTGCAAGTCCATTTCTTCTAAATCATCCTGATCCACTTGTGCGAAATCTTCATCCCACAATCCAGGGTCAGTGATCTTTCCTTGAACGTGGTTTCCATATGCAGCCAAAAAGCATGACATAATTTCCAAAGATTCTTCAGTTGATTTAACACTCATAGACATGTTCTGATGAGTGGTAGTTGACTTTGATGCTTCAGTAATCTTTCCAGTAGTGGGAAAGGATGAGGTTCCTGGTGAAGATTTTTCATTGTTAGACAGAAATGTGGTAACCTCGTTGCCTGATGAGCTAGTTTCTAGAATTTTCCCATAATAAAGAGCTGGATTCTGGGCGTATTCTGGTGTTGCATCAGCAGTTGAGTTGGTTAAATAATAACCTCGCAATTTCTTAATTATCTTCTCCAGAGTCAACGGATCTTCAACTTCATCTTCCTTCTCCTCAATTTCATCCTTCATGAGGTTTACGTACACTTCCCATCGCTTAGGCAAAGATTCAAGAAATCTTTCCCTTTTCAGTGGGAAGGGACATCGTTAAGCTTGGCCATGTTCTATTTTCATAATCGAACACCTTTCTATGGTCAGCTGCCAAGGTGTTGATGGGACTTTTCCTAACCTCTCCTTCAGTTGTGACAGTCGGATGTATGTATTCAGATTGTATGCATAGCCACATTTGTACATCGTTGTATCTGCAGAAAGGTTCAAACTTGTCAACCCTAATCATAATAGGTTGAATCATTAAGCAAGCTGGGAGGACTGTTTAAAGACTATTTTGATTCCATTACGAACTTGATGGCAAACTTGATCACGAACGAACTAATTTGACGAACTTGATCACGAATTTGATCACGAACTTGATCACGAATTTGATCATGAACTTTAACACTTGAGACAGGAGTGAATAATTGAATCCACGAACGAACTTGAAATTACTCTACGAAAGAACTTGAATTATTTTAATCCTCTAACGAACTGTCCACGAACTTGAAGAAGTCAATAACGAATACAATTAAACAAATGTAATAGAACAACTGTCATAAACTATTTTGTGACAACCATCCAAAATTCAGAATAATTTCGTATTCTATATCTTAGAGATATCCGTTTTTACTTTTAACCGTACTTTTACTGTTAACGTGTTTGTGTCGGAATCGAAATCAGAATCAATAAATGAATCCTAATACCAATAAATCACATAATGAACTTTCCTAAGTTCATTGCAAAAACAATCGGAAACTTTCAACGAACGAAAATGCTTAACGAGAACGAAAACGAAAAACGAAAATAGCTGAAATTGTGCATGGTGCGCAGTCCTAGGTGTCTAGGGCGGCGCCGTAGGCTGCAGATCACATTTTGTTTTTAGTTTCTTCAGTCATTTGTGCATGTAACATAAGCCCAAAACATGTCCTAACTCGTTTGGACCCCCAAACATTACAGAACTTGAACCACTTAGCATCCTATTACCTCACTTGACTCCTCTCTTTTCTCTCAAAACACACAAACATAAACACACACTACAAACACACACACTCTTTTCTCTCTAACATCCTTCAAGTTCCAGTCACTTTTGGCAGAAGAAATCACATAAAAACACACCAAAACACCTCCTAAAATCGTTCTAATAATCAAGGATAGCAAGGAGTATTCAATCTTTGGGTTACATAAACGGTTTTCTCCATTTTGAAGCTCAAATCACCAACACATCGCCATCAAACCATTTCTCTCCTGTAAAATACTTATATCTGTTATTGTTACTGACTACACTCATTGCATGTAAGATCAAGCTTATAAAAACTTGTTTTTGTGAAGTTTTATAACCATTTACATACAAAAAGAGTTTTTATAAATCATTACTTAGATCTTAGTTTTTGTGGTTAAAAAGTTGGTATAAACTGTTAAAATGATGTATTTTGAAGTTTATACCGATTGCATGTTAAGATCTAACATTAAAATGGTCATTTTCGGAACAAAAACGATTTTTGGGAAGGAACTAGCAGCAAGGGTGTCGCCCACCCTCTTCAGACTGGCGCCCTTGGCTGGTGACAGCTCCCGAAAATTTTCTAAACACGTTAAAAATCCTCACCTTGATCTCGTTCTTTCGAAACTGAAAATGCGGAACTATAATATGTCAAAACCTATGTTTAAGGTGACTATTTGAACTTATAAACATTTTATTTGTGTTTGTGAATATGAGTAATTGTTGGTGTATAAATTGTAAGCGGGAAAGTGTTAGAATTTTGGACTTAAAACATATGGCGCGGAAGCGCTGCCCGATTTTCGTTAGACCTTAACACAACTTCTAAAACTAAAGAATTCTCGTTGACTAACGATTTTATAAACTCACTAAGTTATATCACTTACACAAAACTTGGTATGTTCTAAGGTTCCTTCGATTTCCGACGCGTTCGACTTGCTTTCCGTACACGCTAATTCTTCGCAAAGCGTGAGTTACATCCCCACTATTTCTACTATTTTCTTACGATTATTGGGGAAACATGAGAAACCAAATGCTTTTCATATTTTATATGCGTATGTGTTTACTTATCTTTACTGTGATTTCAAATGATTGATTGTTGTCTCAAATGCCACGGGTTGGCATCTCCGTAAACTCTTGATAGGAATATATCGAGGACTTAAGTGCTACTATCAGTTTTCAAATTAAGTGCCCGTTTTCATTCATTACACACTATTAGCTTACTTAGCCGTATAATATTATGGGTATCGATACTTAGAAAATGATCGTTCCTTACTTAGGTGGAAATCTAAGTACATATGCTAGTTATTCGACACTCCGTAGATAGTGCCGGGTGGGGCCAATTCACGATCGGGTTTAATCGGTTTAGTGTGAACGCTTATAGTCATATTATATCAAGAGGTCCCTATTCGTTATACAATCAATATTTGTCTTTATACGCATATCTTTTACCCTTATATATAGAGATATACGGAGGTGCAAACTATTTTCTTTACGCGTATATATATATAGAGAGATAAACGGTGCCGTAAACATTCTTTGCAAGTATTGCCATACTTGTCCGTAAACATTTTTAAAAGGTATTGCTTTACTTTGCCGAAACCATTTTTAGTCGAGGACTAGAAAACTGTAACTCACTCACTACTTTTGTAGTTGACACTTTTTCTCATGTTTTTAGGAAACAAAATGTAAGGACTAGAAGTGCATATCTCATGGGCTGGTCAGGCAAGTCACGTGGTTATGAATCGGGAGAAGACTATATTATGTATTTTTGGGAACATCTTTATAAATCCTTAATTATGTATTCTGTTGTAATGAAGTGTTAAAATACTTGGTTATTTTGAACATGTAAACACTTTTATATATTCTAATGACTTGAAAATCGTTTGTATTTCATTATATCTCGTGTTATGATATCGACGCTCTTCACATCCTTTGTTTCCGCTTTAGCGGGGTGTGACGTATTTACATAAACAATGGTTAATATTGGTCACTAGTTAAGTTACTATTGGTTATCACTGTTCCTATTGCTGCTCCATGGATTGCATGGGAGTTTCTACTGGATGTTACTATTGCTGAGCTGATAATGTTAGTTAAGATTTATTAGCAGATATATGTAAAAGATTTAACATAATTACAAAGTAGATTCAATTAGATATTATAACCCGATTATGTCTAGGGTTAGTAAGCCTCAAGGTCTATAAATATAGATCCTTATATCGTTGTAAATATACGTCTATTACGAAACCGTAGTTCTAATAGATTGAAGTTGTTGGTGGAAATCTTGTGTTCTTAATCGTTTATACATAACTTGTTAATTACTATCTTGTAATATCAAAGTCTTGATCCGCTGCAACTTCTTTGATAGATTTAGATCTAATCGTTTGTTTTATACAAACCTATTCTCGTTAGATCCCGACAATATGCTTTTATCTTCATTTTTTGTATGAGTGAGTCGGTGACTTGTATAGTTTAGAATTTGATAATGTTTACGCTTCGAGGCTATGAATGAGCATAGGTTCTTACTTATCAGTGACTAGAAAAGAGGAAAAAGGATTAGGATTGGTAAATCGTTGATTGGCCTATTCGTTTCTTTGTTTATAGTCACTAGCTACACTGGTTACGTGACTCACACTAATATGCGAGCACTCATTTTTAGTGCTTTAGACCTTTAGATACAGATATCACATAATAAAAGTACCAATCTTTTTGGGGATATTTAAATCCCCCAAACTTGAACTTTACTTGTCCTCAAGTAAACTATCATTTAAAACCACACCAAACATTCATGTTTAAAGTAAAAAAATAAAATACTCAATGAATTAAGTAAATTAAACATGTAAAAAGTAAAGATGAATAATTTAATTACCATGTCAAGTTAAAATTGCATAACCAGCAATCTCACGATTTAGGAAGTATAACACCCAATCACTCAACAAGCTAATCTAAGTGTAAATATTTAGTGATAGATCAACTGCTCAGTCATTACAAGTATTTTATCATAAGCTTGATAACGATACGCTTCTCCACCAATAGAGTCTAAGTACCTAATATATGAGCCTTATGGTTGTAGCAATGGCTGATGGGTAGAAAATATGGAAATTTGAAACGAAGGTTGAAATTATGTGATAAGAGTTAATATGATGAAACAACTCAATGATATAACAATTTAGACTAAAAATCTAAACATTTAAGTTAAATATCTATTTTACTTTTAAAACTCGATTGATTATTGTTTCTTTAGTGACTTCTTTCGATGATACCCAAACCAATTTTTCGCTTCAATTCTCCAACGATTACCCAAAATGCATCCATCAAGATTTAAATGTTGTCAGGATGTATCGAACTAGGTTTGTATAAAAACAAACATTTAGATCTAGATCTATCAAAGAAGTTGCAGTGGATCTACACTTTGATATTACAAGGTTTGTGATTAACAGTGTATGTATATGAATATGAATGAATAACAACACAAACGATAATCACCTCCAACAGCCCCAATTATATTTTGGTCAGAAATATAACAAATATTTACAGCGATATAAGGATCAAGGTCACCTTGATTTTGGGGCACAACGTAGTTTTTCTAGGTTTACATCACCATGCATTTTCTATGCATCTATTCGTTTCTCTTTTTCTCTATGCATTCGTCAAAGTTTTATAACCTTGTTCCTAAAAAACTCCTACTAATTCGTAGGAATAATAATTACAAAGATTTGAAATCTTTGTAACTTTCCTAGAATATCTCCTTATTCTAAGTTAAAAAATCCCTATAATAATGATAAAGATAATTACAAATAAGAATCAAATCTAATCATATCTTGTTATGTCTGATCAGTCTAGAGAGAGAAACTTAATCTATAGAGAGAAAGTATATTTTGCATTAAGCTCCAATAGTTACCATTAATCATACCCCACACTCCTATTTATAGGAGTGAGAGAACTTTACAAAGACTTCCTAGGTATTACAATAATGCCCCTAATAACAAATACAAATACAATGTTACGAATATTCTATTCCTAACAATTCCCCCTTATTTGTAGTTGTTCAAAAAAATATGAAGTCTTTGTCTTGAAGCATCTTCATTGTTGTTATCTTGAACGCGTAGATGCTTGATTTGATCTTCAACCGCAACTTTGGATTTCATCAGAGTAGCTTGTTGTAATTTTTGATACTTTTGTATCTAAAGATAAGTTGCTTGAAGAATCATTTTCTTTTCTCTTGAAAGCTTGACCTTGATGTTGTATTGAATATGTCATTGATGAAGTATTCTCGAAGGTCTTGCTCTTTGAAGAAGTCTTAAGAACCTAATCATCCAAAAACTCTTTTTGGTGAACCTTGAATGATAGTCTTAACGATCTCCTCCTTTGTCTTCGTGATCTTCAAATTCAACTTTAGATTTCATCATAGTAGCGTTTAAATCTTTGCATCGTGGAAAGAACACTTTGAAAGATGACTTGAAGAATCTTTCATTTCAAACAAATGTTGAATGTAGACTTGTAGTCTTCGATTTCTTGATTTCGATGTAGACATAACATTCGTTCAACTTGTAGAAGCTTGATTGGATTTCTTTGGTTGAAACTTCTTTTGATTAAATAATCATTTCCAAATTCTTTAAAGTTTTGATCTTTCATTTAGCTCTCCCTCAACACATACTTGTAATCAGCTGTCCGAAAGTTGATGTGTTACTTCGTTGTAGCTTGAAGATTAGCATTCTTCTTTACTTCATTTTCTTCCCATTTTTTCATTTACACACGCTCTTCCCCTTGGTACACCATTTACACATGTTTTTCCCTTTGGTACACGTTTTCCCCCTCATGATGATTATGACTCGTTGTAATCATCATGTAAACGTGTACTATATCGTGACAAAACAAGACATACCGATGAAATATCCGATGATAATCCACTGTTGAATATATCTTTGACTTCCCCGTGTGTTTTATGCGAGACCTTTGACTTGCAAAACTTGTCTTCGTTGACTTTGAATTCTTGATCGTAAGCTCAAATAGTATCCATCGGCATGAAAATGGGTAAGTAACTACGAGATCACTTAGATTTCTCGTTAACACAACAATCAAAATCACAAAAGAAGTCGATTGTGTGACATACGTTCAATGTTGGAAAAGCGTTAGCATTGGTATGATTTCCATTCGATCATTGTGAAATACCAAGATCATTGGTACCGCTACAAATGTTCCAAGCGGTATCACAAAAACATGCTTTTTGAAAATTTGTTCGTGTCCTGGAAAATGTTTAACATTTTGGCGCTAGACTCAATAGTGCATGAAATGAAGTCCAGAAATGGAGATGGTTTTCTCTTGTTTCAATATCAACATTCTCCGAGTGAGAATATGATAGAAATGTGCTAATTCTCCATGTATATTGAAACAAATTCCTGTGAAGAATTTGAGTGGCGATGAGGTATATGTGCATTGCATCACTGGGTCCATGATGTCTTTTTCAATATCAAAAATCAACGCATGAAATTCGATAGAAACTTGGATAACCGACGATTTAATCGGTGAAGAAACGGTCTCTCATTCTTTTAACCGTATCACACACTCCTCACTCAACCTCTCATAATTTTCATCTCAACACTCATTTTGGCATTTTGAAAACGTTGTTTTTGTTGATTTTGAACCTTTAATCTCCAATCCTAGACCTAATAACCCACACATTCGAAAGTGATTCCTTGGGTAAGTCCCTCCGGTTCTGGTTGGACTATAGGAAAAAGATATATGTTTGAAAACCGCTCAACGTTCATCAACATTTTGCCAAATTTTGAGAAATATTTCCAAAGTGACTTGGAAGTTTGCAATATTTTCGAAAAGACGCTCCCCCTCAGCATATGCATGACAAAAATGTTTTTGATATTTAGTAAAAAAAAAAAAACATATAAAAATAGATATTTAAACCATTTACTATACATACAACATTTATGAGTAACCAAGTTAGGCATAAACAATACACATGCTCATGATATAACACGTTAACAAATTATTTGTGTTGCCCTGTCTAGCATATATCTTAATGATATATCCGTGATGTTTCAAACATTATGTATTCGTTTACCTAGTAGGAGCTACCCACCCGGATATAGTTATAAATTCAAATATATCTATTCACAAAGTTTGCGTTTAAGTCTATAACTAACTACTCATGATAAAAGGAAAAGTGATTAAGTTTTTACCTAAGTATTGCATACAATGTTGGTACTCACGTCTAACATAAGACTGTTTAATATAATGCATTCTCCTCCAAAAACGTTTATAATATGTGAATAGAAGGGGGGTACGAACTCACCTTGAATGAATTCTTGACAAACTTGACTTAAGAGGAAAACCCTAAATATGAGTAAGTCTAAATTAGGGTTTTGGAAATAATCTAGTTTTTAAAAGTTTCTCTTTTTAGTAAGTTTCCTTCTTTAGAAAGTTTCCATATTTAGTATGATTCATAATTATGTAACAAATATAATTCCCTTCCCTCCCTTGAAACCCTACACCAGGGAAAAATATGATTTTTAATTTGGGGAAAAGCCTTTTTATAGTTGAGGAAGTCTAGTCTATTAGTTAATTTTTCGTATTTGGCCCGGTTAAATGTAAAACATGCAGACTGAAACAAAAGTATGCAGAAATGCAATAACTAACTTTAACAATAATGTAACTGGCTCGTTTTTAGATATGAATGTTTAATGTAGGACCTTGTATAATCATTCGATAATTGTTTCCCAAAAATGTATTCGTGAAAGTGTTTATGTTTAAAATCATGCATCTCTGCTAGACTACGTTCAAACACAGAAATGAAATGAAAACACTTTTAAATAAACTGAAATTAAAATCATTTACTCAACAAGAAGCCTATATTATATATTACGTGACAGATAATAGGGTCGGGTTAACGAGTTTTTAATCTGAAATTTTGTGGTTGTCACATGTTCCCCTTGCTCAACAACAAGCTGATATTCCCCATGTACAACCAGAACCACATGTTCCAGTTCAACTAGTTGAAAAACAAGAATATCAAGTTCATGTTATACCAGTTGAACAATAAGAAAAACTTCCACACAATGAACCAATCTAAGAAATGGAAGTTGATCCCATTGTAAAAGGTGACATTCAAAAGGAGGATCAACAAGAGGAAGTGACTAGAACAGTTGAATTCTACCTAGAAGTTTATAAACCTCTTTCTAAACTTCAAGTGTATAGTTCCAAGAAGAAAGGAGTGAAAGATGTTGGTTCAGGGAGTCCTGGTTTGATTTCAACAAGCATTAAAATAGTCTTTGTTATCTGCACATAATGATGAACTGAGAGAAACTGTGGAAAAACAACAAAGGGAGATTTCTACTCTGAAAGGCACTTATATTTCACAACAAAATCTTATCTCAGAGCTTCCACAACAAATTAGGATACTAATGTTTACCCATAGTGATGATTAAACCACAATTTGGGGAGATGATCCTGTTAATATAGAGATGATGATGGTAATAATAATGGTGATGGATATGTTGGTGGTGATGGAGATGATGATAGTCAAAAAAAGAGTTAATTCGATGCTAATAAAGTACTTAAAGATGTAGTTTATGATATTCATAACCAACTTGGAAAAAGAAAAGGTGCTGGTTTGAAGTTGTTGAAGATGAAATATTGGAGATTGCTGACAATGAAGGAGGAACATGGTTCATTAGAAAATGATATTTCCTGATACGAATTTGCAGCGGAATAATAGTAAACGATAGAATATAGATTGAACTAGACCTATAATTCAATCAACAAGTGTTAACACAATCGAAACCTATCGATTTGTTAACATTTCAAGCTTAGAAAACGCGTTCTAATATCGAAACAAAGACGAATTGTAACTATGAATCAAAGAAAAGGTGAAAACCTTGAATTTAATGATCAAAAACTAAGTTTATATGAATAAAATATGTCCCTATATATAGGGTAAACAAAAGAAACCTAAAATATGAAAAAAGGAAACATAAAATTCGGTTTTTGGCCGACCTTCAGATGTTGCGTCGCAGTAACAAGCTACTGCATCGCATCGTACCAAAATCTAGATCCTTCCGTGATGAATTTGGTCCCGTTGTGTCACAACTTCTACGGACTGCGTCACATTCTTCGTTTCAACCTCCCACTGCGTCGCAATCATGAAGGACTGCAGCGCAGTCAGCACTCAATGTGGTTTTCTTCATTTGTTGTCGTCCCAAATGCTCGTTAGTGATCAAGAAAACCCCTTTAGCCATAGTTCCTTCATAAGCTTCACTCCCAATCAGTAAAACAACGTCTTGAGTACTTGAAAGCGTATCATCCCTTCCTCCTTTAAAAGGAATTGTCCTCAATTCCGAAATACCATCGTCATCAAGATAAGGAGATAAATCCCCGACATTAAAAGTAGCATGAACTCCATAATTACCCGGAAGTTCAACCTTGTATGCATTATCATTAACTCTTGCATTCACCTTGTAAGGACCTTCGGCTCGCGGAATAAGCTTGTTCTTTCTTTTACTTGGTAATCTCTCCATCCTCAAATGTACCCATACCAAATCACCTTCATTAAACACTTTCGGCTTTCGATGCTTGTTAGATTTTCCTTGATACTCCGCTTTAATAGCTTCAATACGATCGTGGACTTGTTGATGAAGTTTTATCATTGACTTTAACTTTGAATCGGCATCCGGATGAACTAATTCGTCCTTTGGTAACGGAATAAGATCCAAAGGAACAAATGGGTTAACTTCATAAACAATCTCAAACGGAGAATGACCCGTAACATGAGTAAGTGACCGATTATAAGCAAACTTGGCATGTTCATGCTTAATATCCCAATCCTTTTGCGTCTTGCTAACCAATCCCTGTAACAACGTTCCCAAAGTTCGATTAATAACTTCCGTTTGAGGATGATGAGAAGTACTAAAGAGTAAATTATTTCCAACTTTTCTCCACAATGTATTCCAAAAATAACTAAGAAATTTATAGCCTCTCTCCGAAATAATTGGGAATTTTAACCCAATTTGTCAATGATTTATCCTTAGCAACCAATAAAAATACCGTCTCACCTTTGTTGATTATGCTCTCCACTTCTCTTTCACTAGCCAACATGGTATGATTTTTTTCGCCTTTTACTTAGTACTCATCGCTCGAACCGCTTGAGAAGTCATTGGTTTCAACACAATATTTTTTCCACCATCCTTCAACTCATACTCGTTACTTATTCCCCTTTGTATAACATCTCGATATATAATTGCCATGGACCACCCAACAAGATGTGACACGCATCCATAGGAATAACATCACATAAGATCTCGTCCACATATGAACAACACGAACTTGTTTGGAAACCTTGACCTTGTTCGCATCATCTAGCCAATGAAGTGAATATGGCCTAGGATGAGTCGTAGTAGCCAATCCCAACTTGCTTATCATCTCGCTTGAAGCCACATTCGTGCAACTCCTTCCATCGATAATCAAACTACACCACTTGTCTTTAACTTGACACTTGGTGTGTTAACAATTGATCCCTTTGAACAAAATCGGTAGTAACTACTTGGGTTTGTAATGATCTAAGAACCAATGTTGTCTCCACGTTAGGAGCTTCATACTTCTCTTCCTCCTCTTCCTTTCCATAGGTATCATAAGTTACATTTTCATCCACTTGAACCTCCTCCTCGAACAACTCATCTCGAATCTCTACCGTTTCCCTTAAAGTTACAACTCTTTTATGTGGACAGGTTGTGTTCCCGTAGTACAATAGGTGCATTTGAAGTAAATGGAGAAGCTTTTTGGGTAAGAGATTTAGAAGAACTACTAGGCAAACCACCTGAAACACTTACATTTTCCGACAAATCGATTTTTCCCACCGGCTTGACTTTATAAAAATCGGTATGCGAACTTCCATACTTCGTCTTTAATTGAGATTCCAACTTCAAACATAAATTCCATAAGGTATCATAATCCGCATAAGGATATAAATCAACAACATTAGCTATGTTTTAATTTAAACCCCGCAAGAACCTTGCAATCTTTTGATCCTCGATCTCCTCTACCTCCCTCATTAATATCAAATATTCGAACTCATCGATGTATTCCCCAACTCCCATCTTTCCTTGTTTGAGTTCCGAAATCTTCCGATAAGTATCTATGCGATGTGACGTTGGAACATACCTTTTTTGGAGTATCCTTTTTAAGGAATCCCGTGAATTGATTTTCCCTCTTCCATCACAAATTCTTTTGTTCTTCTCTCCTTCGTACCATAACAAAGCACACTTTCCCAAACGAAGAATTGGGTATTTGAAACGCTCTTCATCATTCAACTCCTTGAAATCAAACAAGCATTCGATTTTTCTTTCCAATTCAAGATGCGCTTCCGGATCCGTACCTCTCGTAAACTCCGGCAACTCGTTAACCTTGAATTCTCTATGATCACCTCTCCTTAGTTGTCGTTGAGCACCTTCTTGGACATTGATCAAAGCATCTCGAAGACTTCTTAACAACTCCGAATCTTCAAATTCATCTCTTCTTTTCTTTTCTTCTCTTTTCCGATTTTTTTTTTTTTTACCGGAAATTGAAGAACACGAACAAGATCAAGAGCCAACTATGGCTCTGATACCATTAATGATACGAATTTGCAGCGTAATAATAGTAAAAGGTAGAATATTGATTGATATAGACTTGTAGTTCAATCAACAAGTGTTAACACAATCGAGACCTATCGATTTGTTAACGTTTCAAGCTTATAAAACGTGTTCTAATACTGAAACAAAGACGAATTGTAACTACAACTCAAAGAAAAGGTGAAAACCTTGAATTAATGATCAAAAACTGAGTTTAGATGAATAAAATACGTCCCTAAAATACGAAATAGGAACAAGCTATTGCGTCGCAGCGTAACAAAATCTAGATCCTTCCGTGTTGAATATGGTCCCGTTGCGTCGCAGCTTCTACGGACTGTGTCGCAGTGTGCGTTTCAACATCCCACTGCGTCGCAGTCATGAAGGACTGCGGCACAGTCAGCACTCAGTGTGGTTTTTTCCGTTTGTTGTCGTCCCAAATACTCTTAGTGATCAAGCAAACCCTTTTAGCCATAGTTCCTTCATACGATTCACTCCCAATCGGTAAAACCACGTCTAGAGTACTTGAGAGTGTATCATTTCCATGATGTCCTCTTTATTCAAAGAGAATGGAAAGCTATTCTCAGTGCAGATGAGATGGCTTATGATGACCTTAGGGCAAAGTTGGGTTTAAAAGAATACACTAAAACGCCTTATGCGTCTATGTCAAGGATTAGTATTAAAGATGAAGATGTATTCAAATTAGAAGCTAGAGAAAGATGGTGGAAAATGAGAAAGATTGAATTGGAAGCAGATTTGAAAAGGTTTGAGGAGTGTAAAATCAATGAAATGTGTATGAAGATCAATATTATGTGTTTGGGTCAAGATGAAAAGAAAGGAGGATAGGAAGTACCTAAGGAGGAAGTACTTAAAGGTGGTCAAAGAAAGAAACAAGTTGCTAGGAAATCTTCTACTGTTGTAATCCAAAACGTTGAAGGTAAACTGGACTTATGGATAAAGAACATGGATCATGAAACTTACAAATACCATTTGAATAGGTACTTAGCGAATAGAAAGTTTGAGAAAACATCAGTTGAACAAATGAAAGTGGAAACTTTAGAGAAAAATTACTTGGAAGTGGCAAAGAAAGTATAAATGGTTGAAAAAATAAAAGCTGGATTAAAGAGAACTAATCAAGGGGTAAAAAGAGATAAAGGAGGCCAATAAAAGAGTCTCAACAATCTTTTATTGTTGAATAAAAAAGAAAGAAGGAGGAAGAGAAGGAGATGACGAAGGATAATCAATACATATCCTTGATCAATACATATCCTTGAAAGAATTGGTGGCGAAACAGAAGGCCATATGCAAGAAGTACATGATTTTTTAGATGATCCTTCTGAATAGGAACAACCACAACAAGAACATCAAGTTTACACAACTTGTAGAAGAAGAGGGTTCAAGAATTGTAGTTCCAACAAATGAGGAATTGTTGGCAGAAATAATTAGACTACAAGAAATAATAGCCAAAATTCTTGCAAGAATCAAGGGTTGGAAGTATGATGTTGAAAGGGGTGATATATAGATCAAAAGATTTTACAACAGTTGTAAGTATTACAAAAAACATAAGATCTTTTGAAGCTTACTAAGAATGATCTTATAAAATTGTATAAACTTAATATGGTGAATCCTGGAATGTATCCTCGTGGATATGAATTTGAGAATATGGTGAAAGAGAATGCATACAACAACTTTACTTCGGATGAACAAAGTTCAAAGTCCGAAGCAAATCTTAGTTGGTCAACTAGAAGTCAACATAGAAGAATTCACTTCAGATGAAGAAGCTTCAACATGCGAAGTAAACTTGAAGCATCATAAGTAAATGAAGATGAAGACTTAGTTGATAACGTCCGAAGTGTTTTATAGCACGTGCCTTGTAATTTGTTATGTTAATGTATAATATTCATTGTCTTTGAATAGGTGATAGGGAAGTCTATTAGTGGGTGTGTTTTGTACTGATTGTAATGGCTTTTCCCACCAAACCATTTATACTCAATGAAAACAATATTTAGTGAAGACTATGTTGATTTCTTTCTACGCTTAGACTCATGCTAGTGTGAGATTCCGCATCACATTAGTAAATGTTAATAATTGTTTAGTGTATTGATCATAGGTTAAAATCTTGTCAATACGCCTTCTCATGCAATAGAAATTTTAGAGTCATTCGGTACATACAAGATTTAGTATAGATGTTCTATTTACTTGCGATGGAGATTGGTGCATAATGTCGTATTATGATCGGGAATAAAACCGTTGATGACTACCACAGGTATTCTTCAGTTGGAATGGTTTTCTGCTAGTTTTCTGATATGGGATTGGTACAAAGACAATGGTCAGAGAGCATGTTAATCAAAACCTTAACAAGTTAAACAGAAGACCGGAATAGGAAATGGTCATCATTTAATCTTCACCGACAATACTCATTGGCTTTGTTTATGGATTTGTTTCGATATATAGTGGATTGTAAATCTATAAAATACTGATATAAGCACACCTAAAGAAGAACATGTAGGTATTTGAATAGTGTCGAATAAATATGTGACTGTAAATGTGTGAGACTACGGGAGCGCACACATCGACATTTAGACACGACTACAAGTTTAATACATTTATTAAATGTTACTTAATATGTTAAGTGTAATGTTTATTAAATGGATGGATTTTTTATGTTAATAAGGAGGTTTTCTTATTGTAATATAACTTGGACTCTAAGATTTACAAAGCTATAACTAAAACACAAACCCTAAACCCTAATACATCAAAATCGACTAAAACGTTTCTAACCCTAATACCCGATCGGTTTATTGGAGAACCAAGGGGTGTTTTGTTTTGTTTTCGTAATCAAGAAGGAGTTGCTAGACAATCATTTTACAAAGCATTAAACGTGTACTAGCGTACTAGTCAGTTAATTCGCTTGCTTAATAAGGTACACAAATTAATATCCGATTTATTATTTACTATGTTATCCTAATTTTCGTTACATGTAATTGTTTGACAATTTGACTCGAGGTGTATACCTATAGTGGTATCAAGCCAAAACATAGTATTTTATTTTAGATAATGTTAAAACATCAAAAATTGTGGGGGGATCGAGGTTTGGGATTAAAACAAACGATTAAATCGTTAGACCTGCACCTCACTGCGCCGCAGTCACCATCTGGTGCGGCGCAGCTGGCAATCAGAAGAAAAAAAACCGATTTTTTTTATTAAAAGTTAATTAGATCTTAAACCTAAAACACAAATTTTGATGTTTTATTAACTGTGTGCTATGTTTATTTTTTTATGAAAATTATGTTTATTAAGTTACATGCATAACTTAATAAACATAATTAGATATTTTGATATTGTAAAAAGTAAACTGCATATATTGACATATAATAATTGTTATTTGATATGTGTGACACTAATTGATATTGGATATAAAATTATTATTTGTGGTTTATTTGATAAATTGTATTGGACACATATTGAATAACTTACGCATCCAAACTTGCCTTGTTTGAACGGATGCATGTGGTCCGTTTCCTTTTGAAATTGGAGTTATTCAATATATGGACAATAACCATAGAGACTATATGCTTTAAGGCTCACCCAATTTTGTTGCGTAGTTTAATTCTTATATTCATATTAATGAGTTATGTCAATTGTTTTGA
This sequence comes from Senecio squalidus, assembly GCA_910822075.1. Lineage (NCBI taxonomy): Eukaryota > Viridiplantae > Streptophyta > Magnoliopsida > Asterales > Asteraceae > Senecio > Senecio squalidus. Next base: position 37,692,906 of record CAJVGC010000432.1, read on the forward strand.
AATTAATAAGTTAATATGACTAAAGAATTATGAAATGATTTTTTAATTTATTTTGGCACTTTTATACGTTCTATACGCATTAAGGTTGGGTTTATACCGTAATTTTATCCTGCGATGGAACGTATTAAATTGCCAAATACATTAAAAATCAAGCCTTTAAAAGTGTGTGATTGGTAATTCGTAATTAAATGTACATCCTTAGTGTATAAATTCCCAACTAGGCTCACATACATAAAGGACGATGTCTAGGAAAGTTGGCGGTGGTATTATACCCCTAATGAGGTCAGGTTTTAAGTGATGCTTTGTCGTCCCCTACCCTCACTTGCTTTCCTGGTCGTACCCGTTGTAGAGCTACCGAAAGGTTTTTTATGACGACGATGGTACGTTTAGTTATCATATACACTTGGTGTATAGGAATTAAACAATCATAGAAACACTTTTTAAAATAGATTATAAAAATGTTTATTTGAAAAACACAAATTATGAGACGAAGTCATATGCATGCCTCTTCGTACATAAATTTTGTCACCCACGGAATCAAGTCATATTGATATCCGTATTACTTAGACAACTTGTACTTGCTTGTCACTCTACGTGAGACGTAGGTGAAGGGTATCCAAGGTGGATTACCACTCATAGTGATACTGTGGTGGACTATCTACAGTCTTCAATCGGATGACTTAAATCGGGTTATGCAGTGAGACTGTAAACGCTGATATCAATAAGATGCGACGAAACATGATGATTTCACGATCACCATATTGATGCTTGATCGATTCATGACATTTCTTCCCATAATATAGGAATTGCATCGGAAAACGTAATTACTGAACATCACTTACCTTTTGAGTATCATTAAGTTCCTAGCAGATCAACTGATGGAACGGTGATATGTCATTTGGGTCCTAGTCTTAACGAAAAGTAAACCATGGGTTTTACATTTTTGTTAAGAAATCATTATGTCGAAAGTACTAATGAGAACTTTCTTTTGTTTTGTAGAAATGGCACAAAAGTACGCTTCTAAAGAGATTTTAGATGAAACCAAAACAGCATTAAGAATAAACTTGCTTTCTGGACCAAACTTTAACAATTGGTTTAGATCACTAAGGATTTTCCTAAGAGTGATGGAAAGGCTTGAAGTCGTTTCAACACTTATGATCCATAAGCCAGCTGAAAATGCTCCTCAATCTGAACAAGATAGTTATAAGGAAACTTATAAGAAGCATGATGAAGTTGCTTGTCTCATGCTCAGTAGTACGACTCCTGAGCAGTACGACTCCTGAGCTGGTTAAGCAATTTGAGGCGAAATGGTCGGATCAAATGATCACTGAGCTACGTGCAATTTAAGAGAAACAAGCGGGCCTTGAGCTGAATAACTTGATTCGAGATGTACATGCATGTCATCATGTGTCTGGAACACCAGTAGGGACTCATGTTCTACACATGAAAAGCTTGTTTGATCGCTTGGACATGATGTAATATGCCTATCATGACCCTGTAGTTGTGAGTATAATTCTTAATTCTCTTTCACTGGAGTTTGAGGAATTTACTCGTACCTACAATATGCAAGGCATGAAAAAGAGTCTTAACGAACTCCATGCAATGCTGGTGGAATTTGAAAAGAGTATTTCCAAGCGTAAGGTGAATCACAACCAAATCCTTGTGATTGGTGGTGGTCAGGGCCAGAAAAGGAAAAAGCAACCGCTGAGTGCTAAAGGAAAAGTTGCTAAAGTTGGTAAAAATAAACAAGTTGTTGTTTATTCTTCCAATCCTAAGCAACCTCCTAAAGCCAAAAAGGAGGGTCGCTAAAGATGATGGGTGTGGCCATTGTGGTGTGAAAGGTCACTAGAAGAGGAATTGTCCTAAGTATCTTGCCGAGGTGATAAATAAGAAGAACGGCTTGGCCGAATCTTCAGGTATTTTCACTATCAAATTATTTTCTTTTGCTAAAACAAATACTTGGATTTATGACACTGGCTGTGGAACTCATATTTGTAACTCCTTACAGGGGTTTAGAGCAAAGAAGAAACTGAAGAATAGATCCTTGTACGTGTACGTTGGCAACGGCATACGTGTAGGAGTGGAAGCAATTGGAAGTTTTGACTTACAATTACCTTCTGGAATAATTATTGTGTTAGACAATTGTCATTATGTTCCTTCAATAGTTAGGGGAATTGTTTCAGTTTCTATATTAGAAGATTGTGCTTATGATAATAAATTTACGAATTTTGGTATTTTAGTTTCCAAGAATAATATGCATTGTTTTAATTGTATTAAAACTAATGGTATATTTGAAATTGATATGCATGACCGTCTTTCTTATACAAATAAGTCTGTTTTTAATGACTAAACGAGCTAACTCTAACTTAGACTCATCCTACCTATGGCATTGTCGTCTTACACACATAGGAAAACACCGAATCGAAAGACTTCAACGTGAAGGACTTTTGAAATCAAGTGATGATTTATTTGATAGGTGTGAGTCTTCTGTATCAGGCAAAATGGCAAGAAAACCCTTCTCGCATGAGAATCAAAGGGCAACCGACCTACTAGGAATCATACATAGTGATGTAGGTGGTCCCTTTAGGCATATGTCTAGGAAAGGATCTTATTACTTCGTAACATTTACGGATGATTTCAGCCGTTATGTTTATGTTTACTTTCTTAAACATAAACATGAGGTATTTGAAACATTCAAAGTGTTTCAAAAGAAAGTAGAAAAACAACTCGGTAAAACCATCAAGATTCTCCGATCGGATCGTGGTGGTGAATACTTAAGCCTAGAGTTTAAGGATCATCTCAAAGCATGTGGAATTTTCCAACAGCTGACTCCTCCATATACTCCACAGCACAATGGTGTATCAGAGAGGAGAAATCGAACCTTGCTAGACATGGTAAGATCTATGATGAACCTTACAACTTTACCATTATCTTTTTGGGATTACGCCTTAGAGTCTGCTGTACGCATTCTCAATATGGTTCCAACCAAGAAGGTAGATAAGACACCATATGAAATATGGCATGGGCAAGCCTCTAATCTGTCTTACTTAAAGGTTTGGGGATGTGAGGCATTCGTTAAAAGTGATTCGCCTAACAAACTCGAGCAAAGATCTGTTAAGCGTATCTTCGTAGGATACCCAAAGGAAACGATGAGTTACTACTTCTGTAGTCCTTCTGAGAATACCGTAAAAAAATTGTTCGGTATGCTGAGTTTTTTGAAACACAGCTTATCGCTAAAGGAAACAGTGGGAGGGTTGTAGAACTTGACGAGGTTCAAGAGGAAGATACATCACCTTCTACTCACACTGGTGATCAACAATTTGGGGGTATAGAATTGAGTCTCATGATATGCCTCAATCTGATCTTCAAGTTGCGATTGAGCTTCATGACATGACTCAGTCTCAAAATCAAATTGTTGATGCTCCAATTCGTAGGTCCGAAAGGACAATACGTGTCCTTCAAAAACTAAACCTAAATGTAGATTTAGATAATGAGATCATGTATCATGGGATCTTAATGAACCTCGAAACTTGAAAGTTGCATTATCAGGGCCTAACGCTGAAAAATGGCTTCAAGCTGCGAATATGGAGATGCAGTCCATGAAAGACAACAACGTTTGGGATTTGGTGGATCGTCCTCCACATACAAAAATGGTGGATTGTAAATGGCTCTATAAAACAAAGACCGACATGGACGACAATGTACACATCTATAAAGCTCGTCTCGTGACAAAAGGCTTTACTCAAGTCTATGGCATAGACTATGAGGAAACCTTCTCCCTAGTGGTAGACATTAGGCTATTAGAATTCTCTTAGCCATAGCAGCATTCTATGACTATGAGATATGGGAAATGGATGTCAAGACAACCTTTCTGAATAGTTATCTAGACGAAGACGTCTATATGAATCAGCTGGAAGGTTTTATTGATCCATTACATTCCAACAAAGTGTGCAAGCTAAAAAGGTCCATTTATGGACTTAAGAAAGCATCACGAAGTTGGAATAAAAGATTTGATGAAGAAATCAAAAGGTTTGGTTTTGTTCAAAATTTCGATGAGCCATGTGTGTATCAAAAATTCAGTGGGAGTAATGTTATTATCTTAGTCTTATATGTAGATGACATATTGTTAATGGGAAACATAATTCCAAAGCTTGAAGATGTTAAATCTCATCTTGGAAAATGTTTTGCCATGAAAGACTTAGGTGAAGCAACATTTATTTTGGGAATCAAGATCTCAAGAGATAGATCTAAGCGGTTAATAGAGTTAAGTCAAAAGGCTTACATTGATAAAATACTAAAGAAATTTAGTATGGAAAATTCCAAGCGTAGAAATTTACCAATGCAAGATGGACTTAAACTCAGCATCAAGGACAGTGCTTCCACACCTGATGAGGTGGAGGGTATGCAAAGGATACCTTATGCTTCGGCAATAGGGTCTATTATGTATGCGGTAAGATGCACTAGACCTGATGTGGCTTTTGCTCAAAATATAGTAAATAGGTTTCAACAGAATCCAGGCTTAAGACACTGGATTGTTGTAAAGAACATATTAAAGTACCTTAGGGCTACTAAAGATATGTTAAAGTACCTTAGGGATACTAAAGATATGGTTTTGGTGTATGGTGGAAATCCTAAGGATGAATTAAAAGTTAATGGTTATTGTGATGCCGGATTTCAGACTGACCATGATGACACCAAATCTCAAACTGGATATGTGTTCACCATCAATGGGGGAGCAGTAGTACGGAAGAGCAAGAAGCAATCCACTACATCCATGTCTGCAACAGAGTCTGATTACATATCAGCTGCTGAAGTTGCAATGGAAGCTGTTTGGATCCGGAAATTTATTTCCGGACTTGGTGTTGTTCCCACAGCCAAGTGTCCTTTGGATATGTATTGCGAAAACACTGGTGCGATAATCATAGCCAATGAATCTGGGGTTCAGAAGGGAGCTAGACACTTTCAGGGGAAATTTCACTATATTCGTGAAGAAGTTGAACGAGGTGAAATTCAAGTGCTCAAAGTTCACACGGATGATAACTTAGCAGATCCTTTTACAAAGGAACTGGCAAAGGCGAAGTTAACTCACTTAGCTGAGGGGATGGGACTTCGTTTATCTAGTAGTCACATGTAAATTCGTGAATTTAGTATTTGGATATATGGATGTAAAAACAAATTTATTTATGAATGAAATAATATTGGTGATATTTTGTTTTCATTTATTATAATATTTGTATCCAATTTTTCATGTTTTATCCTTGAATAATATTGTGTAATATCATTCTAAATATCCGTTGTCAATTAATCATATGGGAATATAATTAAATTAAGACAATATCTGAGTGTTTAGTCCGCTTGGCTTACTAACTCACATGGTATCCATTATGATGCATATTGGATTATCCTACATGAATTATTACTTAGGGATCCTTGTCATTAAGTATAATTTATAAGGTTTAATTATCAATAGACTTGAGATGCAAGTTGCTACTCATGTACGTAGTGCATTATTTGATTATAGTCAATACTATTCCTGGATAAGGGTAGTAAAAGGATATTTTTGGTAATGTTGCGAAATACGATGACTACCCGTTGTATTCAAGATAGGATTTGTTCCTTCAGTGAAAACTGAAGTTAGATACTTACTGGGCCACTCATGGATACTTAAGATTTTTGTCTGGCCGGACCCAAATAAATCTAGATATGTCTCGATTATATTTGGTAATCTTTAAGTGATTCGCGAAATGATAAAAAGTAGTTAAAACGAATGATTTTGATCCATCTATATATTTTAACTAGAGTATCTGAAACAAAGGGATATGAACCGACTATAGACTCACATTGACTTTGGAATATGTTGTTAGACATTAATCAATGTTATCATGTTTATTTGAACTTATTCAAAAGTGGGAGTTGTACGTATTTGAATAGTGTCGAATAAATATGTGACTGTAAATGTGTGAGACTACGGGAGCGCACACATGGACATTTAGACACAACTACAAGTTTAATACATTTATTAAATGTTACTTAATATGTTAAGTGTAATGTTTATTAAATGGATGGGTTTATTATGTAAATAAGGAGGTTTCTTTATTGTAATATAACAATATAACTTGGACTCTAAGATTTACAAAAGCTATAAATAAAACACAAACCCTAACCCTAATACATCACAATCTCCTAAAAGGTTTCTAACCCTAATAGCCGATCTGTTTATTGGAGAACCAAGGGGTGTTTCGTTTTTCTTTCGTAATCAAGAAGGAGTTGCTAGACAATCTTTGTATAAAGCATTAAACGTGTACTAGCATACTTGTCGGTCGATAAAGAAGGTGTCGCGTACGCAGTCGTAGTAAAACCTTACTCTAGGTTTCAGTTAATTCGCTTGCTTAATAAGGTACACAAATTAATATCCGATTTATTATTTACTATGTGCTCCTAATTTCAGCTGCATATAACTGTATGAAAATTTGACTCGAGGTGTATACCTATAGTACATCCGATGAAAATTTTAAAGAGAGAGATAAGAATTTATGATATGCAAGTTTCGGGGTCCATTAATTTTACAAGTTCTCTTTTCGTGGAAAAAATACCATCTTGAGTGATCTTGTTCCACGCCTACTTTGATTGAACAAATTTGTCAGGTTTCAAGGTCTCGTCACTAATTTCACTCCAAAATTTACGTAGGCTTTCGAATTTTGTTTATATGTATATCTTATTTTCCTTTAAAGTTTATTGGAACTATTTCTCTGATATTTTCTTGTATTCAGTGTTATAATGAATTTTCTTCATCATTTTAACTTAATCGTTAGATATCGGGTATATCAAAAAGGTCAATTGTGATAAATGAAATTTTAACTGATAGAGTTTGATGGAAATTCGGTTTGAGTTTTTAGATCCGAATTTGGATTTATCATAGTTGCATTGATTTGAAGATCAATTAAAGAATTCTGGTAGCTTCTTATGATGATTTGCAAGGAATCTAAGTATTGAGAGTGAGTGTAGGTTGATTGAAAGGTAAAGTTAGAGTTCTAGGTGGTTCTCGGTTTTTTTTTCTTTTAAACGAATTCGTTCTAAAGTATACTTCTAGTGATTTGGTGTTATGTTTGATAATATAAGAACCTTTAGATTACATATTGTATTGTGTTTGTAATTCATTTTTGTGAGATTTCGGTTATCTTCTACGCTAAGTTGCAAGAACTCTAGTAGGTACCCAAATGTACAAAAAAACAAAGTTCATTACATAAAATGAACATTTTGGTAAAGTTGGTTATGTTCTGACGACTTTAATCCAAAAAGTAAATGGGTAAATATAGGTAAATGGGACGGGTTTAATGGGTTTACTTGATTAACCGGTTACAAACAGGTAGCCGGTAAAACTGGTGCTGAAAAATAATGTTTCAATAAGTACGTTAATCATTTTAAAAGTTTCAAAGAGTTTAGGTACCCAAATGTACAAAAAAAAAGTTCATTACATAAAATAAACATTTGGGAAAACTAAGTTATGCTCCGACAACTTTAACCCGTTATTTATTATACTTTTTTCCTAATTCATATACTTAAAACATTCTTATAATTAAAATCCATGTATTGTTGTTTCGTTTTCTTATAAAAGATAAATACAGACGCAGTCCGGATCAATTGAATGAGGACGGCAAGCACAAATCAGGATCGATGTAAGACATGGTTATGCCGAGGGGCGGATCCAATGTTGTAGGAGGGAGGGCAACTGCCCCCAATGGGCAGAAATTTGTTTTGTATAGATTAGTCTATTTGTTCATATTATAGCAAAAAAACTAACAAGTAGCCCCTATGTAAAATTCAAAGGCCCTCACTGCCCCCATCGAAGAACTTTTCTGGATCCGCCACTGGTTATGCCCTACTTCAACCATGTTTTCTGCATTTCTAGCATAATATGTATATTCAAAAAGAGAATACAGTAAATAAAAATGGATGAAAGAGAATACAGTAAATAAAAATGGATGATTGTAGAGTGTTTGGAGGTGACTTTGCCTTTGTTTGTATTTTGTTTCGGTTTTAATATATTGCCTTTCAAAAAAAAAAAATAATAATAATAATAATATACCTCGATATTATTGTACATAATGAAAATTCCTATAGTCCATTTTGGGACCTTAATCTCATTGATGTCTTCTCTTGGTGTATATTTTATAGACAGCTAAGCTATTAGTTCAAATACGACATCTAAAAGGAAAACGCCACAAATGCATTACGTCAAAGGAATCCCTTTTAGTTTGAAGGACTCGTTTGCGTTAGTAATGTTTTTAAGCTATGTTTTGATAAACTAGAAGATATTATCCATACTGATTACTGGTTAAGAAAATCTAAGAAAAAGAATATCATAAGATCACTCGGATTGGGATGTTTATTTGCACAAAGATGTAACCAAAAAAAGTTACTTGAGCAGCCAACGGGTCTATCCAGACATGGGATATAGAAGCAACACCTATATCTTGAATCACCTAACATGTCCCCTTCGTCATATAAAGGACAAGTAAAAGATACCTTCATGCGTAGATGCTTGGTTATTTTGAACAAACAAAAGTAGGATTCGACTGATAGAGAATAAACAAAGAAGACTATAAATCCCCTCCCTTATACATCCCGTTAGGTTTCGATTGCTGATCAATGCAGGAGATTTCAATTGCTCGCCCCCCTCGGCAGAATCACGAAAACTTTTTTAGGTTCTCATATGATAAGCAAAATCTCAAATAAATCAGGAGATCGAATTCGAACCTTGGAAAATAAAGTGTAAGCGAATATGTTTATCTAGGGATCAAAACAGTAACAATATATTGATCAAATATGAACTTATAAATCCAAATACTCAACAAAATAATGTAATCAATTGCAAATTTCTCGAAATCTAAAGTTTCTAGAATCTAAATCTCAATGACAACATGCAGTACATGAATAAAAAAACAATCTAAACAAATAAAAATAATTAACAGATCGTTTGTGAATATGTATTATTAACTAAACAAAATAAGTATGAATTATTATTTCTTTTTGGCTAGCTTATGAGATTGATACTTGATTTTCAACCAATTGACACCGGCGAAAGCACCTGATTTGATCTTTTTAGCCCCGGAGACGGCCACCACTTTGAATTTATGACTCATCTTCTTTGTAAACTTACCGGATTTTGAAATAGTTCCGCTTTTTTTGTCCTGTTTACCCCATGGATTCTCCTCAGCTGCATCCATTGCCATTGGTAGCCTGAAGATCAGAGAATTATGATAATGGAATTGTTGATCGAAGATGACGACGTGGGATCTTTAGGATGTATGGGCAAAAAAAAAGAGAGAGAATACATCAAAGACTTGATCCTTGTAAGATAATAAATAGTGGAAAAAAATCAAGGAAAAACTAATAATACGAGAATGTGATTTTAATATAAAGGAGTAAACTTAAAAAACAAAAAATGTTATATAAAGTATGATTTATATAAACTCAGAAGAATAAAAATCAAATATAGACAACTTTTATTTTTTCGTTTTTGGACAAATGTTTAAACTCATAAGATTATATTACTTGTGATATTAATATAAAATGTGGATTTAAAAATCTAAAATCGTTATATGATATACAATTAAATTAAACCTATAATAAATTCAACGAAATCAAATATGATAGTACTAAAATTATATCTAATATTAACGTAAATCATATGTGAAATTATAATATAAGTAGAACTTTAAAACAAATAAGCCAATAACAAATAGGATTTTAACTTCAAATGTGAAATTTGAAACACAAAAATATTATATGAGCTATAATCTATATAGACTCGAAAAAAATCGAATTTTTACTTTTTTTTTTCTTTTTTTTTGGTCAAATGTTGATATCCGTAAGTAAAATCAAATGTGATATGAATACTAAATGAGAATTTCAAAACCTAAATATATTATATGATGTATATTTAACTAAAATAAAAAAAAAACAGAACATAAAAATCATAAATCAAACTACTAATATCACATGTGATAAAAGTGTGATTTTATAATTTAAATTTTCCAAAACCCGAAAAATTTTTTCGTCAAAAGTATATCAAGTGGGTGCAATATAGAAAGAGAAAATAGTGCTCGTTTTAAAGGTATAATTTATTCGTTTAATACATTTACGATTTTAAAATAATAAACTTTGAAACAAAAATAAATTAAAATGGGTTTTTAAAATAGAGAATTGTGATTGGTTCATTTAGTCTCATATTTTATAATAGTGTTAAATAAACTCTACCCAATAAATACATAGTGATTTAATATTTTACAATACTTATTGTGTTAAAATTAGGATTTTGATAAATAAGTTTTATTTTGTACATAAGGACGAAATAAAGTGAGACATTAAGTGTGTGAAAATTGAGCATCAATAAAACTTTGAGAAAATGTGATTAATTGCTATTTTTTATTCTGTGGGACTAGTGATTTATATAGAAACTTTATTGTAATTGATTTTTTTTTATATATTTTTTATAGATAATAATAACAACTATAGTAATGTTAAAAGGGTATTGTGGTCGGTTCCAAATACACGAAGGCTACGTGTTAAATTTAAATATTACGCCCTTTACAAAACCATTTAATGTTAAACATAGAACATTTTTTTATAAAATCGTTCAAAATAAAATATCTTTGTTTTTTCCTAAGACCGGTCTTGATAGTGTATGTCTTGACCGTTCTCGAGGAAAAAGACGATGACGACGCTATAGGCACAGCCTTGTCGGCGCCCTCGTATTCTGCGAGTGTGTCATTATAGGGACAGAAGGAATTGATATCCATTTCAAAATTCCGACGAAGATTCTGATATGAAAATTTCAATACAAGTATTGCTTTTTACAATTCGGATGAGCAGCTCGCTATTACTGATTCGTTGAAAGAAAATGAAGTAAAGTTATCTGAAAGTTCATTTCCAAAAATACGTAGAAGACAATTATATAAAGATCATATCGGAGCTAGCCAACGTTTATAATACACCAATATTCTCGGAATATTACTTCTGAGACGATATTGAATGAGTAAGTCATTGTTTCAACGTACATGTGAAGGTATAACGTCTTTCCCTCAAGAACCTTTCATGGTATTTTAATATATTTTTTTTCATTAATGGCTTGATTGTGTGGGTATACTTGGTTTTAACGTTGTACATAAGTTCACTTCCGTCTTACGCCAACTGACGTATAGATGTGCACCCTATGTGTTTGATACATACTTACACATGGTTCAACAAACATGCTATATATGATAGTTTGGACAACTTTGTAAATGTGTATTTCATCTATACTCGACCAAGTATTTGAGAAAACCAATACTTCATGATATCCAACTTTTACATGCTAAACATGAAGAACTATAACTTGTAATAACGCGTAAGTTCTCACTAGTTTTATGGACTTTCAAGGATGAACATTCAAGATAAGAGGATCAAGGCACTCTTACTCGTATGAACAATCTTTATACGGGGTATTAAATCTCTTTATCTAATAAATGGGAGTTACCGCTGATGTCATTGAGCTGACATGGCGGGTTCTAAAACTGTCCACCTAAGCCAATATTTTAAATGATGATGTCATTATATGCAATCTCTTAGATTTTCCAATTTTAATAAAATATAACAGATTAAAAAGAAAAATAAAAATGCATGCTTGAATATGCGTGTGATGTTGAAAGAATCGAGGATTACACACGGATTTTTTATCCAATCAAGGAAAAGCAAAATTTCTTTCACACTCTTTTCTCAATTATCAATAACTAAAGACATTTAAAATTTGAAATTTTAATCATATTTTTTTCATTTATATCCAAACCAAATTATTTCATTAATGAATTTAGCTATTCTACTAATTCTAAAAGAATATTAATACTTTATTCCTTTTGCATTTTATCATAATAAAAATATTTTACAATCTCGTGTATCACACGGGAATAAAGCTAGTTTGGAATATGAAAATGCAACAACTAATGAGATTGCATAAATTTGGGCTTACAAATTTTCGAGAATGTAATAAATGAACATCCATGAAAAATGTTAAGAGTATTTAGACACAAAACAAAAGTTAATTAAAAGTCTAGACTCAACATGACCACGATAGACTTTGTCGTGGTTGGTGTCATGTTGTCCATTCACAATTTTGAACTAACCATCTTAAGTATAACACTTTTTTTTTTCTCCTTTTGCTTGCCTTTAAAACTTATTTAGGTTGTAGTTTAATCCTCCAACATGCGTCATATTATTTAATAAGAATAGTTGAATTTAAAAGGCTCCATTCTCAGTTAAATGAATTACTTTGAGGAAGAAGGTGCTTGTTGCCACTTTATTAGTAGTTTAACTATTGACAAATGTAAAAGGTTATATTTTATTACTTCAATCAAAGGTTAATTAAATGTTAACTAGTCATTTAAATAATTTGTTCGTTCAATCAAAGTTAAACTAAATATTAACTAGTTGTTATATACAGGTCCGGTCTAGTGTATGGGCGTCTTAGGCCTAGGCCCAGGGCAGGATAAAACTAGGGACATCATATAGGTCCAATTAGCTTATGTATATCTATATTGTAAAGACCAATAAGAAAAATAAGTGTTTGAGCGGGCATAAGGGGAAGGGAGCCAATTGAATCGACGATGGAGGTCTAGAGAAACCAAACGACGCCTTTGGAAGTGCAGCCATCATTAGCATATATCATCTCGAATGGTTCAAAAGGGATTATACGGCTGCAGTTGTAAATATCGCATTTTCTCTTGTTGTTGCTATTGTGCTAAAAACGAGCGCAAAAATTAAGAAAGAGACTTGTGATTCAACTATTGAAAATTGTATCTATAATTCTATATGTGTTAACATTGTTTTGATTTTTGATTGTGCAGGCAAAGTGTTGCAAGATCTATGGTAAGAATGTTGGCATTAGAAACCAGACAAGTTTTTATTGGTTGTGATGTTTGTCCATACCCTGTTTGTAGACCATATTACAAATATGGACGAAAAGATGCCTCGTTGCAAGACCTGATACAACCGACACAAAGTTTTTATTTTCTTCATTGCTAATTTCACTACTTTGTGCTTGTATATATAATCATTATAATGTAAATTTTGTTATCAAATTTGATATAATAGCCATTTAGGGCATGTTTGGTAAAGAGATTTGGAAGAAAAGAAATAGAAATTAAAACATTTTCTTTGTTTGGTATGTCTGAGAAAAGAAATAAAGTCTCTGTCCCTTTGCATTTTTTGATGAAGAAATTCATTTCAACCGATCCGTGTTTCCTATGTGGTTGTTGGTGGGTTATAAAAGAAAGTCTCCGTGTCACGTGCATATCTCACTTCCTTAGCGGCGATTGACGGCGATCATCTTTTCCTCATGTCATCTTTTAATCTCCGCTCATGTTCGTCTTTTGTTCATGTTTTCGTTAAAAATCCATATTTTTGTTTATGAGGCTATGCTTTTAACCATCTGTTTCTAAAATTATTTATTTAATTTCTTGTTTTTTCAAAATCCAAATAAAAGTTATGTTTTAGAATTAGTAAGTTTTATTCAATAATGCAATATGCTAGTTATGCTATTAAAAGTTCAATTTTAGTTTTTGTGTGTTTTCTTCCTGCTTTTTGTGTTGTAAAAAATGCAGTTTTTAGTTGGTGTGTATTTTGTTTCATTGTGATAAACGGACCATTTCCAGTTGCTGCTTATACTGTTAAAACTGCAGTTTTAGTTGTTGTTAATCGTGTTTTTTGCTGCTTTTTATGTTGTAAAATATGTAGTTTGTAGATGTTTTGCATGTTGTTTTTATAGTAATAAACGAGCTTTATGTTGTTAAAAGTGCATTTTCAGTTGTTGTTAAACGTGTTCTCTGCTTCTGTTTATGATCTAAAAAGTGCAGTTTTTTAGATGTTGTTTATGCTGTTTTAATATTGATATACATGTTGTTTATTGTTGATGTTACACGCGTATTCATGATGTTGTTTATGATATAAAAGTTGTGGTTTACAGATGTTGTTTATGTTGTTTTTGTACTTATAATTATGTTGTTTTCGTTGATGTTTATGGGGTTAAAGGTGTAGTTCTTGATGGTGTTAAAAGTGTTGTTCATGTTTTGTAGGCATGGCTGATTCGGGTTCGGTGAAAGAGAAAAGGAAAGGGACAGGAAGAGGTAAATACTAAAAACTCAATACATTTTCTTGCAAAATTTCTTTTATATTATTTGTTTTATTAAAAGAAACTTATAGTATAATACAAGTTTAAGGGACATAATTTTCTCATCTCACCCGGGATAGCAAAATCCATTAAACCGGCCCTGGTTATATATTTTGTGATACACTACATTATTTTATAAATAGTGAGATTCTTAAATCCGCTAACCAGTCTATTTAAATAATCTTTTATCTTTCACTTTTTAGGGATTTCTTTTAACCTTTTAACCTTTTGTTCTTTAGTTATTTTTTCTTCTATAAAACATTTATGGTAAAATTTTAGCATTTTCTATCCGATTATTTTTGTTATTGCCTTTTGTTTAGGGGTTACTTTTTCAAATTTTTTTTATTTTTTTTTAGGTTTTAGTTTTAATGTTTAGGATACTGTTTATTCTAGCTTTCGTTATCGGGGTTTTTTTTTTTTTTCGAATTTAAGATTACGCTATTAAATTAAGAATTATGTTTTCATTTTTCTTTATACCCTTAGTTGTATAGGTACTATATTTTTTATTATTATTTTTCTTCTTGAAAACAAAATGGTTACCAAACATCATGTTGGTGAATCGTTGAGGTGAATGGTTAACGTTTGGTCGACTCACGTACTACTTTCTTCACTATAATGCATCTCGTTTAAAAAAAATTGTGGTTGAGTTGCATTCCTTTTTCATTAGAGACTCGAATTTCAAAACTTTTTTTTTTTTCTAATTCGATTATTATTATTTGATCCTTATTGTTACTTTTCGATTTTTATTATACAATCGTTATTGTTAGTTTTCGATTTTTATTACACCATCAACATCACGAATTATTTTAACTCTTTATGTATTCCTAAACATTTTTTAATATACGTTTCTAACATCCGTCGCAACACCTAGTCACAAATTTTCTCGTTTACATAATATTCCTTTCAATAGTTAACATTTTGAAGGAGGTGAGATCAAATTTTTTTTGAAATAAGCTATATCAACCTAGCCCATTTGGTATAGAAATAATATGTTTCAAATTAATTTTAACGAGCCTGTGAAAATTCAGCCCAACTAATTCATTGGGTGTGTTAGTTGGCAACGTGTCACCTCTCGATGTACTAGGTTTGTTGCAGTCATGACAAACTTCTTTCTCTCTTGATTATGCACACCACTACCAATCTCGAATTCAAGATTCAATCTCTCTCCATTTTAGACTCGAGCGGAAATCGGAAATGCTTTGATGTCATCGGGTTCCACATGTTTTGACGGCAAAATTTTTTGCATTAATTTGTAGTTTGGTTTAGGCGTGACCTTGACATATAGGGTAGAAGATATAGCTATATGTGTAGTTGGAAACTAAAACATTTATTTGTAATTTTATGTTCTAGAAGTTTAGATCCTTTTACAAAAAGGTTTTCGTTTAAGTTTTTTTTCTTCTTTCAAAATATTTAAGATCAAAGCTTTTATAGTTAAACAAAGTTTTACTTTTTTGAGAGCCCTTGTTTATAAATAATTAATAATCAAAATTTGTAGCATTTTAAAGCTCCTAAAGCTCTAATCGTCTATTTGTTCATTGAAGAATTGAAATACTTTTTCGGGTGATCTAAACCTAAAGATAATGGGAAATATGAAGAGATGATGTTTTGTGGGTCGAAGCTTAAATCCAAAATTAAAGAGACAATTACATGTTGGCACGTGAAAATGATGAAAAAAATAAACAAATTGAGAATTGTCTAATTTGTAGGTTTGTCATTGTTTTTGATAAACGACTTACTTCGATGAATAAACGTAACTTGGGGTCGTTAATTTGAAAAATACAAATTTAAGCATCTTTTAACAGAAACGTGCCTGTTTATTGAGTAACTTTTGTGAAATTCTTTTGAATAAATAAAAGACGGTGTTTTGGGGTTTAAACCTTACATCTAAAGTTATCGGTGTTCAAAATCGGATATCCGAATTTCGGATATCCGAAAATTCGGATAGTGATTTTCACTATCTGAAATCCGAATCCGAAGTAAAACAGATGTATATGGTAGAAAACTTCTTAGTTTTTCTAGTTAGATAACCATGCATCATTTATTTTAATTGGACCCTTTTTACTACTTTTAATTGGTTACTCAAACCGCTTATTTTTCTTATATAATTTACACTTTCATATATAAATTTGAATTTTTTATATAGATGTCATATTCATGATCTTAATATATTTTTAGTCTTTTCTTTGTGGTACATTAAGTATCACTCTCTTCGTTTAAAATGAATGTCTTAAAACAAAAAACAATCAAAATATGATATGTGCAATTTATAAAGTATTTTTTTATTAGATTACTCGTTATGTCCATGTATTAAAGACGTTAGTTACTTTTAAAGTGTGAAAATTTGAAAATATTTAAGGACAAAATAGGAAGTTACTGTTATTTAACTATCTATATTTAGAAAAAGGACAACAATTTTTGGATAAACGTAAATAGAAAGTTTGATAGTTTTTTTGGGACGGAAAGATTATACGAGTATTCTACATTCTTATAATTGTAAAGCTTGTCACTATTTATAATATTTGCGGGGTTAAAACCCTTTACCAAAAAAAAATTATATTAGTTACGACGTAACTACACAGAACTATAATTTGAGTTTGAGATGGATGTGGAGTTAGGTAAATCGTTCTTAATTAACATAACTAACATGTTTAATTAGTTTTTAATTTTGTTTGTTACATTATTATACTTATAAATAAGGGTTTTGCTAAATGATATCCACTGAGCATCGGTTTAGTATATTCAATACACATTAACTAAACTTCAATTTTCCTATATATTTATAAAATACATTTAATACACATTAATTATAGACGTTTTTCACTTATATTAATTACATCTTCAAATATAAGGAAATATGAAGTTGAATTAATAGGAAATAAATATACTAAACTGGTACCAAATGTCAAATTTATAGGAGTTGCAGATATATAAAGATGATACACGGAAGAAGTCTTTCGTATATTTCATTAGGAGAAGTTAGCGAAATATATATACAAGGGATCACATATCTTTTCTTTTCCTATACATGATTCTATAATAAATCAATTTTAATATTTTCCGTAATAAGTCGTAAAGAATTATTTCTTTCCTTAGCTAATGTAAGAAATGATTTCTTTCTTAAACTTATTTTTCAAGAGTCCCCCTCACGTAGGTACATAGAGGTCTCTAAGTCCCAACTTGTCAAGTGATTTATGGAGGTTTATGCCACTAACCGCCTTTGTCAAAATATCTGCAAGTTGGTCTTTTGATCTAACAAACGGAAAACAGATTATTTTGTCCTCGAGATTCTGCTTGATAAAATGTTGATCCACTCCAACGTGTTCTTTCCGATCATGTTGAACATGAGTATGAGAAATCTCAATCGCAACCTTGTTGTCACAAAATAGGTCCATTTCACTTGTTGGAACAAACCCAATAAAGAGGTTCACACAAACCCTTAGATATACCACGAAATTCTGATTCCGCACTAGATAAAGTCACTACCTTTTGTTTCTTACTTCTCCGAGTGACTAAGTTCCCTCCGACAAAGGTGAAATAACCTGAAGTGGATCTTTTGCTTAATTCTTTTCCTGCCCAATATGCATATGTATATCCTTCTACCTCTAGGTGCTTATTTTTTTAAAACATAATTCCCTTTCCAAGAGAAGACTTTAAGTACCTGAGTATTCGAGTGACCGCTTTCATATGATCTTCACTCGGAGAGTGCATGAACTGGCTAACCACACTAACGGCGTAAGCGATATCGGTACGAGTATGTGACAGATAGATGAGCTTTCCGACTAACCTTTGATACCTTTCTTTGTTTGTCAACACTTGATTGGTACATATACCAAGTCCATGATTATGAAAAATAGGTGTATCTATGGGTTTGCAATCTAGTAATCCAAGTTCAGAGAGTAGATCAAGAGTATCGTTTCTTTGGGATATACATATCCCTTCCTTTGATCTTGCAACCTCAAAATTTTTTTAGGCCGCCTAGATCTTTCATATCGAACTCATTTGCTAACTGTTCTTGAAGCTTTGAGATTTCTTGTGAGTCATCTCCTGTAATAATCATGTCATCAACATACACGATTAAGGCAGTTACCTTTCCTTCTTTATGCTTCGAGAATAAGGTATGATCAGATTTGCTTTGCTTGTAACCATATTTCTTCATAGCCATACTAAATCTTCCAAACCATGCTCGTGGTGACTGCTTCGGTCCATACAAAGCTTTTTGTAACTTGCATACAACCATGTCTCCTGAAGTAGTTTCATAACATGGTGGTTTATCCATGTACACATCTTCTTCTAAATCACCATGGAGGAATGCGTTTTTTACATCAATTTGATGAAGAGGCCAATCAAGATTCGCTGCAAGGGATAAAAGTACTCTTACTGTATCTAGTTTGGATACGAGAGAGAACGTTTCTTGATAGTCCACCCCAAAAGTTTGTGTGTATCCCTTGGCTACTAGTCTCGCTTTATATCTCTCTATAGATCCGTATTTGATAGATGAAACACACTTAAATCCTACTAGGTTTCTCCCGGACAAGTATCCATGTATCATTCTTTAATAACGCCTCCATTTCTTTCTTCATGGCATTGACCCATTTAGTATCCATAAGTGCTTCATCAACATTACTGGGAATACGAATGGAAGAGAGTTCATTTGCGAATGTTTTTAATGGATCCGGAAGAATTTTGGTGGAAGCATAGTTAGCAACCGGATACTTAGATCTTTGGTTATCCATGTTTGGAGAGTACCTGTTTGGAGGCTTACCTCGATTTATCCTAAAAGGTAACTTATAACTAGTTGGAGTATCTAGACTGCGAACATCTGATGTATTTGGAGAACTGTCACACCCCGCTAAAGCGGAAACACGGAATGTGAAGAGCAAAGAATCATTTCACGGGTTATACTAAAATCAACGGTTCAAGTCATTAAGATTAAAGTTGGAAAAGTACAAAGTTCAAAGATACAACCAAGATTTAAAGTTTAAGACCATAATACATAATAAAATGTTTTTAATTAAAAATTCCCAAAATAAGGTCTTCTTCCCAGGGTACACTTCACATAATTGGCTTGACCCGCCTGAGCGATACACCTCATAACTTACGCTTAGTTCCTGAAACATGAGATAAAGTGTCAACTACGAAAACGTAGTGAGTGAGTTACAGTTTATAAGTTGATCAAAGGTTTCAAATAGGTTCGACAAGTATATATATAAGTACCAAGTTTTCAAAAAAAAGGAGTAAGCGGATAGGTAATCGCATAAAGGTAGTTTATATACTGTCGTAATAGTTCAAGTCAAGAGTTTAGAGTTCGTAAAAGTTCGAGACAAGTTCAAAGTTCGTAAAAGTTCAAGATCAGTCCAAAGTTCATAAAAGTTCAACATAAGTTCAAAATAAGCTCAGAATAAGTTCAGAATAAGTTCAAAGTAAGTTCAAAGTAAGTTCAAAGTAAGTCGCGTAGCGAGCGGTAAAAGTATGTAGTCATTACCTCAGTGGTGGATTAATCCACATGTGTAAGACAGTAAGTAAGCATATGCGTAAATAATAAAGACCTATGATCCTCGAGTTGTACCAACCACTAAGCTTAATATAACGTAAGATTTAGTTTTGCACACTAATCCGATTTCTGGTCAAGCTCACGCCCCTAGTTCCAGTCTAAAGTTCGAGTTCGCGAGAACTTAGTAATATGTACCCAGGTTGCTACCCTTAAGTAAGGAGTGACCGCTCCTAAGTATCGATACCCATATTTACTAACGGCTATTGTTAATAGTGTGTAGAGAATAGTTCCAAAAAAGTTGCGGGGCATTTTGTCCGTCCTGTTTCTAAAAATATTTGTCGTTTGTACTTACGGCGTTTATATCCTCACCTAGGGTTTTGCTCCAAAATACAATCAAGCTATCATTGTCTAATCAAATATCCAAAGAGGCAAACCTATTTAGTCTAAAGTAAGCCAATCCGAATATATGATATTGTCTACGCATATTAGTTGCAAAGTTCCAAAATAGTTCAATAGTTCTCAAAGTTCCAAAAGTTGAAGTAGTTGCAAGTTCATAAAGTTTCAAAAAACAGATAAATAGCTCGAAGGTTCATAAAGTTTCCAAATATAGGTAAATAGCTCAAAAGATCAATAAGTTTCCAAAAAAATAGATAAGTAGCTCAAAAGTTCAATAAGTTTCCAAAATAGATCACAAAACGTTGTACGTAAGTTCAAGCGCGTAAAACAGTTTCACATAAAAGATATTGTTCACAAAATATTTTGATCTCATGTTTCCCCCAAAAGAGTACTTAAAATAGAAGAGTAAGGAGGGGTGTAACTCACAGATTGCGAACACAAAGGACTCAGGAATCGGTCGGAGCGGGAGTCGGGAATCACGGGTCGCCTAATAATACCAAGATAGTCCAATTATTATTATCTTATTATGTTATTGTGCTTAAGATAATATAATTAAGTTTCTAATTAAACTTTAAGTGTCAAGGTTAAGTTTAATCCAAAATAGTCCCAACACGGTGAAAGTTACGTTTTTGTCCAAAAGTCCAATTTTAACGTTTATTATTATTATGTTACAAGCAAATTTGGTCGCTGAATTGGTTTGGACTTTTCTAATGAAATTTGGGCAGCGCTTCCGCGCCAAATTTTCATATCCAAAAATCCAATCTCCAATTCCGCTCACAAATGCCTATAATACGATATCATATATATACGAGTTCATTTAAGTTCAAAAGTCCATCATAAGTCATCGTTTTATTAGTTTAGTCAAACTCAGTCCCAAAATGATGTTTCACGAAAAGTCAGCGGGTCAACAAGTTCCAAAACGTCAAATAACGAAAATTTGGGAAAAACAGTCAGGCCTGTGCGCCGTTGTGACCTTTAGGACGGCGCACAGAACCATATTTCACCCCGCTGCGTCGTCCTGGTCACAGGGACGGCGCACGGGTCGTGTTTTCGGGATTTTTCGATCAAAACGATTATTTTGGCCACGGATTTCAACATGCAATTGGTCTAGACTTATTAAAACTTCATTTCCAGTGTTTCTAAAGTGTTTTTATTCATAAAAACATAGATCCAAACAATATTTCGGTTAAAAATCGTTTTTGTACATAAAACGTTATAAATATTTGTAAAAACTCATTTCAAGTCCATAGATCATCCATGCAAGTTGTTATTTATATAAAAACAGTAAGTAAAAAGAAATCTACCGGTGGAAATCGCTTGGATGATGATTTGGTGATGTTTGAGCTCCAAAATTCTTTACAAAAATGGTCCTTTACCGAAATCTTTTGGGTTCCTTTTGTTTCTTTGGATTGTTTGGACGATTTTGATGGATAAAATGGGTGTTATGGTGGCTGGAAAATCCCTGGAGGTGATGAAGTTTGAGAGGGTTTTGAGAGAAAAAGTGTGTGTGTTTTTATGTTTTTGGTTTTATGAAATGAACAAATGAAAAGAAAATAGAGGAAATCATTAAAGGGAGGTCTTGGGACAGTGAAAATGCAGTGAATGATGATTTAAAACCGAGCTTGATTGGTCAAAAATGTAGGAAATCGAAACATGCAAATAATTCAAATTTGTTACAAATTTCGTCATCCAGGACGGCGCACATGGCCTCTGTGCGTCGTCCTGGACCTTTTCTGTAATAATTTTTGTGTTTTGGCTGTTTTTGCATAATTGTTTCGTTGGACCTTTTCGTTAACTAAAGTTTTAAAGTATGTTACATTATGAACTTAGGAAAGTTCATTAGGTGTTTTTCTTGGTATTAGGACTTATATAATTTGATTCCGGTTGTGATTCCGACACGAGCGCGGTTCCGGTAAAAGTTCAATTTAAAGACACAATAGACAAAACGAGAGACATAGAACGTAGAGAACACCTGGAATTTGACGGTTGTCACAAGAACTCCCCTCATGGATATTCTTAGGAGTTTGTTCATCGGGTACTAAAGAGTTAGGGAGTTCCTGATCACAACTTGTTGCCATTTTTTCGGAACTAGTTGTTAAATTAGACTCGTCTCTTGGTTCTTCTTCTTCTTCTTGGTTACTACTTAAATCATCATGTACAATGACTTATAATCCAATTGGTATAAAACTTGAAGAGTCCTGGTTGTTTGTGTCTTCTAAGTCAAATTATAGCCAATTGAGCTCTTCAGTATGTGTCTCTTCCGGAAAAGACGACTCGCGAATTCTAGAAGAGTAATACATTGCCGATTCTACGAATGAGACATACATAGTAACATAAGTCCTTTTTGAGGTCGGATCAAAGACACAGTGTCCTTTTTGATGTGAAGCATATCCCAAGAAAATACAGCGAATGGCGCATGGATCAAGTTTTTTCTGTTGGTTCTTGTGAAGGTGAACAAATGCAACACCCGAACACCCGTGGAGGAATCATTTGAAACGAAGGCAATGTCATATGCGATCCAAGTACATGAAGTGGAGTATGAAATTTCAAGACTTTTGAAGGCATCCTATTCAACAAATACATAGCAGCGGAAACCACATTGGTCCAATAATTCTTTGGGGCATGTGCTCCTCCTAGTATTAATGCTCGAGTTGTTTTTAGGATATGTCGATTTTCTCTTTTGAGATTCCGTTATGTTGTGGAGTTTGAGGACAAGTTGTTTCATGGACAAGTCCATGATGTTGGAAGTAATCACGAAACCGTTGGTTTACAAATTCTCCACCATTATCTAATCTAAGAATTTGTATCTTAGTGGAAAATTGAGTTTTCACCATACAATGAAAAGATTTAAACACATAAAAAACTTCATCTTTGTTTTTTAATAAGTATAACCATATCATTCGAGTGCAATCATCAACAAATATCACAAACCATCGATGACCAGAAATAATAGACACGGGACACGGGCCCCATACATCTGAATGAACCAAGCAAAAGGAATAGTACTTTTATTCATACTCGAGGTATAAGATACTCGATGACTCTTTGCTAAGATACAAGTGTCACATTTAAACTCAAAACTTGACCCTTTAAAAAAATAAGACGGAAATACATGTTTCATGTAACCAAATGACGGATGACCTAAGCGACAGTACCAAAGCCATATTTGTTGTTCTCTGATGTTGAGTGGATTGCTCATCTGATGTGCCTGACCCATACTGAAATCATCGACGTAATACAAGCCCCCTCTCTTAGTACCACACCCAATGATCTCCTTGTTGAGAATATCCTGAAGAAGACAAAATTGAGGATAAAAGTGAACAACACAATTTAATGCCTTCGTAACATGTCCAACTGATAACAATTTATGTGGCAGAGATGGAATAAGAAGAGTATAAGGGGGAGGGGGAGTTGTGCAGATCTATATAAGACCTGTAAGAACTAGGGGGAGGGGGAGTTGTGCAGATCAGATCTATACTGATCTATATTTTATATAGGGGGAGGGGGAGTTGTGCAGATCTATATAAGACCTGTAAGAACTAGGGGGAGGGGGAGTTGTGCAGATCAGATCTATATTGATCTATATTTTATATATGTAGATGAGCTATGGAATTATTTCACATTAGAAACTACTAGAGATATTAAACATACTTAAGCAAATAAAACACACTTAAAACATACTTAAAACACAACATTATGCTAAACTATGAACGTTTAGCATTCTTTATTTCCAGCGAGCATCAGGGTGTGTCGGGTCGTCTTCATAAGGGTCGAAATCTAAATCTAAATCATTCCATGACGGGGGGATATTTCGTTCGTCATAAGAAGTGTCTTCTTCATAGTTGTCGAGGTTGTCATGAATCCATTGTTCATTTGCTTCGATCCATTTGTATGCATCAGGATGATCTCTACTCCATACTGACGTGTTCCACATTATCTGATATGGAATTTTGTGTGGGTCAATGTTATTTGCTCTAGCTAGCATACTTCTTTCTTATGCGTAGAGGTTGCTAAAGAATCTGACACACGTCCTACTAGATGGGTTTATCTTGTACAAATCATGAATAAAAAAATATGGAGCATGGTAAAAGACGGATCCTTCATCATTAACTGCCTTAGGAGAGAGGTAAGATCACGGGCTCCGAAACATTACTAGCACATAAGTTCCTTTTCCGCTGGTTTTTAGCCATCTGGTCCATTGGTGGTGAGGGGAAAACCATTGTAGCATAGTAAGAAAATGCTTGGAGTGGGGTGGAACATCTTTGAACTGACTTTTAACGACATATGATAGAAGCTTTTCTGCATTAAACGACATGCCAATTGCGAACCTTTGAAAGAGATAGTAGAAAAAGCATAAAGCTTCTTCTGCGAACCTCCATAGGTCATGGATGTGAAAGACGTTAAGGAAAGGGTAGTCTGAATGAAACTTGAGGCCTTTGATGCATAACCCATGGTTCTTGATGAGGATAGTAAGAAACGTCTTGTATCATAATTTAGATATTTTTTCAAAGGTTAAGTCTTCAATCGTTTCTAGTATTTCATCTGGTAGGTCAACAACGGCGGTTGTGGGTGTAGGGTTAGAAGATGATCCTTCTCCATTATGGGGAGTGACTGAGAGAACTGTTGGGTTTTAATGATTAATACTGGTGAAGTTTGTTAGTACTGGTCGTCAAGATTATTAGTACTGGTGAGTAGTAATACTGGTTACTATGGTTTCTACTCGTAATCATGTATTGAAGATTACAATTGGTTATACTATTACTAATGCTGATTACTACTGGTTAAATTTTTACTACTGCTGCTGCATGGATTGCATGGATGAGTTTCTACTGGCGCGCATTACTACTTGCTTATTAGATATATTTTGTTAGCGCATTGTAAGGAGATAATTATGGTACAAATATTGATAATTATCTTTTGTAGATATCATTAGAGTTTTAACCCGATTATGTTTAGGGTTTTGTCCTCAAGGTCTATAAATATAGATCCATGGGTCGTTGTAAACACACGTCTGTTAAGATACATTATTCATATTAGATTGAGGTTAGGTGGAATTCTTGTGTTCTTAATTGTTAACGTTTATTCATTCATATTCTTATAAACTGTTAATCAATTAACCCTTGTTAATATCAAAGTGTTGATCCGCTGCAACTTATTTGATAGATCTAGATCTACACGTTTGTTTATTCAAACCTAATTCGACAGATCATAACAAGTGGTATCAGAGCACAAGGCTTCTCTAGATCTACGATCAACAAGGCGTTTAAATAAGTTTTTCACAAACAAATTCAAGATGTCTGATCTTACTGAAGGCGTTCAAGCTAATAGGGTTCCTGTACTCACATCATCAACTTATGATATGTGGAAGAGTCGCATGTATCAATACATGTGATGTGTATTTTATAACATAAAATTATTTAAAGTTTAGAAAAGGATTTTACTAAAGTAGACTAACACACAATACAGACAGTGTACCTGATCGTACGATAATATAGAATTTAGTAAGTCCGGATCGAACTCAGGGAACGTGTATTTATATTCGTTATCTTAAATTATATAATTAAACTAATAAAAACAAGTAAATAAAGCAATTAAAATATGGGGGACGTTTTAGTTCTGTGAGAACATATTTCAGAAAAATAAATAACTAAAATAAAATAGCAATTAATTTAACTAAATGGAATTGCGGATGAAAAGATGTATCAAAAAGACTTTAAGATTTGATCAGATATTAAAAAGCAGTGATTACTTGGAATTACGTTTAACTTGGATCACGGATAAAAAGAATATGTTTGATTGGTTTAACTGTGAATTCTATAATAATTAGACTTCCTATTAGAGTTATCTAATCCTACAATTTTAGAGAAAGATCATACGAATGATCGTACATCAAGAGTTATCTTAGATTATCCACTCTAAATTGTGCTTTAATGTCACTATTATTAACAATTTAATCTGTCGACTACGAATTAACAAAAGTCTCAATTATTCAATTTTGATATAATTGTCATGTTCATTCAATTCATTAGATTACTATTGATCTTAGCCTGTCTCAATTAAGTCTCAACTTACAATTATCTAACGAATTATATAATTGTAAATAACTAATAAACCTATATGAACGTTAGTTATGGTATAAATTCATCAATCACGCTAAGTAGTAATTCTAATAACTTTGAATAAACATGGATCTCGATTAAACGTAAATAATAACGTAAAAACCAATTAGTTCAAACATAAAACTTAATTAAACATAGATTCAAGTTCAACAATCTAAACAATCACTTTAAAGAGTTTAGCTCATGTTGGATTGTGACAAAATAACATAAGAATCTTTAAACAAAAACATTGTATCAAGAAAATTAAGAATCAAGTGCAAACCAATAAAAGAAAACTTCAAACACGATTAAAAGACTTTAACCGAGGCTTCCAACGTGATCAAAAGCTTCAGATCTCTCCTTGCAGCTCTTCAGGTCGAATGTGGGATGAAAGTTTGGTAAAAGATGTCTCCAATTCGTAACCTAGCAGCCTTTTAAATAAGCTTCTGAACCGCCATATTCAGCCGGCGGCTGGAAGACACGAGTGGAAAAGTTGCTTCCGCAGCACGTTACGAACATTTTTGTGACTTTAATCCAGCCGCCGGCTAAGGAATTTCAGCCGCCGGCTCGTTCTTCAGAATTTCACCGTTCTTGCTCGTTTGTATCCGTTCTGAGTCGGTTTCAGCTCCTTTTCGCTCCATGATCCAAATTCAACTCTAATATGCATTTCTAACTGAAAACATACCAGATCATAACAAAAGTTGCAGAAAACTAGTGTAAAAATGAGAAATATGATTAATAAAATGTCATTTATTTTAAGCATATCAAATTCCCCACACTTGAATCTTACTTGTCCTCAAGTAAACTATCAGATTTAGAACAAAACAATCATCTTCAATAAAAATAAAATACCCAACGAATCAAGTAAATTACAAAAAATTTGTTTACGAAGATGAATTTAACAATTACCAAGCCAAAATTTAAATGCATAACTAAACATCTCACGATTTGGGAAGTATAACACTCAATCACTCGAAAAGCTAATCTAAGTGTAATATATGTGAAATCGCTCAAAGCTCAGTCATGACAACTATTCTATCATAGGCTTGATAACGATACACTTCTCCACCAATAGAGTCTAAGTAACTAGTTCATAGGACTTATGGTCATAAGAATGGGTGATGGATCAAATGATGGCAAAATGGAATGAAAGTGAATTATAATGAATGATATGAAACATATGAATTCCAATTAGTCTACAAATCCAAATATTTTAGTCAAAAACCATATTACTTCCAAAACTCGATTGATTATCCTTAATGGCTCATTCTGATGAAAGCCCAAAAACCCAAATTTCGCCTTAATTCTTCAACGGTTCGATTGAGAATTTTATTTCTCGCAAAGTTCGTTAAATCACTTCAACTGTTATTGGTTACCTAGTACCGGCTTTAATATATATATATATATATATATATATATATATATATATATATATATATTTTTTATTTTATTAAAGACACCGCTCAAAAGGCCCATCAAAATTATGAAAACTTCTTCATACTTACATCCACATGTGACTTCCTTCGTGAACTCAAGCAAATTAAAAAAATTTCATGCCATCATATATAACGATTCTTCTAATAATCAACCAAGTTATGAAAGAGGAAAATTTTCAACAAAAATATTTGGATTAAACGACTTAAACATTTAGGCTCATTTTATGGAATATATATGTGAAATGGGTGATAAAAGAAAAAGGTTTGGCGCAAATATGGTATCTAAACGTCAAAAACACTAAAAATGAGTGTTCGATAGGTAGTGTGAGTCACGTAACCAGTGTAGCTACTGACTATAAGAAACGAATAGGCCAATCAACGGTTTAACAATCCTAATTATTTTTGCCTCTTTCCTAGTTACTAATAAGTAAAACTTATGCTCATTCATAGCCTCGAAGCGTATACAGTGTCAAGTTCTAAAGTCTACAAGTCACCGGCACACTCATAAAAAATGAAGATAAAAGCATATAAAATGTATGCTATAATGGCTAAAATCCTCACAAATATGTAATGGTGTAGGTGGGCCTAGTTATGCAACTAGTTAAAACTAATTACGAGAAACATTAAATTTTTTTTTTTTTTTTTTAAATTTTCAAAAAAATGTTCCTAAGGACAAATAGATTTCTTCTTTCCTACCCCCTTCCCCACACTTAAACAATACAATGTCCTCATTGTAAAAAAAATCAACGAATAAGTGTAAAAAGAAAAAGAGAAAGGAAGAAAAAGAACTCGCCCATATAGATGTCGAGATTCCGTGAAAGGAGACAGAAGTGGAAAGAATGTACGGTTGTGAAAGCATAACATCCTCAAAAAATCTTCGTATCTCTCCGTTGAAAATTCAAAATTTCGGCATTACTTCCACTAAAATTAGCGATATTCTAAAAGGAAAAGACACACACACAAAATTATTAAACACCATAAATTCAAAGTACGTAAGAATTCCATTACACAAGTTCAAACAATAATGCGTAAACGATAAAAATAAAATAAGAAAAATAGTTCACGCAAACAATCCAACATTTCATAAGAACCACAAAGTCACATATCACCAGCCAGATGGCCAATATGACCGCTGGCGCTCCTGCTCGGCTCGCTGCTGCTCCTCTTCCTGCTGGCGCTGATACTCGGTAGAGGGAGGATAGTAAGGGGCAGACCACAGATGGTGGTGATCAGGAAGTGTCGAGGATGAAGAAGGCATGTCCTGATCCATAGGAGCTGTATCTCCAAATGTGTGAAAGGACCCATCGTACGCCTAATAACTAATCCCAGCACGCTGATGATACTGATACACCATCTCGTCCTGATATCGGCCTCGACTCTCAAACTCGGTCTGTAGGTGCCCAAGCTGGTTACTAACCATGCTGATGTTGGAGTTAAGATCGTAGTAACGATCCTCCATACGGTTGGCAAAAGTATCCAACCTAGTCGACATCTGGCCCATGTAAGACGTCAACGCAGCAATCTGAGCATTGAGATCCATTTCCTGGACCGGTGGTATATCCTCATCATCCGGCTCCTCCACAACTCTACTGCTACTAGCTGCACCAGCCCGTTTAATCTCGGCCCATCGGTAAGTCACATAATTCCCTGGTGCTGTAAATTTAACCACTATACCCACTGATTTAAACCAAGTTGCCCCCAAGAGTCGCATCCCTGGTGCCAAAACAGTACAACGATCAAATCCCGCGCCACAGAACCCTAAATTGTCACCAAGAACAGTGACGAAGTGCCCCCCTCGAACAACACTACCGGGCCGCGCTCCCTTAAGCGCCTGAGCCATCCATCGAGCCAAGATATAAGGCACATTTACGACCCGTTTCTGCACAATACAACCGAGGATATACATCTCGTACTTATGGGCCTTCTCGATCCCAGATTTTCGGCCAATCACGAACAAACATACCATCACAAAAATAGCCCGAACCTTCGGGTCACGAATATGGGTATACGACGGTGCACGTTCCCCTGTTAAAATACCATTAGCGATCGTGGACCACATGGCCGCATACTCTGAGTAATAGGGAGTTGTAATCCCGGCTGCCATGAAATCATCGAAGTCGGGGTGCGCCAAATCGGCCTCATCAAATAAACCTAGAGCTTCCCCAAATTCAGTAAGAGTCAACTTCCGAAATTCACCCCCTAATAGAAAAGAAACCGTCTTTGCTTTCGGATCGGGGTTAGGATGAGCAAACGCAAAAGAACTGTAGAACTCATATGTTGCTTCAATGTAAATAGGCTCATCGATGTGAAATAACCTCTCCCACACTCGAGATGTGAACGTTCCATAATTGACTTCGAGCATATCCTCCAGCTCGGCAGCCCCCGATTCAAAATGAGAGTCATGTGGAATTACGGTGTTTAGAAACTCCCAATCAATGGCTGAAGGAGCAAAAACTGGGTAATTTTGCATTGCAGTCAATTTATCCTGAATCTCTGTTCGCTTTCGTTGACTAACGCCAGTAATGCGCCTATTCGTGACTTGCAAGTAGGGATGAGTAGGATCAAAGTTCGGTACATGAGATGGAATCTCGAATGGGGCAGCATCTTCGGCCATATTCTGCACAAAACAAATTAAAACAACCATATTAGTAAGTTAGAACAGCGTGGAAAAGCAGAAAGTCGCAAAAACAGGCCGAAACAATTTTTTTTTTCCAAACAGCGAGGTTGGGCCGCCGGCTGGCCAACTTTAGCCGCCGGCTAAATGCCAAAGTCAGTAGTTGTTTTGCTGTTATTTGCTCGAAAATGCAGTAAATTGGACAGCTTTCAAACCACAATTCAATACAAAGAATTTAACAGATCAAATTTGCTGCCTTGCTAAACCACATCATGAAGCTAACAATCCCAATTCAAAGGTCAAACAACTAAATCCTAAGAAGAATTCAATTTTCCACCCAAACTTCACTTAAACATACAAATTTTGTCAATTAAAACATAGAAATTTGATTTTAAAACTCAATGTAACCAACAATCAGTGACAAAGATTAAACCTATTAACTAATTGTATCATTACTAAGTCACAAATTTCTACCAAAACCCCCAATTTTTTCAATTACTCCTAGAACAAAATTTAACCATGGAAATCGAATATTGAACAAAGCATAAGCATACAAATCATCTAACGAATGAATCCTAGCAATTATTTGTAAAATTGAGCAAGAAAAATTTCGGATTAGAAAACCCCCAATTCGTGTTCTTCATGAAAAATCAAAGAAAAACAATAAAGAGGAGTGTAGAAATCATACCTTGGTGTTTGAATTAGGAATGGAAACTGAAAAATTGAAGAAATTGAACGAAAAATTCGATGGTGCAATAGCAGCCGCCGGTTGGTGTGTGTGAAGATAAGTGTGTGTGTGACTTGTGAAAAAAAAACGACTTATATATTTTTTTCAAAACTATTTCAGCCGTCGGCTGAAAAGTTCTGTTCGCCAAAAATTTGTTTTTTCGTTCAGTGGTTTAACACAATCTAACCTGGTTGCCGACACGTCTAATACCTCTCATATGATGAACTAAGTGATCCTGAAACAAAAATTCAAAGATTAAAAGAGAAAAACACGTAGTGTACATATATTTTTGGTTTTTTGTTGTTTTTTTATATATTTTTGTATTTTTTTGTTGTTTTTCTGATTTTTTTGTATTTGTTTTTTTGAACAAAGTGAAATAAAAGGAAAAGAAGCGGGTTGTCTCCCGTAAGCGCTATTTGTTTAATGAAGAGTCGTTAAGCTCGACTCAAACCACGTTTGTTAACCGTCACGTTCATGGAGATCGAGCTCCTCGTCGTCTCCAAACAAGTCAAACTGGTTGTCACGTCCATCGGCAAAATATCTCTTCAATCTGTGCCCATTCACCTTAAAACTCTAGCCCTTTTCGTTGGCAATCTCCACCGTACCGTAAGGGAATACATCCAGGAAGATATATGGTCCCGACCACCTTGACCGTAATTTCCCCGGAAATAACTTCAATCTGGAATTGTAGAGTAGAACCATATCGCCGTCGATGAAATTTCTATTCGTCTTGATACGATTGTCGTGCCATTTCTTGGTCCGTTCCTTGTAAAATACCGAATTCTCATAAGCATTCATGCGCAACTCGTCCAATTCTTGTATTTGGTGGAACCTGTTCTTCCCTGCCGGTATCATTTCCAAATTCGCAGCTTTCAAAGCCCAATAGGCCTTGTGCTCAATTTCAACGGGTAAGTGACATGCTTTACCATAAATTAAACGATAAGGAGTACAACCAATCGGAGTTTTAAATGCAGTCCTATGCGCCCAAAGAGTATCGTCTAACTTATCGGATCAATCCTTACGATTTGCACCGACCGACCTTTCCAAAATGCGCTTCAAGCCGCGGTTAGTAACCTCGACTTGTCCGCTTGTTTGGGGGTGATAAGCTGTTGAAAACCTATGGTTTACACCATATCTTTTCAACACCTTCTCAAGTTGGGCGTTACAAAAATGTGTACCTCTATCACTAATTAAAGCTTTAGGGGTACCAAATCGGGAAAATAATTGCTTTAGGAAATTGACGACGACTCGCGCATCGTTTGTGGGTAAAGCTTTTGCTTCGGCTCCTCGAGTGATAGCTGGGTTGGGAATGTCTGTTGCAACATTCGGGGTAAGAGCATAGTACTCCTCCAAGGTGATCTGATCGATGTTGACTGCCATTTCGTTTTCTGATTCTTCGGATGAATCAGAATCTGTTACGGGAATTGGTTTTTCTTCTTCTTGATCAGAAAATATCTTGTTATCCTCTTCAGAAGATGGCATAAACTCAGATTCGAAACCTTCGTTTTGGTGAACTTTAAAACTTGTGATGGGTTGAACTATTGGGGAAAACAATCGGCGTCGAACACGAAAAACTTTCTCCGGATCTTCGAATGGTTCTACAAGATTTGGATTTGAACTCCGGGTCATGCAAAACCTGTAAGAACAGAAGAGAATATGTCAGTAGCACGTGATAACTGAAAACTAAACAAACCAAACAATTAAAACTACAATTAAATGAAAATTAACAAACAGCTGCTAATCAGCCGGCGGCTGGATATATTCAACCGGCGGCTGGGTATATTCACCCATCGGTTGCTTCTCTTCAACCGGCGGTTGACTATCTCTGTTTGTAACTTTTCTGAAAAATTGTAATCTTAAAAATTCGATTAGTCCAATTAACAATTATCACGTAATAAACAGTAAAATTAACTTCCAGAAAGATAAATCTTTCCAAAAGGATCGAATAACTACAAATTCAAAATTACGAATAAAAATAGCTACCGTTCCCCGGCAGCGGCGCCAAAAACTTGATGTGTATTTTATAACATAAAATTATTTAAAGTTTAGAAAAGGATTTTACTAAAGTGGACTAACACACAATACATGCAGTGTACCTGATCGTACGATAATATAGAATTTAGTAAGTCCGGATCGAACTCAGGGAACGTGTATTTATATTCGTTATCTTAAATTATATAATTAAACTAATAAAAACAAGTAAATAAAGCAATTAAAATATGGGGGACGTTTTAGTTCTGTGAGAACATATTTCAGAAAAATAAATAACTAAAATAAAATAGCAATTAATTTAACTAAATGGAATTGCGGATGAAAAGATGTATCAAAAAGACTTTAAGATTTGATCAGATATTAAAAAGCAGTGATTACTTGGAATTACGTTTAACTTGAATCATGGATAATAAGAATATGTTTAATTGGTTTAACTATGAATTCTATAATAATT
Organism: Senecio squalidus; assembly: GCA_910822075.1. Taxonomy (NCBI): domain Eukaryota; kingdom Viridiplantae; phylum Streptophyta; class Magnoliopsida; order Asterales; family Asteraceae; genus Senecio; species Senecio squalidus. The sequence continues at coordinate 37,726,317 of CAJVGC010000432.1, forward strand.
AGACTTCCTATTAGAGTTATCTAATCCTACAATTTTAGAGAAAGATCATACGAACGATCGTACATCAAGAGTTATCTTAGATTATCCACTCTAAATTGTGCTTTAATGTCACTATTATTAACAATTTAATCTGTCGACTACGAATTAACAAAAGTCTCAATTATTCAATTTTGATATAATTGTCATGTTCATTCAATTCATTCGATTACTATTATTCTTAGCATGTCTCAATTAAGTCTCAAGTTACAATTATCTAACGAATTATATAATTGTAAATAACTAATATACCTATATGAACGTTAGTTATGGTATAAATTCATCAATAATTATATAATTGTGACAAAATAACATAAGAATCTTTAAAAAAAAAACATTGTATCAAGAAAATTAAGAATCAAGTGCAAACCAATAAAAGCAAACTTCAAACACGATTAAAAGACTTTAACTGAGGCTTCCAACGTGATCAAAAGCTTCAGATCTCTCCTTGCAGCTCTTCAGGTCGAATGTGGGATGAAAGTTTGGGAAAAGATGTCTCCAATTCGTAACCTAGCAGCCCTTTAAATAAGCTTCTGAACCGCCATATTCAGCCGGCGGCTGGAAGACACGGGTGGAAAAGTTTCTTCCGCAGCACGTTACGAACATTTTTGTGACTTTAATCCAGCCGGCGGCTAAGGAATTTCAGCCGTCGGCTGGTTCTTCAGAATTTCACCGTTCTTGCTCGTTTGTATCCGTTCTGAGTCGGTTTCAGCTCCTTTTCGCTCCATGATCCAAATTCAACTCTAATCTGCATTTCTAACTGAAAACATACCAGATCATAACAAAAGTTGCAGAAAACTAGAGTAAAAATGAGAAATATGATTAATAAAATGTCGTTTATTTTAAGCATATCAACATGCTACAAACCAACTACTCCATGTGGAAAGTTGTGAAGAATGGTGCAAATATGGTCCATTACCTGGAATAGATCTCAAAAACAAAGGAGCAGAAGGTTCATCTCATCCAATTACTGAACAAGAAAGAAGAGATACTCATAACGAATGTCAAGCATTGAGTACTCTACTTATTGCTATTCCTAGTGAGTATCAACATCAGTTCGAAACTATACTGATGCTAAACTGCTATGTGAGGCCTTAGAGAAAAGATTTGGTGGAACAACTAGCACAAGGAGGAATCAAAAGGATCTGTTAAAGCAACAGTTTGAGAACTTCGCGGCTGTGAAGGGTGAAACTCTATTTCAAACTTTTGACAGATTCAACAAACTGATGGGTGAATTTTCTAGCATGGGAGTTAATAATGCTCAAGATGACATCAATAGAAAGTTTCTTAGAGCTTTTGGAGAAGAATGGACGATGTACACAGTCAGTTATAGACAAGGAAACACTCTTGACACTATGGAGATTTACGAGCTATACAATGAGCTACATGTGTTTGAACCTGAAATTAAAAGACCAACAAGTTACTCAACACAGAATGCGACTTTTGTTTCTACTGATGGTTTCTTATTACTAAGGAATCAAAAGGAAACCACAATGATGAAAGTGTTAGGGAAGCTTTCTTCGCTACTCATGGAAATTATGGACTAGTAATTGAAGACTTGGAGCAAGCGAATGTTGATGATCTGGAGGAGATGGACTTAAAGTGGCAATTTGCTATGCTCAGTGTGAGAACAAGGAGGTTCATTCAACGAACGGTAAGAAACAACTTTGCAGTTAGAAAAGGTGACAAGATTGGATTTAATAAGAGCAAAGTGAGGTGCTTTGACTGAAAGAAGGTTGGACACTTTGCCAGGGAATGTCCAAAAAGCCAAGATGACCAACAGAAGCAGCCAACTCAGCACAACTCAGCTGGATCAAACAACAATTATCAAGGGAGAACATCCAATTCAACTTCATTAGTTACTCAGGATGGATTGGGATTTGACTGGAGCTTTCAAGCCAATGAAGAAACCACAAATCAAGCTCTCATGGCAGACATTGTTAAAGACGACATTCCAACTGAGGTACTTACTGAACTCTGTACTCCTGCATGTATTAAACAGGTTAGGGATTATAGAGAACATAATAAACTTGTGTGTGAATCTTTACATAAGTTAGAAGAAAGGAGAAGAGAATTGTCCACAGTAATTACTAGTTATGAACAACAAGTGAAAGCCTATATTAAAAATGAAACGAAATATCAAGAAGATCTAGCAATTGTTAAGTGGGAAAGGGATAATGCTCTAGCTAAGTAATCAAAGCAGAGGAACATGTTAAGGAGATTAAGATAGAAAATGATCAAATTAAGTTTAGTATCAAGAAGTATGAAAATGCTTCAAAAACAGTTGATCAAATTCTTAATTCTAAAGTACATGGGAACACAAAACATGGGATTGGGTACAATAGTGTGTCGCTACCATTTAATAACAATTATATTCCTCCTAGGGCAGAGTCTAGTGAAGAACTAAGTGAGAAAGAAATTGAAATCAATACACATGCTAATGTAGACCCCATGAAAAGTAAAATATTGTTGACCAAAACTAGAATCAATGAACAAAATGTCAAACAGGTGAAAATAAGTGATTCTGAGTCTATCCAAAGTCCCACTTTTCAAAAAGGTCAAAGTTCCAATTATCAAAAAAATCTCAAAAACATACCAGAATTTTATAGGGAAAGAAACTGGCATTATATTGGTCAAAAGCAACAGGTGAAAACCTGCAAGTGTATGTGTCAAAAGGAAAGTTCACCACCGGTGAGGGGTAATGTGAGAAACTGGAGTCAAGGTCACTCAAAAAAGAGGACAAAACGTTTTTAAAAGTTGTGATGTGTATGGAAAGAATAATCATCTGACTGTGGACTGTTTCTATAATAAAAATTATCGTAATGGAATTGGATTTAATAGAAACGGACCAAACATGAACACAACACCTCGATTTGGTAGGTCAGCTCAAAAATTTGTGAGCTAAAAGAACGTGAATGAAAAGAAGCAAAAACAAAATTTTCAAAATACTACTGCTAGAAGAAACTAATGGAGAGTCACCAGTAGTAACTCTACGAGTAGAAACTACAGGAACTTCACCAGTAGTAATACTGACAGTAGTAACTCTTCAAATGCACAAACTAAGAATTCTGCATATCACTTCAAAAGTTTTGACTATGTGAATGAAAAAGGTAAACCCAAAACCACTGTGGCGTGGGTTCCTAAAAGAAACTAACCTCTTATTCATGTGCAGAGCAAGCCAGGTGTCAAGAAAGGAGAGATGTGGCATGTGGACAGTGGCTGCTCTAGACACATGAAAGGCAACAAGATGCAGCTCAAAGATTACGTTGAATATGATGGTGGCTATGTTGCATATGGGGGAAATCCAAGAGGTGGGAGAATTACAGGAAATGGTACAATCAGTAATGGTACAATTACGTTTGGAAACGTTCTCTTTGTTCAAGAATTAAATGATAATCTGGTTAGTGTCTCTCAAGTTTGTGATAAAGAGAACAGAGTACTTTTTACTAAAACTGAGTGTATCATTCTTGATCCTAAGTTTGAAGTAGTTGACGAAAGTATGATTCTACTAAGAACACCTAGGAAAAAGAATGTTTACTGTTTAGACATGGGTCAGAAAAATTCTGAAAATAAAGAAAATTGTTTTATTTCAAAAGCGTCACTGGACGAATCATCTTTATGGCACATAAGAATGTGCCATATGAATTTCAAAAACATGAATAAATTGGTGAAAAATGGGTTGGTCGGGGTTTACCACAAAAAGAATTTACATGCAATGATCACTGTGTAGCTTGTCTTAAGAGTAAACAACATAAATCATTTCATAAAATCAAAGACACCAACTCAAATCTGTCAAGTTTGCACTTACTGCACATGGATATTTTTGGTCCAACTCATGTTATGAGGCTAGGAAAGAAGTATTACTGTTAAGTTATTACTGATTAGTTTAAAATATATACTTGGGTTTTCTTTCTTGGTACTAAAGATGAAACAGGTGATCATTTACGATCTTTCATAATACGAATTGAAAACAAGACAGAGAAGAAGGTGAAGATCATTTGCTGTGACAATGGAACTGAGTTCAAAAATCAATAGATGGATGAGTTCTGCACATCAAAGGGAATTGAACGACAGTACAGTGCTCCAAGAACTCCTCAGCAAAATGGAGTGTCAGAACGAAGAAACAGATCCCTTATCGAAGCAACAAGGTCCATGCTTGCAGACTCCAAACTTCCCATTACATTCTGGGCAGAAGTTGTGAACACTGCCTGCTATGTCCAGAACAGGGTATTGATTGTCAAATCTCAAACAAAGACCCCTTGTGAGCTCTTTCATGAGAGAAAGCCATTCATAAGCTTCTTTAAACCATTTGGGTGTCCTTGTACAATCTTAAACACTAAAGAATATCTGGGAAAGTTTGATAGCAAAGTCACTGAAGGTTTCTTCGTCGGATACCTAACTCAGCGCAAAGCATACAGAGTTTACAATATAAAGACAAGAATTGTGGAGGAGAGCACAAATGTGTCATTTAACGAGAGGACTCTGAATGCTACAGGAGAAGGACCGGATTGGTTATTCAATATTGACGAACTAACCAAATCTTTGAATGCTTATTTTATAGGTCAAAGATCAAGAGAATGTGGAAGTGGTGTTAATACGGGTGATTCTGTTAATACTGGTGAACCAGTTAATATGGGGGAACCAGTTAATACTGGTTGATCAGTTAAAACTGGTCCAACAGTTAATACTGGTTCCTCAGTTAAAACTGGTCCACCAGTTAATACGGGTCATCCAGTTTCTACTAGCTCAACAGTTAAAACTGGTCAATCACATTCTACTGCTCCATCTGCTCAACATGATAAATTCATTTACTTTCCATACATCACCATTGATCCTCCGGAAGTGAATCGGCCCAAAAACTTCGAAGCTGCGAGCCATTTAGATGTCAATGCTGATGATGGTGATTCGAGCGGTACCAAAGAAGATGAGGTTCACCTTACAGACGTCGATGACCTCACTACCAGTACAAATCCAGAAGAGACTGTTCCATCACAACAAGAAGAGATTGTTCCATCTCCACAATCTCTTCCCAATGACCTTCCTGATCAGAACGATTCAAACTTAGATGAGGAGATTACTGAAGACCCATATCAAACACAGAGAATCAACAAGAACCATCAGTTGGAACAAATTATTGGTGATCTACACTTAACAGTACAAACAAGGAAAAAGCTTCACCAAAGTTTCAATTAGTGTCTGTTTGTATGCTTCCTCTCTCAATTATCTCCAAAGAAGATAGAGCAAGCAATCAGAGACCCTAGTTGGGTCGAGGGAATGCAAGAGGAGTTACTACAGTTCAACTTACAGGAAGTTTGGAATCTTGTTGTGCTACCTAGAGGAAGGAGAGTGATTGGTACAAAGTGGATCTTCAAGAATAAAACAGATGAAAGAGGGATTGTAATCAAGAACAAAGCACGGTTGGTAGCACAGGGGTACACATAGGAAGAAGGAGTTGACAATGATGAGGTCTTTGCTCCAGTAGCGAGAATTGAAGCCATTCGAATAGTCTTGGCGTTTGATTCTTTTAAAGGATTTAAAGTGTACCAAATGGAAGTCAAGAGTGACTTTCTTTATGGCAAAGCTGAAGAGGAGGTCTATGTGTGTCAACCTCCAGGTTTTGAAGACCCTGAACACCCAGATATGGTATACAGATTAGATAAAGCTTTATATGGTCTTCATAAAGCTCCACGGGCTTGGTATGATACTCTCTTTGTTTACCTACTTAATCATCAATTCAAAAGGGGGCAATTGACAAGACGTTGTTTATCAAGACGGTTGGTAGTGATATTATGCTAGTGCAACTCTATGTCGACGACATTATCTTTGGCTCTACCAATGACAAGTTGTATAGAGACTTTGAGCAAATCATGCATAAGAAGTTTAAGATGAGTTCTATGGGAGAACTGATTTTCTTCCTTGGTCTTCAAGTGAAGAAAAGTTCTACTAGTATTTTCATTCATCAATCGAAGTATGTCAAAGATATTTTCATTCATCTAGAGGCCGATTCTGAGGGGGAGGATGTGGATGAGCATCTCAACAGTTGGTTCGTTGATGTACTTAACCGCGTCTCGTCCAGACATCATGTATAGCGTGTGTGTGTGTGTGTGTGCACGTTATCAGACTCGTCCCAATATATCACATTTGACTGCAGTGAAGAGAATCTTCAGATATTTGAAGGCCAAGCCAAATCTGGGGTTGTGGTACCCAATAGATTCTCCCTTTGAGCTCATATCATATATAGAGAGTTATTATAGAGGAGAAAATTTGGACAGAAAGTCAACGTCGGGAGGATGTCAATTCTTTGGATCACGCCTAATATCCTGGCAATGCAAGAAACAAACGAATGTGTCCACTTCATCAAAGGAAGCAAAATATGTTGCGGCATCAAGCTCCTGTGCTCAAGTGTTATGGATTCAGAATCAAATGATGGACTATGCTATCTCTTTCTTACACACTCCTACTTTCATTGATAATAAGAGTACCATCAGTATAGTCAATAATCCTGTCAAACACTCTAAAACAAAACACACTGAAATTCGTTTTCATTTTATAAGAGACTGCAATGAAAAGAAACTTATTCAGGTGGTCAAAGTACATACTGATAATCAATTTGCAGATCTATTCACGAAAGCATTTGACGTGGGCAGATTTACATTTGTGATCAACAGTATCGGAATGATTAAACCTGCTTAAAATTTGCTTGTTAAAATAACGAATTTGATTAATCTTGTCATATCTTTTGTGTTTGAAAAGTTAATACTGGTAGTTTCAACTGTTAGGAGTTAATAATGGTATGTGTTATTTGTGTTAATAGTACTGGTAGTCGTCACCTATAGTGTTTATACTGGTGGTTAAGACCGGTAAAGTTTATACTGGTAACAGTTATACTGGCGCCAGTTTCTACTGGTCTATATTTTTAAACAGTTATTACTGATGTTTTCTACTGGTAGCCGTTACTACTGCCAGTTATTATTATTTGGCGGAAGTTTCTACTGCCAGTGGAAAAGTGGTTGTTTGTTTCTAATGCAGGGGATAATTTAGTACAAATTGAGGAGCCAAACGAAAAATTTAATTCCATTCAAATTGAAATTTTGCTCCTCTCACTAAAAACCCTCTGTCGAAGGAAACCTATTTCGAAAGAAACCCTCTCATCTTCCGCAAACCCTAATCGATCATTCTCAACGGCTAATCATTCCTAAAATCAATCGCGAATCAACAAGAACTGGCTTTCGGCGTCTCTCACAACATCGTTGCTGATTTAACCCTCCACAAAGAGGCCGCCGATTTTCACCAAATCATCAAATTCCTAAGAAAATCCTACATTCGTTATGCTTTAGCGGTAAACCCAGAGGTTAATGAAAAGCACATCCGTGAGTTCTAGAACACAACGATTCTTGAAAACATTGATGGTCAAGAACAAATTAAAGTTGTTATTGAAGAGAAGGAAGTGATAGTAACAGAGGCCAACATCCGTTCTCATCTTGAACTTCCGGATGCGTCAGGTATTACATCTATTCATAGCGATGAACTCTTTAGGATTTTTGAAAGAATGGGTTATGAGGGAAGCCTATCTAAATTCACTTTTCAAAAGGCTCTTCTCTCTCCCCAATGGAGGAACCTGGTACATGTTTTACAACAGTGTATCTCCAAAAAGAGGTACACCTGGAATGAGTTTAACACCACCATTTGTACTGCTATGGTGTGTCTAGCTACTGGAAGGGTGTACAATTTTTCGAATATGATTTTTACTGACCTAAAGTGGAATCTTGCTCATGTGGAAAACAAATTTTTAATGTATCCACGCTTTTTACAAATCATTCTAAACAAAGAGCTTGATAATTTGTCCACTGAGGGTGAATTCCTTCTCATGGATGCTCATTCCAAGAAAACCTTTTCTAATATGAGGAGGACTGTAAAGAAATTTTCTGGTAAGGTGACACCTCTGTTCTCAACAATGGTGTTTGCCCACGTTTCAACTGGTGAAGGTCCAAGTAACCCACTTGAGTCCAAACCCACACCACCTGTTTCTACCACTGATCTTGTCATTGAACAACAAGAGAAGAGTGCCTTTGATGCACCATCTCACTCAACACAGAGTACACCTCAGAAGGAGTACGCCCCCAAGGCCAAGAGGGGTCCTTCACCTCTTGGACCTAAAACTAAACCATCTAAACCTATTACTAAACCTATAAAGAAGGTGGTCCATAAGGAGGGGGAAACCATGTTGAAAGGGCTCATACTACTACTGCACCACCTCGTGGTGCACTAGACAGTAAGAAAGGTATTAAGACCCAATCAACGACAATTCTTAAAGATGATGATTTTTTGAAGTCATCATCAAGAGGACCCAGGCGCCAAGGATCTGCCTCATGTTGGTACTCAACTGAAGGGTGGTGAGGATAGTTATCACTACACAAACTTGGAAATGATGGAAATGTGCCAAAAATTCATTATGAAGGTGGATGGTCAGGAGGAGGAGATTAAAAGACTCAAGAAATTGGTGTCTCGGTTGGTGTAGGAGGTGAAGCTTTACAGAATATCATTAAAGAAGCATGTTAAAGTTGCACAGAAAGGAAGAAAGAAGGTTGACAAGAAAGGTAAGAAGGGTGGTCCAAAGTCCAAATTGCCCACTCCTTCCAGTTCAAGCTCCAGCTCCTGCATGATGAGAATGCTGCCAATAAGGGGGAGAAAGTTGAAAAGAAAACAGAAAAGGAGGAACAAAACCAAAGAGAATAGGAGGTAGAGAAAGAGGTCTCTATTTTCAATGAGTCTGGGAATGTTGATGTTGAAATAGAGATGGAGAAAGAAGAGGAAGTGGGAATTAAAAATGATGATAAGGAGGTTGAAAAGGAAGAAAAAGTGATCACTGATGCAGATTTTGAATAGTCTGATCATGAAGAAAGTGAGATTAAACGGGGATAATTGATAAGGAAGAAGGTGATGGTGAAAAAAAGACTGAAACAGAACATGAAGCTCATGGTGATATGCCTTATGTTCCTTACTCTGCTTTCACAAGGTCCTCTGATTGGACAACTGAAGATCAAGAGCTGCATGATGTGATCATGAATATGGGAGAGACCGAAGCAGAGATTAAACAACCAAGGGAACGTGTGGATGAAATTTTGAATAAACCTGATCAGTCTGAGAAAGAAGATGACAAGGAAAAGGAAGAAGAAAAAGAAACAGAAAAAGATGATGTTAATACTAGTAGTAATCTTTCTACTGGTGAGAAGGAAGATGTGGTTGTTCCACCAGTTACTACTGGTGATGATGAAGAGCATGTTTCTACTGATGCTCCACCAGTTAATACTGGTAATGATAAAGAAGATTCTTCTACTGTTGAACCCCCAGTTAAAACCGGTGAGACTGAAGCTGATGTTCCTACTGGTAATCCACCAGTAGTTCCACGTATTGAAGATGATACAACATTAGCTTCTGAGCTTGAAAGATTGAAAGAGGAGAAACTAAAAGAAGAAAGATTGAAAGCTGAAGCCCTAAGAAAAGAACAAATAGCTGCTGTTGTGGCTAGACAAAGAAAAGCAGCTGAAGGAAAACCCAAAGAGAAACTAGTCGCTTTTACTACCGGTGAATCTGAGGGTACTACTGATGAATCAAATGTGCCTATTATTCCTCCACCCATTCAGTAAAGACCAATTGGATTTATTACTACCAAGAATGGAATACAAAAGGTGTTTTTAGATGATGATCCAGAATATAGAAGCAAGGGAAAAGGCAAACTGAAAGTTAAATCTAAGGAAGAATTGGAGGAAGAAGAACTTGAAAGGAAAAGGAAACTTGCTGAAGAAGGGATGAGAAAATCAATCTGATGGAGCTTGAAAAAGAAGAACAAGAGAAAGCACAAGCTGAGAAAGAAAGATTGAAAAAGATAGAGCAAGAAGATGCTATAGCTGCTCAAAGAATGGCAGATGAGAAAATTCAAGATGAAATGAAAAGATAAGCTCAAGAGAAGGCAGATGCAGAACTTGCTCAGAGGATGCTTGAAAGAGATGAAATTCTCTTACAAAAGAAGAAGATGGAGGAGGAAAGGAAAAAGAACACTGTTAAAAGGAATACAAGGAGGGCTGAAGACAAGAACAAATATACAGATTTCCATAAATCAACTGGAAAATACAGTGGGAAGCAGCTTGGTCCTATGAAGCTTGATATTGTCTTGTATCTGTACATCAAGGAAAAGAGAATTTTAAAAGCAGCTCAAGAACAAGCTAAGTTGGAAAGAGAAAGAGAAGAGTTGGAAAGGGAAAGAGCTCTCAAAGCTGCTCTTGATAGAGGATACAAGGTTGTACATTTTGGAAAGAAAAAGGAAGGTGAAAAGAAGGTGGAAAAGAAGAAGGTTCAAGAGAAGTCTATGCCTGCAAAGAAGAGGAGAATTGATCAAGGTAGTGATATTCCTACTGCTAAGAAGTCAAAACCAGCAGTAGAAACAGTTACTACTGGTGAAAAGAGGAAGGCAAGCACTAGTTGAACTGTTAAAGTTGGAGTGAAAAAGGCTAAAGTTGAACAGAAGAAATCTACAGAAGGAGACTCTCAGGGTAAGGAGAAGGAGAAAGATGCTGAGAAAGAAGAGGAAAAACCAAAGATTGTCCAGATCAAGAAAGAAGATATCTCTGGAAACTTCGAATTTGGTTGTGTACTTGAGATTTCAGATGATCAAGTGAATGAAGCTGCAAATAGAGTCTTTGATGACATGAAGACTCTGATCATACATACTAGAGATATTAATTGTGCTACCACATTCACAAAGATGCCCATAATTAATTGGTTTGTTGTGGTGATTGATGGGAAGAATGGGTACAAGATTTCGAGCTGATAAGAGCTTCAATGTGTACTACAGTCTTCTGGAAATCTTCAAGAATATCAGTAGAAGGGACTTGGTTGATTTATTCCTCATTGGCAGCAAGAAGTATTCAAATGGCCAAGGTATAGTTCTAGATTTTAATGATCTATTTATGATAGTACTAGAGCTTATTTTTTAGCCTGAGAATGTCCCTGAGAAGCTATCAAGATTTACTCCAATACTTGAATGGATACATTACGAAAGTTGTGGAGTTTATTCTTTGAGCAGAAGTGATGGATCAACATAGTATTTCTTGGTAGAGAAGAAGTACAAGCACGGCATCAACATTATGATCAACATGCTTAACGTGAAGTTGAAGGCATATCAAGAATCAAATGAAGCAGTTCAACTCTTTTGGAAGATCAGGTGCCAGCTGACAGATCATAGAAACTCAATGTAGAAGGTTTAAGGTTTTGGCAGCATTCTCCAGTTATGATATGAAGAAACTTATGCTTATAAGTGAACGAAAAAAGTTTAGGGGGAGATTGTTGGGTTTTAATGATCAATATTGGCGAAGTTTGTTAGTACTGGTCGTCAAGATTATTAGTACTGGTGAGTAATAATACTGGTGACTATGGTTTCTACTAGTAATCATGTATTGAAGAATACTATGCTCATACTATTACTACTGCTGATTACTACTGGTTAAATTGTTACTAATGCTGCAGCATGGATTGCATGGATGAGTTTCTCCTGGCGCGCATTACTACTGCTTATTAGATATATTTTGTTAGCGCATTGTAAGGGGATAATTATGGAACAAATATTGATAATTATCTTTGTAGATTTCATTAGAGTTTTAACCCGATTATGTTTAGGGTTTTGTCCTCAAGGTCTATAAATATAGATCCCTGTGTCGTTGTAAACACACGTCTGTTAAGATACATTATTCATAATAGATTGAGGTTGTTGGTGGAATTTTGGTGTTCTTAATTGTTAACGTTTATTCATTCATATTCTTATAAACTGTTAATCAATTAACCCTAGTTAATAATAAAGTGTTGATCCGCTGCAACTTCTTTGATAGATCTAGATCTACACGTTTGTTTATTCAAACCTAGTTCGACAGATCCTAACAAGAACTAGGAGAGAAAACTTGGAAGTTGTTTTTGAACTTGGTGTGCATCATTTTAGTGGGTTTCTGCTGATTTATAGGCCTTTGGACGAGACAGGAAGTCTGCAAGGACGTTTTCTGTTCCCTTGATATGTTTTAATGTGACCTTCCACTGTGAGAACCAATTCGCCCATCTTAAAAGTTGTGCATGAGGGAGCATCTTTCTTTTGAACTGTAGCATACGTGGAAAGGAAGACATATCCATTTCAACCAAGAACTGATGTCCTATTAGATGAAATTTGAACTTCTCAATTCCCCATTTGACTGCAAGGATTTCTTTGAATGTGGGGTGATAATGTTGTTCAGATGCTTTAAATGTGCCACTCTTATAGCCACAAATGTGTCTTTTATTATTATTATCTTGAACAAGTAGGACAGCTCCCCAGCACTCATCACTTGTATCTGTTTGTAAGATAATTTTTTCTGAGGAGGCGAGAATCTTTAGTGGAGGCATCTGTTCAGGTAGGCTCTTAATAGCTTTCACCGCTTCAGTTTGTCTTGACGTCCACTGTGGGGGATTCTTTTTTAACATGGGGAACAACAAGGCAGTGTCATGTGACCATTTGGGCAAAAAATCCTCCATATAGTTGACTAACCCAAGAAATGTTGGATCATTTTTTGTGAAGATAATTCATCCGGGAACTTTAGCAACTATTGGGCCACATGTGGTTGAGGTTGGTATTTTCCATCAGAGATCTCCATGCCGAGAAACTAGATTGTGGTTACCCCAACTTCCATCTTCTTTTCAGATAACATAATCCCATATTTTGTGACTAGAGCATGAAACTTTGAAAGTAACTCTGCATGAGATTGTTCGTCTATGGAATACAGAAGAATGTCATCAATGTAGACTAGTGTGTTGGAGAGGATTGGCTCGAAAATGGTTATCAATGCCTTTTGGAAAGCTGATGAAGCATTTTTTAAACCAAACAGCATGACTTTCCACTGATAATGATGATCGGGGATGCAAAAGACTGTTTTCGGTCTATCCTCAGGCTTAATTCCTAGTTTCCAGGGACCTGATTTGAGATCAAACTTGGAGAGAACTTTGGCATCCGCCAAGTGTTGAAATAATGACTTCTTTTGCGGGAGTGGAAATTTATCATCAGCCAAAAAATGGTTTAGAGGCTGATAATTTATAACCAATCTTAGTTTTCCTCGGACTTGTTCACTTCTTTTGTTGACGTAGAAAGCTTCACATGCCCATGGAGAGGTTGTATGTTCAATGATTCCTTGAGACACAAGCTGGTCGCACTCTTCTTTGGCTAGTTAGTAGTGATATGGGTTCATCCCTGGGTGACTTGCTTTTGTTGGATTCACATCTTCGTTTTGTTCAAATGGTAGTGAAACAAAGAATGAGGGATTTAACCATAAAGGTGAAGGGTGTTTTGTTAGGAATTCAGTATGGGAGGAAGCACAAGCGGTTTGGATGAGTCGTTGCTTTATATTATTGATATTGGACACGGGTGGGGTGATACTTTCTACGAAGAGGCGATGCATGGGCGTCCACGGGTTGAAAAAGCTTTTATACCGAAGACCTTCACTTGTCCACCGCAACTAGGGTAGTTTATGGAGGATATCGAATCCTATCAAGAGGTCTTTTCCATGGGAGCTTGATCCTAAGAGTCTTCTCTTAATTACATACTTTTGGAATAACCGAATAGTAATAGGGACACTTATCTTGTAAATGACAAACTTTTCTCCATTTGCGGCCATGAAGTTCTGGTGATGAGGCTTCCAATAATGATCTGGGAGGATAGCGGGATTTAAGATAGACACTGAGGAACCGGTATCAAAGAATGCAATAGCCGGAATAGGCTTTGCATATGCGTATGTAAGGAGGTGGATCTTGGCTAGTGGTAATGGTGGGTCTTCTTGTACTGGAAACACGTGCGGTATTGGGTTGATCATATGGATACCAAAATCAGAATCATTATCGTCATCTGAATTAGTATCATCATCAGATGAAAAATCTGAGTAGGCAATCATGCACAAGACTGAGTCACCGGGTTCATCATCTAGAGAATAGATTGACTCTAGATCAGAAAGATCAACTGGTTCCACCTGGTTTAAAGCTTGGATCAATGTCTGAGACTTCTTTTTATTCGGACAATTTCTTGCAAAATGTCCTCTTCTTTCTGATGAATTTCCTCTTCTTTCTGATGAATTTCCACTTTTTATTATGTCAGAAGTTTTTCCGTGTTGCTTTTTCTTTCTGATGAATTTCCACTTCTTGTTGCTTTGTCGGGAAAAACGAGGTTTACTACAGACTCTTGAAAACCTTTTAGAGTGGAACTTCTTTTTTGTGTGAGTACAGTCACATGATGACTTATCTTTGCATATAATTTGTAGGTACTTGTTATCGCATGCTGTTCAAAGGCGCTTTCCTGTCTTTTCAAATTCAGCAAGAAACTTCTTCTGGTTGCAAAGTTTTGCCAATGCATTCAAGATCAACTGGTACAACTCGCCAAGGGTTGTCTGGGCTATCGTGACATTTCTTGCTTCTAATGCTCCATATGCTTCGTTTCCAAGGGATTCTGGAAAGGAGTTAAGAAACACATGCTTTAGATTGACATCATCTACTCCATTTAAACAGTAAAATCGTTCGAACATTCGATTATATCTTTCTTTTGGAATGAGCAACACCTCATCTTGATGAATTCTTATATTGCATGAGCCATGTATTCCCAAGGACTGCCAATAAATTCCGAGTATATATATCCTATGAATGCCTCAGGAGATATTGACTGTTGAACTTGGAGTTGGCAGTATTCGCCAAGACTTTGATACCAATCTCTAAGACGTCCTTGGATCCGTGTTACGAACCTTTTGATGACAATATCAATGGTGTAATACTGCAATTCTGCAGAGCACCAGGTTAGCATCTCTATGCTTCTTTCACGCCATTTGGATGGTGGTACATCATCAAAGGTGAAGTATTGTTTTATATCATACTTAGGGAAGTTTGTCGGTGTTGTGGCGGTTTCTTGTTATGGGTGTTCCTGGTGTTCGTCATATTCTTCAGCATCAAACTGGACCGTTGATTCAGCAATTTCTGGTTCAGCCATGAACAAATGTTCAAATGCTTCAATAGTATCAATTTCTTCATTTTATTGTCGAGGCTTGATGACTGGAGCAATAAATTAGGGGTTTTGGGGGATTTTTGTTTGGGTGAGTGAGTTTAGGAACATTGAGACAGGGTTCACCTTTTGGATCGAAAGGACATCAGGGGTTTTGTTTGAGGTGACCATTTTATCGGTGGATTGTGACACTTGGGAAGAGGTTGGCTCTTTCTTGGTAGATGGCTTAAGCCTTCTTTTTTTTGTCGCCCATATGTTTAGTGATGGAGAGGTCGTATGGGTGTGTGAAAGAGATAATGGTTGTGGATCAAATGAAACTCTGTAGGTTCTGATCAGGTTAGAGAGAGAAAGTATTGTAGAGAGAGAAAGTATGATTTATCAATTAAGCACAATCTCTTATTATTACACACACCCCACACTCCTATTTATAGGAGTTTGGGGACTTAACAAAGACTTCTCACATATTACAATTAAGCCCCTAACAACGACTACAGATACAAAGTTATGAATATTCTATTCCTAACAATTCCCCCTTATTTATAGTTGTTCAAAATATGAAGTCTTTGTCTTTAAGCATCTTCATTGTTGTTATCTTGACCGTGTAGATGCTTGATTTGATCTTCAACCGCAACTTTGGATTTCATCAGAGTAGTTTGTTGTAATCTTTGATATTTTTTTGTATCTAAAGATAAGTTGCTTGAAGAATCTTTCTTTTCTTTTGAAAGCTTGACCTTGATGTTGTATTGAACATGTCATTGATGAAGTATTCTCGAAGGTCTCGCTCTTTGAAGAAGTCTTAAGAGCCTAATCATCCAAAAACTCTTTTTGGCGAACCTTGGATGATAGTCTTAATGATCTCCTCCTTTGTCTTCGTGGTCTTCAAATTCAACTTTAGATTTCATCAGAGTAGTGTTTAAATCTTTGTATCGCGGAAAGCACACTTTGAAAGTTGACTTGAAGAATCTTTCATTTCAAACGAATTTTTTATGTAGACTTGTAGTCTTTGATTTCATGATTCCGATGTGAACATAACATTCGTTTCCTTTGACCGTTTGAACCATAAAGTGGAAATCTCCCCCTTATTTGAGTGCTCCCCCTTAGTTGAGTAGTTTCACTTTATCGTTCAACTTGTAGAAGCTTGATTGAATTTCTTTGTTTGAAGCTTCTTTTGTTTGAGCAATTATTCCAAAATCCTTGACGTTTTGATTTTTCATTTAGCTCCCCCTCAACTCATACTTGAAATCAACTATTTGAAAGTTGATGTTTTACTTCGTTGTAGCTTGATGATGAACATTCTTCTTTACTTCACGTTCTTCCCATTGCAAAACCATTTACACACGTTTTTCCCTTTGGTAAACGTTCTTCCCCCTCATGATGATTATGACTCGTTGTAATCATCATGTAAACGTGTACCCAAATAGTATTCTCAAATAGCGTCCATGAGCGTGAAAATGGGTAAGTAACTACGAGATCACTTAGATTGCTCGTTAACACAACAATCAAAATCACAAAAGAAGTCGATTGTGTGACCTACGTTCAATGTCGGAAAAGAGTTAGCATTGGTAGGATTTCCATTCGATCATTGTGAAATACCAAGATCGTTGGTACCACTACAAATGTTCCGAGCTATATCACAAAGATATGCTATTTGAAGATTCGTTCGTGTCCTAGAAAATGTTTAAAGTTTTGGCGCTAGACTCAAAAGTGCATGAAACGAAGTCGAGAAATGGAGTTGGTTTTCTCTTGTTTCAGTATCAACATTCTCCGAGTGAGAATATGATAGAAATGTGCTACTTCTCCGTGTATATTGAAACAAATTCTTGTGAAGAATTTGAGTGGCGATGAGGTATACGTGCATTGCATCACTGGGTCCATGATGTCTTTTTCAATATCGAAAAACAACACATGAAATTCGATAGAAACTTGGCTACCCAGCGATTTAATCTGCGAAGAAACGGTCTCTCATTCTTGTAACCGTATCACACACTCCTCACTCAACCTCTTATAATATTCAACTCCACCCTCATTTTGGCATTTTGAAAACAATGTTTTTGTTGATTTTGCACCTTTAACCTCCAATCCTAGACCTAAATAACCCTCACATTCGAAAGTGATTCCGTGGGGAAGTCCCTCCGGCTGTGGTTGGACTATAGGAAAAAGATATCTTGTTGAAAACGCTCAAGGTGCATCAACATTTTGCCAAACTTTTTTGAAAAACATTTCCAAAGTAACTTTGAAAGTTTGCAATATTTTTGAAAAGACGCTCCCCCTTCAACATATGCATGACAAAAACGTTTTTGGTTATGGGAAGACTTTTTCGAAAATACATTCGAATATTGCATTTCGAAAGATTTATTTGAAAAATTGTTTCGTTGAAGCTCATTTGAAAGATTTAGGAGGTAGTTCGAAAAATGATTTTATGAAATCCCCCTCAAAGTTTGATTCTCCATGTTTGATCAAACAAGTGTTTTTGAAAAGATTTGACATTTTGAAAACACTTGTTAATTACGAAACTACTACCAAACACAAATATAATACTTTGAATATGTTAGTTCTAGTCGAGATTGAAAATCCACTTCTATTGACATTCATCATATTTAAACTTGTATTTAGACCAATAAATTCGTAATTTTTCTATTTTAGAACGGGTTTCAATTTGAAATAAATGAAAGCCTAAACCAACTCAAAATATCATATAAGATAATAATACTCAAAAGTGATAGTTCTAGACGAGATTTAAAAATCCGCTACTAAACACTTCCAAAATTTACGTCTCTCAAGTGATAAACTAAGTTTGTTTGTTCGAAAAAGAATTGTACCGAAATCGTCGTGGTCCAATCCTTCTTTATATCTCGTGTAAGCACTCCATGAAGTGCGAGTCCGAAACTGAGGTATTTCGGAGTCATCTTGATGATCTACGGTTCTGCACAATCAAAACAAACTGCTTTTGGTACCCATTTCATTTTGGGTCCTTTTTGGTTAGCTATGTGCAAAGAATATGAATTCCATTTCTCCAGAAAACACTCATTTGAAGTAGTTGATATTGAAATCAGTGTGTTTGTTTTTGAAATTGGTGGAGATTTTGGAATCCATTTCTGTTTAAGGGTCGGTGATTTGATTTCATTGAAGTTCGTTGTTTAAATTTAGGAACAAAACTATTCACTTTTTGCACAGAATATTTAAAGTGTGATGGTGCAAGTTCAAATAACTCGGGTATTGAATAAGTGAACGCTTTCGATTCCTTTTTGTTCATTGGAGGACAAAGTGCTTTCTTTTCAGCATGTTTGGTTGAGTCGATTTTGGATTTCAAACTCGAAGTTTTCAAAGGTGTTGTAATAGTTCCATTAGTTTGTGATTTGGGAGAATACTTTTGATTCTATTTCGGAAAAGAATTATTACTTGGAGAAACCACATTTGAAATGTTTTTGAAGATTTACCGTTGTAAACCTTCAATGGAACTTTAACAACCTTTTTCGAATCATTTTCTCGAGTTTTAGATCTCCGTATCTCCTTATGTGAAATGCTTTGGGTTTTTGGTAAAACCGGACCATTCATTTTCCACATTGAATCAATCTTATGAGTTAAAGCTTCGATATCCTTTTCTTTTGAATGTTATGCATTTTGAAGAAATGATATCTTAGCAATAGATTGTTCATCCGAGGAGAAAGATTCCAATGAAGATTTGTCATTTGAAGTTAGAGGTTTATTAAGTGATGCTTTTTCAAAAGACACAATTTTATCTAAAAGGTTACGTTTTTCATTCTCAAAATAGTTAGTTCGACATTCCAACTCTTGTTCAAGTTCTAAAAACTGTTTTTCTAAAATAAGAGTTGGAACGTATACTTTTTGAAAAACAGTTTCTTTCAAAACATCATCGGAATGAAGTTCCTTTTCGTCATTCATTGGAAAGTAATCATCCGAAAGAGAAATTTTCCTAGTTTTGTAACTCGCATTTAATGATGTGTAATCAAAAGATAATTGCGTTTTATTCAAAAATGGTCGTTTTGCATCCTCTTGTTCTTCAATTTTTTTGGATGATCTAATGAAAGCCATTGTAACATTTGCGTTTCCCAAAGATTTTGTGTCGTAAAGACCGGGAGCATGATACATAGATTTCTTTAGATATTTTGGATTATCATGACCCAAACCTTCTTGTGGATTGAAAAATCGAAACTCTTTTGGTTTGTTTGGAAAAATGAGTTTTGTTCTCTCAAACAATTTGGCTTTGAATTTTCATTTCGATTTTCAACTTCAAGTGTTTGTGATTTTAAAGATTTAATTTCCGTTTGATAATCTTCAATTTGTTTTCTTAAAAGCATAAGATTATCGTTAGCACTTAGTGTCTCATTTCTTTGAGTATTTAACTCGTTGATTAACTCCAATTTTTCATTAAGTTCATTTGTAAGATGTTGAAGTTGAATCACACTTTAATCATATTTCCCCTCCCAAGAAGTTGCTAACTCTTTAAACTCTTTGAGTTTGGAATTGTTAAGGTTTAAAGCTTGAGTTTGAGATGTTAAAACTTGTATTTCATTTGACAGCTTAGAATTTTCATTTAAAAGATTAGCTTTTTCGTTTGAAAACCTTAAAACCAAATCGGTGTTAGTTTGCAACTTCTTTTCCAACTCAATGATCTTATCATCAAGGGTAGACCGAGATAAAGAATGTACCTCGGCGACGTTGTCCTGACGTGATGATGATACAAATTCTCGTGCACGTGTAGCAACATTTCGCTTTCGATCCAATCTTTCATGACCGTTCCAATTATTAGGAGACAATCTTTTCCCTGTGTCTTCACACAATTTCTCTAGATCCTCTAGTTTTGTCCAAGCTTGGTCCGGAGGACAATAAATTGTAAGCCCGTCGTCGTTGTCGATTGTGAGATCCACAATATTCCCGGTAAAATCTTTCTTCATAATGAAAATTTGGTGGCGAAAATCCCTTAAAAGTTTGAAGAAAACTTCTCAATGCTGAAAATTTGAAGAAAAAGCTGGATAATCTTCACCCGTGGTATCTCTCGCTTGTACAACTTTTTCCCGAAACTTGTTGAACCAATCGAGTACAATAACACCGTTGAATTCGCTTCTCAATTTCGATTCCGGAAACATAAATCTCGTATTTTTCCGATGCTTGAATCTCGTCAAAATTCGTTGCGTAAGCTTAACCGGTATCTGAAAACTGTCGAGAAAAATAAAATTCGCTCTCTTTAAAAAAGTTCTTATTTTTCGATTTCGTCTCTAACGTGAAAACGTGGAATCGTGAAACTTCACTTTTTTTTTTTTTTTTTTTTTTTGAAGTATCGGAATCCTTGTTTTCAAAAACTGATCTTGATCGTTTTATACTCTTTGTAAAAGTTTCTGTTCGTATACTAGTTCGACTTCGCGTAGATGAGTTCGTGTATGATCAATTTTTGTTCGTGTAGATGAGTTCGTGTATGATCAATTCCTATTCGTGTAGATGAGTCCGCGTATGATCATTTATGTTCGTGTAGTGAGTTCGAATAGTAAGTTCGAATAGTGAGTTCGTGTAGGTTAGTTTTCTGTTCGAGTATGACACTTAGTGTAGGATCCTAGTCGAATGCCCAAGAAATTGGTTTGAGAATCCCAGTCGAATGCCCTAGAAACACTTAGTTCGTTCACCACTTATCCTGGTCGAATGCCGAGTAACACGAATACTTGTAGATTTTACCCTTTACACGACTGCAATGATTAGACTAGAAATTCACCTTACACGAATGCACTTGTAGTTCGTGTATGTTGATATACGAGTCGAATGGTGTACTAGTCTAACACACTTAAAATCCTAGTCTAATGGACTAGTCTAACCAGTTGAAATCCTAGTCTAATGGACTAGTCTAACCAGTTGAAATCCTAGTCTAATGGACTAGTCTAACCAGTTGAAATCCTAGTCTAATGGACTAGTCTAACGTGTTGAAATACTAGTCGAATGGACTAATTCGTGTTGGTTCCAGTCGAATGAACGGGTACTTTTGAGAGTATCCCGCTCTGATACCAATTGTAGGTTCTGATCAGGTTAGAGAGTGAAAGTATTGTAGAGAGACAAAGTATGATTTATCAATTAAGCACAATCTCTTAACATTACACACACCCCACACTCCTATTTATAGGAGTGTGGGGACTTAACAAATACTTCTCACATATTACAATTAAGCCCCTAACAACGACTACAAATACAAAGTTATGAATATTCTTTTCCTAACAAACTCCTACAAAAGGTGTTGTCGGTAACCTCCACGGATCATCAATAAGAGAGTTGACTCTCTTTTGTTTATGTTGCTGCTCTAGATTTTGAAGTTGATTCTTTAAGCTCTTCATTTCAGCTTCTTTTTGGGAGATGGAGGAGGAAGGTTGGGTTGTAGGTGTGGTCTGAATAATGTGGATGATCTCTCGATGAAGCTCTTGGATTTTGAAGCGAAGCTCAATGATGATGCTCTTAAGAGATCTTACGCTTGTTGAAAGTTTCTCTTGGGTATTTGTGATCATGCTTTGTTGGGAGAGAATTTTCACAAGAATTCTGTTTTGAGCAACGGCGTTCTCACTTTGCCAATTCAAAGTAGCTTCAGCGGGACTGATTGTGTTTGGGTGTCCTGTTGGGCCAATAGTTGGGTTTTTTTTATCTTCCAATCATGTTTAGTTCGACTATCAAGATGCTCAAAGGAAGTAAGGGCTGTAAATTCATGTTCATATTCTTGTGAATAGGAACATGAAGGGTCTTTGGTTATTGGAAAAACCGGTGATGCAGCTACTTCTTTCTTTTTTGGTTGCAAGTTTTGATGGAGGATGGATAAGGCATTTTGGTTGTACAATGAAAGTTTAAGTGATGGTGTTGATGGACTGTTTGTTGGGGGTTTACGTGATGGTGGTGGTTGGCTTGACTTTTCTCTTTGGTACAAGACATAATAGTCAGATTTTCCAGAACGTTCTCCTAGAAGTCCGACTGCTGGATCGCCTTTATCATATCGTCTTTTGAGTTTTTGCTGGGAGGACTTTATTTTCTTAGGAAGATCTTCTACATCATAAATCTTTGCGGCATCATCTAGGCAACTTTCACAATTATATACATCCCACCATATGTGCTTAACTTGTTGAGGAGGCTATTGAGTTGTGGTTTGTGATGGTGTAATCATATGAATGCATGTAGATAGGACATTAGATGTCTTTGGTTGTGAGGATGACAACTTAATCTCGACCATACCAGTCTCGTGTCTGACAAATTCAAGGGCTGATGATGATCGTACCGGAGCTTTATGAATTTGTTCATAATTGGTTATCCATTTATCTGGGAGCAATTTAACGAATTCATCTCGATATAGCTGCCTTGGGACATATGTACAGGTTGGTGTTGCATTAGAGTCAACATCTATCATCAAAGCATCTCCTGCATTATCTTGTCCAGGGACCAAAATGTCTAGCGAGTGATTTTGGACTCGGTAGGCCATTTGGTAATGAAATGTAGCTTGGAACGTATTCACTTGGGGTGTACCACCAATTTGTATCTGAGCTTTGAGGGCTATGAGTAATGATGGATCATCTCGGGGCATTTTAATGTTGGGGTAAAATGTGACAAAGATTATTCTTGCTATCAGAGCGCAAGGTTATAGTGAATACCAATTTTTTAAAAATCAAACTATAACCAGTTTCTAAAACGAAAGATTTTATTTAACCAAAACGTGAAGGCATTGTTTAACTTAAATTATTCGGAGCCTGATCACCTACGAATAAGTTGGACTAAACTATGCCAGAACGGGATTGGTAAACACTAAACGAACCTTCCCGGGGAAATTCTTGAAGTCAGACCCACACAAACCTAGATGCTATACTTAAGATACTCTATGTGCTCAGCTTTTTACTAACGCTAACATGAGTCGTATCTTCGAACTAACTCGTTATCGATTTAGGGTATGACGAGAGGGAAAGAGATAGCTACGTCAGACAGCGAAACCGAACACTCTCACGAATCCCAATCGCGCTCTAGGAGTCAGAAATCGTCACCACTCGCCCTACCTTTCCTCCGTCGGGACGGTGAAGGTAGCTCACGATTCCCAACACGTCGCGCACGACAACCACTGAATCGTCACTCGAGACCTCAGATAAGTACGCCACAACCACCCCATGTGCGTGGATTGACTCCTGAAGAGATTCAGGCACTATGTAACATGTCCGTCGACCTCCGCGGATACACTCAAGTCGTGAGAGATCACTCCCATCAGATACGTGGGTTGTACACGGAAGTGCTGCGCACAAAGACAATGGCACGAAAGGCGGTTCGAGCAGCACGCAACTTGATGCTGATTAGCATAATACTAGTGTTCCTTATGGTTATATTGGTTATATTTAAAGTTTAGAGGTTGTTCTAAGATGTCTTTTGGGTTGTAAGCAGAACATATAGTTTATGAAGGATTGTAAGCGTAGTACTTTATGTTGGTTGGTTATGTACGACAATAGTCGATGATGTTGGATTTTGTAAGAACATCAAATTTTGAGCGATATATATAAAATGGACGTATTATAATTACAATTGTTGTTGTTCATGTTCTTTCTCATTATTTGATCTGAAGTGAAAAGTATCAAAACCCTAAACACGAGTTCTCTCTTGTGTAGGAAATGGCCGAACACAACGATGAGCACATTGTTCAAAGGATCAATGCCCGACTAAACGAGCCAATACCTGGCCTCATAGCCCGAATCAACGCGGGTATTCACCAGGGAGGACCGAGGGGGAACAACAATAACAATGAACAGAACAACAACCAAGGAAACAACAACCAACGACACAACAATCAGGAAAACAACAACCATGGGAATAACCAGAGGAACAACCAAGGTTGTAGCTACAAGACCTTCATATCTTGCAGGCCAAAGGAATTCCATGGCATTGAGGGCGCCATCGGACTATCGCGCTGGATCGATAGTATGGAAGTCGTGTTGAGAATCAGCCAGTGTGCTGAAAACAAGAAGGTGGAAGTCACTTCCTGCATGCTTCAGGGACGAGCCCTAACCTGGTGGAACAACCAACTTCAGGTCCAAGGTCCGGACGCTGCATACAACATGCCATGGGCAAGGTTCAAGGAACTACTAGTAATCGAGTATTGTCCTAAGGAAATCTTGAAGAAGCTCAAGAATGAACTCTGGAACCATTCTATGGTGGGAACTGACATCGACACCTACGTCACGCGATTTCACGAACTCGCAAATCTAGTACCTGAACTAGTAACCCCCAAAGACAAGCGAATTGATCACTTCATTTGGGGACTCTCACCCGAGATAAGGGGCATGGCGACAGCTACCGAGCCAGCCACGATGCAGCAGGCTGTGAGCTTGGCAAGCCGCCTAACCCAGGACTGGATAAGGAACGGAGGAGCGTCAAAGCCGGGTGCAGAGGACGCTAAGGGAAAGCGCAAGGTTGAGGACACATCGGGGAACAGAAGGGAGCGTTACAACAAGAAGGCCAAGACAATGAGAAACTATGGAGTAGCCACGACAGAGAATACCGGCTATCAGGGAAAGGCGCCAAAATGCGATAGGTGCGGTTATCACCACGGAGGTGATTGTCGGTCGTGTACCAACTGCAACCGCCTCGGACACTGGACTCGACATTGTAAGGCAATGAACGCAGGACCGCAGCAGGCGGGAAGGCAGCATAACGAATTACCTCGGCAAGCAGGGAGGCCACAGCAGAACGAGAGGCCTCGCCAGGGAGAATGTTATGAGTGCGATAGTAGGGAACACTACCGAAATGCTTGTCCTAGGTTAAACCCTGCCCGAAACCCAATCCAGAACCGCAATCAAAACCCACCGCAAAACCAAAATCAGAACAATCAGAGGGGAAACGATGGGGGACAAGGCCGTGGCAGAGCCTTTGTGATTGGTGCCGAGGAGGCAAGGAACGACCCCCGAGTGATTGCAGGTACATTTCTCCTTAACAACTATTATGCCTCAGTACTGTTTGACTCAGGCGCGGACAAAAGTTTTGTGTCCTTAGAGTTTAGGCCCCTGATTGCTTTAGAAACCGAACCCCTAAGTGAAAAATTCATTGTAGAGTACGCAAATGGTCAGGAATACAAAGCTAGTGACGTAATTAAGAATTGCACAATAACCTTAGCCGATCACTCTTTCGAAATAGACCTAATCCCTATCGAACTTAAGAGCTTCGACGTAGTAATAGGAATGGATTGGTTGACCATCCGAGACGCAAAAATATTTTGTTTAGATAAAACGATACGGATGCCATTAGGAGATGGAAACGAACTGATAGTACAAGGAGATAGACCAGGACAAACTTCGAAGCTCATATCGGTGATGAAAATGCGTAAGTACCTGAATAAGGGTTGCTTTGCATTATTAGTTAACGTAAAGGACAAACAGGCAAAAGCAGCAGACCTGAAGGATGTACCGATAGTTAGAGACTATCCGGAAGTATTTCCCAAAGAACTACCTGGACTACCACCTCAGAGGCAAGTAGAGTTTAGAATCGAGGTAATTCCTGGAGCGGCACCGGTGGCAAGGACGCCATATCGACTAGCTCCGACTGAGATGCAAGAATTATCCAATCAAGTTCAGGAATTATTGGATAAAGGATTTATCCGACCAAGCTCATCACCATGGGGAGCGCCGATTCTATTCGTAAAGAAGAAGGATGGATCGTTTCGCATGTGTATCGACTACCGCGAGTTGAACAAACTAACCGTCAAGAACCGATATCCTCTTCCACGAATCGACGACCTTTTCGACCAACTTCAAGGCGCGACCTACTTTTCAAAGATTGACTTAAGGTCCGGATATCATCAAGTGTTGGTTTCTGAAGATGATATACCGAAAACCGCATTCCGCACTAGATACGGACACTACGAGTTCCTAGTAATGCCGTTTGGACTCACGAACGCACCGACAGTATTCATGGATTTGATGAATAGAGTATGCCGACCATATCTAGACAAATTCGTCATTGTATTCATCGACGACATCTTAATCTACTCGCGCACCAAAGAAGACCACGCAAAACACTTAAAGCTGTTACTAGAATTACTCAAGGAACAACAACTCTACGCAAAGTTTTCTAAGTGCGAATTCTGGATGCGTGAAGTCAAATTTCTCGGTCACGTAGTTAATGGATCCGTAATTCACGTTGATCCATCAAAAATCGAAGCAATAGAGAACTGGAAAACTCTCAAAAGTCCGACAAGAAATCCGCCAATTTTTAGGACTGGCTGGATATTATCGGCGATTCATTCAGGATTTCTCTAAGATAGCTAAACCCCTAACAAAGCTAACGCAAAAGAACGAGAAGTTCAACTGGGGAGATGCACAGGAACAAGCCTTCAATATCCTAAAAACGAAACTGTGCAATGCTCCGATTCTAACTCTTCCTGAGGGAAACGAGGACTTCGTAGTATATTGTGACGCATCTAACCTAGGATTAGGTTGTGTATTATTGTAACGAAATAAGGTCATAGCTTACGCATCTGGACAACTTAAGAAACACGAGGTCAACTACGCTACGCACGACCTAGAATTAGGAGCGATAGTTTTTGCCCTAAAAATCTGGAGACATTACCTCTACGGAGCCAAGTGCACAGTATTCACAGACCATAGGAGTCTGCAACACATACTAGATCAGAAGCTACTCAACATGAGGCAAAGGAGATGGTTTGAACTCCTTAGCGAGTACGACTGTGATATTAAGTATCACCCTGGCAAAGCGAATGTCGTAGCAGATACCTTGAGCAGAAAGGAAAGGCAACAGACCACTCGGGTACGTGCATTATGAATCTACCTTAAACCCGATTTGAGGTCGCGTATAACAAATGCCCAACATGAGGCTTTGAAAGCGGATAACATAAAGGTCGAAATCTTGCACAAACACGACAAGGATTTTGTAAGGAAGTGCGACGATGTCTATTATTTTAAGGAACGAGCCTGAATTCCTACGACGAACGAATTAAGGAAGGCCATTATGGATGAAGCACACCGAACACGATATTCCATTCATCCAGGTTCAAGCAAGATGTATAAGGACCTCAAGGAACATTACTGGTGGCCTGGGATGAAACGAGATGTTGCCTTATACGTAGAGAAATGCCTCACTTGTGCGAAAGTGAAGGCCGAATACCAAAAGCCATCCGGATTACTAATGCAACCCGAAATTCCCGAGTGGAAATGGGAGCAACTCACAATGGACTTCATCACAAAGTTACCACGGACATCAAAGGGTAACGACATGATCTGGGTTTTAGTAGATCGACTAACGAAGTCAGCACACTTTATTCCCATCAAGGAAAGTTTTAACGTGGAAAAACTTGTCCAAATATACGTCAACGAGGTAGTGGCAAGTCACGGAAAACCCACGTCAATTATCTCGGACAGAGATAATCGCTTCACTTCCAGATTCTGGAAGGCATTCCAAGAGTCGTTTGCACTCTATTGGACTTAAGCACGGCTTATCATCCAAAGACCGATGGGCAAAGCGAGCGCACTATACAAACACTGGAGGACATGCGTTATCGACTTCGGAGGGAGTTGGGATAACCACTTGCCACTAATAGAGTTCTCATACAATAAAAGCTACCATGCTAGCATCAAATGTGCGCCATTTGAAGCTCTATACGGAAGGAAATGCCGATCTCCACTGTGTTGGTTGGAACCAGGGGATCGACAACTGATTAGCATGGATGTAGTGCAAGAAACGATTGATAAGATCACAACGATTAAGGAAAGACTTAAGACTGCGTGGAGTCGTCAAAAGAGCTACGTTGATATGCGCAGAAGGGATCTAGAATTTCAAGTCGGCGACAAAGTACTTCTAAAGGTGTCACCTTGGAAAGGTGCAATACGCCGCGGAAAACATGGAAAGCTTAGTCCGAGATATGTAGGACCATTTAAGATACTCGAAAGAATAGGCCCAGTTGCGTATCGTTTAGACCTACCGCAAGAGCTTGGCAATATGCATAACACTTTTCAAGTTTCGAGACTAAAAAAGTGCTTATCAGATGAAACACTCATTACATCTTTGGAAGAAGTACAACTAGACGAAAAGCTCCAATTTGTCGAGGAACCGATTGAAATCATAGATCGCGAAACTAAGAAACTAAGGCACAGTAAAATCCCCATAGTGAGGGTATGATGGAACGCAAAACGAGGCCCCGAATATACCTGGGAACGAGAGGATCAAATGATGCTTAAGTATCCTCATCTCTTCACTTCTCCCACATCGAATACTACAAGTTGAAATTTTGGGACGAAATTCTTTCAACGTGGGGAGAATGTGACAACCGTCTAAACTAAGGTCGAGAACGCTAACTTATAACTTCTAAGTGTTTATTTTATTCCCGATATAACTAACTTTATGTGTTACGTGGTTACGTGGACATAACTCTTAGCTAAGCTCGATATAACTCACACAAAACTCTTAAACGTAAGCTTACGTCATTTAAACCTTTAAGCGCGGATCGGGATCGGAATCATAAATCAACTTTGGAATCAATTTATGTAAGTCCTAATACCAAGAAAACACTTAATGAACTTTCCTAAGTTCATAACATAACATATTAAAGAACGCTAGTTAACGAAAAGGTCCATCGAAACAATAATACAAAAACAGCCAAAACTCAAAAATATTTACAAAACTGGTCCAGGACGCCACACAAAGGCCTTTTGCGCCGTCCTAGAGGGACCAGATTCGCAAAAATATTTGATTTTTTGCATGTCTCGTTTTTGTAAACCATCACCCAATCAAACTCGACCCTTAGCACTCAATTATTGTATGTTGCAGTACCTAAACCTCTTTTGTTATCAATCCTTCCATTTTTCATTTCATTTTCCCTTTTTGTAAACATAAAACACACACACACACATAGTCTCTCTAAAAACCTCTCAAGGAAATCACCATTTCCAGTCAAATCCAGCCATTAAAACCCATCATTCATCCGTCAAAAATCGTCATAAACATCAAAAGAAGCAAGGGGAACAAGTTGGTGTCGGTTTCAAGCTATTCTACCGATTTTCGGAGCTCAAAACTTGTCTAAACCATCATCTAAACACTTTCATCCGGTAGAAATCATTTTCCTATCTATATTTACTATTTTCATATGATGCAGGGATGATCTAACCATCAAAAATAAGTTTCTACAAAGTTTTATAACTCATTTTACACAAAAACGGGTTTTGATCGAAATAACAAAAAGATCTATAGTTTTATGGCTAAAAATGGTTTAGAAACTGTTAAAATAACATATTATGAAGTTTACACTGATTGCATGTCAAGATCTATGGTTGCATTAAACGTTTTTGCAAGAAAAATCACGAAATCCCAAAGCTGACCACCATGTGCGCCGTTCCTGGAGACCAGGACGACGCAGCGGGGCATTTTGGCCCCTGTGCGTCGTTCCTAAGGTCCAGGACGACGCACCCCTCGCTGTTTTTCCCGAAAATCATCGTTTTGGCCATTTTATGCTTGTATACACCACTGATTTTCTCGATACCTATTATATATGACTGAGTTTGGTAAAAATAAACATATTGGTAACTTGTATTGGACTATTTACACTAAGATGAACTCGTTTGATTTGATTACGTGATATATGCAATTGTGAGCGGGAAAGTGACTTTGGATTTTGGACATGAAATTTGTGCGCGGAAGCGCTGCCCAAATTTCGTTAGAAAATCCAAACCACTTCAGCGACCAAAAAGTATCTATCATAATAACAATAAAGGTAAACATTAGACTTTCGGACTAAAACAAAACGATAACCTTTTCGGACTATTTTTGGACAAATTGGACCTTGATATTTAAAGTTTAATTAAAGATTACCTATTATATTATACAATAACATAATAACACTTGAACAAAACTTGGTATTATTAGGCTTTCGGTGATTCCCGGCACACTTTCCGACCGTTCCTGCTTACGATTATCTTCGCAACCAGTGAGTTACAAACCCCTACTCTTTTTAAACGCTTTTAATACTTTTTGGGGTGAAATGCGAGTCTTAGGCTTAAACATACATTTAAGATGAAAAACGCTTTGATACTTGAATGCTAAACGAAAACTATTTGATATTCGAATGCTTTACGAAAACACTTGTATACATTGAATACTATAACGAGATGCTTATATATTTTAAAAATACTAAATCGAGTGACTATTTTGCCGGCATTGTTGAGGGTTTTGCCAACAATGCCGAGGATACGAAAGCTAAATTTGCCAATGACTAAAACAATCGATCGTCATGTTGCGGACTTTGTACAACATGGACGTGAGAAACCATTAAAACTCCCGACACTACCAAGGACATTAGTTGCTATTAATCCCTTTGGAAAGGACCGTTAGTAGATATGGATAGCGCTATTAGGGTAAATTGACCCTCACCACAATGACCTATAACGATGGTGCATATTACTAATAGGGTAGGCAATAGGCTTAGCAACGATCATTGGGCAATACTTAGGATTGTCACATAGTCGCGCTATGTGGTCAATGCCTACAAACGCAATTACTACATCTTACACATGCTTATGTGATACCTAATTGAATACTAATACTTTATGCATGGCTATGCGACACTATTTGGAAACTATACTTTACGCCACTTTTTGTGCGTCGAACTTGTATGCTTTTATCTAAACTTGTAGCTCACTAACTACGCCTCCCGTAGTTAACACTTGACTCGTATTTTCAGGTAACGAGTAAGCTAGCTGATGACTCTATTCTTTTGGGCGAATGACTTCAAGAACGGGAAGGGTTCGGGTGGTTTGGTTGAACACCTCATTTTGTATTTCGGATATGTGAACTCTATTTTAAACATTTGTAAACCTTGGATGTTATGTTTTTCCTTTAATATAATATGGTGTTTATCTATATCTTGTGTATCGAATGCTATTGCTCTTCACATCCTGTGTTTCCGCTTTAGCGGGGTGTGACACTTGCGTTCAAAGTAGTTGGTATAGTACCAATACAAGCTTGTTGGTATTCTACAAATCTTATATCGAGTAAAGCTATACAAGAGAATGCAGGAAGTCCTTTTCGCCCATAAAAAGTTAATGCTAACCTTATAGCACCAAATTGTTTAGCACCAGGATATACTCATATCCATTTTTGTGCTATAAGGTTAGCATTAACCTTTCATGGGCGAAAAGGACTTCCTGCATTCTCTCGTATAGCTTTACTCGATACAAGATTTGTTGAATACCAACACGCTTGTATTGGTACTATACAAACCATTTTGAACACAGGAACAATCTTTGTCACATTTTACCCCAACTTTAACATGCCCCTAAATGATCCATCATTACTCACAACCCTCAAAGCTCAGATACAGATTGGTGGTACTCCCCAAGTGATAACGTTCCAAGCTACATTTCATTACCAAATGGCCTACCGAGTCCAAGATCACTCACTAGACATTTTGGTACCTGGACAAGATAATGCAGGAGATGCTTTGCAGATAGATGTTGACTCTCATGCAACACCAACCTGTACATATGTCCCAAGGCAGCTATCTCGAGATGAATTGGTTAAATTGTTCCAGATAAATGGATAACCAATTATGAACAAATTCCTCAATCTCCGGTACGATCAACATTAGCCCCTGAATTTTTCAGACACGAGAATGGTATGGTTGATATTAAGTTCTCATCCTCACAACCAAAGACATCTAATGTCTTTCCTACAGGCATTCATATGATTACACCAGCACCAACCACAACTCAGGAGCCTCCTCAACAAGTTAAGCACATATGGTGGGATGTATGTAATTGTGAAAGTTGCCTAGATGATGCCACAAGGATTGATGATGAAGAAGATCTTCCTAAGAAAAGAAAGTCCTCCCAGCAAAAATTCAAAAGACGATATGAAAATGGAGATCCAGCATTCTAGCATTCGGGCTTCTAAGAGAACCTTCTGGAAAATTTGACTATTATGTCTTGTACCCAAGAGAAAAGTCAAGCCAATCACCACCATCACGTAAATCCCCACCAAGGATTCCATCAACACCATAACCTAAACTTTCACCATACAACCAAAATGCCTTATCCATCCTCCATCAAAACTTGCAAGCAAAAAAGAAAGAAGTACTTGCATTACCGGTTTTTCCAATAACCAATGACCCTTCATGTTCCTATTCACAAGAATATGAACATAAGTTTCCAGCCCTTACTTCCTTCGAGAATCTTGATAGTCGAACTAAACATGATTGGAAGATAAAAAAAACCCAACAACTATTGGCCCAACAGGACACCCAAACACAATCAGGCCCCCCTGAAGCTACTTTGAATTGGCAAAGTAAGAACGCCATTTCTCAAAATAAAGTTCTTGTGAAAATTCTCTCCCAACAAAGCATAATCACAAATACCCAAGAGAAACTTTCAAAATATCTCTTGAGAGCATCATCACTGAGCTTCGCTTCAAAATCTAAGAGCTTCATCGAGAGATCATCCACATTATTCAGACCACACCTACAAACCAACATTCCTCATCTATCTCCTAAAAAGAAGCTGAAATGAAGAGCTTAAAGAATCAACTTCAAGATCTAGAGCGGCAACATAAACAAAAGAGAGTCAACTCTCTTATTGATGATCCGTGGAGGTTACCGACAACACCTTTTGCAGGAGTTTATTTGATCCACAACCATTATCTCGGTCACACACCCATACAACATCGCCATCACTAAGCATATGGGCGGCAGAACAAAGAAGGCTTAAGCCATCTACCAAGAGAGATCCAACCTCTTCCCAATTGTCACAATCCACCGATAAAATGGTCACCTCAAACAAAACCCCTGATGTCCTTCCAATCCAAAAGGTGAACCATGTCTTAATGTTCCTAAATTCACTCACCCAAACAAAAAACCCTCAAAACCCCCAATTTATTGCTTCAGTCATCAAGCCTCGACAAGAATATGAAGAAATTGATATTGTTGAAGCATTTGAACATTTGTTCATGGCTGAACCAGAAATTGCTGAATCAACATAATAGTTTGATGCAGAAGAATATGACGAACACCAGGTACACCCAGAACAAGAAACCGCCACAACACCGACGGACTTCCCTAAGTCTGATATAAAACAATACTTCACCTTTGACGATGTACCACCATCCATATGGCGGGAAAGAAGCATAGAAATGCTAACCTGGTGCTCTGCAGAATTGCAGTATTACACCATTGATATCGGCATCAAAAGGTTCTTAACCACGATCCAAGGACGTCTCAGAGATTGGTATCAAAGTCTTGGCGAATACCGCCAACTCCAAGTTCAACAGTCAATATCTCCTGAAGCTTTAATAGGATATATATATATATATATATATATATACTCAGAATTTATTGGCAGTCCTTGGGAACACACGGCTCATGCAAGAGAAGAATTCCTCAAGATGAAGTGTTGCTCATTCCAAAAGAAAGATATAGAAAAACACTATAATCGCATGTCCGAACGATTTTACTGTTTAAATGGAGTAGATGATGTCAATCTAAAGCAGGTGTTTCGTAACTCCTTTCCATAATCCCTTGGAAACGAAGCATATCGAGCATTAGAAGCAAGAAATGTCACGATACACCAGACAACCCTTGGCGAGTTGTACTAGTTAATCTTGAATGCATTGGCAAAACTTTGCAACCAGAAGAAGTCTCTTGAGAGCATCATGTGACTGTAATCACACAAAAAAGAAGTTCCACTCTAAAAGGTTTTCAAGATTCTCTAGTAAACCTCGTTTTTTCCGACAAAGCAACAAGAAGTGTAAATTCATCAGAAAGAAAAAGCAACGCGGAAAAACATCTGACAGATGTTTTATTTATCAAAGAAGATGACATTTTGCAAGAAATTGCCCGGGTAAAAAGAAGTGTCAGGCATTGATCGAAGCTTTAAACCAGGTGGAACCAGTTGATCTTTCTGATCTAGAGTCAATCTATTCTCTAGATGATGACCCGGTGACTTTTCATCTGATGATGATGCTAATTCAGATGACGATAGTGATTCTAATTTTGGTATCCATGTGATCAACCCAATACCGTACGTGTTTCCAGTACAAGAAGACCCACCATTACCACTAGCCAAGATCCACCTCCTTACATATGCATATGCAAAGCCTATTCCGGTTATTGCATTCTTTGATACCGGCTCCTCAGGGTCTATCTTAAATCCCGCTATCCCAGATCATTATTGGAAGCCTCCTCACCAGAACTTCATGGCCGCAAATGGATAAAAGTTTGTCATTGACAAGATAAGTGTCCCTATTAATATTTGGTTAATCCCAAAGTGTGTAATTAAGAGAAGACTCTTAGGATCAAGCTCCCATAGAAAAGACCTCTTAATAGGATTCGATATCCTCCATAAACTACCACAGTTGCGGTGGAGAAGTGAAGGTCTTCGGTATAAAATCTTTTTCAACCCATGGACGCCCATGCATCGCCTCGTCGTAGCAAGTATCACCCCACCAGCGTTCAATATCAACAATATAAAGCAACGACTCATCCAAACCGCTTGTGCTTCCTCCCATACTGAATTCCTAACAAAACACCCTTCACTTTTATGGTTAAATCCCTCATTCTTTGTTTCACTACCATTTAAACAAAACAAAGATGTCAATCTGACAAAAGCAAGTCACCCAGGGATGAACCCAGACCACTACCAACTAGCGAACGAAGTGTGCGACCAGCTTGTGTCTCAAGGAATCATTGAACATACAACCTCTCCATGGGCATGTGAAGCTTTCTACGTCAACAAAAGAAGTGAACAAGTCCGAGGAAAACTAAGATTGGTTATTAATTATCAGCCTCTAAACCATTTTTTGGTTGATGATAAATTTCCACTCCCGCAAAAGAAGTCATTATTTCAACACTTGGCGGATGCCAAACTTCTCTCCAAGTTTGATCTCAAATCAGGTTTCTGGAAACTAGGAATTAAGCCTGAGGATAGACCGAAAACAGCCTTTTGCATCCCCGATCATCATTATCAGTGGAAATTCATGCCGTTTAGTCAACTATATGGCAGATTGTTTGCCCAAATTGTCACATCACACTGCCTTGTTGTTCCCCATGTTAAAAAAGAATCCCTCACAGTGGACGTCAAGGGAAACTGAAGCGGTGAAAGCTATTAAGAGCCTAGCTGAACAGATGCCTCCACTAGAGATTCCTACCTCCTCAGAAAAAAGAATCTTACAGACAGATGCAAGTGATGAGTGCTGGGGAGCTTTCCTACTTGTTCAAGATAATAATAATAAAATACACGTTTGTGGATATAAGATTGGCACGTTTAAAGCATATGAACAACATTATTTCTCCACATTCAAAGAAATCCTTGCAGTAAAACGGGGCATTGAGAAGTTCCAATTTCATCTAATAGGACATGAGTTCTTGGCTAATATGGATATGTCTTCCTTTCCACGTATGCTACAGTTCAAAAGAAAGATGCTCCCTCATGCACAACTTTTAAGATGGGCAAATTGGTTCTCAAAGTGGAAGTTCATAGTAAAACACATCAAGAGAACAGAAAACGTCCTTGCAGACTTCCTCTCTCGTCCAAAGGCCTATAAATTAGAAGAAACCCACTCAAATGATGCACACCAAGTTCAAAAACATGGTTCTCTCCATGGTTCTCTCGGTCACTCCCCATAATGGAGAAGGATCATCTTCTAACCCTACACCCACAACCCCCGTTCTTGACCTACCAGATGAAATACTAGAAACAATTGGAGACTTAACCTTTGAAAAAAGATCTAAAATATGCTACAAGATGTTTCTTACTATCCTCATCAAGAACCATAGGTTATGCATCAAAGGCCTTAAGTTTCATCCAGACTACCCTTTCCTTAACGTCTTTCACGTCCATGACCTATAGAGGTTCCCAAAAGAAGCTTTATGCTTTTTCTACTATCTCTTTGAAAGGTTCAAAATTGGCGTATCGTTTAATGCAGAGAAGCTCCTATCATATGTCGTTAAAATCTAGTTCAAAGATGTTCCACCCCACTCCAAGCATTTGCTTACTATGCTACAATGGTTTGCCCCGCACCACAAATAGACCAGATGGCTAACAACCACCGGGAAAGGAATTTATGTGCTAGTAATGTTTCGGAGCCCGGGATATTACCTCTCTCCTAAGGCAGTTAATGATGAAGTATCCGTCTTTTACCATGCTCCATATTGTTTTATTAATGATTGGTACAAGATAAACCCATTTAGTAGGTCGTGTGTCGGATTCTTCAGCAACCTCTACGCAGAAGCAAGAAGTTTGCTAGCCAGAGCAAATAACATTGACCCACACAAAATTCCATATCAGATAATGTGGAACACGTTAGTATGGAGTAGAGATCATCCTGATGCATACAAATGGATTGAAGCAAATGAACAATGGATTCATGACAACCTCAAAAACTATGAAGACGACTCGACACACCCTGATGCTCGCTGGAAATAAAGAATGCTAAACGTTCATAGTTTAGCATAATGTTGTGTTTTAAGTATGTTTTAAGTGTGTTTTATTTGCTTAAGTATGTTTAATATCTCTAGTATGTTCTAGTGTAAAATAATGTCATGCCTTTAATGACATAAGCGCTTATGTCATAAGGCAATTATATAGAAAAGTAAGGATGCTTGTACTATAAGCTTGTGTGTTGTACCAATCAAGGCTATAAATAGCCATGTATTTTGCCATTGAAGGGCATCAAAATTTGAAGTAATAGATGTGTGTTTTCTTATAGTTCTCTCTCTACAATCTTCTCTCTAAAATCTCCATACCTCCTCTACATATATAAAATATAGATCAATATAGATCTGATCTGTACAACTCCCCCTCCCCCTAGTTCTTACAGGTCTTATATAGATCTGCACAACTCCCCCTCCCCCTAATAAAATATAGATCAATATAGCTGATCTGCACAACTCCCCCTCCCCATAGTTCTTACATGTCTTATATAGATCTGCACAACTCCCTCTTCCCCTTGGTATCAGAGCCACTCATGCTCTTACCATACCGTCGCTCATATACTTTCTTTAATTATGGTCTGGGTTAGTATGCTCTGTGATTGCAGCCTAGTGTCTGATCTTTCACACCAGAAACCCAGAATTTAACTTAAAGCTTTGAAGTATATAACCTTAAGAATTGAGTCTTTTATTTTCTATCCCCTATCAGGGCCGTTGTTGGATCTTTAAGTCGACAAAGGAAGTCGCAGTTGTTTCCTCCGGGAGATTATAGAATTAGAAAATAAACCATATTATTCTTAAAATCATGAGTAACAACAATCCCTTTACCCGTTCACCTTCCTATAGCTTCCGTCAATCCTCTGCATCTAGAATAGATCAATTATATGAAATTTCGTATGTTCAATGATTCCTTGAGACACAAGCTGGTCGCACTCTTCTTTGGCTAGTTGGTGGTCTGGGTTCATCCCAGAATTATAGGCTTTATTTTCTAATTTTATACTCTCCCGGAGGAAACAACTGCGACTTCCTTTGTCGACTTACAAATCCTACCTACGATAAGGATGGTGACAACATTACTGTGCCAGCCCCGGTGACCAGAGAGACTACCCCGTTCGCATTTGTGATGCCACAACGAAGAGGTTTAGACGTTTCTAGAAAGTCACTTGCATCGTATGCCATGTAATCCATAGATCCTGAATCAAGTATCCAATCTCGATTATTTTTATTTCTACAAAAAAATGTTTTACCTGAAGTAGTATCCGTTGCTTTCTTTATTGACGAATCTGCCTGCGGAATAAGGGATAGTTGTGGTCCAGTCACAGTAACAGCAGCCTTTACGGTGCTATAAAACGTAACTAACATTATCAAATCAGTAGTAGTAACCTCCAATAGAAAATTTCATGCACTCAATGCAGCATAAGTAGTAATAGTGATGACCAATAGTAACTTGACTAGTGAACAGTAGTAACTATCTTCACCAGTAGTAATAGTTACTAGTAGTAACTTGACCAGTGACCAGTTGTAACCATCTTCACCAGTAGTAATATACTATAACCCAACAATCTCCCCCTTAACTTCTGTTTTCTATCATAAACACAAGTTTCTTCAATCAATCTAAGGGAATACTGCCAAAACCTTTATACCTCTTCACATGGAGTTTCTATGATCTGTCAGCTGGCATCTGATATTCCATAATAGTTGAATAGCATCTTTTGAATCTTGATGAGCTTTCAACTTCACGTTTAACATATTGATCATCACATTAATTCCATGTTTATACTTCCTCTCTACCAAGAACTACTCTGTAGTACCATCAGTTCTTCTTAAAGAGTACACTCCACAGCTTTCATAATGGATCCATTCCAACACAGAGTAAATCTTGCAAACTTCTCAGGTACATTCTATGGCTCAAACATGATCTCTAATAGCTCAAAAAATAAGTCATTAAAGTCTCGAATATTACCTTGCCCTTGAGAATACTTTTGTCTTCCAATTAAGTATATATCCACCAAGTATCTTCTGCTTATATCTCTGAAGATCTCCAGATAATTGTTATAAACCTTGAAACTCTTGGAAGCTCTGACAATCTTATACCCATTCTGACCATTGATCACAACTGCATACCAATCAATGATAGGCATTTCAGTGAAGGTTGAGGCACACTTGATGTCTTCAGAATGAATTATCAAGTCTTTCATATGATCAAAGATTCTTTCAGCAACTTCATTAACTTGTTCATCAGAGATTTCAGGGACACATCCAATATCATATTGTCCAGAAAAATCTTCTTTTTTCACCTTCATGACTTGTGGTTTTTGTTATTCTTTCTCTTGTTCCTGAGCTTTTTCCTTAGTAGATTAAGATATTTCAGTTCCTGGTTCCTCTTCTTAGCACCAGTATTAACCTGCTCACCAGTACTTGCCTTCCTCTTACCAGTAGTAACTGTTTCTACTATTGACTTTGTTCTTTTAGAAGTAGGAACATTACTAGCCTGGTTTGTTTCTCTTTTCAAAACTTCAGGCTTATATCTATCAGCAACTTTCTTCTTTACTTGCTCCTTTCTAGTGTGTTTGTCTCCAAAATGAACAACTTTATATCCTCTGTCCAATGCAGCCTTCAAAGCTCCCTCCTTTTCAAACTGAGCTTTGTTTGCTTCTGCTTTCTGCAGTTTCTTCTTCTTCACATAAAGATACAATATTGTATCCAGTTTCATGGGCCCTAGTTGTTTTCCACTGTACTTTCTAGTAGACTTCAGAAAGTCAGTGTACTTCTTCTTATCCTCGTCTCTTGTAACATTTCTTTTGATTGTTCTATTTCTCCTAGCCTCTTCCTCCTTCTTCTTTCTTTGCATAAATTCATCTTTCTCTGACATTGTATGAGCTAGCAAGAAATCTTCTTGTTCTTGAGCCTTTCTCTTCAGCTCTTCATCTATTTTCTCTTGTGCCATTCTCCTGGCAGCCAATACATCCCCTTCTTCCTATTTTCTTAATATTTCCATTTCTTTCAGTTAAGCATCCTCTCTCCCTCCTCTTTTCATTCCTTCCTTCATTCTCTTTCCTTCTCTGTTCAGCTTGCTCCTTTTTCAATTCCACCTGACTTTTCATTTTTCCATTACCCTTACTCTTAAAGTTTGGGTCTTCTTCTTGATATACCTTTTTAATCTATTTCTTTCCCATATAAAAATACATTGGTCTTCTTTCTATTCTAGGACGAATAATAGGCTCTGTTTACTCAGTTGTAGGACCAGCATATTCACCTGTATTAAGTGTAACTGGCTTCTCCTTTGGTCTACTTGCAGCAGCCTTTCTCTGTCTCTCCACAGTAGCAGCTATTTCAATCTTCCTGATTGCTTCTTGTTTTAACCTTTCTTATTTCAACCTTTCCGACTCAACAGTTATAGTAAGGTCTTCTTCAGTTAATGGTGCTACTGGTAGATCGGCAATAGGAACTTCTCTTTCATTTGAACCACTCTTAGCAGTAGTATCACTCTCACCAGTAAGATTCTGTTCTGCTTCTTTCTCTTTCTTATCACTTCTTAACAGAATCTCATCTACCTTTTCCCTTTCTTTTTATCTCTCTTCTTCTCCTTCACCCATATTCATTATCACATCCATGATTTATTTATCCTCTGCAGTCCATTCATAAGCTTTAATAGGTTTAGAAGAATAAGGTGCTTCACTCACAGGTGGATCAGTAGTATCTTTTGGACCAGTAGTAACATTTGCATCCTCCTATTTTTCAATATTATCCTTCAATTCTTCTTCATCAGTAGAAACCTTGACTGCTCAACCTCTTTATCACCACTCTGCTCAACCTCCTTATCAACCGTCTGCTCAACATCCTTTTCAACATTCTGCTCAACCTCCTTGTCAAAATTCTGCTCTACTTTCTCCCCTTTTTTGGTAGCATTCTGATCAGACTTGCCAGAAGAACTAGAGCTGGAGATAGATGGAGTTGGCAGCTTGCATTGCCAAGAAATCAATCTAGACCCAAAGAACTGACATCCTCCTCATGTTGACGTCCTATCCATATTTCCTCCTCCATATTTATTGTACGTATATGAAATAAGTTCAAATGGAGAGTCTATTGGGTACCACAATCCCAGATATGGCTTACCCTTTAGGTATCTGAAAATTCTCTTTACTGCTGTCAAATGTGAAACTTTAGGACTAGTCTGATATCTTGCACACACACATACACTGAACATTATGTCTGGTATTGAAGAAGTTAAGTACATCAACGATCCTATCATTGACCTGTTCAAATGTTCATCCACATCCTCCCCCTCAAGATCAACCTTAAAATGCTTGTGGGTTTCTACTGGTATACTTGCACTCTTGCAATCCTGAAATCCAAATTTCTCTAATATGTCTTTAACATATTTTGCTTGATGGATAAAGATACCAATTGGTTTCTGCTTCACCTGTAGTCCTAAGAAGAAATGTAGTTCTCCCATGGACCTCATCTTAAACTTCTTATGCATCATCTGCTCAAATTCTCTACACAACTTGTCATTGGTAGAACCAAAATTAATGCCATCCACATAAATCTACACCAACATAATGTCATTTCCAACATTCTTGGTAAACAGGGTTTTGTCAATTTCACCTCTCTTGAATTGATGATGGAGAAGGTATACGGATAATGTGTCATACCAAGCTCTAGGAGCTTGATGTAGACCATACAATGCTTTATCCAGTCTGTACACCATATCTGGATGGTCAGGATCTTCAAATCCTGGAGGTTGACATACATACACCTCCTCTTCAATCTTCCCATATAAGAATGCGCTCTTGTCATCCATTTGGTACACAGTAAATCCTTTAAATGAGGCAAAAGCCAGAAAAAATCTTATTGATTCAATTCTTGCTACTGGGGCGAAGACCTCATCATAATCAACTCCTTCTTCCTGAGTGTATCCTTGTGCTACCAATCTTGCTTTGTTTTTGATGACAATCCCTGTTTCATCAGTTTTATTCTTGAAAATTGATTTAGTCCCAATTACTCTCTTGCCACTGTGAAGTACTACCAATGTCCAAACTTCTTGAAGTTTGAACTGT
This sequence comes from Senecio squalidus, assembly GCA_910822075.1. Classification (NCBI taxonomy): domain Eukaryota; kingdom Viridiplantae; phylum Streptophyta; class Magnoliopsida; order Asterales; family Asteraceae; genus Senecio; species Senecio squalidus. The sequence goes on from CAJVGC010000432.1 coordinate 37,767,892, forward strand.
AGTAATTCTTCCTGCATTGTTTCAATACAACTTGGGTCGGCAATAGCTTGTTCTACCATCTTTGGTGTTAATTGTGAGAGAAAACACACAAATAGACACTCATTGAAGTTGTGGTGTAATTTTCTCCTTGTTTGGACTGTAGAGTTCAAGTCACCAATGATTTGTTGAAGTGGATGATTCTTATTGATTCTATGTGTTTGATACTTATCTTCTATTATATCTTAGGTCAAATTTGTATCATTTTGCTCTGGCAGTTCATCGTTTTGGGATTGAGGAGAGTTTGTACTATCTTCTAGGTTACTACTGGTAAAGATTTCTTCTCCATCTGAATTTTGTAGCTCCTCATATTTATAACTGCTCGAATCACGAACACCGGTATCTTGATCCATGTCTTGGAAGCTACCAGCATCTGAAGATTTGGGCTAAAACACTCCAGGTGGATCAATGGTTATATAAGAAAAATAGACAAATTGTTCATTCCGTTCAGATGGAGTAGTAGGAACTGACTGACCAGACTTAACATGTCACCAGTAGAAAATGATTGACCAGTATTAACTGATTTACCGGGTTCAACTGATGCACCAGTATTAACTGAGTCACCAGTTTTAACTGATTCACTAGTATTAACTGATCCACCAGTATTAACTGATTCAGCAGTATTAACACCATCTCTAGTTTCCTTTTCACTTCGACCTGTAAAGTAAGAATTCAAAGACTTGGTTAGTTCATCACTATTAAAAAACCAATCTGGTCCCTCTCCAATAGTATTCATTGTCTTCTCATTGAAGGTCACATTTGTGCTTTCTTCCACAATTCTGTTTTTGATGTTATATACTCTGAATGCTTTGGTTTGAGTGGAGTATAATACAAAGAAACCTTCATTTATCTTGATGTCAAACTTCCCTATGTGTTCTCTGGTATTCAAAATTGTACAAGGACACCCAAATGGTTTTAAAAAGCTTATGAGTGGATTTCTCTTGTGAAAGACCTCATAATGGGTCTTTGTATGTGCTTTGACAATTAATACCCTGTTTTGAACATAACATGCAGTATTCACTGCTTCTGCCCAGAATGTGTTAGGAAGATTTGAATCAACTAGCATTGATCTTGTTGCTTCAATGAGGGTCCTGTTTCATCTTTCTGCCACTCCATTTTGCTCAGGAGTTCTTGGTGCACTGTACTGTCTCTCAATTCCCTTTTCATTGCTGAACTCATTGATTTCCTGATTTTCGAACTCGGTGCCATTGCCACTGCTGAAAATCTTCACTTTCTTCTTTATCTTGTTTTCAATTCTTGTTATGAATGATCTGATAATTTCACATCTTTCATCTTTTGTGCCAAGAAAGAAAACCCATGTATATCTTGTGAAATCATCAGTAATAACCAAACAATAAGACTTCTTTCCTAGACTCATGACATGAGTTGGACCAAAAAGGTCCATGTGCAATAAGTGCAGACTTGAGAGATTTGAATTTGTATCTTTGGTTTTATATGAAGACTTATGTTGTTTACCCTTCAGACATGCAACACAGTGATCATTGCATGTGAATTTCTTTTGAGGTAAACCCCTTACAATATCATTTTTCACCAGGATATTCATGTTTTTAAAATTTATATGACACATTCTCCTATGCCATAGTGATGATTCATCAATTGATGCTTTTGAAATAAAGCAATTTTCTTTAGTTTCTGAATCATTATTTCCCATGTCTAAACAGTATACATTATCTTTTCTTGGTGTTCTTAGTAGAATCATGCTTAAATCAACTACTTTAAACTTAGGATCAAGAATGATACATTCAGTGTTTGTAAAAAGAACTTTATTTCTTTTATCACATACTTGAGAGACACTTACTAGGTTATAATTTAATTCTTAAACAAAGAATACATTTTCAAAAGTAACCTTACCATTGCTGATTGTTCTTCTACCTGTAATCTTACCACCTCTTGAATTTCCTCCAAATGCAACATAGCCTCCATCATATTCAACAAAGTTTTGAAGCTTCAGCTTGTGGCCTGTCATGTGCCTAGAGCAACCACTATCTACATGTCATGTATCTTCTTTTTTCTTACCTAGCTTGCTCTGCACATGAGAAAGATATTAGTTGCTTTTAGGAACCCAAGCCAAAGTAGTCTTGGGTTTACCTTTTTCATTTACATAATCAAATATTTTAAAATTATATGCAAGCTTCTTGGTCTTTTCATACAGAAAATTACTAGTGTCAGAGTTACTACTGGTGTACTTTCCATAGTTTCTACTGGAAGTATTATTTTCTTTGAAGTTTGGTTTTTGATATTTTCTATTATAATTCCTTCTGCTCACAAACTTTTGAGCAGTTCTACCAAATCTAGGTGGTGAGCTTGAGTCATTCCTGTTAAATCCAATTCCATGTCGATTATTTCTATTGTTATAGAAATAGTCTTCAGTTAAATGGTTTGTATTTCCACTCACAAGACATCTTTTAAAAACATTTTGACCCTTTTGTTGAATGACACGTTGACTCCAGTTCCTTCCATTCCCTCTTACAGGTAATGCATGTTCCTGTTTACTCATGTGGTTGCATGTCTTGACATGTTGTCTTTGTCAAATATAGTGCCAGTTTCTTTCTTTATACACATTTGGTCTGTTTTTTAGATTTTGGTGAAAAGTATACCTTGATTAGAGTTAAAAGCACAATTTTTTTCTTGTGGGACAGTTTGTTCTTTCCTTTTCTCAGTGACTCTAGTTTGTGTTAGAGGAACCTTTCTTATCATGGGATCTGCATTAGCATTTGTATTAACTTCAATTTCTTCCTCACTTAATTCTTCACTAGAGTCTAAAGTGGGAGGAATGTAATTGTTGTTAAAAGGTGGTGCCACATTATTGTACCCAATTCCATTCTTGCTATTACCATGCACCTGTGATTTTAGAATTTGATCAACAGTTTTTGAAGCATTTTCATACTTTGTGATAGTTAGCTTAATAAGATCATTCTCAATTTTTATTTCGTGAAATTGTTCTTCTGCTTTAATCACCTTAGCTAATGCATTATCCCTTTCCCATTTTACAATTGCTAGTTCCTCTTGATATTTAATTTCATTCTTAACATAAGCTTTATCTTGTTGTTCAAAATTAGCAATTATTGTAGACAACTCCTTTCTTCTTTCCTCTAACTTATGTAAAGATTCACACACAAGTTTATTATGTTCTCTAACTTATGTAAAGATTAAGATAATACCTCAGTTTGGATGTCATCTTCTTGAACATCGGCCATTAGAGCTTAATTGCTTATTTCTTCATTAGCTTGAAAGCTCTAGTCAAACCCTAGTCCATCATGAGTAACCAAAGCAGTAGAGTTAGATGATCTTCCTTGATAGTTGTTGCTTGATCCTTCTGAATTGTTGTGATTTAATTGCTTTTTATTGTCATCTTTGTTAGTATTTGGACATTCCCTAGCAAAATGTCCAAGTTTCTTGCATTCAAAACACCTCACTTTTCTTTTATCAAACCTAGTATTATCACTTCTACGAACAGCAAAGTTGTTTCTACCAGTCCTTTGAATAAACCTTCTAGTCACTTAACATAGCATACTACCACTTCAATTCCATCTCCTCCAGATCATCAGCATTAACCTGCTCCAAGTCTTCAATTACTAGTCTAGAATTTTCATGACTAGCAAAGAAAGCTTCCCTCACACTTTCATTTGTGTTTCCATTTTGCTTCCCTTTTGTTTGTTTATATACAAACCCAGTTTCTGATGATGACCCAGCTCCCATAGTAGTAACAAATGAAGCATTCTAAGTTGAGTAGCTTGATGGTCTTTTAGCATTTACTTCAGGTTCAAAAACATGTAACTCATTGTAGAGTTCATCAATCTCCATGGTGTCAAGAGTATTTCCTTGTATATAGCTTACAGTATACATAGTCCACTCTTCTCCTAGAGATCTGAGAAACTTCCTATTGATATCATCTTGAGCAGTATTCACTCCCATACTAGATAGCTCTCCAATCTGCTTGTTGAATTTGTCAAACGTTTGAGATAGTGTGTCTCCTTTTACATGCATGAAGTTTTCAAATTGTTGCTTTAGCAAGTCTTTCTGATTTCTCCTTGTACTTGCTGTTCCACCAAATCGTTTCTCCAAAGCTTCCCATAACAGCTTAGCATCAGTAAAATTTCTAAACTGATGTTGGTATTCATTAGGTAGAGGTATAAGGAAAGTGCTTAAAGCTTGACATTCGTTATGAATATCCCTTCTTTCTTGCTCAGTGGCTGGTGGTTCAGATGAACCCGGTGCTTTAGATTTGACGTCTGGTCCAGGAAGTGCAACAGATTTAGGACCATTCTTAACTACTTGCCACATAGAGTAATTGCTTTGAAGCATGTATTGATACATACGAATTTTCCACATATCATAGTTTGATGATGTGAGTACTGGAACCCTATTTGCTTGAACACCTTCATTGAGATCAGACATCTTAGATCTATTTGTGAAATCTTGTTAAGCGCCTTGTAGACCTTAGATCTAGAGCAACCTTGTGCTCTGATACCACTTGTAGGATCTGCCGATACTAGGTTTGTATGAAACAAACGATTAGATCTAGATCTATCAAAGAAGTTGCGGCGGATCAACACTTTGATATTACAAGAATTTGTGAATAACCGTTTATGTATATGAATAAGAATGAATAAACTATTATGAACACAAGATTTCCACCAACAACCTCAATCTATTAAAATTAAGGTTTCGTAATAGATGTACATTTACAACGATATAAGGATCTATATTTATAGACCTTGAGGCTAACTAACCCTAGACATAATCGGGTTATAATATCTAATCGAATCTACTTTGTAATTATCTAAATCTGTTACATTTATCTGCTAATAAAAAGTAACTAACATTATCAACTCAGCAGTAGTAACCTCCACTAGAAACTCTCATGCACTCCATGCAGCATCAGTAGTAATAATGATGACCAGTAGTAACTTGACTAGTGACCAGTAGTAACCATTTTCACCAGTAGTAATAGTTACCAGTAGTAACTTGACCAGTGACCAGTTGTAACCATCTTCACCATTAGTAATACACTATAACCCAACAGGAGTTCATGCCACCAATCTGGATATCCATATATATCATAACATGTTTCTTCGGTATGTCTTGACCCTCCACAATTAGTACATTTCAGTGCATTTGTTGGTTGACGATGCTTGGTTATTTTATGTCCTTGGTTGAGAGATAATTGTCCAGTTGAGAAATAGTTGTCCAGTAGACCTTGGTAGAAACTTCTTTCGTACAAAGCCTTTTGAAGCCAAAACAGCCCGTGATGATGATTCGGTATCGTTAGATATCATGATTGATTATCGTATTGCTTCACGACGTACATGAGCATATGCTTGTTCAATCGTCGTAAATAGTTGCATTTGGAGGATATCCCATCCTATCAAACTTGTCATCAAGACCATCAAGGAACATATAGACTCGTTTTCCATGAAGCATGTTGTTATACTTCTTGATATCGCCTGCACACGTCATTGGATTTGGTCTTCGGAAATCTATCTCCCGCCAAGGCTCTTGCAAATTATTATAATACTTTTCAAGAGAACCATCAGCCTGTTTAAGGCGACTAACTCGTCGGAGGAGGTCATATACTTGTGATGTATCGCTACCATCAAAGTAAGTTGTAGAAATAGAACCCCACACCTGTTTTGAAGTCGAAAAACGAATAAAGTTTCTAATCAATGAGGGGTCCAGGGAGTTAATAATCCAACCTTTCACGATGGCCTTTTCGGTGCGCCACTTGCGGAACGTGGGGTCAGTTTCTGGTGGTTGTGGTAAGTCGCCATTGATATATCCCAATTTGTCTTTTCAAGAGATATACATCTCGACAACTTAATGCCAATCGAAGCAGATCCGGTGACAGGGGTTGGAACTGGACGGTAGTTGCGTCAAGAACCTCTTTCATGCGAGAGGTAAATTCCGTGAGGACTTTGTTTTCACCAGATTCATCTTTATCAGTCATTGTTCAAAGAATGAAGGGATTTTAAAATTAAAAGAACTACCCAATAAGGATCTTGTATCTCTGCTCTGATACCATGTTATATTTATAGGACTTGCAGAGATATAAAGATGATACAGGGAAGAAGTCTTTCGTATATTTCATTAGGAGAAGAAGGGCAAATATATATACAAGGGATCACATATCTTTTCTTTTCCTATAAATGATTCTATAATAAATCAATTTTAATATTTTCCTTAATAAGTCGTAAATAAATATTTCTTTCCTTAGCTAATGTAAGGAATAATTTCTTTCTTAAACTTCTTTTTCAACACCCAATGGATATCGTTTAGCAAATTCCTATAAATAAACCTAAAAGGTAACAACATTATCATCCAGCAATCCTAATAAAACATTGAGAAATGATAAACATACAAATGAATTACAAAACTTATATACAAAATAAAAATAAGATGTCATTATGTAAATAGTGAAAATATAGAAGAGCGATAATAAGTGTTATATGTGATTGATCAAATACTCAAACCACCTCATTTTTTATATCTCTTTGTAATCATTTTATATTTGTAGCATTTGTTTAAAACATTTTCCTCCTTTTTTTCCAGTTTATGAACAAAACCCATCTTTCGATATGTTTGTAGACCCGTTTACTTAATGACTAGCCCATTTATCCAAAAGAATGATTCTTATCATCTTCTACAAGATCTCCCATACTTTATCTTATCCCTTTGTTTATAACTTTTTAGCTTATCTTGTGTACCATTCTTAGTGTCATAACTTTCTAGATCATAAATTCTTAACCAAAAGATAGTAAACAAAAGGTCCATGTCTAGAACTAGTTGTCTAAAGTCTTGATTAATTAATGATTGAACCTATATTCAACGACAAGTTTTTTGTATGTCTTGTATGTATAAATTCAAGAATTAACACATAACTAATTTTCCGACATTTAATGTAATGAAAAAAGAATATCATTGATTTTGAGTACTCTCCGCTTCTTTTAGGTGACACCCTTCTATTGATTTGCCTTTGGATAAGGAACCAAAGGTCAAATAAATTCGAGATAGCACAATTCTAGCGATTTATAAACAATTAATAAGTGTAATACTCAAGCATAAAACCTGTAAATTAACAATCTTTTTGTTTAAGGGCACTTTGCCTAAGCTAAAATATGGACACAAGAATTGATGGTTAAGTTTTTACACGACGCCCATGATTCATAGCTACAAGATCATACTTTTAAGGCAAAAAACACCCTTCCTTCCTCCCCACTCCGATCCGGCTTCACCACCACCTTCTTCTTATAGGTATACAACTAGAAGTCATATTGTCAAACAATACATGGCAGCGGAATTTATGATCACGTAGTAAATAATAAATCGAATAGAAAATTACCTTGAATTGGAAGCAAGCAAAAGCGTAGATCTAAGTGTAAGATCTAATCTACGGTTACGTACGCGACACCTTCTTGTAGCAACAGACTAGTATGCTAGTACACGTTTAATTGCTTTAAACAACAATTGTCTTAGCAGCAACTCTTTATTACAAAAACCAAATAAAACAAAACCCCCTTTTATCTCAAAATTACGATCGGCTAAAGTTTCAAAAGCTTTAGTCGACTTTTGTGATTTTTGTAGTAATTAGGGTTTAGGGTTTATCTTCTATTTATAGGTTTTCAAATCTAAGAGTTTGAGTTATATTACAATAAGGAAACCTCCTTATTTACATAATAAACCCTCCATTTAATAAATATTACACTTAACCCATTAAGTAATATTTACCAAAATACATTAAACTAATAGTCGTGTCTAAATGTCGATGTGTGCGCTCCCGTAGTCTCACACATTTACGGACACACATTTGTTAAAACTATTCAAATACCAACAGCTCCAACTTTTGAATAATTTTCAAACAAAACGGGATAACATTGATTAATGTCTAGCAACATATCAATGCTCCCATAAATATACGAGTAAGTTTCTCCAAAACTCACTTATGAGCCTAAATTCGGTTCATATCCTTTTGTTACAGATACTTAGTTAAAATCTTTTGATGGATCAAAATCATTCCATTTTAACTATTGTTTCTCATTACGCGAATCACTTAAGATTACCTAATACAGTCGAGACAGTTCTGGACTTATTTGGGTCTGGCCAGACAAACATCTTAAGTATTCATGAGTGGCCCAGTTAGTATCTAGCTTCAGTTTTCACTGAAGGAACAAATCCTATATTGACTACAATTGGTAGTCATCGTATTTCGCAACATTACCAAAAATAGCCTTTATAACACCCTTATTCAGGAGTGCGTTTGACTAGAATCAAATAATGCACTACGTACATGATTCCCAACTTGTATCTCAAGTCAAAGGACATTAAACCTTATGAATTATACTTAATGACAAGGATCCATAAGTACTAATTCATGTGGGATAATCCAGTGTTCATCTCCATGCACACCATCCGGGTTAGTGAGCCAAGCTGACTACTCAGATATTGTCACAATTCAATTATGCTCCCACATAATCAAACGACAACGGATATTTAGAAAAATATTTAAATATAAATATAAATATAAATCAAGGATTAAAACATGCAAAATTTGGACAACAATTAAATATGAATTAAAATCACATATCCTCAATATTATTTAATCATAATAAAATTGTTTATACATCCATATATCCAAATACTTAATAAATTCACAGATTACATGGAACAACTAGACAAACGAAGTCCTATGCCCTCAGCCAAGTGAGTTTGTTTCGTCTTTGCCAAAGCCTTTGTAAAAGGATCTGCCAAGTTGTTATATGTGTGAACTTTGAGTAGCTTGATTTCATTATCATTTATGCGCTCACGAATATAATGAAATTTCCTTTGAAAGTGTTTGGCTCCCTTTTGAACACCTGGTTCATTAGCTATGATTATTGCACCCGTGTTGTCGCAATACATATCCATGGGTAACTTGGCGGTAGGAACTACACCAAATCCAGAAATAAATTTCCGGATCCAAACAGCTTCCATCGCAGCTTCAGCAGCTGCTATGTACTCAGACTCTGTTGCAGACATTGCAATGGTGGACTGCTTTTTGCTTTTCCAGACTACAGCTCCTCCATTCATTATGAAAACATAACCTGTTTGAGATTTGATGTCATCATGGTCTGTCTGAAATCCGGCATCACAGTAACCAGTAACTTTAAGTTCTGCCTCGGGATTTCCACCATACACCAGAACCATATCTTTAGTAGCCCGTAGGTACTTCAGAATGTTCTTTACAGCAATCCAGTGTTTTTCGCCTGGATTCTGTTGAAACCTACTTAAGATATTCTGCGCAAAAGCTATAACAGGTCTTGTACATCTTGTTGCATACATAATGGATCCTACTGCCGAAGCATAGGGAATCCTTTGCATACGTTCCACCTCTTGAGGTGTAGATGCACCATCCTGAATATTGAGTTTAAGTCCATCTTGCATTGGGATAAATCCACGCTTCGAGTTTTCCATACTAAACCGTTTTAGTATTTTGTCAATGTAAGCCTTTTGACTTAACTCTATCATCCGCTTAGATCTATCTCTCGAGATCTTGATTCCTAGAATATATGCTGCATCACCCAAGTCTTTCATGGCGAAACACTTTCCAAGATAAGATTTTACATCTTCAAGCATTGGAATGTAGTTTCCCATAAGTAATATGTCATCGACATATAAGACAAGGAATACAACATTACTCCCACTGGTCTTTAGATATACACATGGCTCATCTAGACTCTGAACGAAACCAAATTTCTTGATTTCTTCATCGAATCTTTTATTCCAACTCCTTGATGCTTGCTTAAGTCCATAAATGGACTTCTTTAGCTCGCATACTTTGTTGGGATGTAATGGATCAATAAAACCTTCTGGTTGGTTCATATAGACCTCTTCGTCTAGATAACCATTCAAGAAGGCTGTCTTGACATCCATTTGCCATATCTCGTAGTCATAGAATGCAGCTATGGCTAAGAGAATTCTAATAGCTCTTATGTCTGCCACTGGGGAAAAGGTCTCATCATAATCTATTCCATAGACTTGAGTAAATCCTTTTGCCACGAGACGAGCTTTATAGACGTGTATATTCCCATCCATGTCAGTCTTTATCTTAAAGATCCATTTACAATCGACAGTCTTGGCATTTGGAGGTTTATCTACCAAATCCCAAACTTCGTTGTCATACATGGATTGGATCTCCAAATTCGAAGCTTGAAGCCATTTTTCAGCGTCTTGACCTGATAATGCAACTTTCAAGTTTTGAGGTTCATTAAGATCCCCTGATACGTCACCATCCTCTAGATTAACGTTTAAGTTCAACCTAGGAGGTGCACGTATCGTCCTATCGGACCTACGAATTGGAGCATCAACAATTTGTTGTTGAGACTGAACTTGTGGCTCAATCACAACTTGAGTCGGACTAGATTGAGGCATATCCTGAGGCTAAACTCTATCCCCCCCGAATTGTTGATCACCAGTGTTAGTAGAAAGTGACGTATCTTCCTCTTGAACCTCGTCAAGGTCTATAACCCTCCCACTGTTTCCTTGACCAATAAGCTTTGTTTCGAAAAACTCAGCATATCGAGCCACTTTCACAGTGTTCTCAGAAGGATGATAGAAGTAGTAACCCATCGTTTCCTTTGGGTATCCTACAAAGATACACTTAACAGATCTTTGTTCGAGTTTGTCAGGCGAATCGCGCTTAACGAAAGCCTCACATCCCCAGACCTTTAAGTAAGACAAATTTGGCGCTTTGCCAAACCATAATTCATATGGTGTCTTATCAACTTTCTTGGTTGGAACGATATTGAGAATGCGTGCTGCAGACTCTAAGGCATAATCCCAAAAAGACAATGGCAAGGTTGTAAGATTCATCATCGATCGAACCATATCCAACAATGTTCGATTTCTCCTTTCCGATACACCATTGTGTTGTGGCGTATAGGGAGGAGTAAGCTGCTGGACAATTCCACAAGCTTGTAGATGATTTTTAAACTCTTGACTGAGATATTCACCACCACGATCCGATCGGAGGAACTTAATGGTTTTGCCGAGTTGATTTTCTACTTCGTTTTGAAATACCTTGAAGATTTCAAACACCTCATGTTTATGTTTAAGCAAATAAACATAACCATAACGACTGAAATCATCGGTAAATGTAACGTAGTAGTAAGCACCTCTCCGAGACATATGCTTAAAAGGACCGCATACATCAGTATGTATGATTCCTAGTAAGTCGGTCGCCCTTTGATTCTCATGCGAGAAGGGTTTCCTTGCCATTTTGCCCGATTCACATGACTCACACCTATCAAATGAATCCTCACTAGATTTCAAAAGCCCTTCACGTTGAAGCCTTTCGATACGGTGTTTGCCAATGTGTGCAAGACGGCAATGCCATAGGAAGGATGAGTCTAAGTTAGACTTAGATTGTTTTGCGCTTAAATTAAACAGTGAATTATTATTTGGTAATGAAAGACGATCATGCAAATCAATTTCAAATATTCCATTAATAGCAATAGCATTAAAATAATGAATATTATTCATAGAAACAGAAATCCCATAATCGGTAAATGTATTACAAAAACCATTATCTTTCAAAACCGAAACTGAAACAATTCCCCTAACAATAGAAGGTGCATAATAACAATTGTCAAATACAAGAATTATGCCCGAGGGTAATAGTAAGTCCTAACTTCCAATGGCATCCACTCTTGCTCGTATGCCGTTGCCGACGTACAGGTACAAGGATCCATACTTCAGTTTCTCTTTCGCTCTAAACCCCTGCAAGGAGTTACAAATATGAGCTCCACAACCAGTGTCATAGACCCAAGTATTTGATTTAGCGAAAGAATATAATTCAATGGTGAAAATACCGGTAGAACCGGCCGTGACGTTCTTTTTGTTATTTTGCACCTCGGCAAGCCACTTAGGACAGTTCCTCTGCCAGTGACTCTTATCTCCACAAAAATGACATGTATCATCTTGTGCGACCTTTGCCTTCTTAGCTGGAGGAGTTTGCTTAGGCTTGGAAGAATAAACAACAGCTTGTTTATTTTTACCACCCTTTGCAAAGTTCCCCTTAGCCTTTAGCGGTTTCTTTTTCTTCTTATGAGCTTGGCTACCCTCAATCATTAAGACTTGAGTGCCTTTCACCTTCATTTTTGACTTTTCGAATTCCACCAACATAGCGTGGAGTTCGATGATGCTTTTGTTCATACTTTGCATGTTATAACCTCGTGTGAACTCCTCAAATTCCGGTGAGAGAGAGTTGAGAACAATGCTCACAGCGACTTGGTTATGATATGCAAATTGCATCCTAGTCAAACGATCAAATAAGCTTTTCATGTTCATAACGTGAGTCCCAACGGGCGTTCCTGACACATGATGACATGCATGTACTTCTCGAATCAACTCATTTAGCTCAAGGGCGGCTTGTTTCTCATACGATGCACGTAGCTCAGATACGATCTGATTTGGTTGCTTGTTGTCAAACTGCTTTGCAAACTCAGAGGACATGCAACTCAACATAAGACATTGCACTTCTACGTGAGCTTTATAGGTTGCCCTATACAAGTCACGTTCCTCTTGAGGAGCCTCAGCAGCTGGCTCAGCACCCAAAGGTGTTTCAAGGATATGTTCGCGCTCCATCACTCTTAGGACAATCCTCAGTGATCGGTGCCAATCATTGAAATTCGGCCCAGTAAGAATATTGCGCCTTAACGCGATTTTGGTTTCATTCAAAATCTCATCAGTTGCGTTTTGTGCCATTTCTGCAAAAACAGAGTGAAATTTCTTATTAGTACTTTCGACATAAAATTCTTAACATAAAACGTAAAACCCATGGTTTACTTTTAGTTAAGTCTAGGATCCAATTGACATATTACCGTTCCATCAGTTGATCTGCTAGGAACTAAATAATACTCAAAAGGTAAGTGACGATCCGTAATTGCATTTACCGGTGCAACTCCTAGAAAATGGGACTTAATGTCATAATTCGATCCGAGCATCAAAAATGGTGATCGTGACATTAATCATGTTTCGTCGCATCTTATCGCTATCGGCGTTTACAGTCTCACTGCATAACCCGATTTAAGTCATCCGACTGAAGACTGCAGATAGTCCACCACAGTCTCACTATGAGTGGTAATCCGCCTTGGATACACTTCACCTACGTCTCACGTAGAGTGACGAGCAAGTACAAGTAGTCTAGGCAATACGGATAGCAATTGACTTAAATTCCATGGGTGTTAAAATTTCTACGTACGCAATTGCCATGCAACAATTTTGTAACGTAATTTAATTAAAAACAAAAGTTTTTATTTTACTGGTTATTAAACGTGTTTCTATGATTACCTAATTCATACAACTAATCGTAACATGGTCATCATTAAAACCTTTTCGGTAGCTCTACGAGGGTACGACCAGGAAAGCATGTGAGGTGTAGCGAATGGTTCAACATTTCTTAATAGCATTGCCTCATTAGGAGTGTACCCCACTCCGCATAACTTTCCTAGACATCGTCCCCTATTGTAGGTGAGCCTAGTTGGGTAATAATACACTGAGCATGTGCAATCTAGTTATAAATTACCAATCACACGCTTATTAAATCGATGGTTTTTAAGATATTTTGTAAATTTATACGTTCCGTCGCTGGACCAAATTACGGTATATAAACCCAACCAAATGCGTTATAGAACGTATAAAAGTGCCAAAATAAATTAATAACTCGTCATAATAATTCTTTAGTCTTATTATTTAATTTTGTTTCTTTCAAAAGACATTTGACAAACAATATTTATAATAAACAATTTAGAATTATTCTACGCAACTAATTGGGTAATGCCTAAAAAGTCCCTATGGTCATTGTTTATGTTGGGAAAAACCAATGATTAAAACCCAACTTATAAATCTGATGAGTCATAATCTAAGTCTAGATGACTTCTAAGACTAAGTGTGTTCTGAGTCTTAGTGATTATGAGTCTTAGTAATTATGAGTCATAATCTGAGTCTAGGTGACTTCTAAGACTAAGTGTGTTCTGAGTCTTAGTGATTATGAGTCTTAGTAAGACTCAAAGATGAGACTTAGTTACTTGGAGCTTTATTTTAGGTAAGTTGTTGTGCATATCTCCTATTTGTTAGAGAGATTTGCACTTATCTTATTTTCCAAGTTTATCAGAGTTCTTAGGGTTTATTAACACCCATGAATTCTGTGTGAATTCCTCCGGTTTTCTAAGTGAATTCCGTTATTTGTAGATGAATAAAACCTATCTATTTCATTGATTTCTTTGTGTTCTTCGTAATATTCATCGTTATATCTTTTGTTTGAATGAAACGGGACTAACAATTGGTATCAAGAGCGTGTCAGATCTATTCCAGATCTGTAAAGATCCATTCAAGATAAAAGATATCGTATTCAAAGAAGATTGTTGAAAATTCGTGTTTAAGTTCGTCATATTCTGGGAAGCGGTGATAAAAGGGGCATATCTCATTCGTTAGACGTCGGAATTTCATGAAATTTTTACTGAAGATGATTTACACATAGACGCACATTCTGACTAAAGGAATTTTCAATCGGAGCTTCTGATCAAGAGATATTTATTTTTGAAGTCTGCTGCAGAAAGTTTATTGTTATTGTGTATAACTATATTAAAACGATCACCGTTTATTCATTACACATTAGATCTTGGTTATTTTTTGATATAATCTTCAAGGCGTACAGATCTAAGTTTTTTCAAAGTTTCAGTCTCATCCGATGTTTTGAAAAATAGATATATAGTTTCAAAGATGAATGCTGAATGTTTGCTGATTTTTATGCGAAGCTGTGGTAAAACGACTACTGTGTGTTCGTTAACCGTTGGAGTTTCTTTATTTTTGGATATGTATTTAACGAGACATAGATCTACATTGGGTTGAAATTTGAGCTTGATCAGACATGTCATCTAGGAGATATTCAATGTTGAATCTGCTGTAAATTTTCAGTCTGACCAAGTCAGTCTCAGAGTAAGACGTGAGTTAGTCTCACCAAAGGTCAGTCTGAGCGGGTCAGCCCTAAAACTCAGACTGAGTTGGTCAGCCCCAGAGGTCAGATTGAGCAACTCAGCCCCACGAGCAACTCAGCCCCACGCAAATCAGTTTTACATGAACTCAGTCTCATACGAATCCAGAATTCAAAATAAAGGCTAGCTCAAGGGTAATTAACATCTATGAAGGCGAAAATAAAGTTTTTAGATGTGTTCAAACATTATTTATTGAAGAAGGATGATAACAAAACGGGGGAGAAAAGTTTAAAAGATTAACAAGAAAAAGAGTTGCGATGTTAAGGGGGAGATTCAAGCTACAAAGTAAACAACTCAAACAATACATTTCTTGTAATCATTTTATTTGTTTTGTCATCACCAAATAGGAGGAGCTACAAGAAAGATTGAAAGAAGTCTTCTAAAGTGTCTACAACTGCATAATCCGTCTGATCAAGAACTGAAAAGATTAATTACATGGAAGAAGGACAGATTGGAATGGATGAAGAAAAGAAGAATTATTTTTCTTTTTCAGACTTACGTTTTATATTATCTACTTTTATAGTCTGAGTCTGTTTTTATACTTAGTGTATGTTTGTGAAAAGATTTTGACATCATCAGATAGGAAATAGATTAACACAAGAAGGACCACAAGAGACCCAGAAGCTGCATTAGTTGCAACCAGCAAAAGGAATAAAGAAATTTATTCTAAAGCTGACTCATCTGAGTCTGAGTCACACTCAGACTCAGAATCTGACGATGAATCTGAGGTCAAGAAACTGAAAAGACAGCTTGCTCTGTTAACTATGAAACTTGAACAGAAGACAGGCTACAAAGGAAAGAAACATTTCGATCTGAAGAAGGTAAAATGCTTTAAATGCAATGAATATGGTCACATGGTTGCTGACTGTAAAGTAAAGAATGCTCAGACTGAACACATGGACGAGGTTGCTGAGAGGGCCCAAAGATACCGAAAGAAGTATCTTAAGTACAAGAAAGGCAACAGTTCAAACACACAAAAGCCTCAAACTGAGCAAAAGGCATTCTTTGCTGAAGAATGGCTAGATGAGGAACTGTCTTCTGATGAGGATGAGGAAGTGGTAGATAAATGCTTGATGGCATTTACAGAAGAAGTGACTGAAGCTGAGAAATCTGCTTCTCAGTTCGAGAAGGATCTGAAGGAAGCTGAGAGACTGAGTTGCAACTCAGACTGGAACAAGTCAAAACTTTATAAGGACTCTACAAAATGGTATCTAGATAGTGGAGCGTCAAGGCACATGACTGGAATGAAGTCTTTTCTACAAGACGATAAAGAAGAAGATGGGCCTCAAGTGAGATATGGTGACAACGGGGTATCAATGACACGTGGATATGGAAAGATTCATGCTGGAGCTGTCACTTTCAAGAGAGTGGCATATGTGGAAGGATTACAACATAACTTACTCAGTGTGAGTCAAATTACTGATGAGGATCATGAAGTCAGATTCGGCCAATGATGAAGCTGAGACATGTTTGTTCACAGAAACCAAAGAAGAACTTAATTGGCTATGGCATCGAAGGTTATCCCATCTAAACTTCAAAAATATAAATGCTTTGTCAAAAAGTAAATTAGTTAGAGGTCTCCCTGAACTGACCTACACCAAAGACAAAGTTTGCTCAGCTTGTGTGCTTGGAAAGCAAACAAAGACTCAATTCCCATCCAAAATGTTGCATTCAATTGATGAACCTTTATTTATGCTACATATGGACTTGTTTGGTCCAATTGGAATTGAGAGTCAAGGAGGAAAGAAATACACCCTTGTAATTGTTGATGAATTTACTAGATTTACTTGGGTTATCTTCTTAAGGGTTAAAAGTGATGCAGCTGAAGAGATCATCAGTCTGATCAAAAGAGAACAGCGCCAGAAAAACACTCTTGTTCGTCAAATGAGAAGTGACCATGGAACTGAGTTCAAAAACTCAGTCTTAATAGACTTCTGTGATCAATTAGGCATAGTTCAAAACTTTGCCTCAGTTCGAACCCCTCAACAAAATGGAGTTGCAGAGAGAAGAAACAGAACGCTAATTGAGGCTGCCAGAACAATGCTGTGCTATGGAAACATGAAGATAAAATTCTGGGCTGAAGCTGTGAACACTGCCTGCTTCACACAAAATAGATCCATCATCGTGAAGAGACATGGAAAGACAGCTTATGAATTGTACCATAACAAAGTCCCTTCCATTCATTATTTCCATATCTTTGGAAGTAGATGCTATATCCTAAATCAAAGAGACTTGTTGTGCAAGATGTCTCCTAAAGTTGATGAAGGACTGTTCGTTGGATACTCAAGCATAGCCAAAGCATTCAGAGTCTACAATGAAAGAAGGAAGGTGGTAGAAGAAAGCATTAATGTCACTTTTGATGACACTACTCAGTCTGACAAAGATGAATCATCATCACAGACTGACATAGCTACTATCAATCAACTTTGTGATGAATTACTTGTAACCACATTTGAAGCTGACTCTCAGATTGAAGATCAGAATGCTGCAAATACTCATCAAAATCAAGAATCTGAAAGTGAACCTGATGAAACACCTGTTCAGAATGTCCCTGAGATTGACAATACAGAGTCAAATGAAACTGATGAAACTCAGCCTGACACTCTTCAGTCTGACCAAACTCAGCTCCAAACTACTCAGCCTGATGATACTCAAGCAGACGAAGTTTCTGACAATGTTCCAGGAAACATCAAGACTGTCAGAGGACATCCTATCTCGTCAGTTATTGGTTCATTAACTGAAGGTGTCACAACAAGAAGAAAGAAGGCCACAGCAAATTTTTGCTTCTACACAAATTTCTTGAGTCTGATGGAACCAAAGAAGGTTGAGGAAGCCTTACTAGATGAAGACTGGGTTGATGGTATGCAAGAGGAGCTTGGAGAATTCATAAGGAACAATGTTTGGACAAAGGTTCCGCGTCCCCTGTTTAAGACCATTATTGGACTTAAATGGATCTTTCGAAATAAATATGACAAAGATGGGGTAGTGATCAGGAATAAAGCTCGATTGGTGGCTCAAGGATACAAACAGGAGGAAGGCATTGATTATGATGAAACATTTGCTCCAGTAGCCAGAATTGAAGCAATTCGCCTATTCTTAGCATATGCCGCATTTAAAGATTTCTTGGTGTATCAAATGGATGTGAAAAGTGCATTTCTGAATGGTGATCTACAGGAGGAAGTCTATGTCAAGCAGCCTCCAGGTTTTTTCGATCCTAACTTTCCTGATCATGTTTTTAAATTAAACAAAACCTTATATGGCCTCAAACAAGCTCCTAGAGCTTGGTATGATACCTTGTCTGATTTTCTTCTTAAAAACAATTTTAAAAGAGGATCAATTGATAAAACATTGTTCATCAAAAAGGAAAATGTTCATGTGATTTTGGTACAAATATATGTTGATGACATTATATTTGGATCCACAAATGAAAAGTTGTGTACTTGGTTTTCAAAACTCATGTGTAGTGAATATAGAATGAGCATGATGGAGAACTTACTTTCTTCCTTGGTTTACAAGTCGAACAAAAGAAAGATGGAATTTTCATAAATCAAAGTAAATATGTTCATGATTTGGTAAAGAAATTTGGTTTTGAAACAAGTTCTGAAATGAAAACCCCAATAAGTACTTCTGATAAGTTGCACAAAGATTCATCTGGCAAGTCAGTCTGTCAAGCTAGTTACAGAGTTATGATTGGGTCTTTGCTTTATTTAACTACTAGTAGACCTGATATAATGTTTTCTACATGTCTATGTGCACGTTATCAAGCTGACCCCAAAGAATCCCATCTTAAAGCTGTCAAACGAATTTTCAGATATCTTAAGGGTACACCAAATCTTGGTTTATGGTATCCTAAAGATTCTGGTTTTGAGTTAATTGGTTACACAGATGCATATTATGCAGCATGTAGATTAGACAGGAAAAGCACATCAGGAGGATGTCAGCTTCTAGGAGGAAAGCTAGTCAGCTGGCCAAGTAAGAAGCAAAACTCAGTTGCAACTTCCACAGCTGAAGCTGAGTATGTGGCTGCAGGGAGTTGTTGTGCACAATTACTATGGATGCAACACCAATTGGCTGATCTTGAAATCAAGATTCAAAACACTCCAATCATGCTTGACAACAAGAGTGCCATTCAAATCACTGAGAATCCTGTTTTCCACTTCAGGACCAAACACATTGAAATACGACATCATTTCATTCGAGACTGTGTGGAGAAAGGAAAGGTCAGACTGGAGTTTGTAGCTACTAATGAACAATTGGCAGACATATTCACGAAACCTCTGAGTGAGGACAGGTTTTTCTATCTGTTAGGAGAACAAGGCATGTTAAATCCTTAATCTGTCAAAATCATAAAATCTCAAGCTGACCTCTTAGTCAGCTTGTGCATTTTCAGTCTGACTTGAAAGTCAGCTCCAGATATCTCAGTCTGACCAGGTGCGCAGACTGAGTGTAATTTAAGTAAATATCTTTTGAAATTTTTTAGTTTTTTAATTTTAGTAAATATCTTTTGAAATTTTTTTCTTTTGTTTGAATTTTTTTTTGTTTTTCTTTTCTAAAGTTTTTTTTAATTTTTTTTTTCTGCGTCACTGTATAGTCAAGGCTCAAAAGTGTCAATAGGACAAACCTACATGGACTAAATTGAACGTTTCCTAACTTAGTTCCTTAATTTTCGCTCTTATAGTTTATATTCAACTGAATTTCAAATCTTAACCTAATTGTTATTCTCTAATCTTCTGCTTGATTTTCTTATCAATGGCGAATGCAAATATGGTTCTTCATGTTACAGCTCGTATGATTCCTGGCGCCGATTTTCAAAATAGGGTACAAATCAAAGACAACAACAGGGTGGCAACTGATGATATTCCCGCCAATCGCCGAAACAGGGGATTTGAACAACTGATTCAATACATGAAAGCACATCCCCTCTATGGAGCCTTCTTTTGTGCAAACACAATGTATCCGCCGGTACTGTGTGAATGGTGGTATACTTGCACTGCCAACGATGAAAAGACCGCCCTCACTGGCACGTATAATGATGGGAGAAATAATTACGGAAGAGACAATTCGTGCAGCTTTAATGCTTCCTACGCTTAGTGAAGCAGGTGAAGGAGGTTTTCAGGTCAGACGGACCAAGCAGCAAGCTCGAGCTGAGGCTTTCCCTCTGATTGGTCAGCCTGAAATTCAAGGGGTTATTCAATACAATTTTTTTACTGGCAAATGGAAATTCTTATTTTCCATGATCACGAGGTGTTTGGGGGGTAAATCAGGCAGTTTGGATCAGATGAATGAATTTGAAACCCATCTGTTTCATTCCATGGTCACGGGTCGAAGAATCTCCTTCTCACAACTCTATTTTGATGAGATTCTCTCCCTTGCCCTAAAATCAAAACGACCGAATGATGTTCCTTTCATTCGTGTCCTTTCACTCAGTTTTGAGGAAGCCATGGGAAAAGAACTTTATGATCAGCTTGAACAAACATTTTATTCATGTGATCTACCCAGGCTGACTCCAAAATTTTTTACTTACATTCATATTACTGAGGATGAACCCCCGTTATGCTTCAATGGATTGATAATCCATTTTTTGATCTTGAACTCACTGAGTCTGACTCCTCAGACTTAGAGGCTCAACCTGATAGAATTGACGGGGCAATTGAGGGAAATATCCCTGCAGCAGATGTTGAGGTAGAGATGGGTGGGGTAGGGCAAGATGAGGCTGACTCAGGTATGCAATTCAATCTTTCACCTCCTCAGTCTGAGAGTATCCCCTCTCAGTCTGAGCAGTCCACTCCCAAACTTGATGTATTAGCAAGTCAAGCGACCAACCTTTCGAACTCACCAAGTTCGTTTGAGATAGCACTCACATCAAGCCCCACTATAAATCGAGCACTAATGGACTCACTTTTCCATGAGGCTGAGAGTTCTGAACTCCCCTCCAGTGCTGTATATCAGTTTACTTTTCCTGTGCTAGAGCAGGAGGTGCATCTGACTACCCAGACTACCCAAAGCCTATCTAGTGTAGTCAGCTTGGAGTCCCACATTTCTGCTACCACACTGACACATGTGGTAAGCATTGAAGAAGATATTCCCCTCCTGGATATCCCTGTACTTAGTATGGGACCACCCCCTTCAGCTTCAAAGCCAGTTCCAAAGGCTATTTTCACTAGCTCTGTGCTAGTTCACGATCAGGTACCATCAAATCTCTTACACTCTTATACACAAGTCGTCAATGCCTCACTCCCCAAACTGAGTGAGGTACAGACTTCCTTTTCTATGGCTTATGATCATTCTCCTAAAACACAGGGAGGGAGTGAAGCTGTGTCATCTGTTTCAACACCACCTGTTACTACATTCCCTCAGTCTGAGGTTGCCTTGACTGTCCCAGTGCTGTTACAAGCAATTAAGGACATGTCTGCTCAGTTTGACGACAAACTGAGTGCAATGCAGACTGAGGTTCATGCTCTTAAATGTCAAAATACAGAGGAGATGAAGGAATTGAAGGAGATGGTGTTCAAACTGACTTCTGAGGTCAGTCGGATGAGAAAGGGGAAGCAGGTTGCTGATGTCTCTCGCGAGGATGCTCAGACTCGGGGGGAGAAAATAGTTCCACCAACTGAACCAACTGATGAGTCTGAGATCCCCAAGCAAGAGTTAAAAAGAAAGAGGGATGAAGGGGAGAAGAAGTACTACAAGACCACCAGATTCAACCTGAAAACTGGTCAGTCAGAAGTATTCTATGAGACTGATTACAGTGACATTTCAAGCAGTGAGTCTGAGAAAGAGGATACAAAGGGAAAAGGGAAGGTTGGAGCAGATAGTGATACTGACCAACAAACTGATGAGGAGATTGAGATGGTAAAGCTCCCAAATGTACAGTCTGAGTTAGAAATTGAAATACAGAAAAGAAGAGATGAAGCTGAGAGACTGGCTAAGCTTCAGAGATATGCTCATAACTCTGAAATGACTGTGGAGCAATACAAAGAGTATGTCAAAGGGCTGTATATGGAGAAATTTGATGAAAATCCACAAGATCAATCAATGAAAGCAGCTGAAGAGCTTGAAGCTGAGATGAAGGAAAAAGAGGATTTGGCTATTGAAGAGGAACAAATGAGGGTAGAGGCTGACAAATTAATGGCCAAACAGGTGCTTAGAGAAGAAGCCAGACTTAACTTTATAGAGACAAACTTCACTCTGAGAAAGCATAAGAATAAAATTTATAACTTGGAGTGTACTAATACTGGTGGATCTGACCTCATGCTGACATGCTATCATAAAGGAGGATCTTTCAGAATTGGGTTACATAGAATGCACACACTGGGTTTGGAGGAATGGAAAGAGATTGCCAGTCTGAGCACAGGAATAACTAACATTGCTCACAGAATGGATATCAAAAGAGAAGCTGTTTCTAACATCAATGTAGCTCATATGTTGAAGCTGATGTCGGATGATGATTATAGGGCATTTTGCACTATCCACAGGGTGAGAGCAGGTGCTAAATCTCTGGGTCTGGAAACAAGTCACATGCATCTTGTCCCCAAAACTGTTACATTTCAAGATAGAACCTATGTGAAAACAGATTATCATGAGGGCTTGTGTTATGTTGATTGTGGGGGAGAAGAATGTTTTCAAGCCAAAGACAGATTGAACATGACCTCCATCTATCATTGCATTGCCCTGCTTGGCGAATGTGAATCTGAGCAATGTCTTCCCTTCCGAATGAAGCTGATTAGTTGGTTATTTAATAACCTTCGAAGAATTGAAGAAATAGGGACTTTGATGGATAAGGTGGATCTGATCAAGAAAGAGTATCAAATGCTCTTTCATAAATCTGATGCTGAAATGGAGAAACTGCTCGCTTGGAAAACTAAGAGGCTGAAATGGGCACAAGAAGTGAGTAAGCCTATGCCATGGGAGACATCTTTGAAGAAGAAAAGATCAGTCAAGAAGAGGAAGTGATCTGTTTTTATGTATCTTTTTGTTCACAAACA
The DNA here is from genome assembly GCA_910822075.1 of Senecio squalidus. Classification (NCBI taxonomy): domain Eukaryota; kingdom Viridiplantae; phylum Streptophyta; class Magnoliopsida; order Asterales; family Asteraceae; genus Senecio; species Senecio squalidus. The sequence continues at coordinate 37,790,960 of CAJVGC010000432.1, forward strand.
ATGTTAAGTAAACAAGTGCTGTTTGTGTTTATTTTTGATGCATAATTTGTAAAAGACTTTAATTTAAACAGATAGGGGGAGATTGTTGGGAAAATCAACGATTTAACCCAAGTTAATAAATCTGTTTATTAAAGTCTTAGTTGTTGAGTCTGAGTGACTCTGAGTCTGAGTGACTAGAATAAGCTAAGGCATTGTGGAGCTGACTAGTCAGCTCCATAATGAAAAACGTAAGGCGTAACTTTAGGCAATTCTGTTAGATAAAATCTTCTATCTTTGTAGAAGATTTTCTAAGATTTATCCTTATCAAGCTCACTATTATTGTGTATAAATAGTGAGCTTTACCATTGTAAAACTTGCACCTTTCTAAGTAATATAACTGTGTGTTATTTTCATTCGTTGTTATTATATATTCCGCGATAATAATAATAGAAACTGAGTAATCAATCGATTAATAATAATTAACGTCTAAATACTTATTTGTGATTGATTAGCCATTATTTGAGATCTTATTGAGACCTAACAGTTTACATATTGAATCACTCCCGTTTCAAAGGAAACGGACCACATACATCCGTCCAAATAAACAAGTTTGGATTGCGTAAGCTATCAATATGTAAACAATTCGTATATCAAATAAACCACACATAACTTTTTATCATACAAATCCTTTTGTGTCGCACATATTCAATTAACAATTAATAATATGTCACTAATTCAATTTACTTTTTAACAATATCAATATATCTAATTATGCTTACAAAGTTATTCATGTAACTTTATAAACATAATTTTGCATAAAAGTAAATAAGGTAATTAAACATCAAATTTGCAAAGTAGATTGATTTCAAATTAACTTTTAATTTTGTAAAATCATACAATAAACCAACCCTAATCCCCCCTCAATTTTGATGTTTTAGATCCAAAATAATATTTACCTATGTTTTGGCTGATACCACTATAGATATACAACTAGAGTCATATTGTCAAACAATACATGGCAGCGGAATTTAGGATCACATAGTAAATAATAAATCGAATAGAGAATTACCTTGAATTGGAAGCAAGCAAAAGTCGTAGATCTAAGTGTAAGATCTAATCTACGGTTACGTACGCGACACCTTCTTTTAGCAACAGACTAGTATGCTAGTACACGTTTAATTGCTTTAAACAACAATTGTCTTAGCAGCAACTCTTTATTACAAAAACCAAATAAAACAAAACCCCCTTTTATCTCAAAATTACGATCGAGTAAAGTTTCAAAAGCTTTAGTCGACTTTTGTTCTATTTATAGGTTTTCAAATCTAAGAGTTTGAGTTATATTACAATAAGGAAACCTCCTTATTTACATAATAAACCCTTCATTTAATAAATATTACACTTAACCCATTAAGTAATATTTACCAAAATACATTAAACTAATAGTCGTGTCTAAATGTCGATGTGTGCGCTCCCGTAGTCTTCACTACTACAAACAGGGCCATCAATGACGCGCATTGCGCGTCAAGAAGAGGCTTTATGACGCGCAAATGCGCGTCAAGGATGGACCAGTCATAAATAATTTATGACGCGCATTGAGGCGTCACAGCTGAATGACCCGCGCTTATGTCCCTCGTTTTATGACCTTCTTTTTTGACCTTCGTTTTAAGACACGCGGTATATGACTTTCTTTTTTGACCTTCGTTTTTGACTCGCGTTATATGACATTCGTTTTTATGACTTATGTTTATGACATATGAAATTGCGTGTCAAAGTTATGCAAACTAATTTTTTTTAAATAAAATTCTTTTTTATAAAACCTGGTGATTATATATTATATATATTATATATATACATGACAATAAACCTGACCAACAATCTGATCATTGTACAAAATTAACGCATTTCATATATAATCAAAACCATGCGTTTTCCTTACATAACATTTGTCTAATAATGTACAAATAACTTAACTATAACATGTTTCATTACAACGAGTTCGATTTCTACCTAAAAATAAAGTTTGACACATAAATTGCCCATTCTTCTCGAATATCATCGAATTCGGCCTCCGTGTACTCATTGCTTTCACCACCAATCTAGTCAAATAAAACAACATTTTAGAAACAATTAATTACTACTTAAACTACTTAAAACAGATAATTAGTACTTACAATGTCATTTTCCAGAACCCGAACTCCATGTTTAACTACTTCCTTCATAAACTTCAACGTGAAGTACCCACATTCGGTGCATCCAGGCTGACGTGGACACTACACAAGAAACACAACTTCAGCAGCCTCCTAATATGCCTAATATGCTATGCAACATACAACTACTACAAACAGGGCTAATATGATATGCAACATATATACAACTACTACAAACAGGGCTAATTGTTTTCCAGGTTTTCTATTCCAAAAATTACACTTCAACAGCATCATCATAAATATACATACAACTATAGGTATTCTATCCTAATATGCCTAATATGCTATGTAATCCTTAACAAAACTAACCAACTAAGTAACTGTTTAAGGTCTACTAACTGAAGGTTAACAGCAGCAGCACAAGATAATATTCAACAAATAACTAACCTTAGAATTAACCCAGTTAAGTTTGGTCCTCTTATTGGTTCCAACTTCTACATCATACAATGCAATTGCCCTACAAAGAACCCAGTTAAGTATTAGTTACGCATCATAAAGATTCTATAACTTACCCTAAAAAGTACCCAGTTAAGTATTACTTACGCATCCACTATTTGCTTGAACTGATGATTGACGTCGCTAATCTTTAGGGAATCAAGATAATAGCAAGTACTTGTCTTCATGTTCAGCACGCCTAACACCCAATGTCGTCTACAAATAACAAAAAATTCAGATTCTGTTAATTAATGTTAATTTATATTAATTAATTTAAATGTTGTCGAAAGTCTAACCCGGGATTGTATGGCATTAAGACGAGGTCATTTTGCTTCCTTGTAGTTAACCTTTTTGCAATAACTCGACTTGCATCCTCGATATTCTTGGCCCTCGCTTTACGTTCATGATGCATGATCGCAGTCGGGGTCATGAAACAAACTCCATGATCTGTTTGTGACCCATTCTTGATTTGCTCATACAGGAACCTGTTAACAATTAACATACAAAGTGTACATTCAATTAGTCCTGTTAACATACTATTAACTGTCAAAATTTTAATAAACTATATTTAATCACTTACATGATATAAGAAGCAACGACAGCCCCGCTTAACTCATCCATTGCAAATAACTTGTCAAAATCATTCCAGTTTAAGTACGTATAACTGGGGTGCCCAAACAATTCATCCTCGCATTGCACTTTTATGCTATCGACCTTTGCAACTTGTCCATCAACCATCACTGCAGCCATTTTCAATCCCATCCTTTGTTCAACTCTTTTCCTCCCTCTCTTCTGAGCTCTCGTCGTCATTTTTTTCAACGGAGTTCCTTTCTTATTCACTTTTGCAACGGAGCCGACAGTTTCTGGGCTTTTTGCTTGTTCAACAGCAACTGTAACAATACAGCTTATGGTCACTAAAAATAACTTTAAACAAACCTGTAAAAATTTGATGTTTTTTGGCATCGTACCTGTTTTTGACATCCTCGGTTCTTCTTCTTCGTTGTCGGGTTCTCTTTGTCGCTTCGTTTTTTCTTTTTTCTTGTGGGTCCCACTGGCCAAGTCTTTTTCTTCTTCTTCTTCTTTGCTTACTTCTTCTTCTTTGCTTTCTTCTTCTTTGCTTTCTTCTTCTTTTCTCTGTTCCTTCCTTTGTTCTTTTCTTCTTTTCTCCTTGTCATCGGCAGCCTTTTTATCCTTCTTTTTGGCCACTATCTTGTTCTGCAAAATTATTATTAAGTATTATTAACAAACCATTTTGTTCTAATTATTAAAATGTTTTATAAAACAGTCTTACCAAACCAGAGCATGGAATGACTAGGTGACTGGGCCAACTTAGCAAGTACCCGATGGCATCTTTAACAGTCTCAACAAACTCATCGGGAATTGGAATCGGTATGGAAGCTTCTGGTTGAACAGATGTGTCCACCTTAACTTCAATGTTCACATCTAATATATGAACAAATAAATATTAATAAGTACGTAAGAATATATATATAAACATTAAAGAATTAAATTTAACTTCAAATACCCGAGAGAGTCTGATTCACTATCGTTCCTTTGGCGACTATATTTGAAGGCTCGTCGACCGCAAGATAGCATGATTTATCCTACAAAATGTACAAAATATTATTAAAAGAGACAAGAATTGAAATGAATTTATGACAAACTAAGACATACAGTTGGTTCATTTGGTACATCTGGTTCTTCTTCTTCTTCTTCTTCATCACTGGAACTCGACATTCGACAATTACTTGCACCCTCTGAAGCATATGTTGCACATCTTCTTATTTGTAACTCATCTTCAACAGCTTTTAGCCGTTTATTCATCTTCTTATCATGTTGTTTCAGGTATTGCTTGACATTCTTGGGTATTAAAAAGTACTGTTGATGTGTTACAAATCGACCCATCCCACGTACACGCCCACGTTGTTCTTCAGTACCCAGGGCCTCTGTAAGCAAATCTAGTGATCCCAATGGATCCTCCGAAAAATCCCCGTCCTTCTTTAGCATCTCCTGAGTAAACAAACATATAACTTAACACATGTTGACTTATGGTGATAGGTCAAACTATAACTAACTGAACCTTAAATAACTTTACATCAAAAGTCAACCTTTAACTAACACTAACTAACTGAGAAATATAACTGAAAGTTAACAAAGCTAACTAAAACACACCAAAATAAAACTGATAAATATGAATACTTACAATTTTATCGAGAACTTTTTGGACATCTGGGTCGAAACCTCCTTTTTTCTTTTCTCTTGCTCTTTTCCAACATTCTACCCTATCAATATCCTCTTCCTCTTTGCCGGTTTCTTGCATCTAAAAAAGTTAAAAGCAAAAGTTACAGAAGCATCAAGATAAGCAGTAAAAAAGTAAACATAAGCAATAAACTCCATACTATCTCAGAAATGAGTCCGGCATATCCCTTTCGGCTCAAACGATGGTTGTACTTATTACGTGAACGGATCGCTGAAGCCTTCTGACTTTTTTCCTGCATCAGTTTGTTATAACATGTTAGTAACTGTTTGTGATAAATAACTGGTTTTGGAAACTTAAACAAATACCTCAAACGAAGACTTGGTTCTTTGTGATACAAAAAGTTTCCAGTCTTATTTTTTCACCGACGGATACCTTTCAGGGGGAGTATACAACAGCTTCTTGGCCTCCTTCGAATTATCGTCTTTTAGTGGCTTAATGTACTTCTTATAAAGATTATGTTTGAAGTTTTTCCACTTTATCCCGATTGATTGGAGAACTTGCTTCCGACTCTTTTGGTGAAGTTTAAAACGTGTCTGCAATGTAAACAAATGAATTAAAACATAGTTAGAATACAATGAATTAAAACAGAGTTAGAATAAAATACCAAAAACTATAATTCTTACCTTAACATATTGCCAACAAGCTTCCTTTGTTTCATTATCTACGTTCAACCAAGAATCATAGGTTATGAGAACCATAGATCTTGCCACCAATCCCTCAAAAGTTGACAGCTTTCTTGCTCCCGGTCCAGTTGGCACACCTCTCTTATTATAAGTAATAAGTGTTTTTCTATCAGCCTTCGCCTTTACTGTCGGGCCTCTATGCGATTTGGAATCTGACTTGTCATCAACATTCGACCCATCACCGTGAGCCGCATTTTCTTCGCCTTCCGAATCAGAACCAGAACCCATAACAGCATCTTCTTCACGGTCCGAATCAGAACTCGAGGCCATCTTTTATTACCAAAAAGCAACCTGTTTAAAATACAAACAAAATAAACAGTTAAATAAATAGTTAATTCATACCAACTTTAGTATAATAAACAGTTAATTCATACCAACTTAGTATAATAACAGTTAATTCATACCAAAAACTAATGATCTGAAACGAATATGCCCTCATCATCTGAGCGCGTACACTTAAAATCATCGTCTAGGTCTACTAAAGACAGGTTCATATCTTGTGTAACATCAAATTCAAACACATCATCAGTTTCACCATTATTATCTCCATACTTATGCATCCTATGTGGTGTGAAGCCAACAACAGACAGGTTCCTAATTAACTACCTTAACACCATACAAATAACTAAATAACTACCTTAACACCATACAAATAACAAGAACACCAGATAATATTACATTATTATGATACCAAAAACACTAAATAACTACCTTAACACTATATTAAACAATACATGTTACATTATACAAATCATTTACAGTATAAGTTTACTCTATTAAACTATACATGTTACATTATTTACATGGGGCCTATAAAATATTATTCACAAACACCAAAAATATCATAGTAACATTTTCACAAACACCTGGTGTGCATACAATTTTACCATAAATTGATACAAAAAATGATACAGTAAATTGATTTTATAACTCTACAGCTATCAAACAAACAATATAATGTAATATTTTGAGTAAATTAGGGCATACCTTAACTGCAAATCCTTAACACCTGGAGAGTTTTGAGAGTTTTGATACAAACTGATTTTTTGTCGATTAGGGATTGTTTTGAGTAAATTAGGGCGGGATTGTTTTGAAAGTTTTGAGAGTGGATTGAATGACTGTGAAATTAGGGCGGGATAATCGAAGGTTTTGAGAGTTTGAGAGGGAAGGAGGGGGGGAAAATTTTAGAGAGCGGGAAGTTTTGGGGGAAAAAAATAGGTTTTGAGTTTTTTTAATTTTAAGCAGATATATAATCTATGACAAAAATAATATACATGACACCTATTTAGGACGAAGAAAAACAAACGTCATAACGAAATCTTAATTTTAACTGATTATGACCCATGTGTTATGACACATCTGAAAACGCGTCATCTCTTTACTCAAAATGACTGTTGTTTTATGACCCTGGATATTGCGCGTCATCTTTCTGCGTGGGTCATAAAAAGCGGGTCAAGGATAGCCCTGTTTCTAGTAGTGCTTACACATTTACGGACATACATTTGTTAAAACTATTCAAATACCAACACTTCTGACGCCGGCCACCACACCGGAAACCATGGAGTGGTGACACAGGCCACCACAGCGCCACGTACGGAGGCTGACGCCGGCCACCACTCTGCTCTTACTGTTTTAGATTTTGGACAAAAAAAAAATTAATCATATTATTATATTTGTTTAATTAGTGTATAGGTTCCAATAAATGAAGTCCGGGACCAAGTATGATTTGAAACTTTTTATGTGTGGGTGCTTATGTGTACATGTTTGTATCTGTCTATGTGAATGTATCGTGTTTGTATTTGTCTATGTGTATATATCATGTATATACAAGTAGATATGCAAGTGGGATAGTGAAGGTAGGAAGAAGGTGGTACCAAAGCCCATAGGCACATTATAATACAAGTGTTGAAAGGACTCGTAGTAGAGACTCACTCCACGGGCAACTTGCAAAGTTGCAACCATATATAGTTTATTAAAAAATATAACTATTAGATAAAAAGATCATTAACTAATTTCAAATTTTAATTTAAAACTTTAGTGTTGATACTATTAATTTTAATATCAATTTGAAAAATACAGTTACGTTTTTAGAAACGATGAACCCTACCTGCCCAACAATATATTTCGTAGAAATTAATTTATATATCCAACAAATGTTGCGACTGTTTCCACACTTAAAACCGACATTATTTTTAATGTACTCCAACCGTAACTAGTTTACTACTAACTTATCTGTCGTTTTATATTTGTCCTTAAACATGCATATCATATGATGCTTGAATTATTTATATTAAAATGTCATACTTTATTCATGATCTTAAGTCTTAACTATTTAACATTATAATTAGAAAAAAAAAAACTAAGGAACTATTTACATAAGTGAATGGTACTTTTGACTAAAAAAAGATTAAGGGACAACTTAAGATGTTATATTTGAAATGTCATACTTTATTCATAATCATAACATACGGATTTTACAAGAGTTTGTCCACCTTTGTTTTGTTTAGAACACGGGGAGTGGAGAGTATTTGTCATCATTCTCGGCTCGTTATCCACAACGAGGGTGATCACACCATCCCTCCGCGTTGTGGCTTCTCGTTGTGGGTTTTGTCACCCGGGTAACGAGCCTTGATTGTATTTTCTTTTTCTTTCTTTCTCAACAGTTATATATATAAAAAACACATAAAAAAAATTATTTTTTAAAAAAAACAATTACCATTACTTCCCATAGCTAGATTTTTCAATTTCTTGTTCACATTTCATTTCATATAAATATAACATAAAATTCAACCAAAATTCACAATATTTTTCAATCTCTCGCAATATTTTTATAAAAAATATATACAACAAAAAATGAGTTCATAATCTTCAACCATTCTCGATGTTACGGATTCGTCGTTGTCTGAATAAGAATTGGTCGAATTTCTAGTTATGGCGGCAAAAGTAGTTGAACAAACGGAGGAGGAGGAAAATGAAGTGGAAAGTTCACGTCGGAGTGAAAAGAAAGAAAAGGCGCTATATCAACCGCAGTAAACGAAAACATGTTGCGACATTACTTCTCCGGTGAAAGCACATACCCAGATGAATATTTTCGTATACGATTTCGTATGAGAAGACCTCTTTTCCTCAAAATATTCGAAGGTATATCTAATTACTCCGTAGAACCTTTGCCCGACTATTTTACATATTTCAAACAACGACCCGATTGTACGGGTAAAATGGGTTTTAGTTTTTTACATAAATGCACGTCCACTATGCGTATGATGGCGTGCGTGATTACTTCGGACGCTTTTGACGAATATTTACAAATGTCAGAAACAACATCATCTGAATCCCTAATCTTTTAAATTGTGTCATCCATCTTTATACAAACGTTTATTTAAGAACCCCAACACAAGATGATGTTAATCGTATATATCAAAAACCCAATGAGGTTTTCGAGTTTAAGGGTATGCTTGGTAGATCGACTGTATGTGTCCAAATGCATACAAAGGGCAATACATACGAGGTGACCATGGTTATGCTGGAAGTCGTTGCGTCGTACGATCATTGGATATGACATGCTTACTTCGGTGTCGCAGGATCGAATAACGATATCAACGTGCTTAAACAATCGTCGCTGTTTCATGATATGCTCAACGACTCATCCCCGAATTACAGATTTACTGTCAACTGCCACGAGTACGATAAAGGATATTACCTTGCAATCGGTATATATCCGGAGCGGTCTACATTTTTTAAAGCTTTTTCATACCCACACCGGATGAACAACGTCAAGAATTCAAACTTTTTCAAGAAAGAGCGAGAAAGGATATCGAATGGGGCATTCAGTGTTCTTCAAGGTCGTTGGGGGGTTATAAAGCATGCAACGAGATTTTACAAGTTGAGAAGAGTTATGTACGAGGGTATCATATTGCACAATATGATTGTTGAATACAACGGACGGTCGATTTGTGATGCCCAAGAATGGTATACTCATCTAGTTACATGTGTTACCCGAACTTCCAACGAGAGAGTGAATGAACGTATCCGGACTACTAGAGAGATTAGAGACAGGGGTACACACACTAGACTCTGCGAGGATCTCGTGACGTACATTTCGACAGTTGCGAAAGACTATCAACAACGTTACCTATATTTTATTCTACGTATTTGTATTTATTTTAATTATTGTATTGTAATTTTATTTTTATTTTATGTGTTTGTGTTTTATCTTAATTATTGTATTTGTAATTTTATTCTTATTAATAAAATGTTATATTTATTCTATTTAAATGTTAAGAAAAAAAAATGGGAGTCCCACATCTCTCATCACAATGGTTTTCATTCCACCAAAAAATCCAGAACTCAAGTTGTGGATGTCACGTCAAAAAAAAATCTCACAACCATCCCACAACATGGTTATCACTCCTCGTGCTCTTAGGATAATGGATTTGTTTGAGGACAAGCTACGTTGAAATCGGAATTGAACAAAATTGCTAGACACGAGAAAGTTTGTTTCGATCAACACGTGTATTCCAGCTCAAGAGGCAGTGGATTTTTTGACTAGGGTTCAACGGGTTGTGCAAAGTAATTTTTTGATGCTAAGTCACAAAACTTCCTTTTTAGTAGAATTTGTTTTTACCATCCAAAAGGAGTTAAGACACAGCTTGTTGTTCGTTTTTCTACCATTTTATTGTAAAGATCAAATTAAACTGTGTAATTCAGTGTATTTCAATGAAAAGTGAAATCTTACAAAAATAAATATATACATAAATAAATAAATATTTTAAAAAAAGAAAACATTTTAGTTTTAGGTGTCTAAGTCCCTAGATAACAAATTAACTTTGTAATTTTGAGTTTTTAGTAGGAATAATCATTTATTTTGAATTATATAATTTATTATTTTGGTAAGCAATACTATATAATTAAAAGATATGACTAGTGATACTTTTATTTTAGAAATAAAATGGTTGATTTGTTTCTTAGGAGAGTTTAGAGATACCCGATTTTTTAATATACATGACCTTTTAATCTTTAGCAGGAATCACAATTTTATTTTATTTTTGTATATAAGATCCTCTCATTTAATTATCGTACAAAATTCACTTGCACTAAAACGATAATTAAAAAGCTTGAAGTAAGTAGGTGACGTTTGAAAACCTGAAATACCGATTGAATCCTACAAAATGTAATTATATAATTTGAAAAGAAGAAGACAGGAAATATCAAAGGCGCCGAAACAGGGCCACACGGCGTTTACAACTTGCATGACAACCTCTATCCACCCGTACTTCCTTTCAAAAAATACAACTCCTCTACTTGTCCCACCTTCATCTCTAAAACCTTATTTATACATTTTCAACACACTCACACACTTATTCATTTTAAACTCACCTCACACTCAATACAACAAATGGGTGTTCTTAATAAATGTCATATCCGATGGTCCAAAGATCATGAAATCTCACCGGAGGAAATCCAACCGGAATCCAATCATCTTTCTTCACAACCAAGTTTAGCTTCTGTTTCTTCATTAACATCAAAACAACTGTCAACCACCACTAACCACCATCTCCTTACCACTTTTAAAGCACACACGTCATCAGTCTCCTCACTCACCATCGCCGGAAAACACCTCTTTTCTGGATCCTCGGACAATCAAATCCGGGTCTGGCCACGTGACCCGAAACCAACTGTACCAAACTTGTTAGCGTATGGAGGGAGTGCGGTCAAGTCAATGGTTGTGTCCGGTGACAAGTTATTCACCGGACACCAAGATCATAAAATTTGCGCTTGGAAAATAGACGATGAAATTAGTACTCAGAAAATGAATAAATTGGCGACTTTGCCGACACTGAATGATCGTGTCGGGAAGATGTTTTTAGCGAAAAACTACGTTAAAATACGAAGACATAAACATTCCACATGGGTGAATCACGTGGACGCTGTTTCAGCTTTGGCTTTGTCACATGATGGATCACTTTTATACTCCGCTTCATGGGACCGAACTTTTAAGATATGGAGAACATCCGATTTCAAGTGCTTGGAGTCCGTTTGGAACGCGCACGAGGACGCGATTAACGCGATCGTCGTGTCACACGACGGTCACGTTTACACAGGTTCCGCAGATAAGAAAATAAAAGTGTGGAAAAAAGACGAAAAAGACAACAAACATAAGTTAGTAGACACTTTAGAAAAGCACAAATCAGCAGTGAATGCATTAGCTTTGAGCTCGGATGGTTCTATATTGTACTCGGGTGCTTGCGATCGGTCGATAATCGTGTGGGAAAAGGAAAAATGTGGTGATGGGAAGCATATGGTGGTGGCGGGTGCATTACGGGGGCATAATATGGCAATTTTGTGCCTTGGTGTGGTGGGTGATTTGGTGGTGAGTGGGTCAGCTGATAAAACAGTTAGAATTTGGAGAAGGGGTATTGATGGAAAAAAATATGGCAGGGTTGGTTTGTTGGAAGGGCATAATGGTCCAATTAAATGTTTAACGGCTGCAGTTCATACTTGTACTTCTCATGATTCTAGTGGTACTTCTTATCTAGTTTACAGTGGTAGTTTGGACTGTGATGTAAAAGTGTGGAAAGTATGGGTACCATTTCTTTGATGTTTTGTTTATTTTTTGCAGATTTGTTTAGTTTGAAATGTAAAGATTTGTTATCGTTTGTTAATAATAGATTAAAAGTATTAAATTTTGTTTGATATATCATGTTAGTATTAATATATATATAGTGTGTGGTGAAAATATTCATATCTGTTGGAGTATATACATGCATATACTCCAAAAAGCCACCTTCATCCCGTTGGGGATGAAGCATCAAAAACACCTTCATCCCATTTGAGGATGGAGCTTCGGCTCCATCCCATTATTGAAGAGTTGATGGAGCTTCGGCTCCATCCCATTATTGAAGAATTGATGGAGCTTCGGCTCCATCCCACTGATGAAGCACTGGAGCTTCGGCTCCATCCCACTGATAAAGCACTGGAGCTTCCGCTCCATCCCACTGATGAAGCACTGGAGCTTCAGCTCCATCCCACTGATGGAGCTACTGCTCCATCCCATTTATGGTCATGGTCAAACCGGCCCCACCAACTATTGTGACATGTGACATGTGAACTCTATAAATAGAGCTCACCCCTCATGGTAAAAGGGGGTCTTCTCCCCTCTCCTTACTCTCTCTCTCTAGATTCTCTCTCTCTAAACTCTTTCTCTAAACCATTGATTATCGGACATCGTGGCGTACAACACCTTTTCACGGAAAATGTGTTACCTCTGGGGAATCGCCACCCGACAGGGTTAAAACCCTCGGGTCCTTGGATTATGGAACCCGATACCAATTTCGGTGTCGGGTCTCTTTCTAACTAATTATTTACTGTTTTTCGTATAATCTAAGCTCGGGGTGACGAGGAACGGCACCTCTTGGTCGTTGACACCAACCCGGCGGATTTTTACTTCAACATTTGGCGCCATCCGTGGGACGCTTTATTTAACGATAGTTGGAGCGAGAACATAGACATATGGATACCCCTCTGACTTCAGGGATGACCACCCTTGTGTCTACTGTTCAGCCATCAACCAACGTTGTAGAGCCACCCCGATCTCAACCACATCAGTCAACGTTTGTGGAAGTAACTTTTACAAAAATCTTTTAATAAAGATGTCATAAAAAAGTACTTTTACAAAAAGTGTTTTAATAAAAATTCTTTAAAAAGTTACTTTTATAAAAGTTTTGATGTTGACATATCATAAAAAGTAACTTTTACCAAAATCTTTTAATAAAGATGTCATAAAAAAGTACTTTTACAAAAAGTGATTTAATAAAGATTCTTTAAAAAGTTACTTTTATAAAAGTTTTGATATTGACATATCATAAAAAGTAACTTTTACCAAAATCTTTTAATAAATATGTCATAAAAAAGTACTTTTACAAAAAGTGTTTTAATAAAGATTCTTTAAAAATTTACTTTTATAAGAGTTTTGATAATCTCAAAATTTTGAGCTTCGGCTTCATCCCATTTTGGATGACTTTTATCTCAAAATTTTGAGCTTCATCCAGTTTTGGATGCCTTTACCCAAAATGGACCTTCATCCCATTTTGGATGACTTTTATCTCAAAATTTTGAGTTTCATCCAGTTTTGGATGCCTTTACCCAAAATGGAGCTTCATCCCATTTTGGATGACTTTTGCCCAAAATTTTGAGCTTCGGCTTCATCCCATTTTGAATGACTTTTGCCCAAAATTTTGAGCTTCGGCTTCATCCCATTTTGGATGACTTTTATCTCAAAATTTTGAGCTTCATCCAGTTTTGGATGCCTTTACCCAATATGGAGCTTTATCCCATTTTAGATGACTTTTATCTCAAAATTTTGAGCTTCATCCAGTTTTGGATGCCTTTACCCAAAATGGAGCTTCATCCCATTTTGAATGACTTTTGCCCAAAATTTTGAGCTTCGGCTTCATCCCATTTTGGATGACTTTTGCCCAAAATTTTGAGCTTCGGCTTCATCCCATTTTGGATGACTTTTATCTCAAAATTTTGAGCTTCATCCAATTTTGGATGCCTTTACCCAAAATGGAGCTTCATCCCATTTTGGATGACTTTTGCCCAAAATTTTGGGCTTCGGCTTCATCCCATTTTGGATGACTTTTGCCCAAAATTTTGAGCTTCGGCTTCATCCCATTTTGGATGACTTTTGCCCAAAATTTTGAGCTTCGGCTTCATCCCATTTTGGATGACTTTTATCTCAAAATTTTGAGCTTCGGCTTCATCCCATTTTGGATGACTTTTATCTCAAAATTTTATACTTCATCCAGTTTTGGATGCCTTTACCCAAAATGGAGCTTCACCCCATTTTGGATGACTTTTGCCCAAAATTTTGAGCTTCGGCTTCATCCCATTTTGGATGACTTTTATCTCAAAATTTTGAGCTTCGGCTTCATCCCATTTTGGATGACTTTTATCTCAAAATTTTGAGCTTCATCCAGTTTTGGATGCCTTTACCCAAAATGGAGCTTCATCCCATTTTGGATGACTTTTGCCCAAAATTTTGAGCTTCGGCTTCATCCCATTTTGGATGACTTTTATCTCAAAATTTTGAGCTTCATCCAGTATTGGATGCCTTTACCCAAAATGGAGCTTCATCCCATTTTGGATGACTTTTGCCCAAAATTTTGAGCTTCGGCTTCATCCCATTTTGGATGACTTTTGTCCAAAATTTTGAGCTTCGGCTTCATCCCATTTTGGATGACTTTTATCTCAAAATTTTGAGCTTCATCCAATTTTGGATGCCTTTACCCAAAATGGAGCTTCATCACATTTTGGATGACTTTTGCCCAAAATTTTGGGCTTCGGCTTCATCCCATTTTGGATGACTTTTGCCCAAAATTTTGAGCTTCGGCTTCATCCCATTTTGGATGACTTTTGCCCAAAATTTTGAGCTTCGGCTTCATCCCATTTTGGATGACTTTTATCTCAAAATTTTGAGCTTCGGCTTCATCCCATTTTGGATGACTTTTATCTCAAAATTTTAAACTTCATCCAGTTTTGGATGCCTTTACCCAAAATGGAGCTTCATCCCATTTTGGATGACTTTTGCCCAAAATTTTGAGCTTCGGCTTCATCCCATTTTGGATGACTTTTATCTCAAAATTTTGAGCTTCGGCTTCATCCCATTTTGGATGACTTTTATCTCAAAATTTTGAGCTTCATCCAGTTTTGGATGCCTTTACCCAAAATGGAGCTTCATCCCATTTTGGATGACTTTTGCCCAAAATTTGAGCTTCGGCTTCATCCCATTTTGGATGACTTTTGCCCAAAATTTTGAGCTTCAGCTTCATCCCATTTTGGATGACTTTTGCCCAAAATTTTGAGCTTCGGCTTCATCCCATTTTGGATGACTTTTATCTCAAAATTTTGAGCTTCGGCTTCATCCATTTTGGATGACTTTTATCTCAAAATTTTGAGCTTCATCCAGTTTTGGATGCCTTTACCCAAAATGGAGATTCATCCCATTTTGGATGACTTTTGCCCAAAATTTTGAGCTTCGGCTTCATCCCATTTTGGATGACTTTTTCCCAAAATTTTGAGCTTCGGCTTCATCCCATTTTGGATGACTTCTATCTCAAAATTGTGAGCTTCATCCAGTTTTGGATGCCTTTACCCAAAATGGAGCTTCATCCCATTTTGGATGACTTTTGCCCAAAATTTTGAACTTCGGCTTCATCACATTTTGGATGACTTTTATCTCAAAATTTTGAGCTTCATCCAGTTTTGGATGCCTTTACCCAAAATGGAGCTTCATCCCATTTTGGATGACTTTTGCCCAAAATTTTGAGCTTCGGCTTCATCCCATTTTGGATGACTTTTATCTCAAAATTTTGAGCTTCATCCAGTTTTGGATGCATTTACCCAAAATGGAGCTTCATCCCATTTTGGACGACTTTTGTCCAGATTTTGAGCTTCATCCCGGAGGACTTTCACCGAAGATATTTAGCTTCATCCCATATCGGACATTTGTCCGGATTTCTACCTTCATCCCATTTTGGGAACGAAGCCTACAAGTTAAAAATGGTCGGGGGAGATACAGTCCCAAGGACTTTGCATGAGAACCTCCTCAGACATTGTTATATGTTAATAAATCTCCTTCGGAAAGATGTAAGGGTAATGCCCAATTTTCTATCGCCTGTGATACAAAAGCTATGGTTGCCTCTTGGTTTAAGGGGCAACAATTTTCTCAATACATGGCAAATTACTAAGACCATTGATTAAATTGTAATAGCAAGTAATTAACGATAATTAAATTCTTAATTGCACCGCGCTCTTAGAAGACGAAGGGGAGAGTGCCCTCTCTAATAAACTCCATGTTAGTCTGATACTCCAATCCTAACATAGACAGGTTTGAGCAGCCTATATAAAAAACTAACTCTGTACTGGTCTGAGAATATCCCGGTATCGAAAGGGCTGAGCAACCTCTCTAATTAGCTCAGTGTTAGCGAAGGACGCTTCTTAACACAATAAAAATAGTCGAACCAAACATTTTCCATTTCATGGAATCACACTTCCCACGAGGAAATATCATGGGTTGAGCAACCTCTCTAATTAGCTCAGGAAATGACTTTTCTAAACACAATATATGTGGATGAAGCACCACCATCTCTTTATTGGATGAAGCACTCTCATCCCCTATGTGATGAAGCACCACCATCTCTTTATTGGATGAAGCACTCTCATCCCCTATGTGGATAAAGCACCACCATCTCTTTATTGGATGAAGCACTCTCATCCCCTATGTGGATGGAGCACCACCATCTCTTTATCGGATGAAGTACTCTGATCCCTTATATAGATGAACAACTTTCATTTCTTATATGGATGAAATATTTTCTTTGCTTTTATGGGTTAAGCACGTTCTCGGTAGTGAAGGTCACTAAAAACCTAAGTCTAGTTTAGTCTCACTACATTCCACATCACTAGACTGGGGGGGGGGGGGGGGGGGGGGGGGGGGGGGGGGCATGTTGGAGTATATATGCAAAAAAGCCAACTTCATCCCGTTGGGGGATGAAGCATCTAAAACACCTTCATCCCATTTGAGGATGGAGCTTCGGCTCCATCCCATTATTGAAGAGTTGATGGAGCTTTGGCTCCATCCCATTATTGAAGAATTGATGGAGCTTCGGCTCCATCCCATTATTGAAGAATTAATGGAGCTTCGGCTCCATCCCACTGATGAAGCACTGGAGCTTCGGCTCCATCCCACTGATGAAGCACTGGAGCTTCGGCTCCATCCCACTGATGAAGCACTGGAGCTTCGGCTCCATCCCACTGATGAAGCACTGGAGCTTCGGCTCCATCCCACTGATGAAGCACTGGAGCTTCCGCTCCATCCCACTGATGGAGCTACTGCTCCATCCCATTTATGGTCATGGTCAAACCGGCCCCACCAACTATTGTGACATGTGACATGTGAACTCTATAAATAGAGCTCACCCCTCATGGTAAAAGGGGGTCTTCCCCCCTCTCCTTACTCTCTCATTCTCTCTCTTAAACTCTTTCTCTAAACCATTGACTCTCGGACATCGTGGCGTACAACACCTTTTCACGGAAAAGGTGTTACCTTTGGGGAATCGCCACCCGACAGGGTTAAAACCCTCGGGTCCTTGGATTATGGAACCCGATACCAATTTCGGTGTCGGGTCTCTTTCTAACTAATTATTTACTGTTTGTCGTATAATCTAAGCTCGGGGTGACGAGGAACAGCACCTCTTGGTCGTTGACACCAACCCGGCGGATTTTTACTTCAACATTTGGCGCCATCCGTGGGACGCTTTATTTAACGATAGTTGGAGCGAGAACATAGACATATGGATACCCCTCTGACTTCAGGGATGACCACCCTTGTGTCTACTGTTCAGCCATCAACCAACGTTGTAGAGCCACCCCGATCTCAACCACATCAGTCAACGTTTGTGGAAGTAACTTTTACAAAAAATCTTTTAATAAAGATGGTATAAAAAAGTACTTTTTACAAAAATAAAGATTCTTTAAAAAGTTACTTTTATAAAAGTTTTGATGTTGACATATCATAAAAATTAACTTTTACCAAAATCTTTTAATAAAAATGTCATAAAAAAGTACTTTTACAAAAAGTGCTTTAATAAATATTCTTTAAAAAATTACTTTTATAAAAGTTTTGATATTGACATATCGTAAAAAGTAACTTTTTCCAAAATCTTTTAATAAATATGTCATAAAAAAGTACTTTTACAAAATGTGTTTTAATAAAGATTCTTTAAAAATTACTTTTATAAAAGTTTTGATAATCTCAAAATTTTGAGCTTCGGCTTCATCCCATTTTGGATGACTTTTATCTCAAAATTTTGAGCTTCATCCAGTTTTGGATGCCTTTACCCAAAATGGAGCTTCATCCCATTTCTGGATGACTTTATCTCAAAATTTTGAGCTTCGTCCAGTTTGTATGCCTTTACCCAAAATGGAGCTTCATCCCATTTTGGATGACTTTTTGCCCAAAATTTTGAGCTTCGGCTTCATCCCATTTTGGATGACTTTTGCCCAAAATTTTGAGCTTCGGCTTCATCCCATTTTT
>CAJVGC010000432.1:37809719-37841189 GCA_910822075.1 Senecio squalidus
ATATTTGGATTTGGATCCACAAATGAAAGTTGTGTACTTGGTTTTCAAAACTCATGTGTAGTGATATAGAATGAGCATGATGGAGAACTTACTATTCTTCCTTGGTTTACAAGTACGAACAAAAGAAGATGGAATTTTCATAAATCAAAGTAAATATGTTCATGATTTGGTAAAGAAATTGGGTTTTGAAACAAGTTCTGAAATGAAAACCCCAATAAGTACTTTCTGATAAGTTGCACAAAGATTCATCTGGCAAGTCAGTCTGTCAAGCTACTTACAGAGTATGATTGGGTCTTCTTTGCTTTATTTAAAACTACTAGTAGAACCTGATATAATGTTTTCTCTACATGTCTATTGTGCAACGTTATCAAGCTGACCCCAAAGAATCCCATCTTAAAGCTGTCAAACGAATTTTCAGATATCTTAAAGGGTACACCAATCTTGGTTTATGGTATCCTAAAGATTCTGGTTTTGAGTTAATTGGTTACAGACAGATTGGCATATTATGCAGCATGTAGATTAGACAAAAAAAGCACATCAGGAGGATGTCAGCTTCTAGGAGGAAAGCTAGTCAGCTGCCAAGTAAGAAGCAAAACTCAGTTGCAACTTCCACAGCTGAAGCTGAGTAATGGGGCTGCAGGGAGTTGTTGTGCACAATTACTATGGATGCAACACCAATTGGCTGATCTTGAAAATCAAGATTCAAAACACTCCAATCATGCTTGACAACAAGAGTGCCATTCAAATCACTGAGAATCCTGTTTTCCCACTTCAGGACCAAACACATTGAAATACGACATCATTTCCATTCGAGGACTGTGTGGAGAAAGGAAAGGTCAGACTGAGTGAGTTGTAGCTACTAATGAACAATTGGCAGACATATTCACGAAACCTCTAAGTGAGGACAGGTTTTTCTATCTGTTAGGAGAACAGGCATGTTAAATCCTTAATCTGTCAAAATCATAAATCTCAAGCTGACCTCTTAGTCAGCTTGTGCATTTTCAGTCTGACTTGAAAGTCAGCTCCAGATATCTCAGTCTGACCAGGTGCGCAGACTGAGTGTAATTTAAGTAAATATCTTTTGAAATTTTTTAGTTTTTTAATTTTAGTAAATATCTTTTGAAATTTTTTTCATTTGTTTGAATTTTTTTTTTTTCTTTTCTAAAGTTTTTTTTAATTTTTTTTTCTGCGTCACTGTATAGTCAAGGCTCAAAAGTGTCAATAGGACAAACCTACATGGACTAAATTGAACGTTTCCTAACTTAGTTCCTTAATTTTCGCTCTTATAGTTTATATTCAACTGAATTTCAAATCTTAACCTAATTGTTATTCTCTAATCTTCTGCTTGATTTTCTTATCAATGGCGAATGCAAATATGGTTCTTCATGTTACAGCTCGTATGATTCCTGGCGCCGATTTTCAAAATAGGGTACAAATCAAAGACAACAACAGGGTGGCAACTGATGATATTCCCGCCAATCGCCGAAACAGGGGATTTGAACAACTGATTCAATACATGAAAGCACATCCCCTCTATGGAGCCTTCTTTTGTGCAAACACAATGTATCCACCGGTACTGTGTGAATGGTGGTATACTTGCACTGCCAACGATGAAAAGACCGCCCTCACTGGCACGTATAATGATGGGAGAAATACGATCACTATTACGGAAGAGACAATTCGTGCAGCTTTAATGCTTCCTACGCTTAGTGAAGCAGGTGAAGGAGGTTTTCAGGTCAGACGGACCAAGCAGCAAGCTCGAGCTGAGGCTTTCCCTCTGATTGGTCAGCCTGAAATTCAAGGGGTTATTCAATACAATTTTTTTACTGGCAAATGGAAATTCTTATTTTCCATGATCACGAGGTGTTTGGGGGGTAAATCAGGCAGTTTGGATCAGATGAATGAATTTGAAACCCATCTGTTTCATTCCATGGTCACGGAAGAATCTCCTTCTCACAACTCTATTTTGATGAGATTCTCTCCCTTGCCCTAAAATCAAAACGACCGAATGATGTTCCTTTCATTCGTGTCCTTTCACTCAGTTTTGAGGAAGCCATGGGAAAAGAACTTTATGATCAGCTTGAACAAACATTTTATTCATGTGATCTACCCAGGCTGACTCCAAAATTTTTTACTTACATTCATATTACTGAGGATGAAGCAGGGTTAACCCACGTTATGCTTCAATGGATTGATAATCCATTTTTTGATCTTGAACTCACTGAGTCTGACTCCTCAGACTTAGAGGCTCAACCTGATAGAATTGACGGGGCAATTGAGGGAAATATCCCTGCAGCAGATGTTGAGGTAGAGATGGGTGGGGTAGGGCAAGATGAGGCTGACTCAGGTATGCAATTCAATCTTTCACCTCCTCAGTCTGAGAGTATCCCCTCTCAGTCTGAGCAGTCCACTCCCAAACTTGATGTATTAGCAAGTCAAGCGACCAACCTTTCGAACTCACCAAGTTCGTTTGAGATAGCACTCACATCAAGCCCCACTATAAATCGAGCACTAATGGACTCACTTTTCCATGAGGCTGAGAGTTCTGAACTCCCCTCCAGTGCTGTATATCAGTTTACTTTTCCTGTGCTAGAGCAGGAGGTGCATCTGACTACCCAGACTACCCAAAGCCTATCTAGTGTAGTCAGCTTGGAGTCCCACATTTCTGCTGCCACACTGACACATGTGGTAAGCATTGAAGAAGATATTCCCCTCCTGGATATCCATGTACTTAGTATGGGACCACCCCCTTCAGCTTCAAAGCCAGTTCCAAAGGCTATTTTCACTAGCTCTGTGCTAGTTCACGATCAGGTACCATCAAATCTCTTACACTCTTATACACAAGTCGTCAATGCCTCACTCCCCAAACTGAGTGAGGTACAGACTTCCTTTTCTATGGCTCATGATCATTCTCCTAAAACACAGGGAGGGAGTGAAGCTGTGTCATCTGTTTCAACACCACCTGTTACTACATTCCCTCAGTCTGAGGTTGCCTTGACTGTCCCAGTGCTGTTACAAGCAATTAAGGACATGTCTGCTCAGTTTGACGACAAACTGAGTGCAATGCAGACTGAGGTTCATGCTCTTAAATGTCAAAATACAGAGGAGATGAAGGAATTGAAGGAGATGGTGTTCAAACTGACTTCTGAGGTCAGTCTGATGAGAAAGGGGAAGCAGGTTGCTGATGTCTCTCGCGAGGATGCTCAGACTCAGGGGGAGAAAATAGTTCCACCAACTGAACCAACTGATGAGTCTGAGATCCCCAAGCAAGAGTTAAAAAGAAAGAGGGATGAAGGGGAGAAGAAGTACTACAAGACCACCAGATTCAACCTGAAAACTGGTCAGTCAGAAGTATTCTATGAGACTGATTACAGTGACATTTCAAGCAGTGAGTCTGAGAAAGAGGATACAAAGGGAAAAGGGAAGGTTGGAGCAGATAGTGATACTGACCAACAAACTGATGAGGAGATTGAGATGGTAAAGCTCCCAAATGTACAGTCTGAGTTAGAAATTGAAATACAGAAAAGAAGAGATGAAGCTGAGAGATTGGCTAAGCTTCAGAGATATGCTCATAACTCTGGAATGACTGTGGAGCAATACAAAGAGTATGTCAAAGGGCTGTATATGGAGAAATTTGATGAAAATCCACAAGATCAATCAATGAAAGCAGCTGAAGAGCTTGAAGCTGAGATGAAGGAAGAAGAGGATTTGGCTATTGAAGAGGAACAAATGAGGGTAGAGGCTGACAAATTAATGGCCAAACAGGTGCTTAGAGAAGAAGCCAGACTTAACTTTATAGAGACAAACTTCACTCTGAGAAAGCATAAGAATAAAATTTATAACCTGGAGTGTACTAATACTGGTGGATCTGACCTCATGCTGACATGCTATCATAAAGGAGGATCTTTCAGAATTGGGTTACATAGAATGCACACACTGGGTTTGGAGGAATGGAAAGAGATTGCCAGTCTGAGCACAGGAATAACTAACATTGCTCACAGAATGGATATCAAAAGAGAAGCTGTTTCTAACATCAATGTAGCTCATATGTTGAAGCTGATGTCGGATGATGATTATAGGGCATTTTGCACTATCCACAGGGTGAGAGCAGGTGCTAAATCTCTGGGTCTGGAAACAAGTCACATGCATCTTGTCCCCAAAACTGTTACATTTCAAGATAGAACCTATGTGAAAACAGAAAATCATGTTGGCTTGTGTTATGTTGATTGTGGGGGAGAAGAATGTTTTCAAGCCAAAGACAGATTGAACATGACGTCCATCTATCATTGCATTGCCCTGCTTGGCGAATGTGAATCTGAGCAATGTCTTCCCTTCCGAATGAAGCTGATTAGTTGGTTATTTAATAACCTTCGAAGAATTGAAGAAATAGGGACTTTGATGGATAAGGTGGATCTGATCAAGAAATAGTATCAAATGCTCTTTCATAAATCTGATGCTGAAATGGAGAAACTGCTCGCTTGGAAAACTGAGAGGCTGAAATGGGCACAAGAAGTGAGTAAGCCTATGCCATGGGAGACATCTTTGAAGAAGAAAAGATCAGTCAAGAAGAGGAAGTGATCTGTTTTTATGTATCTTTTTGTTCACAAACAATGTTAAGTAAACAAGTGCTGTTTGTGTTTATTTTTGATGCATAATTTGTAAAAGACTTTAATCTAAACAGATAGGGGGAGATTGTTGGGAAAATCAACGATTTAACCCAAGTTAATAAATCTGTTTATTAAAGTCTTAGTTGTTGAGTCTGAGTGACTAGAATAAGCTAAGGCATTGTGGAGCTGACTAGTCAGCTCCATAATGAAAAACGTAAGGCGTAACTTTAGGCAGTTCTGTTAGATAAAATCTTCTATCTTTGTAGAAGATTTTCTAAGATTTATCCTTATCAAGCTCACTATTATTGTGTATAAATAGTGAGCTTTACCATTGTAAAACTTGCACCTTTCTAAGAAATATAACTGTGTGTTATTTTCATTCGTTGTTATTATATATTCCGCGATAATAATAATAGAAACTGAGTAATCAATCGATTAATAATAATTAACGTCTAAATACTTATTTGTGATTGATTAGCCATTGTTTGAGATCTTATTGAGACCTAACAGTTTACATATTGAATCACTCCCGTTTCAAAGGAAACGGACCACATACATCCGTCCAAATAAACAAGTTTGGATTGCGTAAGCTATCAATATGTAAACAATTCGTATATCAAATAAACCACACATAACTTTTTATCATACAAATCCTTTTGTGTCGCACATATTCAATTAACAATTAATAATATGTCACTAATTCAATTTACTTTTTAACAATATCAATATATCTAATTATGCTTACAAAGTTATTCATGTAACTTTATAAACATAATTTTGCATAAAAGTAAATAAGGTAATTAAACATCAAATTTGCAAAGTAGATTGATTTCAAATTAACTTTTAATTTTGTAAAATCATACAATAAACCAACCCTAATCCCCCCTTAATTTTGATGTTTTAGATCCAAAATAATATTTACCTATGTTTTGGCTGATACCACTATAGATATACAACTAGAGTCATATTGTCAAACAATACATGGCAGCGGAATTTAGGATCACATAGTAAATAATAAATCGAATAGAGAATTACCTTGAATTGGAAGCAAGCAAAAGTCGTAGATCTAAGTGTAAGATCTAATCTACGGTTACGTACGCGACACCTTCTTTTAGCAACAGACTAGTATGCTAGTACACGTTTAATTGCTTTAAACAACAATTGTCTTAGCAGCAACTCTTTATTACAAAAACCAAATAAAACAAAACCCCCTTTTATCTCAAAATTACGATCGAGTAAAGTTTCAAAAGCTTTAGTCGACTTTTGTTCTATTTATAGGTTTTCAAATCTAAGAGTTTGAGTTATATTACAATAAGGAAACCTCCTTATTTACATAATAAACCCTTCATTTAATAAATATTACACTTAACCCATTAAGTAATATTTACCAAAATACATTAAACTAATAGTCGTGTCTAAATGTCGATGTGTGCGCTCCCGTAGTCTTACACATTTACGGACATACATTTGTTAAAACTATTCAAATACCAACAGTTCTGACGCCGGCCACCACACCGGAAACCATGGAGTGGTGACACATGCCACCACAGCGCCACGTACGGAGGCTGACGCCGGCCACCACTCTGCTCTTACTGTTTTAGATTTTGGACAAAAAAAAAATTAATCATATTATTATATTTGTTTAATTAGTGTATAGGTTCCAATAAATGAAGTCCGGGACCAAGTATGATTTGAAACTTTTTATGTGTGGGTGCTTATGTGTACATGTTTGTATCTGCCTATGTGAATGTATCGTGTTTGTATTTGTCTATGTGTATATATCATGTATATACAAGTAGATATGCAAGTGGGATAGTGAAGGTAGGAAGAAGGTGGTACCAAAGCCCATAGGCACATTATAATACAAGTGTTGAAAGGACTCGTAGTAGAGACTCACTCCACGGGCAACTTGCAAAGTTGCAACCATATATAGTTTATTAAAAAATATAACTATTAGATAAAAAGATCATTAACTAATTTCAAATTTTAATTTAAAACTTTAGTGTTGATACTATTAATTTTAATATCAATTTGAAAAATACAGTTACGTTTTTAGAAACGATGAACCCTACCTGCCCAACAATATATTTCGTAGAAATTAATTTATATATCCAACAAATGTTGCGACTGTTTCCACACTTAAAACCGACATTATTTTTAATGTACTCCAACCGTAACTAGTTTACTACTAACTTATCTGTCGTTTTATATTTGTCCTTAAACATGCATACCATATGATGCTTGAATTATTTATATTAAAATGTCATACTTTATTCATGATCTTAAGTCTTAACTATTTAACATTATAATTAGAAAAAAAAAAACTAAGGAACTATTTACATAAGTGAATGGTACTTTTGACTAAAAAAAGATTAAGGGACAACTTAAGATGTTATATTTGAAATGTCATACTTTATTCATAATCATAACATACGGATCTTACAAGAGTTTGTCCACCTTTGTTGTGTTTAGAACACGGGGAGTGGAGAGTATTTGTCATCATTCTCGGCTCGTTATCCACAACGAGGGTGATCACACCATCCCTCCGCGTTGTGGCTTCTCGTTGTGGGTTTTGTCACCCGGGTAACGAGCCTTGATTGTATTTTCTTTTTCTTTCTTTCTCAACAGTTATATATATAAAAAACACATAAAAAAAAATAATTTTTTAAAAAAAACAATTACCATTACTTCCCATAGCTAGATTTTTCAATTTCTTGTTCACATTTCATTTCATATAAATATAACATAAAATTCAACCAAAATTCACAATATTTTTCAATCTCTCGCAATATTTTTATAAAAAATATATACAACAAAAAATGAGTTCATAATCTTCACCCATTCTCGATGTTACGGATTCGTCGTTGTCTGAATAAGAATTGGTCGAATTTCTAGTTATGGCGGCAAAAGTAGTTGAACAAACGGAGGAGGAGGAAAATGAAGTGGAAAGTTCACGTCGGAGTGAAAAGAAAGAAAAGGCGCTATATCAACCGCAGTAAACGAAAACATTTTGCGACATTACTTCTCCGGTGAAAGCACATACCCAGATGAATATTTTCGTATACGATTTCGTATGAGAAGACCTCTTTTCCTCAAAATATTCGAAGGTATATCTAATTACTCCGTAGAACCTTTGCCCGACTATTTTACATATTTCAAACAACGACCCGATTGTACGGGTAAAATGGGTTTTAGTTTTTTACATAAATGCACGTCCACTATGCGTATGATGGCGTGCGTGATTACTTCGGACGCTTTTGACGAATATTTACAAATGTCAGAAACAACATCATCTGAATCCCTAATCTTTTAAATTGTGTCATCCATCTTTATACAAACGTTTATTTAAGAACCCCAACACAAGATGATGTTAATCGTATATATCAAAAACCCAATGAGGTTCTCGAGTTTAAGGGTATGCTTGGTAGATCGACTGTATGTGTCCAAATGCATACAAAGGGCAATACATAAGAGGTGACCATGGTTATGCTGGAAGTCGTTGCGTCGTACGATCATTGGATATGACATGCTTACTTCGGTGTCGCAGGATCGAATAACGATATCAACGTGCTTAAACAATCGTCGTTGTTTCATGATATGCTCAACGACTCATCCCCGAATTACAGATTTACTGTCAACTGCCACGAGTACGATAAAGGATATTACCTTGCAATCGGTATATATCCGGAGCGGTCTACATTTTTAAAAGCTTTTTCATACCCACACCGGATGAACAACGTCAAGAATTCAAACTTTTTCAAGAAAGAGCGAGAAAGGATATCGAATGGGGCATTCAGTGTTCTTCAAGGTCGTTGGGGGGTTATAAAGCATGCAACGAGATTTTACAAGTTGAGAAGAGTTATGTACGAAGGTATCATATTGCACAATATGATTGTTGAATACAACGGACGGTCGATTTGTGATGCCCAAGAATGGTATACTCATCTAGTTACATGTGTTACCCGAACTTCCAACGAGAGAGTGAATGAACGTATCCGGACTACTAGAGAGATTAGAGACAGGGGTACACACACTAGACTCTGCGAGGATCTCGTGACGTACATTTCGACAGTTGCGAAAGACTATCAACAACGTTACCTATATTTTATTCTACGTATTTGTATTTATTTTAATTATTGTATTGTAATTTTATTTTTATTTTATGTGTTTGTGTTTTATCTTAATTATTGTATTTGTAATTTTATTCTTATTAATAAAATGTTATATTTATTCTATTTAAATGTTAAGAGAAAAAAATGGGAGTCCCACATCTCTCATCACAATGGTTTTCATTCCACCAAAAAATCCAGAACTCAAGTTGTGGATGTCACGTCAAAAAAAAATCTCACAAACATGGTTATCACTCCTCGTGCTCTTAGGATAATGGATTTGTTTGAGGACAAGCTACGTTGAAATCGGAATTGAACAAAATTGCTAGACACGAGAAAGTTTGTTTCGATCAACACGTGTTTTCCAGCTCAAGAGGCAGTGGATTTTTTTACTAGGGTTCAACGGGTTGTGCAAAGTAATTTTTTGATGCTAAGTCACAAAACTTCCTTTTTAGTAGAATTTGTTTTTACCATCCAAAAGGAGTTAAGGCACAGCTTGTTGTTCGTTTTTCTACCATTTTATTGTAAAAGATCAAATTAAACTGTGTAATTCAGTGTATTTCAATGAAAAGTGAAATCTTACAAAAATAAATATATACATAAATAAATAAATATTTTAAAAAAAGAAAACATTTTAGTTTTAGGTGTCTAAGTCCCTAGATAACAAATTAACTTTGTAATTTTGAGGTTTTTAGTAGGAATAATCATTTATTTTGAATTATATAATTTATTATTTTGGTAAGCAATACGATATAATTAAAAGATATGACTAGTGATACTTTTATTTTAGAAATAAAATGGTTGATTTGTTTCTTAGGAGAGTATAGAGATACCCGATTTTTTAATATACATGACCTTTTAATCTTTAGCAGGAATCACAATTTTATTTTATTTTTGTATATAAGATCCTCTCATTTAATTATCGTACAAAATTCACTTGCACTAAAACGATAATTAAAAAGCTTGAAGTAAGTAGGTGACGTTTGAAAACCTGAAATACCGATTGAATCCTACAATATGTAATTATATAATTTGAAAAGAAGAAGACAGGAAATATCAAAGGCGCCGAAACAGGGCCACACGGCGTTTACAACTTGCATGACAACCTCTATCCACCCGTACTTCCTTTCAAAAAATACAACTCCTCTACTTGTCCCACCTTCATCTCTAAAACCTTATTTATACATTTTCAACACACTCACACACTTATTCATTTTAAACTCACCTCACACTCAATACAACAAATGGGTGTTCTTAATAAATGTCATATCCGATGGTCCAAAGATCATGAAATCTCACCGGAGGAAATCCAACCGGAATCCAATCATCTTTCTTCACAACCAAGTTTAGCTTCTGTTTCTTCATTAACATCAAAACAACCCTCAACCACCACTAACCACCATCTCCTTACCACTTTTAAAGCACACACGTCATCAGTCTCCTCACTCACCATCGCCGGAAAACACCTCTTTTCTGGATCCTCGGACAATCAAATCCGGGTCTGGCCACGTGACCCGAAACCAACTCTACCAAACTTGTTAGCGTATGGAGGGAGTGCGGTCAAGTCAATGGTTGTGTCCGGTGACAAGTTATTCACCGGACACCAAGATCATAAAATTTGCGCTTGGAAAATAGACGATGAAATTAGTACTCAGAAAATGAATAAATTGGCGACTTTGCCGACACTGAATGATCGTGTCGGGAAGATGTTTTTAGCGAAAAACTACGTTAAAATACGAAGACATAAACATTCCACATGGGTGAATCACGTGGACGCTGTTTCAGCTTTGGCTTTGTCACATGATGGATCACTTTTATACTCCGCTTCATGGGACCGAACTTTTAAGATATGGAGAACATCCGATTTCAAGTGCTTGGAGTCCGTTTGGAACGCGCACGAGGACGGGATTAACGCGATCGTCGTGTCACACGACGGTCACGTTTACACAGGTTCCGCAGATAAGAAAATAAAAGTGTGGAAAAAAGACGAAAAAGACAACAAACATAAGTTAGTAGACACTTTAGAAAAGCACAAATCAGCAGTGAATGCATTAGCTTTGAGCTCGGATGGTTCTATATTGTACTCGGGTGCTTGCGATCGGTCGATAATCGTGTGGGAAAAGGAAAACGGTGGTGATGGGAAGCATATGGTGGTGGCGGGTGCATTACGGGGGCATAATATGGCAATTTTGTGCCTTGGTGTGGTGGGTGATTTGGTGGTGAGTGGGTCAGCTGATAAAACAGTTAGAATTTGGAGAAGGGGTATTGATGGAAAAAAATATGGCAGGGTTGGTTTGTTGGAAGGGCATAATGGTCCAATTAAATGTTTAACGGCTGCAGTTCATACTTGTACTTCTCATGATTCTAGTGGTACTTCTTATCTAGTTTACAGTGGTAGTTTGGACTGTGATGTAAAAGTGTGGAAAGTATGGGTACCATTTCTTTGATGTTTTGTTTATTTTTTGCAGATTTGTTTAGTTTGAAATGTAAAGATTTGTTATCGTTTGTTAATAATAGATTAAAAGTATTAAATTTTGTTTGATATATCATGTTAGTATTAATATATATATAGTGTGTGGTGAAAATATTCATATCTGTTGGAGTATATATATGCATATACTCCAAAAAGCCACCTTCATCCCGTTGGGGATGAAGCATCTAAAACACCTTCATCCCATTTGAGGATGGAGCTTCGGCTCCATCCCATTATTGAAGAGTTGATGGAGCTTCGGCTCCATCCCATTATTGAAGAATTGATGGAGCTTCGGCTCCATCCCACTGATGAAGCACTGGAGCTTCGGCTCCATCCCACTGATGAAGCACTGGAGCTTCGGCTCCATCCCACTGATAAAGCACTGGAGCTTCAGCTCCATCCCACTGATGGAGCTACTGCTCCATCCCATTTATGGTCATGGTCAAACCGGCCCCACCAACTATTGTGACATGTGACATGTGAACTCTATAAATAGAGCTCACCCCTCATGGTAAAAGGGGGTCTTCTCCCCTCTCCTTACTCTCTCTCTCTAGATTCTCTCTCTCTAAACTCTTTCTCTAAACCATTGATTATCGGACATCGTGGCGTACAACACCTTTTCACGGAAAAGGTGTTACCTCTGGGGAATCGCCACCCGACAGGGTTAAAACCCTCGGGTCCTTGGATTATGGAACCCGATAACAATTTCGGTGTCGGGTCTCTTTCTAACTAATTATTTACTGTTTTTCGTATAATCTAAGCTCGGGGTGACGAGGAACGGCACCTCTTGCTCGTTGACACCAACCCGGCGGATTTTTACTTCAACATTTGGCGCCATCCGTGGGACGCTTTATTTAACGATAGTTGGAGCGAGACCATAGACATATGGATACCCCTCTGACTTCAGGGATGACCACCCTTGTGTCTACTGTTCAGCCATCAACCAACGTTGTAGAGCCACCCCGATCTCAACCACATCAGTCAACGTTTGTGGAAGTAACTTTTACAAAAAACTTTTAATAAAGATGTCATAAAAAAGAACTTTTACAAAAAGTGCTTTAATAAAGATTCTTTAAAAACTTACTTTTATAAAAGTTTTGATGTTGACATATCATAAAAAGTAACTTTTACCAAAATCTTTTAATAAAGATGTCATAAAAAAGTACTTTTACAAAAAGTGATTTAATAAATATTTTTTAAAAAGTTACTTTTATAAAAGTTTTGATATTGACATATCATAAAAAGTAACTTTTACCAAAATCTTTTAATAAATATGTCATAAAAAAGTACTTTTACAAAAAGTCTTTTAATAAAGATTCTTTAAAAATTTACTTTTATAAAAGTTTTGATAATCTCAAAATTTTGAGCTTCGGCTTCATCCCATTTTGGATGACTTTTATCTCAAAATTTTGAGCTTCATCCAGTTTTGGATGCCTTTACCCAAAATGGAGCTTCATCCCATTTTGGATGACTTTTATCTCAAAATTTTGAGTTTCATCCAGTTTTGGATGCCTTTACCCAAAATGGAGCTTCATCCCATTTTGGATGACTTTTGCCCAAAATTTTGAGCTTCGGCTTCATCCCATTTTGGATGACTTTTATCTCAAAATTTTGAGCTTCATCCAGTTTTGGATGCCTTTACCCAATATGGAGCTTCATCCCATTTTGGATGACTTTTATCTCAAAATTTTGAGCTTCATCCAGTTTTGGATGCCTTTACCCAAAATGGAGCTTCATCCCGTTTTGGATGACTTTTGCCCAAAATTTTGAGCTTCGGCTTCATCCCATTTTGGATGACTTTTGCCCAAAATTTTGAACTTCGGCATCATCCCATTTTGGATGACTTTTATCTCAAAATTTTGAGCTTCATCCAATTTTGGATGCCTTTACCCAAAATGGAGTTTCATCCCATTTTGGATGACTTTTGCCCAAAATTTTGGGCTTCGGCTTCATCCCATTTTGGATGACTTTTGCCCAAAATTTTGAGCTTCGGCTTCATCCCATTTTGGATGACTTTTGCCCAAAATTTTGAGCTTCGGCTTCATCCCATTTTGGATGACTTTTATCTCAAAACTTTGAGCTTCGGTTCATCCCATTTTGGATGACTTTTATCTCAAAATTTTAAACTTCATCCAGTTTTGGATGCCTTTACCCAAAATGGAGCTTCATCCCATTTTGGATGACTTTTGCCCAAAATTTTGAGCTTCGGCTTCATCCCATTTTGGATGACTTTTATCTCAAAATTTTGAGCTTCGGCTTCATCCCATTTTGGATGACTTTTATCTCAAAATTTTGAGCTTCATCCATTTTTGGATGCCTTTACCCAAAATGGAGCTTCATCCCATTTTGGATGACTTTTGCCCAAAATTTTGAGCTTCGGCTTCATCCCATTTTGGATGACTTTTGCCCAAAATTTTGAGCTTCGGCTTCATCCCATTTTGGATGACTTTTATCTCAAAATTTTGAGCTTCGGCTTCATCCCATTTTGGATGACTTTTATCTCAAAATTTTGAGCTTCATCCAGTTTTGGATGCCTTTACCCAAAATGGAGCTTCATCCCATTTTGGATGACTTTTGCCCAAAATTTTGAGCTTCGGCTTCATCCCATTTTGGATGACTTTTGCCCAAAATTTTGAGCTTCGGCTTCATCCCATTTTGGATGACTTTTATCTCAAAATTTTGAGCTTCGGCTTCATCCCATTTTGGATGACTTTTATCTCAAAATTTTGAGCTTCATCCAGTTTTGGATGCCTTTACCCAAAATGGAGCTTCATCCCATTTTGGATGACTTTTGCCCAAAATTTTGAGCTTCGGCTTCATCCCATTTTGGATGACTTTTGCCCAAAATTTTGAGCTTCAGCTTCATCCCATTTTGAATGACTTTTGCCCAAAATTTTGAGCTTCGGCTTCATCCCATTTTGGATGACTTTTATCTCAAAATTTTGAGCTTCGGCTTCATCCCATTTTGGATGACTTTTATCTCAAAATTTTGAGCTTCATCCAGTTTTGGATGCCTTTACCAAAAATGGAGCTTCATCCCATTTTGGATGACTTTTGCCCAAAATTTTGAGCTTCGGCTTCATCCCATTTTGGATGACTTTTGCCAAAATTTTGAGCTTCGGCTTCATCCCATTGTGGATGACTTCTATCTCAAAATTGTGAGCTTCATCCAGTTTTGGATGCCTTTACCCAAAATGGAGCTTCATCCCATTTTGGATGACTTTTGCCCAAAATTTTGAACTTCGGCTCCATCACATTTTGGATGACTTTTATCTCAAAATTTTGAGCTTCATCCAGTTTTGGATGTCTTTACCCAAAATGGAGCTTCATCCCATTTTGGATGACTTTTGCCCAAAATTTTGAGCTTCGGCTTCATCCCATTTTGGATGACTTTTATCTCAAAATTTTGAGCTTCGGCTTCATCCCATTTTGGATGACTTTTATCTCAAAATTTTGAGCTTCATCCAGTTTTGGATGCCTTTACCCAAAATGGAGCTTCATCCCATTTTGGATGACTTTTGCCCAAAATTTTGAGCTTCGGCTTCATCCCATTTTGGATGACTTTTGCCCAAAATTTTGAGCTTCGGCTTCATCCCATTTTGGATGACTTTTATCTCAAAATTTTGAGCTTCGGCTTCATCCCATTTTGGATGACTTTTATCTCAAAATTTTGAGCTTCATCCAGT
Organism: Senecio squalidus; assembly: GCA_910822075.1. Classification (NCBI taxonomy): domain Eukaryota; kingdom Viridiplantae; phylum Streptophyta; class Magnoliopsida; order Asterales; family Asteraceae; genus Senecio; species Senecio squalidus. The sequence continues at coordinate 37,824,595 of CAJVGC010000432.1, forward strand.
TTTGGATGCCTTTACCCAAAATGGAGCTTCATCCCATTTTGGATGACTTTTGCCCAAAATTTTGAGCTTCGGCTTCATCCCATTTTGGATGACTTTTGCCCAAAATTTTGAGCTTCGGCTTCATCCCATTTTGGATGACTTTTGCCCAAAATTTTGAGCTTCAGCTTCATCCCATTTTGGATGACTTTTGCCCAAAATTTTGAGCTTCGGCTTCATCCCATTTTGGATGACTTTTATCTCAAAATTTTGAGCTTCGGCTTCATCCCATTTTGGATGACTTTTATCTCAAAATTTTGAGCTTCATCCAGTTTTGGATGCCTTTACCCAAAATGGAGCTTCATCCCATTTTGGATGACTTTTTCCCAAAATTTTGAGCTTCGGCTTCATCCCATTTTGGATGACTTTTGCCCAAAATTTTGAGCTTCGGCTTCATCCCATTTTGGATGACTTCTATCTCAAAATTGTGAGCTTCATCCAGTTTTGGATGCCTTTACCCAAAATGGAGCTTCATCCCATTTTGGATGACTTTTGCCCAAAATTTTGAACTTCGGCTCTATCACATTTTGGATGACTTTTATCTCAAAATTTTGAGCTTCATCCAGTTTTTGATGCCTTTACCCAAAATGGAGCTTCATCCCATTTTGGATGACTTTTGCCCAAAATTTTGAGCTTCGGCTTCATCCCATTTTGGATGACTTTTATCTCAAAATTTTGAGCTTCACCCAGTTTTGGATGCATTTACCCAAAATGAAGCTTCATCCCATTTTGGACGACTTTTGTCCAGATTTTGAGCTTCATCCCGGAGGACTTTCACCGAAGATTTTTAGCTTCATCCCATATCGGACATTTGTCCGGATTTCTACCTTCATCCCATTTTGGGAACGAAGCCTACAAGTTAAAAATGGTCGGGGGAGATACAGTCCCAAGGACTTTGCATGAGAACCTCCTCAGACATTGTTATATGTTAACAAATCTCCTTCGGAAAGATGTAAGGGTAATGCCCAATTTTCTATCGCCTGTGATACAAAAGCTATGGTTGCCTCTTGGTTTAAGGGGCAACAATTTTCTCAATACATGGCAAATTACTAAGAACATTGATTAAATTGTAATAGCAAGTAATTAACGATAATTAAATTCCTAAGAGCACCGCGCTCTTAGAAGACGAAGGGGAGAGTGCCAGCTCTAATAAACTCCATGTTAGTCTGATACTCCAATCCTAACATAGACAGGTTTGAGCAGCCTATATAAAAAATAACTCCGTACTGGTCTGAGAATATCCCGGTATCGAAAGGGTTGAGCAACCTCTCTAATTAGCTTAGTGTTAGCGAAGGACGCTTCTTAACACAATAAAAATAGTCGAACCACCCTTAAACATTTTCCATTTCATGGAATCACACTTCCCACGAGGAATATCATAGGTTGAGCAACCTCTCTAATTAGCTCAGGAAATGACTTTTCTAAACACAATATATGTGGATGAAGCACCACCATCTCTTTATTGGATGAAGCACTCTCATCCCCTATGTGGATGAAGCACCACCATCTCTTTATTGGATGAAGCACTCTCATCCCCTATGTGGATAAAGCACCACCATCTCTTTATTGGATGAAGCACTCTCATCCCCTATGTGGATGGAGCACCACCATCTCTTTATCGGATGAAGTACTCTGATCCCGTATATAGATGAACAACTTTCATTTCTTATATGGATGAAATATTTTCTTTGCTTTTATGGGTTAAGCACGTTCTCGGTAGTGAAGGTCACTAAAAACCTAAGTCTAGTTTAGTCTCACTACATTCCACATCACTAGACTGGGGGGGGGGGGGGGGGGGGGGGGGGGCATGTTGGAGTATATATGCATATACTCCAAAAAGCCAACTTCATCCCGTTGGGGGATGAAGCATCTAAAACACCTTCATCCCATATGAGGATGGAGCTTCGGCTCCATCCCATTATTGAAGAGTTGATGGAGCTTCGGCTCCATCCCATTATTGAAGAATTGATGGAGCTTCGGCTCCATCCCATTATTGAAGAATTGATGGAGCTTCGGCTCCATCCCACTGATGAAGCACTGGAGCTTCGGCTCCATCCCACTGATGAAGCACTGGAGCTTCGGCTCCATCCCACTAATGAAGCACTGGAGCTTCCGCTCCATCCCACTGATGGAGCTACTGCTCCATCCCATTTATGGTCATGGTCAAACCGGCCCCACCAACTATTGTGACATGTGACATGTGAACTCTATAAATAGAGCTCACCCCTCATGGTAAAAGGGGGTCTTCTCCCCTCTCCTTACTCTCTCTCTCTCTAGATTCTCTCTCTCTAAACTCTTTCTCTAAACCATTGATTCTCGGACATCGTGGCGTACAACACCTTTTCACGGAGAAGGTGTTACCTCTGGGGAATCGCCACCCGACAGGGTTAAAACCCTCGGGTCCTTGGATTATGGAACCAGATACCAATTTCGGTGTCGGGTCTCTTTCTAACTAATCATTTACTGTTTGTCGTATAATCTAAGCTCGGGGTGACGAGGAACGGCAACTCTTGGTCGTTGACACCAACCCGGCGGATTTTTACTTCAACATTTGGCGCCATCCGTGGGACGCTTTATTTAACGATAGTTGGAGCGAGAACATAGACATATGGATACCCCTCTGACTTCAGGGATGACCACCCTTGTGTCTACTGTTCAGCCATCAACCAACGTTGTAGAGCCACCCCGATCTCAACCACATCAGTCAACGTTTGTGGAAGTAACTTTTACAAAAATCTTTTAATAAAGATGTCATAAAAAAGTACTTTTACAAAAAGTGTTTTAATAAAGATTTCTTTAAAAAGTTACTTTTATAAAAGTTTTGATGTTGACATATCATAAAAAGTAACTTTTACCAAAATCTTTTAATAAAAATGTCATAAAAAAGTACTTTTACAAAAAGTGTTTTAATAAAGATTCTTTAAAAAGTTACTTTTATAAAAGTTTTGATAAAAAGTAACTTTTACCAAAATCTTTTAATAAATATGTCATAAAAAAGTACTTTTACAAAAAGTGTTTTAATAAAGATTCTTTAAAAATTTACTTTTATAAAAGTTTTGATAATCTCAAAATTTTGTGCTTCGGCTTCATCCCATTTTGGATGACTTTTATCTCAAAATTTTGAGCTTCATCCAGTTTTGGATGCCTTTACCCAAAATGGAGCTTCATCCCATTTTGGATGACTTTTATCTCAAAATTTTGAGTATCATCCAGTTTTGGATGCCTTTACCCAAAATGGAGCTTCATCCCATTTTGGATGACTTTTGCCCAAAATTTTGAGCTTCGGCTTCATCCCATTTTGGATGACTTTTGCCCAAAATTTTGAGCTTCGGCTTCATCCCATTTTGGATGACTTTTATCTCAAAATTTTGAGCTTCATCCAGTTTTGGATGCCTTTACCCAATATGGAGTTTCATCCCATTTTGGATGACTTTTATCTCAAAATTTTGAAGTTTTGGATGCCTTTACCCAAAATGGAGCTTCATCCCATTTTGGATGACTTTTGCCCAAAATTTTGAGCTTCGGCTTCATCCCATTTTGGATGACTTTTGCCAAAAATTTTGAGCTTCGGCTTCATCCCATTTTGGATGACTTTTATCTCAAAATTTTGAGCTTCATCCAGTTTTGGATGCCTTTACCCAATATGGAGTTTCATCCCATTTTGGATGACTTTTATCTCAAAATTTTGAGCTTCATCCAGTTTTGGATGCCTTTACCCAAAATGGAGCTTCATCCCATTTTGGATGACTTTTGCCCAAAATTTTGAGCTTTGGCTTCATCCCATTTTGGATGACTTTTGCCCAAAATTTTGAGCTTCGGCTTCATCCCATTTTGGATGACTTTTATCTCAAAATTTTGAGCTTCGGCTTCATCCCATTTTGGATGACTTTTATCTCAAAATTTTGAGCTTCATCCAATTTTGGATGCCTTTACCCAAAATGGAGCTTCATCCAATTTTGGATGAATTTTGCCCAAAATTTTGAGCTTCGGCTTCATCGCATTTTGGATGACTTTTGCCCAAAATTTTGAGCTTCAGATTCATCCCATTTTGGATGACTTTTGCCCAAAATTTTGAGCTTCGGCTTCATCCCATTTTGGATGACTTTTATCTCAAAATTTTGAGCTTCGGCTTCATCCCATTTTGGATGACTTTTATCTCAAAATTTTAAGCTTCATCCAGTTTTGGATGCCTTTACCCAAAATGGAGCTTCATCTCATTTTGGATGACTTTTGCCCAAAATTTTGAGCTTCGGCTTCATCCCATTTTGGATGACTTTTATCTCAAAATTTTGAGCTTCGGCTTCATCCCATTTTGGATGACTTTTATCTCAAAATTTTGAGCTTCATCCAGTTTTGGATGCCTTTACCCAAAATGGAGCTTCATCCCATTTTGGATGACTTTTGCCCAAAAATTTGAACTTCGGCTTCATCCCATTTTGGATGACTTTTGCCCAAAATTTTGAGCTTCGGCTTCATCCCATTTTGGATGACTTTTATCTCAAAATTTTGAGCTTCGGCTTCATCCCATTTTGGACGACTTTTATCTCAAAATTTTGAGCTTCATCCAGTTTTGGATGCCTTTACCCAAAATGGAGCTTCATCCCATTTTGGATGACTTTTGCCCAAAATTTTGAGCTTCGGCTTCATCTCATTTTGGATGACTTTTGCCCAAAATTTTGAGCTTCGGCTTCATCCCATTTTGGATGACTTCTATCTCAAAATTGTGAGCTTCATCCAGTTTTGGATGCCTTTACCCAAAATGGAGCTTCATCCCATTTTCGATGACTTTTGCCCAAAATTTTGAACTTCGGCTTCATCACATTTTGGATGACTTTTATCTCAAAATTTTGAGCTTCATCCAGTTTTGGATGCCTTTACCCAAAATGGAGCTTCATCCCATTTTGGATGAGTTTTGCCCAAAATTTTGAGCTTCGGCTTCATCCCATTTTGGATAACTTTTATCTCAAAATTTTGAGCTTCATCCAGTTTTGGATGCCTTTACCCAAAATGGAGCTTCATCCCATTTTGGACGACTTTTGTCCAGATTTTGAGCTTCATCCCGGAGGACTTTCACCGAAGATTTTTAGCTTCATCCCATATCGGACATTTGTCCGGATTTTTACCTTCATCCCATTTTGGGAACGAAGCCTACAAGTTAAAAATGGTCGGGGTAGATACAGTCCCAAGGACTTTGCATGAGAACCTCCTCAGACATTGTTATATGTTAACAAATCTCCTTCGGAAAGATGTAAGGGTAATGCCCAATTTTCTATCGCCTGTGATACAAAAGCTATGGTTGCCTCTTGGTTTAAGGGGCAACAATTTTGTCAATACATGGCAAATTACTAAGACCATTGATTAAATTGTAATAGCAAGTAATTAACGATAATTAAATTCCTAAGAGCACCGCGCTCTTAGAAGACGAAGGGGAGAGTGCCCTCTCTAATAAACTCCATGTTAGTCTGATACTCCAATCCTAACATAGACAGGTTTGAGCAGCCTATATAAAAAAAGAACTCCGTACTGGTCTGAGAATATCCCGGTATCGAAAGGGTTGAGCAACCTCTCTAATTAGCTCAGTGTTAGCGAAGGACGCTTCTTAACACAATAAAAATAGTCGAACCACCCTTAAACATTTTCCATTTCATGGAATCACACTTCCCACGAGGAAATATCATGGGTTGAGCAACCTCTCTAATTAGCTCAGGAAATGACTTTTCTAAACACAATATATGTGGATGAAGCACCACCATCTCTTTATTGGATGAAGCACTCTCATCCCCTACGTGGATGAAGCACCACCATCTCTTTATTGGATGAAGCACTCTCATCCCCTATGTGGATAAAGCACCACCATCCCTTTATTGGATGAAGCACTCTCATCCCCTATGTGGATGGAGCACCACCATCTCTTTATCGGATGAAGTACTCTGATCCCGTATATAGATGAACAACTTTCATTTCTTATATGGATGAAATATTTTCTTTGCTTTTATGGGTTAAGCACGTTCTCGGTAGTGAAGGTCACTAAAAACCTAAGTCTAGTTTAGTCTCACTACTTTCCACATCACTAGACTTGGGGGGGGGGGGGGGGGGGCATGTTGGAGTATATATGCATATACTCCAAAAAGCCACCTTCATCCCGTTAGGGGGATGAAGCGTCTAAAACACCTTCATCCCATTTGAGGATGAAGCTTCGGCTCCATCCCATTATTGAAGAGTTGATGGAGCTTCGGCTCCATCCCATTATTGAAGAATTGATGGACCTTCGGCTCCATCCCATTATTGAAGAATTGATGGAGCTTCGGCTCCATCCCACTGATGAAGCACTGGAGCTTCGGCTCCATCCCACTGATGAAGCCTGGAGCTTCGGCTCCATCCCACTGATGAAGCACTGGAGCTTCGGCTCCATCCCACTGATAAAGCACTGGAGCTTCAGCTCCATCCCACTGATGAAGCACTGGAGCTTCGGCTCCATCCCACTGATAAAGCACTGGAGCTTCAGCTCCATCCCACTGATGAAGCACTGGAGCTTCAACTCCATCCCACTTATGGAACTACTGCTCCATCCCATTTATGGTCATGGTCAAACCGGCCCCACCAACTATTGTGACATGTGACATGTGAACTCTATAAATAGAGCTCACCTCTCATGGTAAAAGGGGGTCTTCTCCCCTCTCCTTACTCTCTCTCTCTAGATTTTCTCTCTCTAAACTCTTTCTCTAAACCATTGATTCTCGGACATCGTGGCGTACAACACCTTTTCACGGAAAAGGTGTTACCTCTGGGGAATCGCCACCCGACAGGGTTAAAACCCTCGGGTCCTTGGATTATGGAACCCGATACCAATTTCGGTGTCGGGTCTCTTTCTAACTAATTATTTACTGTTTGTCGTATAATCTAAGCTCGGGGTGACGAGGAACGGCACCTCTTGGTCGTTGACACCAACCCGGCGGATTTTTACTTCAACAATATCCAACTGTTAAGTTAGCGATAAACAATAACTTTCTAACTTGTATGAATGTATATTTTTCGGAGAGATACTTGTTGGAGTTTTAGAGACTTGGGTGTTGTTCTTTTGAACAAAGGTTTTTCCTCTGAATCTAAATATACCAGCTCTGAATAATCAGAGTTGGTCCAAAACTCTGAATCTGAATCAACATATTATGTTCTTTTTTCCTTCGTAACATCTGTTTTACTATATTAGTACTAAACTGTTGCATTTATAAACCGTCTTAAATAAAAACATTCATAAAAATGTTCAAACATTGTGACAACATTTTTCAAATAAAGATAATATTCAAACAACATTTTCATCATTTTGCATTAATTGTGCCGTAAGTTGATCTTGACAATTGATCATATATTGTTGATCTATTGTATTTCCGTGTGGTTGAACCTCGTCCTCATCGTACTCGTCCTCATCTTGTACATTCTCGTTGCATGTACTTCACCTCAATCATATTCGGAGAAAAAATCATCACTTAATCCTTCTTTTTTTTATATAAAATTATGAATAGCAAATCATGCAATAGTAATATCTCTTTGTTTCACCAAAGAATAAGGAACCATTTTCTTCAAGATGGGAAAACGTGCTTTCAAAACACCAAAAGCACGCTCAATCCATACATATTCATATTACTTATTTGAACAAATTAATAAACTAATTGTCTAACATCAATTTCAAGATATAAAAACAATTAACAAAAGAAAAGTTCACATAAAAGTCAATGTAATAGTAGGAGTTTATATGAAATCGAAAACAAATACATATTAAAAAAAATTATATCACCTAAATCTAACAAACAATCATCAATATCAATTTATATAACGAAATCAAGTGACAAACCATTGAAAAAAAATCAAAATTTACTTGAATTTAAGGATGGAAAACTTACTGGTGAAGAGAAAGAGGTAATCAGAGGTAAAAAGAGGTTTTTTATGTATGGTTGTATCAGAGGTAAAAAGAGGTTTTTTGTTTCTGGTTGAAAAAAAAAAAGAAAAACAAAATTTTTAAAACCTCTGACCGGGTCAGAGTTCAGAGCCTATTCAGACTTTTTTTTCAAAAAAGAACAGCACCTTGGTGTTTATATATCAAAAACATATTTTTATATAAATAATTCGTCGGTGATTTCGGGAGAAAAAAAAACTAATTACTCTTGATAATATATAACAAAACAAGATTGTGGAGAAGTTTACGTTCGAAAGTTATTAAAGAGTTATTAAAGTTTACGTTCGAAAGTTATTAAAGAGTTATTAAAGAGTGTGGGTAAATTGGAACCAAATGTTAAAAAGCAAAAAAGCACGAGGATTAGGGGTATGAAGTTTACGTTCGAAAAATATGGGTGGAGATTTTTTAATGAAGAAAACACTTTATGGCATAAAGTTATTAAAGAGTTTTATGGTACAATGGGGGGGTTTTGATCTTCTAGAAAACCATGGCTTGAAAAGTGGTATTTGGCATAATATTGTTGGTAATTGTTTTGACATTCATCGGTTGGGTGTCATGTTTACAAATTCTATTGTTGGAAAAGTGGTCGGCAGGGCCGGCCCGGTGTATGGGCGGCTTGGGCCTAGGCCCATGGCAGCATAAAATTAGAGACATTATCTAGGTCCAATTAGCTTATATATATATATATATATATATATATATATATATAGATTGGGGTTCAAAAGGGATCCCTAATTATCTAAAGATCTAGGGATCCACTTTTTAGCCACAAGATCAACTAAAATTCGTGGCTGAGATTAAAAGTAGGGTTAAATGAATATCAATTAAAAACACCCGGAGGGGCATAATGGTCTTTTTATATTTTTCTTTTTCTTTACACGCGTTCCTTCTCTCTCATGTTTCTCTTCCACTGTCATCAAACTCTCCATCTCTCAGTTAGCTAAAATCCTCTAAATGAAACCCTAATTCTTTCGATTTCAATGAAATCAAAGCCTAATTGTTCATCTATTGCTAATAATGAGACTGGGATTGATGTTTTGGGGAATCAATCCTAATTCTGAATCACACCATTTCGATATGTAAGGTTTCGTTTTTGATTTAAATGGATGCGTAATCTTCCATTTCTGTTTTCTAATCTTCGATTTAGTTTAATTTGTGTTAATGATTTTTTAAGCTTTTTATTTTCTTCGGTTTTCAGTTTTTTAAGCTTTGTTTTATGTTTAATTTGTTACTTGTTTCACTCCAATCCGACAATGAAGAACTAATTTAATCTGTTAGTGATTCAGATAAAAATCACAAGTGATTTCATCCGACAATGACGAACTAACTTATATATTTGTAGAAGTGTTAAACGACGTTCACATATACTTTTGTATATTATTTATATAAAAATCACAAGTGATTTCTAATACAGTTTCTGAATTGTTATATTGTATAGTCGTAATATGAATATGACATGTTTATGTTTATTTTTCTAGTACGAAAAATACATTAGTAAGGACAATAGAGCTCTTGGTAAGCTAAGAAGGGAAGATGAGCATGCCAACAGAAAGTTTTTGGGAGAAATCTGCTATATTTACAGGATCGAGAACGCTTGACCAAATAATCAAATTAGTGTGATTTTTGTGGTAAAGGAGTTACGTGAAGTAAAGTGTTCAAGATTTTTCATTTCAGCTCAAATATAGATGTGAAAGTGTTTAACGTGGTTCGGGTATTATTTATATGAAAATCAGATGTGTTTGTTTGTGTCTGATATGCTATGATTCAAATTTTTTAGTTTTTTTCGGTATAAAAGATATGATCTTTAGGTGTATTTGTCTGTAGGTGTATGCTATTAGGTCATCACTTGAGAAGCTTGGAGAACAAATTACATTTAAGTTGTGCAGTGGGGTTGTTGTGATAAAACTAAAAAAAAGGTAGAAAGATGTATATGCTTTTCCCTTTCACAATATCGTATTTATCAAGGGTGCTTATTCAGATTACAAAACAAGTCATGATTTCATTGCCATGTTCTTGATTGTATTTAGCCTATCATCTGTCGTTATATGAAAAACCTAGAGCTCTGCAAAAATTGTTAAAACCTCCTTCCAGCCACTCGGGTTTGCCTGCTAAGTCTGGTTATATATTCAACACTAGGTTTTCTCTAGCGATCTTAAACCCATCATTGGTTTTATATACTAGCGGTACAACGGGGAAACCTAAAGGAGTTGTTCATACACAGTAGTATTTTAGCCCAGGTAATTCATTGTGTAATCTACTTTTGGGAGGAAACTCTTAAAATCGAAAACAAAAAATGTATAAAAGGAAACGGGTCAAATAGATCAAAAGGGCCAAAATATCTGTAAGCGTTTCAAGTCACTTTATTATAAATTTAAATTATTATATTAGCAAAAAGAGGGTTTACGGGTCGCCCAAACCGCCCATTTTTCACTTCTAGCAAAACTGGTGTTTTACAAGAATGTTTTCTTTGGTATTTTTTTCGTGCTGCATTATTTGTAAATAAGAATCACTACTGAATAATTGTGAAATAATCTCATAGGTTTTGGAGGGGAAAAAACATGCTGGTGGTCTTTTAATTGCTTTATTTCTGCTTAATTTCAGGTGAAAACATTATCTACAGCTTGGGGATACACATCAAACGATCGTTTCCTGCATTGCCTACCATTACATCATATCCTCAAAACTTTTATTTATTAATTCTTTTTTCTTCCATGTTGTACTAAAAGAAAAAAAAATTGTCGATCTTTAATTTCATCAATACATGTTCATGGACTCTTCAATGCATTGTTTGCTCCATTGTATGCAGGTTCCATGGTTAGTAACTTCATCTATATTTATTGGCAATCAAGTCAAGTTTTTGATAGCACACGGAGTTCTCAGTTTCTATTATTGTATCCAGATATACGTCAAATTCATATAAGTTTATTGTATCCAGAAAAGACGTTTTTTATAAAGTTTATTGTATCCAGATATACGTCAAATTCATATAAGTTGTCATATAGCCAACTATTTACAAGTTTTTGATTGGTTATTCAATATCAATATTAAAAAGTTAGATACACACAATAAACGCATAATATGGATCATACGCCCTTTTATTAGCAATCAATCTCTAATTGTGAATGTGCCGCTCGTAAAAGGGTAAGGAGACCGATTATATAACCTGTTATAATTATAAAGAATAAAACCTTGCTATATAAAGACATTATATAATAGTTTCTACGAACCTGGCGTTAGTTTTATATAATCACTTGTGATTAAAGAATAAAACCTTCCTATATAAAGAAACGTTCCACTCCCAAGCCTTAATCTTGTCATCAGGGTCATGTTTTCTTTAGCAAACATCTCATTTTGCATGCTTTCTTTTGTGTTCCCCACTTTAAGATTGTTTTTGATTTTGCCCTTCACACATGTTTCCTTTTGAAGAATCATAGATATAAGTTATATTATACCGTTGGGTGGATATAATCAGGTTCTTTTATTAGTGATTGTTTGCTAGACTGGTATTATATAAAATGCAGAGTCAACCTATTCAAATAGGAAATAATCACATGTGATTACTAAACATTTGCTTATTAGGAGCCTTTTTATTCCTCCGTTTCGAACATTCTAAACATTATAAACATTCTCAAACATTCTATAGTTAATCACCTGTGATTCTATAGTAATCACCTGTGATTTTATTAAAATTAAGTCACTAAAATGATTAAACTAGTGTTTGGTGGTATTTGTTTGAGCTTATATAAGGGCTTATGAGCTTATTGAGTTTCGACTTATATTTCATAAGCTCGAATTTTTATGGTTATGTAAGGGATTATGAGCTTATTACTTTTTATTTAGTCATAATAAACGGTTACATCAACATACTAAGTCACATTATTAATAAAATCACAGGTGATTACTAAGTCACATTTTATCATATCCACACATACACAAATAAAATCAAAATTACTCAAATATGAACATCAAAATATTTAAAATTTATCATATCCACACATACACAAATAAAATGAAAATCACAACACCTAGTCTAATAAACATCCTACTCCTAGTCTTTGAATAGGTCCCTTTCTTTACGATTTTTCACAGCATTTTTGAGAATGGCAATCCTTTCAGCATTTGGTTTCTTGTAAAATTCATCAGTAAAACTTTGGAATTCAGATCTGTTTACATTAGTATCCGATGTTCTATAAAGAGTTTTTGCTGTAAAACAAGACAAAAAAAAACAACATAAAAATTAAATTAAAAACCTAAAAACTTGTTAAATTTACATGATATAAAGAAAAGGAAAAAAATATACTAAGGCACTTAAATTAATAAAATCACAGGTGATTACTAAAGATTTTGTGACAATTTACATCAACGTACTAAGGCACTAAATTAAAAAAATCATAGGTGATTACTATAGAATCACAAGTGATTACTAAACATTTTTGGTGACATTTTACATCAACATACTAAGGCACTAAATTAATACAATCACATGTGATTACTAAAGATTTTGTGACAATTTACATCAAGGTACTAAGGCACTAAATTATAAACAGTTCTTAATGTAAAAACTATAGAATCATAGGTGATTACTAAACATTTTGGCGACATTTTACATCAACATACTAAGGCACATTATTAATAAAATCACAGGTGATTACTAAACATTTTGGTGACATTATACATCAACATACTAAGACACTAAATTAAAAAAATCACAGGTGATTACTATAGAATCATAGGTGATTACTATAGAATCACAGGTGATTACTAAACATTTTTGGTGACATTTTACATCAACATACTAAGGCACTAAATTAATACAATCACAGGTGATTACTAAAGATTTTGTGACAATTTACATCAAGGTACTAAGGCACTAAATTATAAACAGTTCTTAATGTAAAAACTATAGAATCACAGGTGATTACTAAACATTTTGGCGACATTTTACATCAACATACTAAGACACATTATTAATAAAATCACAGGTGATTACTAAACATTTTGGTGACATTATACATCAACATACTAAGGCACTAAATTAAAAAAATCACAGGTGATTACTATAGAATCGTAGGTGATTACTAAACATTTTTGGTGACATTTTACATCAACATACTAAGGCACTAAATTAATACAATCACAGGTGATTACTAAAGATTTTGTGACAATTTACATCAAGGTACTAAGGCACTAAATTAAAAAAATCATAGGTGATTACTATAGAATCACAATTGATTACTAAACATTTTTGGTGACATTTTACATCAACATACTAAGGCACTAAATTAATACAATCACATGTGATTACTAAAGATTTTGTGACATTTTACATCAAGGTACTAAGACACTAAATTATAAACAGTTCTTAATGTAAAAACTATAGAATCACAGGTGATTACTAAACATTTTGGCGACATTTTACATCAACATACTAAGGCACATTATTAATAAAATCACAGGTGATTACTAAACATTTTGGTGAATCTGTAAAATATAGATATCAAAGACTGTTGAGAATACTTAATTTTAACTCCAAATATAGATTTGGGTTGTGTTTTAGTTCAAATGGGTCAATTCAGTAAACCAAAATGGGAAAACAGTGAATGAGTTGAAAATTGCATAAAGTCCATTTTTAATGCATACAACCCCTTAAATCGTTGCATTCAAGATTCAGACTGTTATTGCAATAATATTTACTTTTTTTACACTTAACTGATGCATTTATCATCTATATTCTTTCTTGAAAAGAGCAAAAAAGTCTTTGCAGGTCAACCCGAGGGCAAGCCTGTTTTGACCCGTTATAAAATCAACCCGAACTGTATGAACCAATACCCCAACCTGCCACCACTAATAGATCTTATCTAATTCGGAACTAAATAATTTGTATTCTACATTCCTACCTCCTTACAGCTTTCACCACAAAACCAAGTAGAAGGTACCAGTTCACTTTCAGGTCCTATCACCTTAACGCATTCCTCGTGGTCTGTAAACAAGAACCATAATGGTCAACAATAAATATAAATTCATTATGACAAATAAAAAAAGCAACGTAATGTTTACATTTTGAAAATTGTAAGTAAACAACATAAGAGAAATGGCCAGTTAAAGTGCTTCTATACCGCAGAAGTGTCAAAAACACCTCATTGTTAATCGGTTAAAAAGTAGATACCAAAGAGATTTAAAAATCAGAAACATGAAGCAAAACAAGCTTAGGTGGTTAAGTGCAGAAAATTACATTTATGTTTGCACTGCAAACATTTCAGACCGCCCAAGATCTGGCTCTCGTTATTGCTGACTACATTCCCACAACTCCAGCAAGAGCAACTTGAACAATACCAATCGCCTTCAGGTAACTCCTGGAAAATCAAAATCATAAAAAAGAAGGCAATAAAAACCCACAATCACATCAACCTTAAAATAAAACACTTTTTTTCCTTTATTTTATCGACTTTTATGAAAAATAATGAGTTAGATTGATTATAAAATACTGTTATCATAATAAAATGTATTTTAATTTTACCCATTTGACCCCTTTGAGATAAGATATAAAATTTGAGCAAAATGTTTGAAAAAACTAAGAAAGTCAAACCTGCAGCGACAAGCATGCTTGATGAAAAGTGGACGGGCAACTATCACAGCATATCAACTCGCCCCCATCACCACATAAGCCACAACTATCATCATTTTTGTCGATTTCATCAACAGGGACATTTTGTATGGCACCTTCTTTGACTTTATATTCGGTTGACCAAGCTTCTAATTGGCACAACATGAATGATTTCCCAGACTCCATAAATAAATTCAAACATGGACAATTTAAGCTAAAACCCGCATGCCTTTTAAACTTAGAGATGGAAAAAACCTTTTCACAACACCGACATAATATACCATCTTTAGTAATTAAACCATCCTTGACCACTGAGCTATCACGAGAGTCCCTGTACTGGATAACTTCCTTGATATGAATAACCTTAACATCTATTAACCATGATAATACTGTTCTTACACCGAGACCGGACCAATTCTCCTCCAGCCTACGTGGAAGCAATCTGCAACTACCTTTTCGGTTTTTGTGCTTCTTTAAGGAGTTTCTAACACGAGGATTTCGTTTTACACCTGATAATTTGGTCGCAGAACCCCTATGGATACTACTGTTCCTTTTTCTACCCTTATCACGTTTGATCGATTTCTTTATTTTTGACTTCGATTTATTGTTTTGGTCCTCAACAGAACATATATTTGACGTTAGTTGAGTGTTACTCTCGCTGATGTCATCTTCATCTACTTCCATTTGCTTATGAATAGGTCAGTTTTTATGATTATGGTTTAAACGAGCAAATCAAAACAGTTAGCTAAAAGGGTAATGAGATGAATGGGTCAAAGCATGCCTCGTAAATCGTTAATTAACTATCTATAAAAACTGGACAGAAAAGTTTAACGGGTCAACCCGACCCCGTACCAAAAACAACCCGAATATGTTTTGACTTGTTACCCAACGCGGTCGTTTTGCCATCTCTACTAGTTAACTTATTGTTATCCATAAAAAACACTTATTGTGACAGAACAACGCCCATATTTATTTATGCATAAAAAACGTGACAGAACGTAAGCAGAACTTACAGCAAAATCTTTGGGAATCAATTCCATATTGTGAGAAAGAAGCATTTGATATACATCACGAGCAGAATGCCCAACTGCAAGAACAACGCCATCAAATCCCAGCTTTTCGCTACTAAACTGTAATCCGCCACTTGAATCAGATACGTTGACACCAACAACATGACCATTTTCTACAATCAGATCATCCACCCTTGTTCCAAACCGAATGTTAACCTTCAAAATTTATTTAACAAGAAAAATCTTGTTAATCGAAAGATACTTA
This sequence comes from Senecio squalidus, assembly GCA_910822075.1. Taxonomy (NCBI): domain Eukaryota; kingdom Viridiplantae; phylum Streptophyta; class Magnoliopsida; order Asterales; family Asteraceae; genus Senecio; species Senecio squalidus. Next base: position 37,840,461 of record CAJVGC010000432.1, read on the forward strand.
ATTGTAGGTATATGTTTCTTCTTATACAAAATTTAAACATGTGACTTACTCTCAAATCTTGTAAATGTTGTCAAAAGTTGCGGAGAAGTGGTATTAACCTATCTGTTCCTAAATAGGGTTTCCCATCGACTAAAATGCTTTCTGGAGCTCCAAACCGAACTAAGGTTTTCATAACCTGAATTTTTTTGATTAATCTAATCAGGTAAAAGATAAAAACTAAAAAATTAAAGAGAACATGAAAGTACACTCACCGATAAAACACTTCCACTATTCCGACCGTTTCTAGTACCAACTTTCCGTCACTCCAAGTACCTGCACCACCCTACCCTGTTAACCATAAGTCCGTGATAAATAACAAGGATAGAGTCCAATAAGAGCATGATAACTTTATTGTGCGATAATATTTAGGGGGTGATTGGATGTACGATTTGAAAGTGATGATGTGATCGTGAATAATCAAATCCAAACACCCCATCAAAGGTAACTGTGATTAAAACTGTAGATGCATAGTTATCAACTTAAAATTCTTTATAGCCAAAAAACAAAAATTAGCAACTAGAAAATAATGTATCAACGAGTATCAAGGTGTAACCTCGCCAAAACAAAAGTTGCTCTCTGATTGAAGTATCTTTCGGACCACCAATATCACGTCCACGTTTTTCTACCGGTTGCCCTCTTTCTATCAAAGTAACATCAACACCAAATTATGCAAGTACAAGAGAAGCAAAC
>CAJVGC010000432.1:37841289-38055163 GCA_910822075.1 Senecio squalidus
AACAATTTAAACATAATATAAAAAACTTACTTTCACCACTCTGCATATCATTTGTCTGTGTGGGCTTATGAACAGTTTGCTGATTAGTTCCATCGATGCTTTCTGCATTTGAAGCCATCTTAAATTTTTAGTATGTTTTTTTTTGTAAAGTTGTTCAATCGAATGACCTAATTGCCTGATTTATTCAATTGATCCATAGAATTTGTTGAATAAATTTCAATCGAGATTCAACGACGGATTACAATGGAGAGATTTTTGTTTTAGGGTTTTAGAAATTGATCGAGAGCTTTGAGGCGGGTGGAAATATATATTTTTTTCTTTTTCTTAAGCGCGTGTAAGTTTTTAATACTTTCTGAATATGACAAAAATGCCCCTCCGTGGTTTTTATCCCTAAGTGAATTTGTGTGGCTGAAAAGGGGATCTCTGGATCTCTAGAAAAAAAGAGATCCCATTTGAACCCTCCCCTATATATATATATATATATATATATATATATATATATATATATATATATATATATATATATATATATATATCTATATATATATATATATATATTGTAAAGACACAGAGAATTGATCCAATAAAAAAAATAAGTGTTTGAGCGGGCATAAGGGGAAGGGGCGCCAATTGAATCGACGATGGAGGTCTGGAGAAACCAAACGACGCCTTTGGAAGTGCAGCCATCATTAGCATCATCTCGGAAATAGAAGGCACGCTTCTTCAATCTCTTTGTACCGTTTAGAGAGATCTCTTATTATTTCTTTCTCCTCTCTCAGTAACCATTAAACCATCAATCCATCCAATCTTGTTGTTTCAATTAAGCCTCTTTGGAGCAGAAGATTTCGAATTCCATAAACCCTAGTTGTCGACCAACTTACTAAGCCTCAGGCTGAATTTCGATTAAGCCACAAACCACAAGATTTCGATATCTTATTATTTTCTTACCCGTATTTGTCGATTAAGCCACAACCCACAACACAAGCAGGTATTTATTTTTCCTGATTTTTATTTTATTCGAATTTTTGATAATAAATTGTTGTTCTTCCTCCCATCTTATTTGTTTGATTTCGAAATCAGGAGGGATAAGAGTTTGAATTTAATCTATTTTCTTTAATCTACTTGGCTGCTTCAGCCTCCAGAAATTACTGAATCAGGTATTTGATTTAGAATTGTTTGTTTTATGTTGTTTTAGTATTCTACTTATCAGATGTATCTAATTTGATGATTGATTTCAAAAATTGTTTACTGTTTTATGCTTCAGATATTGAGATATAGCCACTGGCCACTTCTGATTTTTGCAAGTGTTGGTCTTTTTGCCTCTTGGAAGTGAAAAGTGAAAACAGGATAGAATTAAAAGTGAAAACAGAAAAGAAATCAACATATTCAGGTTCTATCTTTCCTTTTAAAGCATTCTTAGTTATATTTGTTGAGTTTGTATTATGATTCCTCGAAAACAACCACCGGGTGCTCAAAACAGAAAACAAAAAAAGAAAGAACAAGAAGAAGCTAATTTATTAAGAGGGTGTTTGAATAAGTTTTTAGTTAAAAATCAAAATGCTTTTGAAAATACATCTAATGATCCGGTTAATAATAACAATGATCCACCTACTTCTAATGATCCGGTTAGAAATTCCAATGATTCGGTTGACAATTCTAATGATTTTGAAAAAAATGAATTTGTTGATAAAGATAAACCAAGTGATTTTGACATATTTGATCCTAGAGTGTGGGATGATTTGGATTCTAGAATGAAAGATTTACTTATAGAAAAAGGGCCTAAAAGGGGATTTTACTATGCAAGAAGGCATCGTTTTAGGTAAATTTTGTAAGTTGGGTTTGTAATATCATTCTATTTATTTGATTATATAATTTTTTCTGCATTTGTTTGATTATATAAATTTTTCTATATTATTTGTTATATTAAAAGAAACTTATAGTATAATACAAGTTTAAGGGTAATAATTTTCTCATCTGATCCGGGATAGCAAAAACAATTGAACTGGCCGTGACCAAAATTATAAATTTAGCAGTCAAAGTAGTTGACGGGAACCTATTCATTGACAGCAAGCCAGGGCCCTTTTTCCTTTGTGACATCTTTACTTTTATTATTCATTAATTTATTTCTTATTAAAAAAGGGCATAGTGAGCCTTTGAAGCCACTCGCGGACTTCGGGGCTATCCAAGCCATTGAGGAGCCTCTTAGTCAAAGTTCTAAAAATAAGTCCAATATTCTACGCTCAGACGACATAGTCAACAGCCAATTTGGTGGCCTCATATCTACAATGTTTTATCCAGAAAATACAGTGAACCAATGAAACATTTATGCAATTTAATTGTTTTCTTTGAAAAGAGTAGCATTAAAATAAATATTCCCTTATTACATATCAAGAGATGTCAATGGCAAATTAGCAATTACATATGTTATCATCTTTATTATTTTATATATTAATAAAAGAAAAGAAAGAATTTTAATGTTAATAGTCTTTAAGCAAAGATATATTAAAAATTCAATAAAGAGTTTTACAAAGAGAGACATAGAAAAACTCAAAGATGGAACCTAACAAAAACAAAATCCAGAAAATTCATCTATTACTTGAATCACCAAAGCAAATAAAAGACCGAAAAAAGTTTTTCTGATCGACTTTACGCACCAACACTCCTAGGATTTAAAATCCAGTAGGTTGGATTGACCTTCAGGTATCAGTTCGTATTTGTTATCTGTTCGAGCAACGATTGTCAAACACGAAGGATTAGGGTTTAGGTGATGTCAACCTTAGATCTCCTGTGATGATCACAGTGCAAACCCAACAAGTTCTTGACGAACCTAAGGTGATCAAGGTTGAGGATGAAGGCAAGGGTGTATGAACTCTGTGTTTAAGCTTCAGTGAGTGTGTGTTCAGATCAGATGAGATAAAAAAAGTGGTGTCGACAATGATTTGGACCATGTATTTATATGGCCAATGTCAAGTATATGGAACGTTGATACATTAATGATGATCATGAATACTTGAACGGTCTTAATCATTAATCACCAATATATGTAACGCCTTACTATTATGACGACAATAAAGCAGTCACAGACGCTGACAACTTGGACAGGCGGTGACAGACAGGCGTTAACAGCTTGACAGGCGCGCTTGACAAGCGCTGACAGTCTGACAGGTGTTGACAGCTTGACAGCGCTGACGACAGCCACTGACGCCACTGACTGCTAAACAGCCGCTGACTGCTTGAGAGACGCTGACAGACAACTTGACAGGCCCTGACAATCTTAGAGAGACGCTGACAGACAACTTGACAGGCGCTGACAATCTTGACAGGCGCTGACAACTTGACAGACGTTGACAACTTAGACAGGTGCTGACATCTTGACAGGCGCTGACAATCTTGACAGGCGCTTCGCTGACAGCTTGACAGGCGCTGACAGCTTGACAGGCTGACAGCTTGACAGCCGCTGACACTTGAACAGGGTCTGACAACTTGGACAGGCGCTGACAACTTTGACAGGCGTTGACAGCTTGATAGGCGCTGACAATCTTGACAGCCGCTGACAGCTTGACAGCCGCTGACAACTTGACAGCCGTTGACAACTTCACAGGCGCTGACAACTTGGACATATACATAGGTAGTCTTTACTAACCTCATCATGCCCCCGAGTTAGGATTTGCCAAAACAACGGTTTGCAAGTCATAACTATCATCACTAGTTACTCGTAATTTTTTTTTTTTTTTTTTTTTTTTTATTAAATAATTTTATTATTGTTCGGTAAACGATTTAAAAATCAAACGTATGTGAGCCTAAGTAAATAGGAATACTTAGAATAGAGACAAACCATATTGTTACATCATTGCCCATAATATTTGGTATTTAAATGGAGCTTGGTATAAGACAAGCTAATGGCAAATCACCTTATAACTAAAACTTTATTGAATAAAATAACAATGTACATTTTCGGGTGTTTATTCAAATGTACATCACTAAGTTAACAAAACTTTGTAGTTATTAAACTTTTCGGTAAAAAAATTTCGGGCAATAAAGACCGGCGGTAGCCAGTAGCCACTGATCGGCGGTGACGGTAGCAACAGACCGGCATCCACATGACCGGCGGTTAGCCGGTATCTCTCTGAACCGGCGGTTAGCCGGTGTTGTTCTTAACCGGCGGTTAGCAGGTGTTGTTTTGAACCGGCGGTAGCTGGAATCCCTCTCACCGGCGAAGACCGGCGGTTAGCATCGGGTACCGGCTGTGACCACCCTGTGCCGACACATAGGACCTGCGGATGTGGTCCGGTTGTGGACCGGAGGTGAACACTTGGACTGGCGGGAGCTTGGACCGGGTGTATTCCCTTCGAACCGGCGGTTTAGCCGGTATGACATTGGACCGGCTGTAGCCGTGTCACTTGGACCGGCGGTACCATTTGTTGACCGGCATTTTTTGACCGCGGCGTTTGCCCGCCTTAGCATTTGACCGGCATTTATGAGCTTCAACTCATTTATTCTCTTTTAAAGATCCAACAGTTGAAATAGAACTGTATTTGCTTGGGTCAAAGTCAAAATCAAGATTTAAACAAAACCCAGATGGATTTCTTCAAGAAAATTGAAAAAGATTCAATCTTTTTTGATGGGTCAAGTTGGAAATCAAGAGTTAAAGAAAACCCAGATGGATTTCTTCAAGAAAAATGAAAAAGATTCAATTTTTTTAATGGGTTTTGTTGGCATAGGGTCTGGTTACCTGGTTCGGGTCCGAAACCGAACCAGGTAACCAGAGTCCCCTAGTTCGGATAAGAAACGAAAAAGAGATATAAAGACAAAAGAGATACGACAAGGAACCGACAAAGAAGGTAAGAAAAGATGCCCTGACGAAGGACATCCTTTTAACCGATACGTAAAAAGGGTAAAGGCCAGGGAGCCTCCTATTACCCGAAAGACCTCCTATATATACCCAGGTAAACAGTAAAGATGGCCATGACTTTTCTACTTTAATTTTATACTGATATTTTTCTGTCCGAACCAAAGTACTTATTCTTACGCCCGATTTGAATCAGGGGCACAGCCCCGCTCAACCTGGTGTTGTCTCTTAGTGCAGGGGATTCGGATTCGAGATCAGAGAGGTTAATTCAAGGGAAACGGACTTCAAGTCAGACCAAGTGTAGTTCGGGTCGGACTAAGGGGTTTAGGGGTCCTTTGTATTAACATTTTGGCGCCATCCGTGGGACCAGAAAAAATACTCACTTGAAATGGAAACTCCAGTTGAAACGGTTAACTTAATCACCAACGACGGACAGAGTTCCGACAAGAACGCTGAGAAGGGAACCGGAACCAGCGGGGAGTTTTCTAGTAAGTTCGTGAAAGCCAACATAGAAATGCTGAGAACGTTGGTAGAAGAGCATGAGCGTACTGAATCGTTGAAGAAGGGAAAGAGTAAGGTAACGAATGAGGAGCCTCGAAAGGAAGGGTTTAAAGGAAGGAGGCTAACTTTCAGTGAGGAGGAAGAGTCGGAAGATGAAGATGAAGATCTGAGCCTGCCATACCAATCAGATTTCTCCTCCAAGTTTACAAAGAGGATCGCTCAGTTCCCAATTCCACCAAAAACAAAAATGCCTGGTATCATTCGAACTTATGACGGGTCCGGAGACCCGGATGATCACCTTAACACATTCGCAGGAGCTTCCGAAACCGAATTATGGTCAATGCATGTGTGGTGTCGTATGTTTGCACAGACACTCGTCGGACCAGCGAGGGTATGGTTTCAGGCGCTAGAACCCGGGCAAATAGATAGTTACAAGGAATTAGAAGTAGTATTTGGGTCACACAGCAACGTAAATACGTGAAGGGGCCGACAGATGTCCGCAAAACGAAGCAGAGAGATGGGGAGGGGTTCAGAGAATTCGTGGAAAGGTGGAAGAAAGAGATGCTGCAGGTGAAAGGAGCTTCGGAAACAATGAAAGTCTCAGGATTCATGGAAGGTATCAAACCACCTACGTTGATAGAATCGTTTAATGCCAGAGTACCGGCTACGGTGGAAGAGATGATGATAAGGGTGAAAGAGTTTATCAAGGGGAAGGAGGCGTCAGGACGAACGGAAGAGCTAGGAGGACGAGTGGCAGGAAACTCCGGAGTATCATGGAAAGGATCGGGAGTGCCAACATCCAGGTCGATACAAGGAAGGAGGTTATTTGGTTCGTCTAGTAGAGCCCAAAGATATGGGGGGAAGTTTCCCATGCCCCCTATTTCTCCAAGAAACAATCCTATTTCGGGACTAGGGGAGAGCAGGAGGAATGTCCATTTCACCAACTTGCTAAAAACACCAATGCAGATTATGAATACGGAAAGGGGCATTAATCTAATAAAACCACCTCCGGGAACCCTTCCTGGAACTCCGGAAAAGGGAAACCTGGATAGATATTGTGACTTTCATATGGATAGGGGGCATGCTACAAATGATTGCTATGCGTTAAAGAAACAAATAGAAGATGCAGTCCAAACAGGAAAGCTTAACCATTTGGTTCGTGATATACGAGGGGGAAACAAGCAAGGAAGAAATGATAAAAGCCCTAAAGGAAAAGCAAGGGAGATCCACATGATTCGAGCGGCAAACATGGTTAATCAAGAGCCCGAGAAAGAAATATCAAGGGATTGGATGAACCAGGTCATAACATTCCCCCCACTGAACGCTATAAACCCCACTGACGACCCAATTCTCATTAAGGCTCATGTGGCGGATCACCTGGTTCACCGAATATATGTGGATGATGGAAGTGAATCGGAAATCATGTTTGAGCAATGTTTCCGAGAGCTGGATCCAGCATTAAAACGAAGGATGAAGGTGAAAGAGGTTCCATTGGTAGGATTTGCTGGGCAGACAACGTTCTCCAAAGGAGAGATATGCTTACCGGTGCAATTGGCTGAGGGTGATAAGATCCGGACGGTGTGCATGAATTTTCTAGTGGTGGCAGCGGTTTCCCCGTATAATTGTATTTTGGGAAGGCCAGGGTTAAAGAAATTGGGAGCAATTGCATCGACGGTGCACGGAATGATGAAGTTTCCCACGCCGGGAGGTATAGCTACCATTGTCTCGGAAGGAAACAGAGGTTGCCATCAGATACAAAGACTAATGATAGAAGAGAGCAAAATCCAAGAAGAGCAAATTCAAGTTAACCCCTATTTTCCGGATCAGATGATAACCATTGGGAAAACCCTAACGGAGGAGACCAAGAGAAGGTTAGTGGCAATGTTAAAGCAAAATCGAGAGGTATTCGCATGGAGGCCAGAGGACATGACGGGGGTACCAAGGGAGATAGCAGAACATCGTCTGAGCGTTTATAAGGCCTCTGAACCCGTGGTACAGAGAAAAAAGGGTCCTAGCACCGGAACGAAGCAAAGCAGCATGCGAAGAGGTCGACCAACTGGTTAAGGCGGGGATACTCCGGGAAGTTAGATATCGGACATGGGTGGCAAACCCAGTCATGGTGCCCAAGGGAGACAAGACGTGGAGAATGTGTGTAGATTTTAAGGACCTCAATGGTGCATGCCCCAAAGACGCATACCCATTACCAGAGATAGACCTAAAAGTAGATTCGTTGGTAGGATTCCGGTTTAAATGTTTTTTAGATGCATACAAGGGCTATCATCAGATACAGATGGCTCGGGAAGACGAGGACAAGACAGCCTTCCACACAGATCAGGGGATATACTGTTACAGAAAGATGCCGTTTGGACTCAAGAACGCTGGGGCCACGTACCAAAGACTCATAGATAAAGTGTTCAAAGCTCATATAGGTCGAAACATGGAAGCTTATGTGGACGATTTAGTGATCAAAAGTGAAACCGAAGAAGCAATGTTGAGAGACATTAAAGAAATATTCGAGGTGTTACGGAAAGTAAACATGAAATTGAACCCCAAAAAGTGTTCATTCGGAGTGGAGGAGGGTAAGTTTTTAGGTCACATTATCATGCCACAGAGCATCAGGATCCATCCGGATAAGGTGCGGGCTATTACCAACATGATGGCCCCAAAGACACTGCAGGAGGTACAAAGTCTAAATGGGAAGATAGTGGCGTTGGGGAGATACCTTTCAAAGTCAGCCGAAAGAGCGCTACCCTTCTTCAAGACGTTAAAGCAATGCATGAACAAGAAAAACTTTAAGTGGACGGAGGAGGCGGATAAGGCCTTCCAAGACATGAAGAAATACATAGTAGACCTTCCATACTTAACGGCTCCTCGAAAGGGAGAAACTTTGTTGGTTTACTTAGCAACGAACGGAGAGGTGGTAAGTGCCGTACTATTGGTAGAAAGGAAGAAGAAGCAATTTCCCATTTACTTCATAAGTAAAGTGTTGCAAGGAGCTGAACTCAACTACAACTCCTTGGAAAAACTCTCCTTAGCACTCTTATTCACATCAAGGCGACTAGGGAGATATTTCCAAGCGCATAAAGTACGGGTAATTACGGATCAACCACTAAAGCAAATATTAACTCGTCCGGAAATGGCAGGAAGAATAGCAAAGTGGGCGATTGAGTTAGGGGGCCATGACATCTAATATGCTCCAAAAACAACAGCAAAGGGGCAGGTGTTGGCAGATTTCTTGAATGAGATCCCGGACCAAGGAGTAGCATTGGCCGAGCCAGTGATGGTACTGGGAAAAAGGAAAAGAGCAAAGGTAACTACATGGAGGTTATACACTGACGGAGCAGCCAGTAAAGAAGGTGCCGGAGCAGGTATCATCTTAATCAGTCCGGAAAAAGAGGAGTTTGCCTATGCTATCCGCTTGAAGTTTGAGAGTTCTAATAATGAAGCAGAATATGAGGGAGTCTTGGCAGGACTAAGGTTAGCCAAAGATATGAAGGTGGGAAGATTGCGAGTCTATGTAGACTCAAAGCTGGTAGCGAATCAAGTGAATGAGGAATACGGAGCAAAAGATGATCGGATGAGAAGATACATGGACAAGGTGACAACCCTCATGAAAGAATTTGACTCTTGTAAGATCAAGAAAATACCGCGGAGCAAGAACAAGAAGGCTGATGTGTTTAGTAAAGTGGCATCTATAGCGGGGTCAACCTTAGAAGCATTGGCTAGCAACATCTTCCTGGAGGCAATTGAAGGAAGATCTATTGATGAGGGGATAGAAGTAAATGTCATTGTCGAAGAGGAAGGAAGTACATGGACGACACCCCTGGTTGAATATCTCACCAATGACACATTGCCCGAAGATGCGGGGGAAGTAAGAAAGATTCGAATGAAAGCTACTCAGTACATCATGTTGGAAGGGGTGTTATTCAGAAAGAATTACCTGGCACCATTACTACGATGTGTGGGACCTTTGAAAGCTAACTACGTGATAAGGGAGGTACATGAGGGGTCCTGTGGAATGCATGCAGGACCAAGAGCAGTAGTGGCAAAGATAATGAATCTGGGATATTACTGGCCCACGATGCATCAGGACGCGTATCAGGAAATACGAAAGTGTGACTCATGCCAGAGACATGCACCAATTCCTAAACTCCCAAAGAGTGACATGATATCAGTAACAGCGGCATGGCCTTTATTCAAATGGGGAATGGACATAGTAGGACCATTTCCGGAGGGACCAGGAAAGGTTAAGTTTCTGCTGGTAGCGGTGGATTATTTTACAAAGTGGGTCGAAGCAAAGCCTTTGGCTCGAATTACAGGAGCGCAGGTGTTAAAGTTTTTTTTGGGAAAATGTGGTGTGTAGGTTTGGGTTACCAAGGGAAGTGGTGACGGATAATGGAAAGCAGTTTGTAGACGAGCCTTTCAAGGGATGGTGCGAACAAATGCAAATCAAGCAAGTTAAGACATCTGTAGCACATCCTCAAGCTAATGGGCAGGTGGAGCGAATCAACCGCAGCTTGCTGGAAGGGATCAAAACACGTTTGGGAAGATATGAACACAACTGGGTAGACCAAGTGCCAAACGTACTTTGGGCACATCGAACAACAAAGAAGACAAGTACGCAAGAAACACCATTCAGTTTGGTCTATGGATCGGAAGCTGTCATACCACCGGAAATAGGGATGCCCACCTATAGGAACGTACAGTGGAGTAATTTAGACAATGAAACGGAGATACAGATCAATCTGATGTTGGCAGAGGAAAGAAGGGAAGCAGCTTACGTTCGGGAAGCAAAATACAAAAGGAAGATAGTTCAGTATTACAACAAGAGAGTACGAAAAGTCAGTTTCAAGGAGGGAGAATTCGTGTTCCGAAAAAATGAGGCAAGCAGGCAAGAGGACGAAGGCAAGTTGGGTCCAAAATGGGAAGGACCGTACCAGGTGGTGCAAAACAATGGAAATGGTTCGTATAAGTTGAAACATCTGGACGGAACCATAGTTCCTCGAACCTGGAATGAAATGAACCTGCGGAAGTGTTACATGTGATGCTGGGGTTTTCCCCGAAGAGAAGGAACATTTTATTTTCTTTTATACCAAGTAAAGTCTTGATGAGATCCAAAGATGTATGTTTTCCTTCTATTTTGGAAGTAACAAGCGATGTAATTTTTATTATTGGTGGAAATGAATGGTTAACCTTCTTATAACAAAGTGTATTGGATTTGTTAATCTTATCTTATAAATCATATACCGGATCAGAATCCGAGGAAAATAACACGGCTTGACTTTGCAGCCAAGTACACAATAAGAGTGTAAATTCCGAATGACGATTCGAAGTAATACCGAAACACTTGATTCGATGACGATATGCAATTCAAAGTAAATACTAACATATGAAAACATAAGGGCACTATCATTGAGAAGGGGATTTAAACCACGATGTAACCATACAAAAATAAAAGAAAATTGTGCCTACGATTCAAACCCAAACATACATCGATAAACTAACTCTGATTAGGGATTTTCTTCTTCAGGGGTCTCAGGATCGGGTAAGGTAGGCTTCACAGATTGAAAGGCTTCAAGCATCAAAGTATCGGTGGCGGCCAAGGCATCCAAGTAAGAGTAATGAGTCCGTTGAAAAGCTTCCTTTGCCGCAGTAAGAGTGGCTTCGGCGGAAGGGTCATAAAAGAGCGACTGAGTGATACGCTGGCCCAAACGATGCTCTCTGTATCCAGCGACCACACCATCATGACATTCAGAGCGATAGTAAGCAACGTTGACACTAGAACTTGCATCCACAAAGTCTTTGCTTTGAAATAGACCTTCAGCCACTTGCTTCGAGCCCTGAGAAATCAACCAGCTCTGGTCTTCCTGAAGAACGGAATTGGTATCCTCCAATTCCGAGACACGTAACTCAAGTTCCTTGATGCGCTCTTTGTCTCGGACCATGTCATTCGTTGCCTGGGAGCTCCGAGCCTCAGCTGCAAAAAGATCATAAGATAAAACATTGATTCGGTCCTTTAATTCCTTCACAGTCCGGCTGTGAGTAATATTCAATTCTCCCAAGGCCTGAACTGCATCGTCATTGAGAGACGAGGACTCGACGCCGGAGGTCCGAGCTTTCTTCAGCTCCTCTAATTCCTGGCGGAGATGGGATACTTGATCTTCAAGTTCCCTCTTTTCCTGGTCAAACCGAACTTGCAGCTTATCAGCCCTCTGGTTGCACAAAGAGGCATTCCTTTCAAGGCTTTTAATCAATCGGGTCTGGTTCAGGATCTCATCTTCGGATAAAAGCCATCGGGACCGAACTTCAGGCGCAATAACCAAAAGTTGAGCCACTAAGTGATCGAGCTGCTCAGCTAAAGCGAAGTTATTGGTGTTATCAACACGAATAACTTCAGCTGGGGTGGCTAGAGTATCCAAAAGATCTCGACAAACGCTAGCATCTGTATATAAGGAACGGTTGTAAACTTGTTGAAAGCGCGGTTGAAACTTTCTGACAGCAATGGAGGGCTCGACACCGTTGAAATCCGGAGTGTCAAGGATCGGTTCTTTCTCCTTGAGATCGGCGACCTTGCTCGTAGTGCCCTTGGTCGAAGCTGCTTTCTTAGAATCTGTTACCTTGGCACGGGGAGAATCCTTCTTGGAAACGGATGTCTCCTGGGTTTTAAGAACCAGGGTTTCTCTTTCCCCGACTTGATAGAACTGTCCACCTTCCCGGATGAAGCGAAGGGTTTCTTGGACACAAGTGTTTTCTTAACTTCGGATGATGATTTACTAGAAACAATCACAGGAGAGGCCTTAGAGCCCTCAACACCTTTCTTTGGCTGGGGTGGATCAAGATTCTTGGATGATTTTCCGCTCTTCGGGTCAACAACGGAAGAGCTAGCACCAGGTCCCTTTGAGAGGGCCTCGGGGAATAACGTTTTCTGCTTGGGGAATTTGGGAGGTTGGTCAACCTCGCCTTCATGGGAATGGCCACTGTCGTGTAAAATCTTCTCAACCTCCGAGTTAGTGGCACCTTTGGGAGTTAAAGGGCATGAACGATCGGAGTAGGAAGGAGCCTCAAAAATAGAAGGATCTTCAGATTCGGCAGTACTGGATGAAGAGGAGGAATCATCTGACTCGGTTTCTAGCCCATACTCCTCCGAATCATCTTTCTCAGAAGCAGCAAAAAGTTCATCGGTATCAGGACTGGGCTCTTTGGTAGATGGAGAAGGAACCGAAGTAGAAGCAGGCTGTTCCTTAGTCTTGGAAGCTTGAGAAGTAGGAGGGGCTTTGCTGACAGTTTTGGGTCTCTTAGCAGGAGGGCCTTTCACAATCTTTTTGGGTTTCTTTGTTTTTCTTTTCCTTTTGATGGCGACATTTGCTTCGGCCTCGGTATAGGGTGCTGGGATATTCTCGTTGGGAAGGACAACACGATCAAGAGTCGTGGTTAGAAATCCAGGAGCACCTTCGGCAAGAGGGGCCGAACCAAATACCACACCTTCCCAATGCCTCATTTTCAGAAAGGAGAGAAGAGGCAATTCTGTAGCACGAAACAAGAAGAGTTAACTGACAGTAAAGAAATATATGTATGCATATATGTGTAAAGAGAGAAAGTAAGGGAGAACCTTCATCAGCAAGCTTCAAACAAGGACGGGCCAGAGGGCGAGTCCAGTTCTGACTTAAGCCCTGTTAAGACTAGCACCTTTTCCGGATAAGAACGGGCTCTAATCGGATTAGTCTATAGGTCCATAACGAGATCAAGGTCCAAATCATTAGTATCGGGCTCCGGATCAGTGAGAGTATCACCTTTGACACACCATCTCATTCGGATTGGAGCCACGGAGGCATTGAGGAAAAAGAAGCGGTTTTTCCAATTCTTCAGGGATGAAAGAGACCAGTCGATGCAAGCAGGGGCGCCTCTTCGTTTGTCAACCGTAAGCCAATCTCCATTCAACCCCACTTTATAAAAATGACGAAAAGTCAGTAGATCGGGAGCTTTGTCAAAAGCACGGCAATGAATCTCAAAGTTAGTAATCTTGTTCGCCCCCAGAGGGTTCATTTGAGAAACATGGCCTTTGAAGTACTGAACCACGTCAAGAAAGAAACGAGAGAAAGGCAGTCGAAGGTTGGAGTACTCGAACCAAGCGCAGTAAGCGGCGATCTTACCCGGAGGGGCATCTCTAATAGTATCAGTAGGTCCGGGAATGATGACACCATAAGTATGGTCAATATGGTAAGTCTCACAAAAGGTGCGAAGGTCTCCGGAGGACATGGTGTTATACATCTCCTTAAGATTTTCCTTAGACTCTTTCGCCATGATATCAGAATAAGAAGAGGACACCGAAGTAGAGGTAATTTTGGAGGAAAAATGGCAGAGGTTCGGAGGAGGAGTGAAAAACAAATGAAGGAGGAACACCCCTATTTATAGGAAAGTGGCAGGCACCTCAAGGGGCGCGCGTGACCTTGAAAAAGGTGGGATACGTGGAAAACACGTGGACGGGTGAGAAGACAGCTGGCGTCGTTCAACGTTTGCGCGTAGGCCACGTGGAATAGCACAATGACAGCTAGAAACGTTCAGACCATATGAATTAGACACGTGGAATTGGTAGGGACAACGAGTTGAAGGCAAATGTATGAAGTCGCCGAAGCAGCAGCGAGAAAGAGAGGATGAATCAAGATGGAGGAATGCCAACGCTTTTAAGTCCAGCATCGTACCGACTCCTTCGGAATACAATGCTAGACTTGGGGGAGTTGTTGGCATAGGGTCTGGTTACCTGGTTCGGGTCCGAAACCGAACCAGGTAACCAGAGTCCCCTAGTTCGGATAAGAGACGACAAAGAGATATAAAGACAAAACAGATACGACAAGGAACCGACAAAGAAGGTAAGAAAAGATGCCCTGACGAAGGACATCCTTTTAACCGATACGTAAAAAGGGTAAAGGCCAGGGAGCCTCCTATTACCCGAAAGACCTCCTATATATACCCAGGTAAACAGTAAAGATGGCCAGGACTTTTCTACTTTAATTTTATACTGATATTTTTCTGTCCGAACCAAAGTACTTATTCTTACGCCCGAGTTGAATCAGGGGCACAGCCCCGCTCAACCTGGTGTTGTCTCTTAGTGCAGGGGATTCAGATTCGAGATCAGAGAGGTTAATTCAAGGGTAACGGACTTCAAGTCAGACCAAGTGTAGTTTGGGTCGGACTAAGGGGTTTAGGGGTCCTCTGTATTAACAGGTTTAGATGGAAATCAAGATTTAAAGAAAACCCACTTGGATTTCTATAAAAAGAGTTGAAAAGAGACAATCTTTATAAATGGGGAAAGAATAAAGAATAGTAATTTGATGACAAATGGAAGATTTTGGTTTGATAGATTTAGGAGTGATGGTGAGAGACTGGGATCTCTTTATTTACATAAAGAAAATAGGTGTCATGCTTTAATGAGACGAGTTATAGGTGCTAACAAAAAAAACCGAATTGAAATCGAAATAACTGAAAAAACAGAATTAAAAAAGCTCAATCAAAGTAAAAATCTATGGTTTGGTTTTCGTTTTATAAAAAATTAAAATATTTAGTACGGTTTTGGTATAAGTCGAGGACAATTTTTGAGTTTTTTTTTTTTTAGGCATGGCGTTGTCTAGGCTTAGCCTTGCTTTGTGACATTGTCTAGCTTTTAAAAATAATGTTTTATTGGATGATCAAGCCAATAACACATTTTTGTTTTTTATCTTTTATTATGGATGTTGTGTCCATGACACCGTCTTGGGTGTGCATGACAGTGTGTATATTTGGTTGTGCGAATGACAATTTCTTGAGGGCCCATGGTTCCTTTGCATACCAATGACATAGGTAGATTTTGGTATCTTTGATGTATGCTTCATATTGTGCCTGTGACACTGTGCCAATGGCACTTTTGTTGGTTAACCTTTACTTTGTTTACTCGCGAGGATTGTCGCTTCCCAGTGAGAAGTGATTATCTTTTATCAAGTAGATTAAAAGACGAATATGCTTGTATGTTATTTGGCCTGACAAAGTTTTCTTTCTTGGCTTCATACATGTTGTATTGAACTTTGTTCTTAGTTGTGTACGTGCGCATGCGTGTTCAAGTTGTAACATTGTACGTAATTAAAGTGCATGGTTGGCTTTAGACTGAGATGTCTATTGTGGCCTTATGCTTTTTGTATTGAATCCTTACTTCAATATTTATTTGTTTATGCAAATACCATAGAAAAATGATAAAGTGCGATAATATTGGGATACAAGATCAGACCAAATGCTATTATTACCAGTTTCATACATGACCTTGACATTCCATGTGCTTGGAAACATTTATTGAAAACATAAAGGAAAAAATGACAGTAAAGACTATCGCACCTTGATAGGTCAGTTCGTATTGGCTCCCTCATGTATCATGAAGACATGGCCATCAGGTGGTCCGGGGTGTTCTATGTCTTCCCCCTTCTTTTGCCAGGCATAACTCTTCTTAGGTGGAGTTTTATTTGCTTGCTTCTTAGCGCCAGGGACAAGGTGTTCTAGCTTGCCTTCTTCCAAAGCCCGCCTGATTTCCCTTTTGAGCTCTCTACAGACATTTGTGTCGTGTCCATGGTCTTCATGGAAATCACAGTATTTATTCATGTTTTTCGTACATGACCTATGCTCCATGTGGGGTGGAGGTGTGAAGGTAGCGCACACCTGCTCTGTTATCAAGATTTCTTTTGGTGTTTTGCTGAGCTCAGACGCATGTTTATCGTATGGGCCAAACCTCCTGTTGCTCCTTTCATCTCGTCGATTGTCGGTCCATGGCCTGCCGCCTACCTCTCTTGTCAGGGAGACAGTTTCCTTTGACCTTAGATAGTCATATGCCCTGTCTGTGGCTTCTTTGAAAGTAACTGGAGTTCTCTTGATTAACTTTTCTTGAAGTTGTCCTGGAAGTAGGGAAAGAGTAAAGCCAGAAATTTGTTGACTCTCTGGTAACATGGCGATCTTCTGGCATTCTTGTGTGTATCGCTGGATAAAGTCACGCAACCCCTCTCCTTCTTTTTGTCGTATCAAATGAGCCTCTATATGAGTTCTATGTTGCTTCTTTTGTTGTACAAATTGAGTCACAAACCTGGATTTTAGATCTGCGAAATCTTGAATACTCCTCTCAGGCAAGTCAGCAAACCAATCACGATCGAAACCTTGTAATGATCCAGGGAACATGTGGCAAGCGACTGGGTCTAACCATTTCTCCGTCATAATAGCCTGTTCAAACAGAGCAAGGTGGTCGTCTGGATCTCGAGTACCGTCGTAAGTGCCAACAACAGACGGGACTTTTTGCTTATCTGGGAGTGGGAATCTGGAAACCCAGTCACAGAACTTTGAACTACCCACTGACAAAGGCATAGTGGCTGCACGGGGTGGAACTGCTGCTGTCACTAGGGTTTGCAACACTCTGAGCATGTCGTTAGATGTGTCATATGGTAGAGGTGTTGGTGGGGTGTGTGTGCTTGGTTGCCTTAGCCGCTGCAGGAGTTGTGACAACGGATCCACTAGCTGTACGGGGGCTGGCTGAGGCGTTGGGCGCAATGCCTCCACTACCTGTGACAACAGATCTGACGAAGCAGGTGGTGGTGGGGGTGGGGGTGGCTGAGTGCTCTGAGCCAACCTTCTAAGCGGTTCCTCAATGGGATCCTCTTGAACCCCTTGAGTAGCAGGTTGGGAGGCAATCGAAACAGGTTGTCTTGCAAGATCCGTGCCATCCTCCTGAGAGCTTGTCCCGTAGGACAAAAGAGGCTGAAATGGAGGGATGGATGTCACTGGCGGTGGTGAAGTAAACATACTTGTTCCCGCCAGCCTTGTGGAAAAAATGGGACTTGTTAAAGAGGGATACCCTCGTGTCGACCTTAGATCCGACACCGTCCACTCAGAATCGACGTATGATTCCGACATTGTGGTACGAACAGGTGATGGAGGAAAAGCAGGGGGTGAAGTGATCACCGTTTCTGGTGCAGTGGTAGTCATGGTAGTGGTTATTTCTGGCGCTAATGAAATGACCTGCAATGAATTTGTTGCCTCCATGGAAACGGTTGATTACGGAGAGAAAAAAAAAAGAATTGGGAAAAGTGAAACGCCGTTAAAAAACGGGTCCCACGGATGGCGCCAATGTTCGAGCAACGATTGTCAAACACGAAGGATTAGGGTTTAGGTGATGTCAACCTTAGATCTCCTGTGATGATCACAGTGCAAACCCAACAAGTTCTTGACGAACCTAGGGTGATCAAGGTTGAGGATGAAGGCAAGAGTGTATGAACTCTGTGTTTAAGCTTCAGTGAGTGTGTGTTCAGATCAGATGAGATAAAAAAAGTGGTGTCGACAATGATTTGGACCATGTATTTATATGGCCAGTGTCAAGTATATGGAACGTTGATACATTAATGATGATCATGAATACTTGAACGGTCTTAATCATTAATCACCAGTATATGTAACACCTTACTATTATGACGACAATAAAGCAGTCACAGACGTTGACAACTTGGACAGGCGGTGACAGACAGGCGTTAACAGCTTGACAGGCGTGCCTGACAGGCGCTGACAGCCTGACAGGCGCTGACAGCCTGACAGGCGCTGACAGCTTGACAGCGCTGACGACAGCCACTGACTGCTAAACAGCCGCTGACTGCTTGAGAGACGCTGACAGACAACTTGACAGGCCCTGACAATCTTAGAGAGACGTTGACAGACAACTTGACAGGCGCTGACAATCTTAGAGAGACGTTGACAGACAACTTGACAGGCGCTGACAACTTAGACAGGCTCTGACAACTTGACAGACGTTGACAACTTAGACAGGTGCTGACATCTTGACAGGCGCTGACAATCTTGACAGGCGCTTCGCTGACAGCTTGACAGGCGCTGACAGCTTGACAGGCGCTGACAGCTTGACAGCCGCTGACACTTGAACAGGTGCTGACAACTTGGACAGGCGCTGACAACTTTGACAGGCGTTGACAGCTTGATAGGCGCTGACAATCTTGACAGCCGCTGACAGCTTGACAGCCGCTGACAACTTGACAGCCGTTGACAACTTCACAGGCGCTGACAACTTGGACATATACATAGGTAGTCTTTACTAACCTCATCATTATCCAAATGTAAGATAATCTCTTAGTGGATGGAAAAATATCTTCTTGTCTCACCTTCTCGAGATCCATATTAGAAGCATGGAAAATTCGGTTTCGCCAACTCCAAATAGCCCATAGAAGAATATAACTTGCCCCTTGTAGAGTCTTTGAAAACCATCCCAACTCTCGTGAATTCCCATTCCCATTCCCATAAACTATATCCTCAAACGATATAGCATTAGGACGAGGAATATTCCACCAACTCCAAAATTTAGTCCATATCCCTGAAACTTTTAGACAATTAAAGAAACAATGCTCTACGCATTCAGTTGGGTTGTCACAAAACAAACATGTTAACGAATTCATCTCCACCCCTCTATAAAAGAGATTTTCACGAGTAGGAAGACGGTTTAACCGAGTACGTCAAATAAAAATGTTTACTTTAGTTGGAACCATTGAATTCCAAAACTGGTAAATATTAGACTCAATCTCTCCCAACACTTTCGCTTGAATAAGATTAGTTAAACTTTTTACGGAAAAATATCTATTCGTGTCAAGCGACCAATACCATCGGTCCGAGCTATCCGACTCAAGAGTTATAGAACAAGTTATTTCAGAGAGAGAGAGCCAAATCACCTGATGTGCGACCAGTAGGCATACGCCTACATTTCCAATTTCCTACCCAAGATCCGTTAATCAATACCCAACGATCTTTGACTGTACATTTTTTTTCAATTTCTCGAGCAAAAAGTCGAGGAAATATGTCCTTTAATTTACAACCAGAATCGCACCATATATCCTCCCAAAACTTAGTTTGCACCCCGCCGACCACCAGCGCCGGTCCAATGGGTTTTGCTACCCCGAGAGAGATGAGAAAATTATTCCCCTTAAACTTGTATCATATTATAAGTTTCTTTTATTATAACAAATAATGCAGAAAAATTTATATAATCAAACAAATGCAGAAAAAATTATATAATTAAACAAATGCAATGATATTACAAACCCAACCTACAAAATTTACCTAAAACGATGCCTTCTTGCATAGTAGAATCCCCTTTTAGGCCCTTTTTCTATAAGTAAATCTTTCATAGTAGAATCCAAATCATCCCACACTCTAGGATCAAATATGTCAAAATCACTTGGTTTATCTTTATCAACAAATTCATTTTTTTCAAAATCATTAGAATTGTCAACCGAATCATTGGAATTTCCAACCGGATCATTAGAAGTACGTGGATCATTGCTATTATTAACCGGATCATTAGATGTATTTTCAAAAGCATTTTGATTTTTAACTAAAAACTTATTCAAAGACCCTCTTAATGAATTAGCTTCTTCTTGTTCTTTCTTTTTTCGTTTTCCAGTTTTGAGCACCCAATCGTTGTTTTCGAGGAATCATAATATAAACTCAACAAATATAACTAAGAATGCTTTAAAATGAAAGATAGAACCTGAATATGTTGATTTCTTTTCTGTTTTCACTTTTGAATCTATCTTGTTTTCGCTTTTCACTTCCAAGAGGCAAAAACACAAACACTTGCAAAAATCAGAATGTGGCCAGTGGCTATATCTCAATATCTGAAGCATAAAACAGTAAACAATTTTTGAAATCAATCATCAAATTAGATACATCTGAGAAGTAGAATACTAAAACAACATATAACAAACAATTCTAAATCAAATACATGATTCAGTAATTTCTGGAGGCTGAAGCAGTCAAGCAGATTAAAGAAAATAGATTAAATCCAAACTCTTATCCTCCTGATTTCGAAATCAAACAAATAAGATGAGAGGAAGAACAACAATTTATTATCAAAAATTCGAATAAAATAGAAATCAGGAAAAATAAATTCCTTCTTGTGTTGTGGGTTGTGGGTTGCTCGACAAATACGAGTAAGAAAATAACAAGATGTTGTTTGTGGCTTAATCGAAATTCTGCCTGAGGCTTAGTCAGTTGGTCGACAACTAGGGTTTCTGGAATTCGAAATCTTCTGCTCCAAAGAGGCTTAATTGAAACAACAAGATTGGATGGATTGATGGTTTAATGGTTACTGAGAGAGGAGAAAGAAATAATAAGAGATCTCTCCTAAACGGTACAAAGAGATTGAAGAAGCGTGCCATCTATTTCCGAAATGATGCTAATGATGGTTGCACTTCCAAATCCGTCGTTTGGTTTCTCCAGACCTCCATCGTCGATTCAATTGGCGCCCCTTCCCCTTATGCCTGCTCAAACACTTATTTTTCTTATTGGATCAATTGTCTGGGCCTTTTTAATATAGATATACATAAGCTAATTGAACCTAGATAATGCCCATAATTTTATGCTACCCTGGGCTTAGGCTCAAGCTGCCCACACACTGGGCCGACCCTGATTTTGGTCACATGTTAAAAAGTTGTTGAGGCTTAAAACAAAATAATAACGTTGTTAGTAACTCTAAAGAAATTCATATGGTTAAAACAAAAGGTAGTTGTAAATGATGTGTTACTATTAGTGTATCTGTGCTAAGTGACGAGATTACATGTCGTAATAGTTAATGGCATTGTTCAATAGTGATAGACATTTATACTATAAACTATTACATATATGTAAGTTTATATACGACTATTACATATTAAAATAGCATAATATCATAATATACGATTATACTTTATGTGTTTCTAATCTTTTTCAATTTTTTTTACTCTATATTATAATTAAAAATCTTTTTCTTCAACTCTTATTCCAAAAGATATATCCATATCATAAAGTGTAATATATATAGATTATAAACTACATCTTAATTAGATTTGTTAATGCCAATTATTTCGTCCCAAATTCATTTCTCTAGATATTTATATATTTCCACTTTTTAGAAATCTCACGAATCTAGAAAAGTGACATAAAAATTAGATATCAATATCATGTTGTTTAGATTTAAAATTGTTGGTTGTTTTAGCATCAAATACATCATTTTACCTCATTATCTGAATGCATCTAATGAAAAACTTTAATATCTTGTCTCATGAAGAGTGTTTATAAGGTCATGAAGAGAGTTTATGTAGATGATAAGGTTTTTCTAGTGTACTTTGGGAGAAGTGTGTTGTTTTTCAATGTAATCATTATCTATTTATATAAATGGTTACATGTCGGTTACATTTTGGCTAATTCAAAAATTTTGGTTACAATTTAACTAACTAATGATATTTTTTTTAAAAATTTTGACAACTAATAAATGATTTTGGTTAAATTTTGACTATTTTAAAAATAATTGTTGACGTATAATTACATATATGTAAGAGTTTATAAATAATTATTTCTCATTAGTTGAACACATTTAGGGGTGTTCATTTGGATGGATCGGTTTAATCCGATCCAAATAGATGAATTCGATTGAGTTTTGGTTCCTAAAATATGCATCCGAACAATTCAACAAAGTTAAGATCCGAACCGAATCGAACCAAATTACTATTTGGCTGAATCGGTTTTTAAAATTCGGTTTTCTGTTACTATTTAAATGTATATCACAATAATTACAACGACATTTTTTTACATGTCTTTAAAAAGTGTTCCTAAAATACGAGGAAAAGTTGAGATCATTGTCAAAGATACTAATTCCTTAATACGTAATAAGATAAATAATAATATTATAGGTATGAAACGATTATAATTAGTAAATTAAATTGATATTCCGTTCTTTTGGAAAATTCGGTTTTCTTATATGAACCAAAAACCAATCCAAACTCCAAAATACTAATTCGGTTTTGGTCCAATCCGATCCAAATAATCGAAAAACCAAACCATATAGTCTAATCCAAATTGTCCAAATGGACAATTCGATCTTATCCAGATAGTGAACACCCCTAATCACACTCACCTAATGAGGTAAATATTATTGCACATACGTGAAAGTGTATATTCAATTATTTCAGCACTAAATAATGTTATATATATATATATATATATATATATATATATATATATATATATATATATATACTACAACTTCTTTATCACGTTTGTCAATGCCAATTATTTCATCCCAATTTCTTTTCATTTCTCCGCGGTTTTCTAAAAATCTTATATATTTGAAATACCGAAAAATATATTAGATACATATCATGTTATTGGTCTGAATCTATTAGTTGTTTAAGGGTCAATGCATAAAAAAAGTCTCAAATATAATATTTTACTTCATTAGTTGAACTCGTCTCATTAAAAACTTCAATGTTTGCGATTATCCCATGAAGAACATTCATAAATCACGTAGAAAGTCCATCTAAATAAAAATCCCTTTTTAGTATGGTTTGGGTGAATTGTATTTTTTTCAAATGTGATCATTATCTATTGATATATATGGTTTTGTTAGTTACATTTTGACTAAGTAATAAGGAATATAAGTTATATTTTGACAAACTAATAAAGAGTTTTGGTAACATTTTGACTAACTATTAAAGTATAGACATGAATTTGTTAGTGATATTTTGACTAAGTAATAAAGAATTTAGGTTAAAATTTGATAAAACGAATAAAGAGTTTCGCTTACATTTTGACTAACTATTAAAGTATTTCGGTTACGTTTTAACTATATTTCAAAGAACTGTTGACTACATTGAAAATGAATTGATAGTGTAGATTAAGAGATATAAAATCATTGGTTTGACATGAATGGACAAGATTTAGTCTCTTAAAACTAAAACTTAATCCTGAAATGAGTCAAATGGTTTATATAGGAAGTATATAGGGGTGTTAAAAATCGCATAGTGATTTTTACTGTCCAATATCCGAATCCGAAATTTCGGATATTTGAAATTTTCCGATATCCGGGTTTGGATATCCAAAATATCCGAAAATCCGAAATTTTGAAAAATATAATTTTTGTTTTTGTTTTTATGTGTTAATTTTATATTTATTTCAAATTTTATTATACATTTTGTTAACCACAATATATAATATTTACATATATTTATCTAAACATGTATAAAATAACCAAAATATTTACATTTACCTATAAAATAAGTATAAAAACTATAAAAAAAATATTTATTTTCGGATAATCGGATATCCGAAATATCCGAAATTTCGAAATATCCGAATCCGAATCCGAAAAACCGGATATCCAAATTTTCGGATAATTTCGGATCGGATATTCGGATATTCATACTCGGATGTTCGGATACGGATATTTTTATACACCCCTAGGAGTATAGGTATTATCTTTTTTATATTGTATAATATTGTTTTTATTCTAAATTATTTAGAATTTAAGAAATAAAATATAAAATGTTTGAAGATGAAAATGCATGTTGTAGAGTGATGACTAGGGTCGTTTACATGAATCTAATTTACCATATGTTTTGTTTTGTGTAGAAATAATTGTTGCAAGTTAAGTGAAGTTTGGTATATTTAAAATTTGACAAATTTCTATCAAACTTGTTATATTTTAAGTATTATTTTAATTGATAAAATGTTATATTTTGAATATTATTAAATGATTACAATATAAATATTCAAAAAAAGTTAATATATAATTGATCATGTGCTATGATTGAAAGGATGGTAACCCTAATTAAATAAATGAATATATAGTGTATATTTGAATGACTCTAAACCAAAATATTAACAAAAATTAAGTCTTAATTGAAATATATTTTCAGTTCAAAATAAGAGATTAATTATCTAGTACTTGGTATATCAATACACTTTGTTTTGTCATCTTTTAAGAATTGAAGTTTTTCTTTTCCTCTTATCATTTAAGTTGATTTCTTTTTCATTAAATTGATCTTGATACTTTTCTTTCAAACTTTGCATTTAAATTTTATATAGTAATACGATTTATATATTTTTATATTTGATTAAAAAGTATAAAATATTTATATTAGTTTATAAAGTAAATTCGATGTATTCTAATATTAAAATATTCTTAAAATCAGTTTTTAATATTTATTATTAGTGGTAATTTGTAACTTTTAAATAAATGGTCAAATTTATAATAATGGTTATTCAATTTTATAATTGCCCAATAAATTAATAATTCTTTTTAATAATAATTAGTTTTTTTTTTAAATAAAATGATACAAATATATTAAATAATTAATTTTAATACTAATTAAATGTTTCTAAATTTTACACACATCTATGATATTCTTTAAAGCAAATTTAATATATTTTAATATTATAATACTTTTAAAATTAAATTTTCAATACTTACTATTAGTGGTAATTTATAACATTCAAGTAAATAGTAAAATTTATAATAATAGTTATTCATTTTCATAATTGTTCAATAATATATTACTTTTCAAATTAATAAAAAAATTAATAATAATTAGCTTTTGAAAAAATGATGCAAATGTGCAAAGTGTTCAGTGCTATATTTTCTTTAGGATATTCTTTATTTTAGGTTT
This sequence comes from Senecio squalidus, assembly GCA_910822075.1. Lineage (NCBI taxonomy): Eukaryota > Viridiplantae > Streptophyta > Magnoliopsida > Asterales > Asteraceae > Senecio > Senecio squalidus. The sequence goes on from CAJVGC010000432.1 coordinate 37,866,118, forward strand.
CTAAAACTTACTGTTTTTAGGATATTCTTTATTTTAAGTTTCTAAAACATATTTAAAAACATTTGAAACCATTAGTTTTTACGTCTCATTCAACAAAGACACATGTTTCCTACTCGTAGTTTTTTTCAACGTGACATTACATAGACACAAATCTAACTATTACTACCAACTAACACTATTTCGAACAACCTAAACTCCAAAATAGTTTGTACACAATTTCAAATGGAAAAAATCATCTGCCGCATAGAGCGGGTACAATCCTACTACAAACAGATGAAAACCGTGCATTTTTTAAACGTGTCAAAACGTCTTATATAATTCGTTTTGAGTTTTAACACTAATTTCTTATACTTCTTAACAAATTATGTGTCAAGTAATCAAAATATGAACACGCCATCATATGCTAAGTATCATATTCCGATATAACTTTTAAATTCTGATTAAAAGAGAAAACATTGCGAGAAAAAATATCAAGACCGATTTTGAATGATGAAAAATTGGTAATGTAAATAGTTTATGACAGTTCTTCTATAATGATCTTTTAATTGTATTAGTTATCAATTATGATGTAAATGTATTTTGTATCCCATGAACATGTATGTTCGTGGGCTTAGTAGTGAGTTTGGGTCACTCACGAACTTGTATGTTCGTGAGGCCCATACAACCCTTTAGTGAACGAACATGTTATCTTATATAAAGAGATAACATGTTTAGGTTTAGGGTTATACTTTTGGGGAAAACTATTGGAATATCGATTGTATTGTATTGGTTATTACTATACCGTTTACCTTATTGCATATTTATTGATTAATGAGTTTCCGCATCTTAATCAATTGAATTAACTTTGATTGATCAGTTATCTAGGACCTACAATTGGTATCAGAGCAAACACATTGTTTGATCTCTATCGAGAATTAGTTCAAGGTTAATTCGACGGTTATCGAATTCTGGGAATTTTGGTTTAAAGGTACGGCTAAAACAATTAGGGTTTCTTAAAAATTAGGGTTTTTCATCAACTCGCGGCCTAGTTCGTGAAATTTTAGGTTTTTGAGTTAGTCACCCTCAAGTCCGTGGATCTCTTCTAGGATTTGTTAACTTTAAGTTTGGCGAACATCAAATTCGTTAACTCAAAGTTCGTAGATAAATCAAGTTTCGTGGATCTCCTTTGAACTGTTTAATTCTAAGTTCGGCGAACATCAAATTGTTCATTGACTTTTTAAGTTCGTGGACCATTAAATAGTTCGATGAAGGATTAAAATAATTCAAGGTCGTTCGTGGATTAAATTCAAGTTCGTTTGTGGAATTAAATTATTCATTCTATTGTATGTTAACTCAAGTTCGTGAGCTAGTTCGTAGATCATCAAGTTCGTAATCCAGTTCGTCATCAAGTTAGTAATTTATTTTACCAAGTTCGCGATGGAATCAAAATCCTTAAACAGTCCTCCCAAGCTACCAAGCTGCTCAATGCCACAACCTGTTATGATTGGGTTGACAAGTTTGAATCCTTTTGTAGATACAACGATGTACAAATATGGCTATGCATACAATCCGAATACATACATTAGACTGTCACAATCGAAGGAGAAGTTCGAAAAAGTCCTATCAACACGTTGTCAGCTGACCATAGAAAGGTGTTTGATTCTGAAAATAGATCATGGGCAAGTTTGAAAATGTCCCTTCCCACTGAAATGCTACATCTTACCAGAACTTTTAAATCAACATAAGCACTGTGGAAAGAAATTGAGACAAAGTATGTTGGTACTGCTAAGCAAAAGAAGAACAAAGGAAATATGTTAAAACAAAAATTCGCTATTTTCAAAGCTGCAGCTACAGAAACTTTAGAGGATACAATCAATAGATTCTATCATCTTTTAGCGGAATTGGAAAATCACCGATAAATGTTGAAGATGAGAAGAGGGAAAGATTTCGGGAATCCCTGCCAAAACGATGGGAAGTATACGTCAACCTCGTGAAGGATGAAATTGAGGAAGAGGAATATTAAGCTGAAGATCAGTTGACTTTGGAGAAGATTATTGAGAAACTGAGAGGTTATGATTTAACCAACTCAACTGCTGACGCAGCACCGAAATTCGCCCAGAATCTAGCTCTTTATTATGGGAAAATTCCAGAAACAAGCACATCAAGTAATGATGTTACAACATTTATGTCCGACAAAGAAAAATCTTCACTAGGAACCTCATCCATTCCCAATACTGGAAAGATTTTTCAAGTGTCTAAGTAAACTCCCACTCATCAAAACATGTCTATGAGTGTTAAATCAGTTGAAGAATCTTTGGAAATCTTATCATGCTTTTTGGCTGCATATGGAAACCATGTTCAAGGAAATATCACTGAACCTGGATTGTGGGATGAAGATTTTGCACAAGTGGATCAGGATGATTTAGAGGAAATGGACTTGCAATGGAAAACATCTATGCTTACTAACATAATAAAACGATTTATGGCTAGAACAGGACGAAGTCCTCGAATAGGCAAAGCTGGATTTGACTAATCGAAGGTGCGGTGCTTTAACTGTCAAGGTAATAGAAATTTTGCTAGAGAATGTCAACAACCAAAAGTTGAGTACAATCCGCATCAAGACCGATCTAGATCCACACCTCTACAACAAAGAAGCATAACTTCTCAAGCTATGATTGTTCAACATGAAGATCGCACTTATGACTGGAAAGCTTGTTCTGATAATAAAGATCAAGCTCTAATGGCTTATGTTGAAGAAATTCTTGCTAATAGTGAAGCAAGCTCTACTGCTAGTGAAATGAGCTCCAGTATGGCGAAACAAGTGATGTTGAGGAGATTGAAAGTAAGGAAAGAGAAGTACTGAAGGCTTGCGCATGTACGGTAGACTTACCAGAGGAAAACTTCATTGCAAATATGGAAAATCTCAAGACAGAGAAAAAGAAGGTACTCTTTAATCTCAATCTATAAAAGAACTGTGCAAGTCATTTACAATTTTAAATGTTCAAAACGAAAACTTGACTAAGGATCTAGTCTCTTTAGAAACTCAACATAAAGACCTAAAATTCGAATTGGCAAATCAAGTAAACTTGAAAAATGACTTTGCAAATAAATTTCATCAAAATACCAAAGATAGAAATGAATATTTAACCACAATCAGCAGTCAAACTATGAAAATTGACATGCTTTTTGAGAGTCTTGAAAAACAAAAGAAAAATTATATTGAAAAGGTTGAAGAGCTAAATAAATGTGAGGTTAAGTTGTTAGAACAAAGTAGGAAACTTGAACAATTTAGAAACTCTTCAAACACTCTCACATCAATCTTGAGTCGTCAACGGACTAGTAGAAACGCAGATGGTTTGGGATACAAAGAAAATCCACCACCGTTTAATAACAACTTTAGTTTCTTTAAAACCGAATTTCCCTTAAACTAAGGATGTGAATCCTCAAACTCTAAGAAAAGCCAATCTGAGAAAACCAAATGTCAAGATTCAACACTAAAACCGTTACACAAAACATTCGTTTCAAGTAAAGATGTTGAATCTGATAAGGATAAGTCACAAGAAGCTGAATATGATCAAATGAATAAAATGGAAACTTTAAATTGTTTCAAATGTCGTGAACGTGGACATGTGGCCTCTGTCTGTACAAATAAAAGAAAAGAACCAAAAGGAAAAAAAACAGCTAGGACAAAATCCTCTCCAAAGGCTAAACCATTCCCGACAAAACCCGTGCAAATTCTTAGAAACCCAAATCATAATTTTTTTGATTCAAAAGAAAGATCTAATGGGTACAATAGACCGGTTCTAGGTAACTTCTAAACCTTTCAACGTCAAAGGTTTGTTCCAAATTTAAGACAGAATCACTTTGAACAAAGGTTTCAAAGTCCACCACGACAATTCACCAATAACTACAACCAACATCGGTTTAGTCCCTCGAGCGGAAATGTCACGCAAAATTGGATGAGTCATAGAGTTGCGCATAACTCCAACAGTCATCGATTTAACAATTTAAATTGTCATTTTTCTCCTAAAGTTAACAACACTTTAAATAGTAACGATGGCTTCTTCAAAGAGTTCACATATGTGAACGAGAAAGAACAATCCAGGCCCGTCATGGCCTGGGTTCCCCGTGAAAACAGATAAATCTTGTTTGTTGTGCAGGAACCGAGTCACAGTTTGATCAACACATGGTATGTTAATAGTGGTTGTTCTAGGAACATGACAGGAGACCGAGGATTTTTAACTAACTTTGAATCAGGATAGAAAGGACGAGTTAGTTTTGCTGGAGAAAAAGGCGGAGAAATCACTGGAATTGGAACTGTGACAAATGGAAAAGTGACACTAAAGGATATCTTTTTCGTTGAACAATTAGAGAACAATTTGCTAAGTGTGTCTCAAATTTACGACAATGACAATCCTGTTCACTTCACAAAGAAAGAGGTGTTAATTCTGAAATCAGGAATTGAGATTCCTGAGGACCTTATACTGATGCGGACACCAAGGCAGAAGAATACTTATATTCTAGATATGAACAACACCGATTGTAACTTGGAGTCCACATGCTTACTGTCTAAATCAACGAGCGAAGAAGCAATGATATGGCATAGGAAGATGGCACATCTTTCGCAAGATGAATGAGATAAAGAAGAATGGGCTAGTAAACGGAGTACCTTTGAAAAGGTTCTCATATGAGGATAAATGTGTACCGTGCAAGATTGGAAAGCAACACAAGAAGCCTCATAAGTCTACAGCACTCAACTCCATTGAGACACCATTTGAACTCATGCACACAGATCTGTTCGGTCCAATCAAGCAGAAGAGTTTTGGAGAATGGTCTCGTAGTCACCGATGACTTCTATCGCTATTCTTGGGTTTTCTTTTTGACTACAAAGAGTGAAACAGCCGGTAAATTGATCAACTTCTTTGAAATGATCAAAAACGTCTACAAAGCCAAAGTCAAACACCTAAGAAGTGATAATGGGACAGAATTCAAGAACTCTACTATGAATTTCTACTGTTTGACAAATGGAATCATCCAACAATTCAACGCAGCTTATGAACCTCAACAAAATGGAGTTGCAGAAAGGAAGAATAGAACACTAATCGAGGCCGCAAGAACAATATTGGCTGACTCGCACTTACCAGACATTTTCTGGGGAGAAGCTGTTAATACAACATGCTACGTCTTAAATCGAGTGTTAACGGTTAAACGTTTCAATAAAACAAGCTATGAGTTATTAAATAGTCGAAAACCGAATCTTGCTGGTTTGGAACCTTTCGGGGATCCATGCACCGTTTTGAAAACTAATCACACCACAAAATTTGAACCCAAAGCTGTTCAGGGATATTTTCTTGGATATTTTGAAAGGTGTGCAGATAAACGAGTTTATTTAAAACTTGAACGAAAGGTGGAAAGTGTTTCTAACTTGGAAATAACAAGCTACACTTTTGAAAAACAAAATGGTCCAGCAGTTTTCTTCGACTATAACTCATTATTTGATTCTCTTAATCTTTCTTCCACTAGTGTGACAAAAACAGGATCCATGGAAGAACATTATTCATCTTCAGATGATGAAATCTCAGTTTCTCTAAGATTTCATGTGTTCCATGAGGTTGTTAACGAAGCTCTTGAAGAGGATGAACCCGTCCACATAGATGCCGAAGTTGATGAACACGATGATGAAGAAGATACACAAACTGATGAACAAGAAGATCACGCAGTTAATGATCACTCTGACCATGATGAGATTGCTATTGAACTCAAAGATTCTAGGATAAACAAGATTCATCCCCTTGAAAACATAACTGGAGATCCAAATGCAAGTGTAAAAACACGAATTCAACTACAAGGATTGTACGATGCATCAATATTGTCAGAAGATTTTAAAATAAATGTCGATATTTGTGTTTTTTCTCTCAAGAAGTTCCTGCTAATATTCATATAGCACTCAAATATGCCAAGTGGGTGGACGCGATGCAAGAGGAACTTGCGCAATTTCAGAAACTGTGTGTCTGGTCCCTTGTGGAATTACCAAATAGAGAGTATGCCATCGGCACAAAATGGTTCTTTCGTTGCAAGAGGGATGATCGTGGTATCAATACCAGAAATAAAGCAAGACTTGTTGTGCAAGGGTTCTATCAGGAAGAAGGACTAGATTTTCAAGATGTCTTTGCACCCATTGCACCTCTTGAGGCAGTTCGTCTATTCTTGGCATACACTTCTCACATGGGATTCATTGTTTATCAACTCGACGTAAAGTTGCGTTTCTCTACGGAAAAATTGATGATACAGTTTACGTTCAACAGCCGCCTGGTTTGAAGATCCTCAATATCCCGATAGAGTCTACAAGCTCAACAAAGCCTTGTATGGCCTTCATCAGGCTCCACGGTTGTGGTATGGAACATTATCAACTTTTCTACTTGATGCCGGTTTTAAGAGAGGACGTATCGGCAGCACGTTATTCATCAAAGAATCGTCCACGACTAAACTACTTTTTCAAGTTTATGTGGACGACATTATCTCCGGTTCAACAGATATCAACACGTGCAAGGAATTTGAGAAACTTATGAAGGAAATATTCGAGATGAGTGCGATGGGAGAGCTAAAGCTTTTTCTTGGGACTGCAAGTTGAGCAATTAAGTGAAGAGATGTTCATACATCAATCTGTTAGTGCAATATATGTGACAGTTGTTCTAGATTATTTAAGTCTTTAGTTATAGTCTATTTGAGTCTGTAATGGCCCAATAACATTGTATTGCTAAATGGGCTATTTAGTCTGTTATGGGTGTTAATGGACTTTGCATAGTCCATGAGCCCATTAGTGGCCCAAGCCTATGGACATGTCTCTATATAAAGAGACATTGAGTTTAGGTTTAGGGTTAATCAGTTAGTGAACAATCTGAGACAGACAGAGGGAGAGAATTCTGAGAATACTGTATTGTGTAATTGAGTGATTCAATCAATAAAGCATTTGGAATTTGGTAATTGTGTTCTTATTTATTACTGCATTCGATTATTACTTGTACTAATACAATTGATTAAGAGATTCCGCCTCGTGATCAATTGGTTTAATCCTATAGATCTGACCACTGGAACCTACAATTGGTATCAGAGCAAACGCACTGTTTGCTCTCTATCGAGATTTGGTTCAGGATTAAATCACAGTTTTAATCGTTTTTGGAAAAATTAGGGTTCTTAATTTTTGTTTGGCGGCTGTTTGTTAAAATTAGGGTTTTCTTAAATTTTGACGGCTGAGTTTTTGAAAGAATTCGGGTTTGCAGTTTAACAACTTCGTGGGCTTCAATTGTTAACTATTGTGGGTTTCAATTTTTTTTGTTCTACTGGGCTTCAATTCTTGGCAGACTCAAACAAATTAAAAAAAAAAAAAAAAAAAGGGGTGTCGGCTAGTGAGGAAGAAAATAGCAGCCATTAAAAATAATATTGGGGGTGCCCGCTGAAATCCCAAAAACACACAAATTCACATCGAAGTTAAATTGGGAATAATCATTCATCATCTTCGTTTGAATTAAATCATCATCTTCGTATCATCTTCGTCGGCGAGTCAATGGCTAATTAAATCAGGTTTGGCGATTTTACAGATCGAAAATTAATTTTGGATTGATGTTCGTAGAATTGACGAAGTTGATGTTCGTTGGTCAACAAGTTCGGCGTGATTTCAGTTGATTCACAAGCTCGCCGCTGAGTTTCGTCTTCGTTTAATTGCTCGTGTTTCATGTTCGTTTGATTTGAAAATACAAGTTCGTGGATTATAATTGCTATTCGACGTTCGTATTGATGCTGATGTATTGATGTTCGTATTGTTGTTCGTGAATCTTGTCGTGATTGAAATCAATTGATGTTCGTAAAACTGATGTTCGTAAAACTGATGTTCGTGAAGCTTAATGTTCGTTTGATTTAGATTACTATTAATGTTCGGTTGAGATTAGTTTTGTAAAGGTTCGTTTGGCTGTAATCATTCGAAGTTCGTGGATGATGTTCGTTAGCAGCTTAACAGCTTGTCGTTTGCTTTAATCTCTATTTTAATTGATGTTCGTTTTGAACAAGTTCGTGACAAGTGGTTGATTCTTCTTCGTGGCCGTTTGCAATTTATGTTCGTGGCTGTTTGGGAATTCATCTTCGTGGTGATTTATTGTTCGTAATCGGATTGTTTTTCTCTTAAGTTCGTGGCTGTGTCATCATCTTCTTGGCGGCGAAGATAAATAAAATTGGGAACGAACATCATCTTCGTAAGTTAAATAATCTACGTGGCGAACATCATTACATGTTCGTGGTGATTAAAAATAACAGTTCGTGGCTTGATGTTCGTAGTCCAAGCTCGTGAATGATAAGTTCGTGAAGCAGAGAAGGGAAACTGGCAGACTGTTAACTGGGCCTTCAATCGTAATCGGGCCTCTTCAATCTTAATTGGGCCTCTGCAATCTTAATTGGGCTTCTACAAATTAAACTGAATTGGGCTTTAAGTTTCTATTTGGACTTATTATTGGACTTAAAATTAATTGGACTGTTAATTGGACTCATTACTTGGACTTAACTAATTTAACAAAAAGTAAAGAAATGTATCCTTTCACATGCGATAGTCCAACTGATAAACCAAGTTTAAGTAGATGAGCCATCCTTAAAAGGGAATATGATACATTCACAGCTGAAATTAACGAAAACTTTGAAGATACTGTCACCAGAGACTACGATCTCCTTGCAGAACTTGCCAGATATCGTATAAATCTTGGAGGGAAAATAATAGAGAGATTTTTGGAGGCTTTGCCTAAGCATTGGGAGGCATGGGTAAAATTGATAAAAGATGACCTCGATATCGATATATATGGTCGTCCACGATTAACTCTGGGAAAGGTGATTGAATGATTTAGAGGATATAGATCAGCACTCATGGCATCTATTGAGGAATTTCGCAGTGAAGCCAGTAGTACTTTAGGTGATTCTAGTACTACAAGTGAAATTAGCTCGAATGAAGAGGATATTCAAAATGTTGAAGATACTGAAAATGAATCAAAGGTTTGCAGTTGTACGTTGGACCTATCCAACGAAAACTTCACTGCAAAGATAGTCGACTTCAAAACCGAGAAGTCAAAAGTAAATCTTGATCTTCAATCCGTAAAAGAATTCTGCAAATCTTTTACAATCTTAACTCTTCAAAACGATAAATTGACTAAGTCAGTATCCACCTTGGAATCTCAGCAAACTCAACTTGAGCTTAACGTGTCAACCCAAACATTCTTAAAAGATGATTTTTCAAAGAAACTTCATCAAAATGAAAAGGACAGAATGGAACTCTTATCAACTGTTGGCATTCAAACACATAAAATTGACATGTTATATGACTGCCTTGAAAAACAAAAGAAGAGTTTTGCTGAGAAGGTCCAAGAATTAAATAATTGTGAAATCAGACTCACTGAGCAGGAAAGAAAAATCGAACAGTTTCGCACTTCTTCTACTACCTTAACTTCTATTTTGAGTCGCCAAAGGCCAAGTGGAAATCGTAATGGTTTGGGATATAATGAAACACCTCCACATTTTAATCACAATTACAGTTTTCTTAAAACTGAATGTGACGTGAAGGAAAACAGTGTTGACTCTTCATGTGTATCTTCCTCTACAAGGGACGATCAGACTGAGTCAAGTGTTTCGGAAACAAAAATGAGTACATGGATGATGTGAAGTGTTTTAAATGTCGTGAACATGGTCACGTAGCCTCGGTATGTCCAAAGAAGAAGAAAGAGCAAGCCAACAGATCGTCTTCTCCGAAGAAAGAGCAAGCTAGCAAATCATCTTCCTGGAAGACTAAATCTATGGCTCGATCAAATTCACCTGTTCGGCAAGCAATGGCTCGATCACATTCACCTGTACGGAAACAGGTACAACAAAAATGGATTAAGAAATATGAACGCACGAGTGTTTCAAATGATCGTTCATTTCAACAGCGTCCTTTTCGACCGTCTTTTCGAACTTCTAATCCATACTGCCCGAGTCAGAGAGTACATTCCTGTTAACAGCAATCGAGATCCTTTCGTCCACTAAGCAACCACCTGAATTCTAAAGTTCAAGCTACTGTTACTAAAGACGATGGTTTCTTCAAGGAATTTGTCTACGTGAACGAAAAAGGACAACCAAGACGCGTTATGGCTTGGGTTCCCCACCATAACTGATCATTGCTAGTTTAGCTGATATTTTTGTAACTTTGCATTTCTTTTTATAAACAAAAAAATAGAATCGACATGAAAAGCTCAAAATTTCATGTCGATATCTTAAAAAAAAAAAAAAAAAAAAAAAAACTTACTAACGTTTGTTTGCAGGTTACGAAGCGCGTAGGAGACTCTACTCTTGAAACTGCTGTTTGAGACGTTGTTCAACGTCAGACAGCTCATGGGGAGTTTTGTTGACATTTATGGAAGCTCGGAAAATACAAAAAAAAGCGATGAACTTAGTTGAGTCAACTAGTGATGACGACTCTGATAACCAACGAAGTTCACAACAACAAAGAGAACTACCTAACTCTTCACAAGCATTAACGGAGAAGACTAACTCTTCATAAGCGTAAACGGAGAAGACTGAATTATTGCAACAATTCAGGGGGAGTTATTCAAAACAATGATGAGTTAGAAGAACCTGCAAGGAATACAAGGAGTACAAGACTATTAAAACTTTGAGCGTATAACAGAATCTAGAAGCAACAGTCAAGGGGGAGTTTGTTAGTGCAATAAATGTGACAATTGGTCTAGATTATTTAAGTCTTTAATTATAGTCTATTTGAGTCTGTAATGGCCCAATAACATTGTATTGTTAAATGGGCTATTTAGTCTATTATGGGTGTTAATGGACTTTGCATAGTCCATGAGCCCATTAGTGGCCCAAGCCTATGGACATGTCTCTATATAAAGAGACATTAAGTTTAGGTTTAGGGTTAATCGGTTTGTGAACAATCTGAGACAGACAGAGGGAGAGAATTCTGAGAATTCTATATTGTGTAATTGAGTGATTCAATCAATAAAATATTTGAAATTTGGTAATTGTGTTCTTATTTATTACTGCATTCGATTATTACTTGTACTAATACAATTGATTACGAGATTCCGCCTCGTGATCAATTGGTTTAATCTTGTAGATCTGACCACTGGGACCTACACAATCCAATTACGTCAATGAAATGCTTGACAAATTTAACATGACTGATTCCAAGTCAATTGCAACTCCAATTCAATAGCTATACAACTTAGAGATGAACGCTCAAAATGACCCCGATGTCGATCCGACAGTATATCGAGGAATGATAGGCTCATTGATGTATTTGACCGCATCTCGACCTGGTATAACGTGTTCCGTTTGCTTGTGTGCTAGGTTTCAAGCATGCCCAAAGATGTCTCACAACTTAGCGGTGAAGAGGATATTACACTACTTAAAAGGAAGACCGCGTCTAGGTTTATGGTATCCAAAAGGAAGCGACCTCTATTTAGAAGCCTACACAGACTCAGATTTGGGAGGTTGTAGCATCCACCGCAAATCAACCTCTGGTGGTTGCTAATTTCTTTGAGGAAGACTTGTGTCTTGGCAATGCAAGAAACAGACCACTGTTTCTGTGTCGTCATGTGAAGCTGAATATACCGCTACGGGCAGTTGTGTGTCACAGGTTTTATGGATTCAACAACAAATGTTGGATTACGGTCTATTTCGTACCTCTACTCCTATTAATATAGATAATGAGGTTACAGTGTCCGTAATTAAAAATCCGGTAAAACATAGTAAAACCCGACACATAGACTTTAAGCATCATTTTATTCGAGACTATGCTGAAAAGAAACTCATAGATATCGTGCGCGTATCCTCCAAAAATAACTTAGCTCATCTTTTTACTAAAGCCTTCGATAAATCTCGGTTTGAGTCTCTGGTCCAACTTATAGGTTTGCGTAACTTAGAATAAATGACAAATTGTTTTTAGGATAGATTAATTTAGTAAAATAAAATAAAATAATAATAATAATAAATAAATATATAGGGAATTTATAATAATAAATAAATAAATATATAGGGAATTTGAAACAAAAGATTTGAAATGAAGAAAATTTTTGTTTATCATTATCAGTCTGACATCGAGATACTGTTGTCGTAATAGTTTATAACGAATTAATAACCTCCAGGTAATTACTTAGTTTAAATTCCAGTGTTTTGTGGCTCTTCGTCTCTTTGCTAATTTCAGTTGTGTGGTTTGTGAGTCATAGAGCTCTTTCGACGCTGACCACTAAACGAATCGAAGTTGTTTCTTTCAATAAAGGTTGAGATTGGATTCTTGTTATAAGTCATAGGTTGCGCTATCAGATCGGAGATGCTTTTATTAAATTCTAAAATGTTATTGGTGTGTTAATAAGTATTTGAATTCACATAAGCGGCCTTTGAAATTGAGTCGGTATACACTTGGGGTGCCCTCGTTCACCTAGCCACCTAAGGACATAATTGGTATGGGATCGGTTGGTAGAAATCTTGCTATAGAGTTTCATAGAAAGTCGCAAAATTCACATATCTCGTAAAGACTTCATAGAAGTTCAGTCATAGACTTGCACCAATAAACCAATGCTTTCAAAATTTGGTACGAGCTATCCTTTCGTTAGTTTCATACGCTTCTCTAGTCTAGGTTGGTAACCATTCCATACCACTTGTGACCTGAAATGCTTCACAAATACCTTGAGCGCATACAATTTTTTGTCGAATGTACGCTGATTAAGAGTACTTAATGCCTAAATCTTTGACTGCTTACTTGTAGTAAAACACGACTTTTTAGTCTGAGATTGAATGGTTAATGTTGGACAAATACACAAACATGGGTTTACTTTATTTAATTATTTTGTAACTTTTGATTTGTTTATTAAAATATTTTTTCATTCGATAAGCAATCTGATCAAATCATCAAATTTCCATATGTACACTACAGTTAAATGTAAACTAATGTTCGTTCAATTTTTTTTAGTTTCAAGTTTTATTTTATTTGATTGGTTATATTACGTTTAAAAGCCCAAATGAACAGCCATGTTACTTGGCCCAGATCCATAAAGCCCATGTTCATTGGACTATTTATTTTTAAAATTCTCAAATCAATCACTTTTCACCTTTTATCTCTCTCTCTGTAATTTTCTCTCTCAAATTGACTGTGAACGACGAAGATCATTTGCTTTCTTCATTATCTTCAGTAAATCTTCAAAAGTAAGTCTTTCTATTCCTTGATTCGTGTATGTTCGTAGGATTAATCCTAGAATTTAAGTCAATCCTTAGAAGATAAGTCTGTGCCCAGTTTTCTTTTTGAAGTTCGTCGGAATTTCAAAAGTTTTTGCCAGAAAACCAACGATTTTTAATCATTAGGATTTGAGTGATTTGATAAGATTCCGTCGATTGACGAACTTCGTTTCCTAAAAAGTAGGAATCATTAATGCCCTTTGTTGTTCGTTCAGCGCATTAAATGTTTCCTTCTAACAGACATATTTGTGCTTTGACGAACATGTTTATTTCATGTTCGCCGAACTTAGCTTTACTTTTGCCTTAGTCGTGTGTCTGACAGGTTCCTTAACTAGTGTGACGAAAATGATTTATTTCTTGTTCGCTAGAGACTTGGATAATCTAATTATTTTGTCAAACGAATGTCCATGCCTAACATGATTCCTTTCATGTTCGCCAAAGTCCTGGATTTTTTTTTATATATACCAAATCATATTTTTAGCCGAACATCTAGGACGAACATGAGATCACATGTTCGCCAAGAATTTAATAAATATTTAAAAAAAAATTTAATCATCCATGTTCGGCGAACACAAATCCTTTGGCAAAATTGTTGTCCCCCTCCACCATTTCCACCTGCTCTTCAGGGTGAGGCTTCTGTTATTCAGGATGAAGCTCCTGTTGATGATCCATATGCTCTGGCTGTTGATGTACTTCAGTACGCTAAAAATCAACCGGGGGTTGATAATGAAGTGGTTGATAATTTAGTGGCGAGTCTCCTTCAGCAGCAGGATGATTTGGAGGATATTGAGACTTATGTTGCGGATCAGCCAGTTATCACATATGCTCCTGATGTTGAAATTTTGGTTCAGGTTGAGCAATATGTTGGAACTCCACCAGGGAGTCAGCATACGAAGGTTCTTGCTGTTTCTGATACTTATGGTGTTGTTCATGCTGATGTGAATCATACCGAGGAGACACCCATTGAAATGGAGGTCGATGACGCTGTTACTTCGCAGTTTCATCCAGTCAATGTTGCCGGGCCTAGTTCCAGCAAACGACCATTTTCTGATCACGATGATTTTGAGTCTTCTGCTGCTGATCTGATTTATCGTCCAAGGAAAAGACAGGCTCCTGATGCTCCTGCTATTCCTCTAACCCCTACTTTATCCGATTTACATACTCTTGTTTTGCAGATTTCTTGGAAGTTGCTGAATTGAAGAAATCTGACGCTGAAAAGTCACAACGTATATCCGACCCCGAGACTCAAGTTCGAGAGCTTTCAAAGCGTCTAACTGCTCATGGGGAGGATACGTGTACGGATAACACATTGAGGATTAGACGAGAGGATGATCAAGATGATTTGAGTTCTCAGCGAAGAAAAGAGCCAGCTGGACCTTCTCAAGCCATGGTTATTTTTCAAGCGGGTCAAACTCGGGCATCACAACAGGGGGATTCATCTCGAAGAAATCAACAGAAACATGCATATGATGAGCATGCAGCTGCAGATGACGAAGATAATTGGGAGGTTGATACAAGGGAGAATGATGATGGTGATGATATGGTTTTCATAAATGCTCCGTTTGAGGGGTATACAGTTCAAGATGGGGTCGAAAATATTGTGAATATTGAGATAGTTAGAGATGCATGCGCTCAAGATGAAAGCAGACGACCTAGTCTACAAGAACGTCAAGGATAGTTTAGGCAAGTTGAAAAGGAAAAGGAAGAAAATGTCTGTTGGGAAAATCAACGATTTAACCCAAGTTAATAAATCTGTTTATTAAAGTCTTACTTTTTGAGTCTGGGTAGCTTTGAGTCTGAGTGACGAAAAGAGACTAAGGCATTGTGGAGCTGACTACTCAGCTCCATAATAAAACGTAATACGTTATTTTAGGTATGTTTGTTAGACTAAATCTTCTATCCTTTTAGAAGATTTACTAGGATTCGTACTTATCAAGCTCACTATTATTGTGTATAAATAGTGAGCTTGACTATTGTAAACGTTGAACTTTTCAATCTAATAACTGTGTGTTATTCTCATTCTTCGTTATTATAATTCCGCTATAATATACTAAGAAACTGAGTGATTAAACGGTTCGTAACAATTAACATCTAAATACTTATTTGTAATTGATTAGCTAGTGTTTGAGATCTTATTGAGACCTAACAACTGGTATCAGAGCAAATAAGATTTAAATTTTAATAAATTTACCAATCTTAAACGATCAATACATAAAATCTCAAATACAATGTCATCATCTTCATCCAATACACCTGCTATGGCTGGAAAAGGTATTCCCATTTTCAGTGGTCACAACTTTGCTCACCGGAAACTTAAAGGTGAGTGGCATTTGTCCGGAATTCATGAAGAAATGATGAGGACTGTAACGGAAGGACCAATTATTCCAGGAAAGCATATTGATGAGGTCAAGGAAGGAGACAAAGTTTTTCAACGTGCAAGGTGGGTTCAAACTCCTAAATCACAGTGGACAGATCTTGATAAACTACTCTTCAATCTAGATCCAAGAGCAAGAAGTATTCTAGGAAATGCTGTGTCTGAGCAAATATTCTCAAAGATTGCTGGATGCAGATCTGCTAAAGAAATATGGGATACTTTAATTGTATCTTATGAAGGCGTTCCGATTGTAAGAGAGCAAAGGTTGAACAGTCTGATTAGAAATTATGAAAATTTCTACGTGAAAGATAAGGAAACCTTAGCTGACGTGCATACAAGGTTCCAAGTACTGTTGAATGACCTATCAGCCCTAGGAATGATGAAGGAAGATGATGAAATTTGCAAGAAGTTTGTTGACATCTTGCCAAACAAATTTGAATATGTTATTACTTCTCTTGTGGTTAGTGAAAAATTGTCCACCTATAAGATGCCTGGCCTCTTTGGATTGTTGTTGAACTTTGAAGAATCTTAAGAAAGGAAAAAGATAAACAATAGAAGAACTACAAGAGATCCTGAAGCTGCATTGGTTGCAACTAGCAAAAGGAATAAAGAAATATATTCTAAAGCTGACTCATCTGAATTTGAGTCAAACTCAGACTCAGAATCGGATGATGAAACTGAAGTGAAAAAGCTGAAGAATCAGTTAGCATTGTTAACTATGAAGCTGGAACAGAAGACTGGTTACAAAGGAAAAAAAGCCTTTTGATTTAAAGAAGGTTAAATGCTTTAAATGCAATGAATATGGTCACATGGTTGCTGACTGTAAAGTAAAAAATGCTCAGACTGAGCACATGGATGAGGTTGCTGAGAGTGCTCAAAGATACAGAGAGAAGTATCTTAAATACAAGAAAGGCAACAATTCGAATACTCAAAAACCTCAAAATGAGCAAAAGGATTTCTTTGCTGAAGAATGGTTAGATGAGGAACTGTCATCTGATGAGGATGAGGAAGTGGTGGAGAAGTGCTTAATGGCGTTCACAGAAGAAGTGACTGAAGCTGAGAAATCTGCATCTCAGTTCGAGAAGGATCTGAAGGAAGATGAGAGACTGAGCTGCAACTCAGACTGGAACAAATCAAAGCTTTATAAGGTACACAATTTCAACACTTATACAAATGAACAAAAACTTCAAATGTTTGAGTATATTTTTATTGATTTGACCACCACTTTAGAAGAACAATCTGAATTCAAACAAAAGATTAAAGATGTTGAAAATTCTTTGAAAATTAAAGATGATAAAATAATTGAACTAGAAAGTTATCAAGTTCTTTTAAATGCTCAGATTGAAGCTTATAGTGATCTTGCAAAAGAAAATTATAAGTATAGAGAAGAAACTGAGCATTATAAAAGGATTTGTAAATCATGGTGCATATCATCCTTAAAAAATGAAGATTGTTTGAGCAGACAGGTACCCAAACAAGTTCAAGCTGTGTTGGGTGAGGACTTCAGTCTGAAGATGCATATGACTGAAGAAGAAGAAGAAGAAGCTGAAAAAGCTGAAAGAGAAAAAATTATTTTTAAACCAGAAATTCTTCCAAACACTTTCACCTATATGAAAGGAGAAAAAACTATGATGTCAAATGCTTTTGTCAAACCTGTAATTTCTCAAGTTTTTAATAAAAATGATTCTTCAACTTCTTCTCAGTCTGAATGTGTTAATTTAACTGAAACTGATACAAACGTGCATGTGGTGAACAATTCCTTGCACATAAATAATGTCTTACCCAAGGTTGTGAATAAACCTAAGATTCAGAGTCAAGTCAGCTCCAAAATCCCTAACGAAAGTCATAAAAACAAAACTATTGATAAATTGGGAAATCAATTGTTGGAATCGTCAAAACTCTAGTCAGGAATAAATCACCTCACCACATCAGACCAAAGACACCTCCTAAGAGGGCATGCTATAATTGTGGTGAAAAAGGACATGAAGCTGTGTTTTGTAAGCAACTAATTCAGTCTCGACCACAGAAAAATGTTTTTCAAAAGTGAGTCTCACCAAAACATTGGTCAGCTTCATCCATACAGAAGTCAGTTTCACCAAACACTAAGTCAGTCTCACCTCAAAAGCAAAGACAGATATCTCAATCTAAGCCAAAGTCAGTCAAAAATACCAAGTCTAAGTCAATTTCATCTCAAGTCAGTCTCAGAGACACTCCATGTAAATACTGTGGTGTCATAGGTCATTATTCAGCTAACTGCATGAAAGAACTCAATAAATGGAACTACACTAGCTCCAAAACTGAATGCAAGATTGAACCTAAACTTAAATCAGTTTCAGTTCATGGATCCACTCTAAAGTGGGTACCCAAAAGGAACTAATATTCTCTGTTTCATGTGCACGACTCTACAAAATGGTATCTAGATAGTGGAGCTTCAAGGCACATGACAGGAATGAAGTGTTTTCTACAAGACTATAAAGAAGAAGCTGGGCCTCAAGTGCGATATGGTGATAATGGGGTGTCAATGACATGAGGATATGGAAAGATACATGCTGGAGCTGTCACATTCAAAAGAGTTGCCTATGTCGAAGGTTTACAACACAACTTACTAAGTGTAAGTCAAATCACTAATGAAGATCATGAGGTCAGATTCAGAAAGCAAGCAGGCAGAATCTACAATGATAAAGGGAAACCATTGCTACTTGCCAAAAGAGAAAGAGATGTATTCTGCCTGGATCTGAGTACAACCAATGATGAGGCTGAGACGTGTTTGTTTACTGAAACAAAAGAAGAACTTAATTGGCTATGGCATAGAAGATTATCACATTTAAACTTCAAAAACATAAATGCATTGTCAAAGAGTAAATTGGTTAGAGGACTTCCAGAGCTGACCTATACCAAAGACAAAGTTTGCTCAGCTTGTGTGCTTGGAAAGCAAACTAAGAGTCAATTCCTATCCAAGATGCTGCATTCAATTGATGAACCACTATTCATGCTACATATGGATTTGTTTGGACCAATTGGGTTTGAGAGCCAAGGAGGAAAGAAATACACTCTTGTGATTATCGATGAATTTACTAGATTCACTTGGGTTATATTTTTACGGGCTAAAAGTGATGCAGCTGAGGAAATCATCAGTCTGATCAAAAGAGAACAGCGACAGAAGAATACTCTTGTTCTACAGATGAGGAGTGATCATGGAACTGAGTTCAAAAACTCAGTCTTGATAAATTTCTGTGATCAATTGGGAATAGTACAAAACTTTGCCAGTTTGAACACCCCAACAAAACGGAGTTGCAGAGAGAAGAAATAGAACACTAATTGAAGCTGCCAGGACTATGCTATGCTATGGAAACATGAAGATAAAATTCTGGGCTGAAGCTGTGAACACTGCTTGCTTTACACAGAATAGATCTATCATCGTGAAGAGACATGGGAAAACTGCATATGAATTGTATCATAATAAAGTTCCTTCCATCCATTATTTTCATATTTTTGGAAGTCGATGTTATATTCTGAATCAACGAGATTTGCTGTGTAAGATGTCTCCTAAAGCTGATGAAGGATCGTTTGTTGGATACTCAAGCATCGCTAAAGCATTCAGAGTCTACAATGAAAGAAGGAAAGTTGTGGAAGAAAGCATCAATGTTACTTTTGATGACACCACTCAGTCTGACAAAGATGAATCTTCATCACAGACTGACATTGCCACTATCAATCAGCTGTGCGATGAACTACTAGTAACAACGTTTGAAGCTGACTCTCATGCTGCAGATCAGAATGATGAAATAGCAAATCAAAATCAAGAGTTTGAGAGTGAACCTGATGAATCAATTTTCCAGAGTGTCCCTGGTATTGAAACAACTGAGGCTAATGACACTGATGAAACTCAGACTGACACCCCTCAGTCTGACCAAACTCAGATCCAAAATACTCAGCCTGATGACACTCAAACTGATGCTACTCAGTCTCAAGCAGCTGTAGTTCCCCACAGTGAGATAGGAAACATTAAAACTCTCAAGGGACATCCCATATCATCGGTAATTGGTTCATTAACTGAAGGAGTCAAAACCAGACGAAAGAATGCCACATCTAACTTTTGTTTTTATACAAACTTCTTGAGTTTAATGGAACCAAAGAAGGTTGAAGAAGCTCTATTAGATGAAGACTGGGTTGATGGTATGCAAGAGGAACTTGGAGAATTCATAAGGAACAATGTTTGGACAAAGGTCCCACGTCCCTTGTTTAAGACTATCATTGGACTTAAATGGATATTTAGAAATAAATATGACAAAGATGGAGTGGTGATCAAGAATAAAGCACGATTGGTGGCTCAAGGATACAAACAGGAAGAAGGCATTGATTATGATGAAACTTTTGCTCCAGTAGCCAGAATTGAAGCAATTCGTTTATTCTTAGCATATGCAGCTTTTAAAGATTTCTTGGTATATCAAATGGATGTGAAGAGTGCATTTTTGAATGGTGATCTACAGGAGGAAGTGTATGTCAAGCAGCCTCCAGGTTTTGTCGATCCTAATTTTCCTGATCATGTTTTTAAATTAAACAAAGCATTATATGGTCTCAAACAAGCTCCTAGAGCTTGGTATGATACCTTATCTGACTTTCTTCTCAAAAATCATTTTAAAAGAGGATCAATTGATAAGACACTTTTTATCAAAAAGGAAAAAGGGCAAGTGATTTTGGTACAAATATATGTTGATGACATTATATTTGGATCCACAAATGAAAAGTTGTGTACTTGGTTTTCAAATCTTATGTGCAGTGAATATAGGATGAGTATGATGGGAGAACTCACATTTTTCCTTGGTCTACAAGTAGAACAAAAGAAAGATGGCATTTTTATAAATCAAAGTAAATATGTCCATGTTTTAATAAAGAAATTTGGTTTTGAATCATGTTCTGAAATGAAAACACCAATGAGTACTTCTGATAAGTTGCATAAAGACTCATCTGGCAAGTCAGTCTGTCAAGCTACTTACAGAGGTATGATTGGCTCTTTACTTTACTTAACTGCTAGTAGACCTGATATCATGTTCTCTACCTGCCTATGTGCACGCTATCAAGCTGACCCAAAGGAATCCCATCTTAAAGCTGTCAAAAGAATTTTCAGATATCTTAAGGGTACTCCAAATCTTGGCCTATGGTACCCTAAAGATTCTGGTTTTGAACTAATTGGTTACACAGATGCAGACTATGCAGGGTGTAGATTGGACAGAAAAAGTACATCAAGGGGATGTCAGCTTCTGGGAGGAAAACTAGTCAGTTGGTCAAGCAAAAAGCAAAACTCTGTTGCAACATCCACAGCTGAAGCTGAGTACGTGGCCGCAGGGAGTTGTTGTGCACAATTACTTTGGATGCAACATCAATTGGCTGATCTTGACATCAAGATTCAAAACATTCCAATCATGTGTGACAACAAGTGTGCTATTCAAATAACTGAGAATCCAGTATTTCACTCCAGGACAAAACACATTGAAATAAGACATCATTTCATTCGAGACTGTGTGGAAAAAGGCAAAGTCAGACTGGAGTTTGTAGCCACCCATGATCAATTGGCAGACATCTTCACGAAACCTCTGAGTGAGGACAGGTTTTTCTATCTGTTAGGGGAACTGGGCATGTTGAATCCTTAATTTGTCAAAAACTTAAATTTCAGACTGACCTTTTGGTCAGCTCGATACTTTTCAGTCTGACCATGTGCTCAGACTGAATGTAATTTTCGTAAATAATTTTTTTATTTTTTTTATTTTTTTTATTATCTTTCTTCATTAGTCTGTAAAGTTTTTTTTTTGTTTTTTTTAATTTATTTTCTATGTTTTAGGGGTTAGTTGCAAATATTTTTCAAACTCAGGGGTCATAATTATCAATAGGGTCAAACTGCATAGACTATAGGGAACGTTTCCTAACTTAGTTACTAAAATTTCGCTCCTTTAGTTTAAATTCAACTTAATTTCAAATTTTAACCTAATTTTTATCTTCTCTAATCTTTTTCTTGAACTCTCTTCAATGGCGGATATGAATATGATTCTTCACGTTACTCCACGCATGATTCCTGGCGCCGATTTTCACAGTAGGGTACAAATCAAGGATAACAATAGGGTGGCCACTACCGATATTCCCGCCAATCGACAAAACATGGGATTTGAACAACTGAGTCAGTTCATGCAATCCCATCCCCTGTATGGTGCATATTTTTGTGAAACAGTGATGTTCCCACCGGTGTTATGTGAGTGGTGGTATACCTGCACCGCCAATGCTGATCAGACTGCAATCACTGGCACGTATAATGATGGAAGGCAAACCCTTACCATTACTGAGGAAACCATTCGTGCGGCATTGTTGCTACCAACCGTTCTTGAAGCTGGTGAAGGGGGATTCCAAACCAAACTGACCAAACAGCAAGCTCGAGCTGAGGCATTCCCTCTCATTGGTCAGCCTGTCATTCAGGGAGTAATCGAATACAAGTTCTTCACAGGCAGATGGAAATTCATCTTTTCCAGTATTACACGATGTTTAGGGGGTAAATCTGGGAGTCTGAATCAAATGAATGAATTTGAGACCCATCTTTTTCATTCCATGGTCACGGGAAGACGACTCTCTTACTCACAACTCTATTTTGACGAGATTTTCTCCCTTGTTTTAAAAACAAAGAGACCGAACGATGTCCCATTTATTCGGGTACTGATATCGCTCGATTACACGCGTATTCTTTCGCGATATTTGTTATGTTTTTGTGTCAAAACGTAATGGATAGCCTCGTATTACTTATTTTTGTGTAAAGTTTATGTTTTAGGTGTTTTAATATGTTTGGAGTCAAAAAGGATGAATTCGGGACCAAAATGCAGCTGATAGTAAAACGGATGTATCGGGAGCATACGGACTCGAAAAGACCTCCGGTCAGCGCCAAAACGACCGCAACGGAAAAATCTACAAACTGGGAGCTACTGATCAAGAGTTGAGGCGCAAGAGGATCCACTTGCGGCGCATTCTTGGTGCTGGGCAGTTATATTTCGTTTTTGATGGCTAGTTAAGTAGAGAAGTGAAGAGTCTTTAACACCACTTCTTAAGGACGAGTTTTGGAGCTTAATAACATATCTTATCATCATTTTAGGGCTCAATAATCAGCTGTAAACATCATCATATCATTACATACAATCATTAGATAGAAGAATCATTGTCAATTTCGGTTTATTTTAGAAGAATAATTGATCGTATGTCATTTCTCTTTGGATATTTTATCGAGACATTTCATCGAATACCTGGTATGAATATCATTTTCTTTTATAATTTGTCTTTAATTTCTATTATGAGTGAGTAGTTAAATAATACTTGTTTGGATTGGAAACTAGATTAAATGATTGGAGTTTTTGGGATATTTGTTTGAGGTTGAATGTTTATGTTTGCTTAATCGAAGAACCATTCGGGTTTAAATTCTTAATATTGTTAGATAACTTATACTCATGATTTGATTAAGAACTTTAGTATTTGAAAAGAGCTTTAGAACTTGATTGATGAATTGAACGAAATAATCAACCGGTCTATAGTTGATTTGAGGTTTAGGATATTCGAAAGGAATCTTAACGAGTAATCAAACATTTAGATTAAAACTTGAATGTTAGTTGTAATTAGGTTCATATCATTATCAAAATCATGTTATATAAAACGTAAGTAAGGTGTTAGTGACAAACACATTTTGTAGGTATTCGAAAGGAACTTATAATAACTTATTAGACGTTTTACGAAAAGGTTAATCGGTCTATAATTAATCTAAAATTATTAGTATTCGAAAGGAACTGGTAATATAATGATTTGGTAAACTGAATTTGATTTTAGCTAAGAAACTATTCGAAAGGAAGTTTTATAAGATTAAGTCGAGTATATAAACTTGTTGCTTAATGACTTAGATGTTTAAGGTTTCTACCGTATTCGAAAGGAACGGTGTTTCGTTTTAGATGTCTAAAGTTAGCTCGGTATTCGAAAGGAATCGTGTTATAACATTAGAAGTTAATTCAACCAAACAACCCAAAATGACAATCGGATAACTAGAAACCAATCCAAACGAGTGTTTTTCCCATATCTTGATTTATCACAAAACGATACTTGTCACTTTTAGTTAATTTAGAAAACCCAAATTGTTACGTGTTACTTGTTATTTTAAACTATTATCTCAATTATAAATAGTCCCCGTGATCGAACCCGGAATTTGCCCAAACTTTACTACATAGACAAGGGTACATTGCCCGGTGTCGTAGTCTAGTTAAAAGCTAATTTTCGGAAAACTAGATTTCGCACATCAGGTACTCTCACTCAGTTTTGAGGAGGCTCTGGGAAAGGCCGCTTATGAGGCACTTGATCAAATTTTTTATGTGTGTCCTCTTCCCAGACTGACCTCTAAAATTTTTACTTACATTATCATCACTGAAGCTGAGCCAGGTTTGACACCAGTTATGCTTCAGTGGATTGATAATCCTTTCATTGATCCTGAAATCACTGAGTCTGACCATTCAGACTCAGTTGATCAAGGTGAAGGAATTGACGAGAATTTGGAGGCCAACATTCCTGTTACCGATGCTGAGGTGGAAATGGGTGGGGCAGGGCGAGATGAGGCAGACTCAGGTATGAATATCACTCTTTCTCCCCCTCAGTCTGCGAGTATCCCCTCTCAGTCTGAGGTGCAGTCCACTCCTCAACTTGATGTCTTAGCAACTCAAGCGATCAATCTATTGAACTCACCAAGTTCTTTTGAAAAAGCACTCACATCAAGCCCCACTCTAAATCAAGCACTGATGGACTCACTTTTCCATGAGGCTGAGAGTTCTAAACTCCCCTCAAGTGCTGTATATCAGATCATTCTCCCTCTGCTAGAGCAAGAGGTGGATCTGACTACCCAGACTACCCAAAGCCAAACTAGAGTAGTCAGCTTGGAGACACACGTTACTACTGCCACACTGACACATGTGGTAAGCATTGAAGAAGATATTCCACTCCTGAATATCCCTGTACTTAGTATGGGACCACCCCCCTCAGTTTCAAAGCCTATTCCTAAGGCAATTTTCACTAGCTCTGTGCTAGTTCACGATAATGAACCACCAAACTTCTCTCACATCTCTGCACAAGTCGTCAATGCCTCACTTTCCAAACTGAGTGAGGTACAGACTTCCACTTCTTTGGCCAAGGATCGCTCTCCTAGTCAACAAGGGGGGGGGGGGGGGTGAGGCTATACCACCTGTCCCAAAATCTACTGCTACTTCTTCTTCTCAGTCTGAGGTTGCTATGACTGTCCCTTTGCTGTTACAGGCAATTAAGGATATTTCAACTCAGTTTGATGTCAAACTGACTGCAATGCAGACTGAGATGAATGCTATAAAATGTCAAAATATGGTGGAGATGGAGGAATTGAAGGGGATGGTGTTGAAACTTTCATCTGAGATCAGTCTGGCTAGAAATGGGAAACAGGTTGCTGAGGTATCTCTAGGGGATGCTCAGACTCAGGGGGAGAAAAATGTTACCACAACTTGTGAGTCTGACCTCCCCAAGCAAACTTTGAAAAGGAAAAGAGATGACAGTGAGAAAAGGTACTTCAAAACCTCAAGATTCAATCTGAAAACTGGTCAGACTGAGGACCATTATGAAACAGACTACAGTGACATCTCAAGTGACTCTGAGAAAGAAGATCAAAGGAGTGACAAGGATGTAAAAGGAAAAGTTGCTGTTGATACTGAAACTGACACTGATACAGAGATGGAAGAGCCAACTGTTCAAACTGAGGTAGAAACTGAAATAAAGGAAAGACAAGCTGAAGCTGAAAAATTAGCAAAACTTCAAAGATATGCACACAGTGCTGGGATGACAGTTGAAAGATACAAGGAGTATGTCAAAGGTCTATACATGGAGAAGTTTGAGGCCAATCCCACAGAAACACAAGACAAGTGCATAAAAGCTGCTGAAATACTTGAAGCTGAGATGAAGGAGGAAGAAGAAATGGCAATTGATGAAGAACAACAAAGGATAGAGGCTGACAGACAAATGGCTAAACAAGTATTAAGGGAAGAAGCCAGACTGGACTACATTGAATCAAACTTCATAATGAGGAGAAATGCAAACAAGATTCAAGACGTGGATTGTAGTGATACTGGTGCATCTGATCTCATGCTGACATGTTACCACAAAGGGGGCTCCTTCAGAATTGGGGTACACATAATGCATACCTTGGGATTAGAAGAATGGAAAGAAATCGCCAGTCTGAGCTCAAGAATAAACAACATTGCACACAGACTTGAGGTCAAAAAAGAAGCAGTATCAAATGTGAATGTTGCCTATTTACTGAAGCTGATCTCAGATGAAGACTACAGAGCATTCTGCACTGTTATCAGAGTGAGAGCTGGGGCAAAATCACTTGGTTTGGAAACCACCAATCTTCATCCTGTTCCTAAAGGTGTAATCTTTCAAGATAAAACTTATGTGACGAATGACCATCATGAAGGTCTGTGTTATGTTGACTGTGGGGGAGAGGAATGCTTTCAAGCTAAAGACAGATTGAATATGGCCTCCATATATCACTGCATTGCTCTACTCAGTGAGTGTGAATCTGACCAATGCATTCCCTTTCGTATGAAGCTGATTAGCTGGTTATTTAATAATCTTAGAAGAATTGAAGAAATGGGGACATTGATGGACAAAGTAGAACTGATCAAGAAAGAATACCAACTACTGTTCCACAAGTCAGATGCTGAAATGGAGAAAGTGCTTGGATGGAAAACAGAAAGATTGCAATGGGCAAAAGAAGTGCAGAGGCCTAATCCATGGGATGTGCCACTGAAGTAGAAGAAAGCCTCCAAGAGAAGAAAGTAATTTGTTTTATCACAAACTGTTTTATTTAACTTTGTGTTTAAGTATTTGTTTGTTTTTAATATGTCCCATTGTAAAAGACTTTAATCTAAACAGATAGGGGGAGATTGTTGGGAAAATCAACGATTTAACCCAAGTTAATAAATCTGTTTATTAAAGTCTTACTTTTTGAGTCTGAGTAGGAGTGACGAAAAGAGACTAAGGCATTGTGGAGCTGACTACTCAGCTCCATAATGAAACGTAATACGTTATTTTAGGTATGTTTGTTAGACTAAATCTTCTATCCTTTTAGAAGATTTACTAGGATTCGTACTTATCAAGCTCACTATTATTGTGTATAAATAGTGAGCTTGACTATTGTAAACGTTGAACTTTTCAATCTAATAACTATGTGTTATTCTCATTCTTCGTTATTATAATTCCGCTATAATATACTAAGAAACTGAGTGATTAAACAGTTCGTAACAATTAACATCTAAATACTTATTTGTAATTGATTAGCTAGTGTTTGAGATCTTATTGAGACCTAACAATGTCGTACAACAATATTATACGAAATCTTTCGATCGCCAGCCAAAGCGCAGAATCATCAGTTGGATGTTCGACCACGAGCTAAATGTGTTTATCGTAAAGCGTTTTAACGGTGTTCAATACGCTGGTAAAGAGAAACGGAAGTTTAACTCATTCCCAAGTCCGAACTAAAAGATTTAGCAAAGTTACGACTTATTAATCGGGGAAATGATCCGTGGGCTCACTGTTTGGAAGGCATTATACGTCATGAAGGAGGATCAGGGAAGTTTGAAGAATTAGCTCCAGTGAAAGGGAGGTTTTTGATAAACAAAAAGAAAATAGACCAGAGAACCGGCAAGACAGCAACAAGGACCGTATATCCGTCGATTGAGAGTATGCTAAAGATTCCACTGAAGAATTTTGGACGGGATATATTTCAGGATCTTTACATATGGGCTGTGGATACGGATACAGGAGAAGTTGTTATGTACTATAAAAGATGATGAAGTTGAAGACGGAATAAGCGAGATTGTTCGAGTATTTAATCCGAATCAACTAACCAATTTCTCCGAAGAAGATTTGCAGATTTTGGACAAGAAAAAGATTTATGCTATAGATGGTTGGGCCGACATCGGAAGAGACTATCAGAGAATAGTTACTGGATGCATTAATCTTGGAGTGAATACAAATAGTGATATTTTGCGAGATGTATAGAAACAACAGTCAAGGGGAAGTTTGTTCATGTAAATAGTTTATGACAGTTTTTCTATAATGATCGTTTAATTTTATTCGTTATCACTTATGATGTAAATGTATTTTGTATCCCACGAACATGTATGTTCGTGGGCTTAGTAGTTAGTTTGGGTCACTCACGAACTTGCATGTCCGTGAGGCCCATAGAACCCTTTAGTGAACGAACATGTTATCCTATATAAAGAGATAACATGTTTAGGTTTAGGGTTAGACTTTTGGGAAAAACTCTTGGAATATCGATTTTATTGGTTATTGAGTGATTCAATAATAATACATATATTCAGAGGTTTGATAGTATTATTGTGTTCTTATTACTTTACTGTTTACCTTATTGCATATCAATTGATTAACGAGTTTTCGCATCTTAATCAATTGAATTAATCTTGATTAACAAGTTATCTAAGACCTACAATTGATATAAGAACAAAACGCATTGTAAATATTCTAGCTAAAAGATGACAAAATTAAAAATAAAATTAGCCAATTTAATTCATAAAATAATTGGAACTTATATTTAAATGACACGACTTAGTAGTAAATTTAGGCGTTTACATTTTACAAGATCTATGCAAATTAAATACAAAAAATAACATGTAATTTTAATCAGGTAACTTTAAATAAACTTTTTAAGTGTTATGGCCTCAATAAAATTAAAATTTGGTTAGAAATCGGTGCTCATTCTTCATATTTGACCCTGATTAGAATATTTTTTTTTTATTTTATCAAATCTTTAGTTAAATGATTGTGCTTTGAATAAAGTATATATAAAGATATGGAGTCTTACTTTCAAATTTAGGTAGGTTTTGTATTAAATTTGCACATTAATTCGGTTCTAGTGCCTAAATTGCACTATGTAGATTAAGTTCTAGACATCACTCTTATCATGCCCTAAATTGCATCTGTTACAAAAGCACCCATGAGAACCGTTTTAATGAACACAAACTCATGTTTGAATCGACAACCAAATCACTACACCAGAAAAGGGCTTTCGGGACTACGGATGTCGTCCCGAAAAACCCTATTTGTAGTCCCGGAAAACCTATCGGGTCGACAGGTTGTCCCGAGAAGCGTAATCCCCACTACTCCGTCCCATTAAGTTAGCGGGACATCAATTTTGAATTTTTAGGACGACGCGTTGACCGGCCACGTCGACGGTTTTTGTTGGGACAAGATCTTTCAGGACTACATTATGTCCCTTAAAACTGTTCAAAAACGTCGAGTGACATGCCTTTCGGGACTACAATCTGTCTCAAAAGATTTTTTCGAAACCTCTAAGGACAGGGTTTTCGGGACTACACGTTGTCCCAACAATTTTTGGCCAAATGTATAGGGACAATGTTTTTGGGACTACATTCTGTCGCAACAAGTTTTCTCAAAATCTATTGGGACGCACTTTTAGGGACAACATGTAGTCCCAATAGGTCGTGTCAAACTTTTTTAAAAATTAGTTTGTAGGGACAACATGTTGTCCCGCTATGTATTTACTTTTAGGGACTAAACATAGTCCCTAGTAGTCCTGACAATATATTTCTTTAGCATTTTTTCGGGACAACATCTAGTCCTTAAAAGTAGCAGTGAGCTAAAACTTATCGGCTTGTTTTACGGCATTTTCCCAGGTATATAATGACCCATTATTCCCTAATTTTGCAAACAAAACAATCAAATGTACTACAAATACCCATATATAAAGTAGAAGCATAAATCCGTACATAAAACGACCATAAATCCTAACCCGAAAAATTTGTCCACAAACGAGAAAAACAGAAAGTTCCGAAAAACCGAACCCCGACACCCACTCTTCTTCTTAATCCGCATCTTCATCCGCAGCTTCATCCACTTCAGCATCTTCCAAAAGGGCGTTGGGGTCGATAGGAGGAGGAAATGGGAGGTCAATGTTTTTATCGGCCAATTGTTCATGCGAAGCTTTCATTTGCTGGTTATGCGCCTCCACAAACTTCCTTAATGCAGATTTGGATACCAATGGTTCGAGAGAGGGTGAGTAGTTGCATACAGAAGAAGAAGAACCAGTCTTCGGCAGTTTCCTCCCTCGTCCAGGTTTAAAACCTCGGCTTGATCTCAAGACTTTGTCCATAATCTCATCATCGGTCAACTTCTCCTCTAAACCCTCTTGACTCGCCTTCAGCTTTACCATCTTCAGCTGTAGTCACAAGATAAGGAATTAAAGTCACAATACGGCAACATTTGCATTTGAAAACATGGCATAATAACATAGAACAATAAATAAACATCAAACAATAACTATTGAACCTGTAAATAAAGCTAACCATTTAATCCCTGCTAATTTGAGCATAATTTTCATTTCAGCTAACTCGATCCAATTGTAGACGCTAACACGTCGATGTTTATATAATGAAATCTAACCCAAGGAATGGGAGATGGTGATTTTAAATAAATTTTGAATCTAAATAAACAATTTCAAAAACACATACATCACTGAGAACAATTTGTTTCGGGGAGGTTTGTGTGTTTGACTTATTCATCAAATTCAAAAATTATTAAAAATCACAACCACCCATTCCTGAGGAAAGTTTTCAATCTATAAACATCAAAAAGTGGTGATTGAAAATTTTAGATAGAAGCCTGTGTTTATATACAAAATAGGACATTGAAATGTGTAAATGTAGATAAAGATAAAATAGGACATTGAAATGTGTAAATGTAGATAAGATAAGATAGGCAATTGACATGTAAGATATGATTTTCATGGGACAAAGGTTGTCTTTGTAGAAAGTATATTTACAATTGACATGTGTATTTTATAGATAAGGGGTGGCTGCTGTATTTTATAGATAGGCAATTGGCATATTTTCGGCTAAAAGTTAGAATGATATACTTACGTATTTGGTTTCAAAACAAGGCTTGACCCACTTTCCCTCCTTTTGATGAGTTTTCTTGTAGTGCTCGATAAGGTCAGGAAATAAACCAGTGGTCTCCCACTGAAAACCTGTTAAACAAGTTATAATAATATTGATATATATTAAACAATAAGGTGAGGAAATAAACCAATCACAACTTACCTCCTCGTGTCTGCTAGCGGCGTATGATTTACTCCCTTGAGTTGAACACTCTTGCACCTTCGCTCTGTTAGCCTTGTTCTTTTCAGAACTGGCCACATGCTTTTGTGAAGTGAAGTGATCACATAACTCGTGCCATTCGGTCAAAGACTTTCCCGGCGGAGGAAAAGTTCCTTATCTTCTCTGGTTGCTCATACCCACCACGGCTCACAAAAATTTCATCCTTAAACTTGTTTTTACGGTTTCTGTATTGGCCTTTCAACTGAAGTTCCATGCCTGCCATAATTTGTTTAGCATTTGGGCCCGACAAATGTGGCTTCATATCAAAGTACGTCTACAATTCAAAAAATTAAGTCATGAATGACTAATGCTTATAATTTTAAAAGATCGAGTAGAATTAAGAATAAAACACTACATTGATTTGAGGCCATATAGTTCCCTTGTCCTTATCAGGTACCAAATCCCACGAGTCGTAGCAGAATGGAACTGATTTTTCAATCTCGTTCCCAATCAAGCCCGTGAAATGTCGACGATTTGGACCTGTTGGTTTAGCAGTCCTTTGATCATTAAGGTCAAAGCTGATGGACAACTTTTTCTTCCCACCGTCCTCAAATTTTTTATGGAGTGCAGCGTCAGAGCCTATCTTTCTTCACTTAGAATCTGGAAATGAAAATTCAAATGAAAATTTTAACAATACAACTATTTAATCGAATAAAAGTTAAAGTAAAATATAACACACACAAGCTATTCAAGTGTATTTGCTTACTCTTTACTACGGGGTTAGGCTGCCCTGTGTCATCGTCTTGGGAATCCTCTCTGACAACCATTGCATCATCTCTAACAACGATTGCCATCCTCTGCATTGAAACACATACGTAGCGTAACTGACTCTTAATATAGGCAATTACAAACAGACTCTTAAAGTTCACAACCGGGACATAATTGTAACAAGTTGATAACAAGTAAAGTTCACAAATAGAAAATACAAGTACCTACAAATTAATGTTCAAAAATACAAAATACAAGTACCCAAACATATTAAACAACAGCTAAACATAATGGTAAAAACAAATAAAATTTCATATTAATATGAATCCACATCCTCTTCATCACTACTAATAAGATGAACAACATCATATTCAACATCATCATCAATAAATTCTTCATCATTGAGGTGAATAGGAGGAATAAAAGAAACTTCAGTTGATGGACCGGCTCCGGTCAACCGAGTATATTCCAAATCTTCTAGATTAGCTGTCAATTCAACATCACATGAGTAGCTGTCATGAACAACATCTGCATCTACAATGACGTCCTTATCCCAAATCTTTCGATAATTGACATCTTGGACAACCTTCCAATGATGTGATCTATAAGGGTCTTCAATGTAAAAGACTTGTCTTGCTTGTGTAGCAAGAATGTACTGGTTATCCTTCCACCAATCATCTCTCGTACATATACTAGTTATGTTATTTGTATACTAAATTAGCTTTAGGGGTGTTAAAACCGACTAAAATGGGCATTATATTTGCGGATCGTTCGTTTCAATATCCCTTAGGAATTGCAGAAAATATGTTGGTTCAAGTAGGCATGTTTACTTTTCCTGCTGATTTTGTTATTTAGAAATGGAAGAGGATAGCAAAGTTCCCTTAATTCTAGGTCGACCATTCTTACATACTGCAGATGTTATAATTCATGTGAAAGATAGACAAATTTCACTGGGGTTGGGGATGAAAGAATGATAATTAAGTTGGATAGACCAAAGAAACATCCATACTCTACCGATGAGACTTGTTTTCGTATTGATGTTATTGATGATATGTCTGACCTAGATGTGCAAGAAATTTTTGAAGCGGAATTTGCGGTTGAGGATGAGAAAGAGATAATGGCAAGTGAGGAAACCAGCGATGAATTGCCATTTGATGAGGATTTTGATTTTATATTGCAAAAGGAACTTGAAGCGTTTGAAGAGACTTGTTCGAGCATGACATTTGAAAATCCGACCCAGATTTAGATTTATTAGAGATAGAATATTTAATAAATAATCCGGGTGCAACGTTAGGGGAGGGAAGAAGTCCATTTGAGAAAGAGCTCGAAGATTCTGATTCGATTTTGGAAAAGGAGCTAGCGAAATTCGAAAAGTTTAATCCACACATGAAGCATGAGACATCTGATCCGGATTTGGTTTTACTTGAACTCGAGTATTTAATAAATAATCCGGGAGCGTCTTTATTGTTGGGAGAAAACTGTCAAGGTACATATCACGACCCTTTTGATTTATTTTCTCTAACTTGTCAGGGAAAGGAAAATATTTTGCAGGAATTTGAGGATATCGGAAATGACACATCGCAGAGCGAGTTTAAGACGAAGGAATTTAATGTGAGAAAATGTGATAACGTGTGCGAGTTCATAAAACGTAGAGATGACGAAGTATTATTTTCCAAGGCTCGAGAGTGGCATGACGCATGGGTAAAGCGGAATAAGATGCTCGATGTTGGAAAGGAAGCATTTCTTTTTGGTGATCATTTTGGACATGAGTAGGAGGAAGAATCAGTACTTTTTGGAAAACACGTGGGAAAGAAACCCGGGTTTTACTTTCTTCCTTTCTCTTTTGTAATTTATTAATTTTCTTTTTAGATTTTATTTTTGTAATTTCCCTTAGCTTTGAGTCGTTAACACATTCAGGACAATGTGTTACTTAAGTTTTGGGGGGGGGGGGGGGGGGGGGGGGGGGGGGGGGGGGGGGGTTATCGGGAAATTCCAAATTATATATTTCGACCCTTACCTTAGTTTCCATAGTGCTAGATTGTGTTATTTTGTACATTTTTGAGTCAAAAAAAAAAAAAAAAAATTTGAAAAATACAAAAAATAAAAAAATAAAAAAATAATAATAATATAACGTGTCTAGTTGGTAATTACCTTAAACTTTAAGCATAACCAAGCGCATTTAATACCCTACTCGATTAAATAGTGAGGAATTTTGAGCCTTTGAAAGCATTCATTTTTAATGCTACTTTTTCGATTATTGAGTTTGCCGATGGTTGATGACTTTAGAACTTCACATTGTTATACATTTCGAGACCACATATGAGCATTGCATTAGGGTAACTTAGTGTAATTTGGTACAACGATAGGGGAAAATTAGGATTAACCCATTTGTTAGCCATTTTCGTTTCTTTTATATATTTTCCGAGTAACCCTTGTAACACTTAATTTTAGTGTTAGAAACTCTAGTATACCATTTTGCGCCTAAACCGTTTCGTTTCTTAAACACTACTATATTTTGTACACTCGCCTATTTTTGTTTCATTTTTAGATTAGATCCGAACTTAAATTATAATTGCTATTATAACGTGAAGTGATGTTTAGATTGTTAAGGCATGAACAGAAAGTTATATTATTATTGCCTTTGTATTATTTTTGTATTTGGAATAAAGTGAAAAAAAAAATAGAAAATAGCCTTTTGAGCATGTTGTCTTACAAAAAGAAAAATATTATTGTGAGACATGTACTAGGCTGGAAAAAAAAAAGTGAGTTGCAAAAAGAAAAAAGAAAAAAAAACGAAAAAAAAGAAAAGCGAAAAAAAAAAATTAGTTGTAGAATTAAAAGAGTTAGTGTATATTGAGTTTTGTACGATATTTGAAGTTGAAGAAGAAGTTAAGCAGTTCAGTTCGTTAAAGAGTTTATGAGTTCAGATTTAATCTAAGTTTTTGTATACATTTTACTTTACCCTTTTACACTGCACTATATATTATTCACATGTCTATACCTGTATATTACAACCCGAATAAAAGTCCCCGTTTAGTTGTACCTAGACTCTAGTGGTGGAGATTTGATTATTTATCAAGCCTATGATAGAATATTTACCATGACTGAGCAGTTGAGCGAAATCTACAGAACACGATTACACACCTTTTAGATTAGTTTGAGAGTTTGTGTGATTTACTTCCTATAAATTTCGTGAGATGTTTGGTTATGCAATTTAAGTTGGCTTTGATTTTTGAAAACAGTTTTTGCTTGAGGGCAAGCAAAATGTTAAGTTTGGGGGGATTTGATATCGCATATTTATACGTTTATTTCTATGCGATATTTGGTCGTTTTTCATAATAAACATGATGGATAGGATAGATTTTTGCATTTAATCGTGTGGAAAAATTGTTTTGTCTATTTTATAGGTTTATATGATTGGAAAGTGGAAATGGTGGAAGAAATGAGCTTAAATGACGAGAAATGGTTATTTCTGACGAAGAGAACGAAGCCCTAGACAACCAGAACGTCGCAGTATCCCCTCCACCGTTTTGATCATAACTTCTTCATACGATATCCGATTTAGGTGATTCAAATTGTAGAAGAAAGAAGAAAGAAGAAAGAGAGAGCTACACAACCAGAAATTCGAATATGGGAAAAAAAAAGTGTCACGGTGCGACGTCCTAACATCCTAGAACGACGCCCTCACGGGATTTCCAGGGTTTTGGAATCTGACTCGAACTCGATTTCCTCTTGGTTTATCTCTATAAATACCAATCCAAACGACCAGTTTTCATCATCAATCATTCCCTCTAGTATCTGGAGCTGGAGATTTCGATTAGAATCAAGGAAATGAGTTAGAGTTGGAGTACGATTACAATTCGGTCACGAAGACGATTTTCGACTTTCTTAGTTTGTTTCTTATTCTTTAATTCCAGATTTTCAGTATGTTTTCTACTACCTTATTTGCTGTTTTGAACTATAATATGAGTAGCTAAACTTAATTACGCTTGCTTGGTTAGGAGACTTTTGCTATGGTTTGATTTATGTTATTTGAATGACTTTCTTGATGATGCATGTTTGATCGTTGATCCGTATTTACTTTAATCTTAATATTGCTTTGGTTTTTATACTCTTTTGTTTAATTGAATGTCTAGGTATTCGAGAAGAATCTAGAATTACGTTAAAAAATTGAAAAGAAACAACCAATCAGTCTATAATTGATTAGAACTTTAGTAATTAGATTAAAACGAGTACGCTAGTTTATAATTACAAGAGATTGGATTAGAAAACTAGGTAAACTATTCGAGAGGAAGTTTAATAGATTAAATCATCTACATCGGCTTAATTCTTAAAGCTTAATTATTTATGACTAATATTGTATTCGAGAGGAACGGTATAGTTTGAGATAATTAAAGTTAACTAGGTATTCGAGAGGAACTTAGTCATATTAGAAAAGTTAATAGAAAAAATTCAACAACATTAATTAAATCGGATCATTAGTCGACTACCAAACAAGTGTCTTTTCCATCAACTGATTTTTAAAACAAATTCAATTCTTCGATCAACTTTTTCACGTTATAATTAGCATAATTTAGTTTAAGCAAAGTTACAAATCGGTCACAAACCCCCAAAACAACTACTATTATTAATTCAAAATATAAAAACTATTTAGTCCCTGCGAACGAACCTCTACTTACTATTTGCTATACTATACATGATTAGGTCCACTGCCTATAATTGTGTAGTTCGGTAGAGAGTATTTCGAGTTTAAAAATTAAACTAGATTTTACACATCAGTAGCCTCAGTGAGTTTTTTAGGTTTTTGTGTTTCTTCGATCCTGCCATTGAAGGTCTTATCATTCCTCAATCGATGTTTCATGGGTAGGAATCTTCTATGACCAACATACGTGATTTTCCCATTCACACGAGTAGATGGAGTCTCATCATTACATGTAGGGCAGGCTAAGTAGCCTTGACCACTCCAGCCAGATAAACTGCTACAGGGGGGGGGGGAGGGGAGGGGGGGAAATCACTAACAGTCCATAAGAGGATTGCTCTCATTGAGAAATCAGTGTTTGTAGAAACTTCTAACGTCTTGACTACTGGCTTCTTCCATAAATCCTGCAACTCTTTAATGAGAGGCTGCAAGTAAACATCCATGTCCTTACCGGTATATTTTGGGCCAAGAATTAAACATGTCAACATGAATGAAGACTCTTTCATACATATCCATGGAGGAGTATTGTATGTTGTCAATATTACTGGCCACATACTGTAAGACTGACTCAAGTTTCCAAACGGATTGAACCCGTCAGCAGCCAAACCTAGTAACACGTTTCTATGTTCTTTTGCAAAATCTACATTGTTCTTATCAAACTCTTTCCATGCCTTACCATCAACTGGGTGACCCATCTTACCATCTTCGGTACATTTTCCAGTAGAATGCCATGTCATATGCTTTGCAGTGTGTATGGATCCATACAAACGCTTTAGTCTAGGAGTCAAAGGGAAGTAACGTAACACCTTGTTAGGAACTTTCTTTCCCGTGGTGTCTGCGTTTTTCCATCTACTCTCTTTGCAAGTTGGACAAAGTTCCTCACCTTTGTTTTCCTCCCAATACAAGCAACAATCGTTAATACAAGCATCGATCGATTCATATCCCTACCCAACTTTCTTCATTGACTTCTTAGCTTCATAGTATGTCTTGGGGATTTTGGCTCCTGTCGGGAAACATTGTAGGAGATACTCTATTGTGTCGTTGAATGAACTGTCAGTCCACTTATGCAAGGCCTTAAGATGCGAAAACTTTTCCAAAAAGTCCAGTGAAGACATCCAAGTACAACCTGGGAACAACTCTTCATTCGCCAATTCAAACAGCCCTTCAATGTCGTCTTTTGTTGGACCCGCAGCTTCGGTTGGCGGATTACTTGTCGAAGGAGTATCTATGTTTTGTTCAGTGACATGATCAGTGTGTGTGTGTCTGTGTCGGGTTCTGGTAGTATGTAATTGTTCTGCCTACGAACATCGTTGAGGACATTGATCATGTCATTTGTGTCATCTACTATTGGCGGAGGAATAATAACCGGTTCACCGTGATGTGCCCAAGTAGGATAACCCCTGCTAAACCCGTTATTATGTATGTAATGCTTGATAGTAAGAGGTGTAAGCTTTTCCCTGTTCAAACACAACCGACATGGGCAACAACATAACCCTCTGTCGTTTATATGTGCTTTACACCTCTCGTAGAAATCGTTAAGAACACGATTAAACTCATTTGAATTGCGGTTTAAACCAGGTCTAGTCCACGATTAAACTCATTTGAATTGCGGTTTAAACCAGGTCTAGTCCAATCCTTATCAATCAACATAATTTATTGGGTGGGGGTGTGCTACTGATTTTAGTGGGGTTTTTTGTGTGGGGGTGTGCTACTACAATCAAAGCAAAAACGGTGCGATTATTAAACGTGCGATTATTCTATAATTTGACCACAAACAAATTCAGCACAAACAAATTAACCAACGTTTATTCTATAATTTGACCACAAACAAATTCAGGCAACATTTAACACTTTACTTTAAAATTAACCATCAGTTTTTAACAAATCAACCAACGTTTATTCTAAAATTAACCATCGATTATTCTAAAATTAACCATTAGTTTTTACTAATTATCAGCATACAAATTAACCAACGTTTTATCACTTTTTTACAAACAAATTCAGGAAACATTTAACACTACACTGAATAATTACAGATAAACCGAAAATAGTTACGTTAACAAAATTCAGGCAACATTTACAAACAACTTTTTACAAACAAGTTCAGGCAACATTTAACATTTATATGTTTATTAAGTTACTAATTAGACATAGAACAAAAACAAATTATATGTTTATTAAGTTATTAGTTAGACATAGTTACGTTCAAAAATCTGAAAATTTTAACAGTAACAGATTTGAACAGATAAACCAAATTATATGTTTATTAAGTTACTAATTAGACATAGAACAAAACCCAACTTACAATAATTGAGTGGTCGTTCTCCAAATCGATAGACCCCGTTCTCCAAATCGTTCTCCAAATCGAGGTGTTTGATTGTTGCTGAAACGAACTGATTGATTAATTTTGGTGAAGATTTCGAGTGAGTGACTGTGAGTGTGTTGGTGAAAAATTGGAGTGTTTGAGTGTTTTGGTGGTAGGTGAAATAAATGGCGGGTCTTAATTACTTTTGGTGAAAATTTTAGAACGAAAGTTATAGGGACTACAACTTGACCTGTAGGGACAATATAGAGTCCCTAAAACATATTTCTTTGATTTATGGTGATAGCTTAATAATGGATGTTATAGGGACTACTACTTGCCCTGTAGGGAAAACATTCAGTCCCTAAAGCATATCCTTTTGATTTTTTGTGAAATAGATAGTGGCTCGTTGTGACAACCGTCCTATTTCAGGTGAAAACCGCATTCTCTATCTTTGACTTAACTTGAACTGATCTTATCGGTACTTGTCTCGTAAACTTGTGTGTGTCAGAATCGAAATCGGAATCACAAAATGAATCCTAATACCAAGAAAACACCTAGTGAACTTGTCTAAGTTCCTATTTAAAATAACCGGAAACTTTCAACTAAGGAAAACGCTTAACAATGGAACGAACGGAAAACAAAAAAAAAAGGTAGAAATCTGCCCTTCGGCCGCGCCGCGGTGGAAGGCGAAGACAGCCATTTTTGTTAACTTTCAAAAAAACTTAACCAAACAAACCCAAACCCGAGCCCAACACTTTGGCTCCGGGTTGGACATGTTAGAAGTGTTTTTAGAAGTCCAGTAATGCTATTTTTAAACCCATATAACACAACACAAACACATTACAAACACACACACACAACAAACACTTCACTAACTCTCTCTCTCTCTTTGGAATTCACTCAAGAACACACACTCATACCACTCTTTTTCCAGTGACTCTTGCTACCAAAATCCAGTAATATAACCACATAATCACACACCAAATCGTTCACCAATTAAGGAGGAAGAAAGGGGTAGCATTTCTTTGGGTTGAAAATCAAGTTCTAAGCATTTTTGGGTCAAAATCATCAAGGGTTTACTCCAATCACCTTCAAACCACCTTACTCTCGGTATAAGTCCTTTAAATCTTCTGTCTTTATAATATATACTCATTGCATGTATCATCTATCACCTAAAAATGAGTTTATATGAAGATTTTTGGCTATTTATGAACAAAAACGGGATATTACAAAATGGATGGTTAGATCTACAAATTTGTGGTTAAAAACACTAAATAAACTATAAAACATCAATTATTTAGGTGTATCTCTGGTTGCATGTCAAAATCCAACTTAAAAACATCAAATTTCCTCAAAAACGAGTTTTGGCCAAGAACCTGTCATATGACCGCGGCGCAGTCCTCCCACCGCGGGGTGGTCGAGTGACCGCGGCGCAGTCCTCCCACCGCGGGGCGGTCGTAGTGCAGACAGGTTACCAAATCTGATTTAAACCGTTTTGAATCGTAACTCTAAACTTGTCATTTAGACACATGTTTGAAACTGAAGTTCACAAACTATAATCTGTAATGAGTGTAACTTACATATAAAAGAACTAAATGAACAAGTTTTATATGACATTGCATTGGTGAAAATATGTAATATGTTCATTGAAATTGTTAAGCGGGAAAGTGTGTTAAAAATTGGACTTAATGATTTTGGCGCGGAAGCGCTGCCCGATTTTCGATAGACCTAAAACCGACACTTAAAATAAAAGCATTTCATTATCCAATAAACGTATAAACATTGGTACTCATTAAATCTTGGTATTACAATAGGATTCC
Source organism: Senecio squalidus (assembly GCA_910822075.1). NCBI lineage: Eukaryota > Viridiplantae > Streptophyta > Magnoliopsida > Asterales > Asteraceae > Senecio > Senecio squalidus. The sequence continues at coordinate 37,906,481 of CAJVGC010000432.1, forward strand.
CGTGATTTCCGATCCGTCTCGATTACTCTTCGCACTCGTAGCTTATCTTCAACCGTGAGTTACAACCCCACTTTATTTACTGTTTTCAAATAATCTTTGGGGGAAACAAGAGATCTAAATGAACTTTGGAACTGTTATGAACTTTTGGTGCTATTATGAACTCTTATTGAACGTTTTTGTGAAACTTATGCCTAAATAGTTTTATTGCCCGTTTGGCATATTATAAACTAATGGTTTGCCACCCTTATTCGGCTTAATGGTTTGCCACCTTTAATCGGCTTGTTGGTTCAAAACTATGATAAACTTATTCAATGCCACTCTCGGCTCTTGTATGAACTTTGATTGATCGTATAACTAACGTGACTCTTGAGGGATATAACTAACCATAAGTGACTACTATCAGATATAAAATGAAACATTAGTGCCCATCTTGCAACACACACTATTAGCTTTGTTAAGCCGTTTAGTAATTATGGGTATCGATACTTAGGAAATAACCGTTCATTGCTTAGGCGGCAGCTTAAGTACATATTACTTGATCAGACATGACTCCCCGTAGTTAGTCGGGGTAAGGGGCCTCACGGTTGGTAAATCGGTTTAGTGTGAACACTTAAGTTATATTATGCCAAGTAGTCGTTATACATGATTTCAATCAATAGTTTACTTATCTTGCGCGTATATGGTTATACGATTTCCGCAACTATCTTTTAAGCAACTTCTTGGTTCGAACTATCTTTTAAGCAACTTTTTGGATCGAAACTATTCTTTAAGTATTGTTCTACTTTTAGAAACTTCTAAGTATTGATATACTTAACTCAAAACCTTCTTAGTCGAGGACTAGAAAACTGTAACTCACTCACTACTTTATTGTAGTTGACACTTTATCTCTTGTTTCAGGAAACCAAATGTAAGACACGAAGTGCATACTGTGGATGGGTCAGGCATGTCATGTGGATTCAAGAATCGGGAGAAGACCTATTTTGATTATATTTGGGAATTTTGTTAAACAGTTATTATGTACTTATGTTTTGTACTTGTTAAATGCTTGGTTGTTTTCAAACTGTAAACTTATGTTTTATTCGTAATGACTTGAAACCGTATGTTTTTAATTATAACTCGTGTGATGATATCTTTGCTCTTCACATCTCGTGTTTCCGCTTTAGCGGGGTGTGACACTCGTAATTGATAGTGGCTCGTAACTGATAGTGGGTCATAATTTATAGTGGATCATAATTGATAGTGGCTCATAATTGATAGTGGATCATAATTGATAGTGAAATAGATAGTGGCTCGTGAAATAGATATCTTCATACTGTATATCCCCATACTTGATAGTGGCTTATAATTGAATTATCTCCATACGGTGTATACAGTATGTGCAGAATAAGTTTGTGGCTTACATTGAAAGGGTATATCTCCATACTTGATGGTGGCTCATAATGAAGTCTTATCTCCATAATGTGTATACAGTATGTGCGGAATAGGTGTGTGGCTCATAATGGAGTCTTATCTCCATATTTGTGTATATAAGGCATGCGAGTTGTATTCAAATGCATATAACAACAATACAACAAACAGATGTGCAACTTGAGAAGGATCGTTGAGTTGAGAGATTCGGTTCAATTTCATAATTGGACTGATATTCTGAGTTTGTATTTCTTCAGGGCAAAGGATGCTGACCTCAGGCTTGCACGCATGATTAGCAAGGTGAGTGCTAAGTTAACTAGCACCATTGACGAATACAATGGCTTTATTCAAGAACTACAAGCTTCTCCTGATTAGGTTATCAATAAGGATAAGTCAATTGAGTATTTGCAAGAGTTAACAGAAAGAGACGGTGAATTGCTTCAAAGGTTGCAGGACCTTGAAAGGGAGGTAGATGAGGGTGCTGATGACAAGCTACTCTTCTACTCTTCATTGAAAAGTTGAAGGGGAATGTGCCCTTTTAACGACCTCGTCTTGCAGTGTTTACCTACGTTTTTAAGGTGTGTTATGTGTTCCCGAATAAAAATGTGTATGTCAACACATTAAGTGTATGTGTGTTTATCTCCTTTTTTAAGTTATGTTTATGGTTGCACCATTGGCATTTGTACTAAATGCAATATTATAAATGGTTTATGCATTGTATCTTCATGTATTTGATTTAATGTGATTTAAGTTGTAGTGTGTTTACCTACGTTTTTAAGGTTTGTTTATTGCCATACATATCCATAAACATAAGAACTTTTATTAAAATAAAGGACAAAAACATAAAATGTTACATCCTAAAATGGTTAAAACATGGAAATCGGGGCATCCCCTCAATCTCCTTTATTCTAGCACATTCAACCTAACTAACTACTACTACACATGAAGATTGGCCATTTCATTTAAAAGTTCATGAAGTATTGCAGCTGACTCACACGGGTGGTCATCGGGATTCTTCTCCATGGCTTGTCTTGCCTCCATTGCCTTTATCTTCAACTTTAACAGCTTGCAGTTTGAGCACTTTGTGTTTTTCGGAGTAAGTGTAGCTCTAGAGGATCCTGAAGAAGAACTTGCACACGAAGAATAATCTGAAGGTGTTGTCTTTCTCGGAAAAGAACTTAGGTTTTCAAAATTGACCTCATCCTTCCATGCAAAATATCCACACCCGTAGTCTTTTTCAAAAGGCTGTAAAACGGTAAAAAATTATAAAGAATGCCATTTTAAAAGATAAATTATTTATATACGGCATATATAAAAAAAGAAGTTGTTTGTTGACCTTTGAATCGGGACACGCATAGTAAAGTCTACCAAAGCTGCCTTGTCGATGTGATCGTCTCACCACTACATATCCACCTCCACATGAGCACTCCATTTGGATAAGAATTGGATGTGGGGGTGGTGATGTATATAAAGATAAGTGTTCAACCCTTTTTGGAGGGAATTTTAGGCGGTAAACATTTGGGGACTACATTTGTTGTCCCCTAAAGTATTCAGACATGTCATTTTTTTGTCATAAGACTTATCGCGACTACATATGTAGTTCCCTAAAACTTAAGTTTAGCGGGTAACTTTTCCCTCCATTTTTTCACTTTGGTGACATTTTTAGGGACAACGACTGTAGTCCCTAAAGCTTTGTCGAATTACAATTGTTTAATGGTTGTCCCGTAAGAGTTGTTTATCGGGACAAACACGTAGTCCCGTCAAATTTTTACCCTCAACACATTTATCGTGACAACGATTTCGTCCCGTAAAGTTTGAACGCCAACTTTTCCTCCAATTTGTTTTCGTCATGTTTTTTTAGGGACTACTAATAGTCCCGATAAATAGAAGCCAAAATCAAACAAAACATAAGACTCATGTTTTGTCATGTAGTGACTTTTTCGGGACAACAGATGTAGTCCCTAAAGCTATGTCGAATTAGAATTTTTTTAATGGTTGTCCCGTAATAGTTGTTTGTCGGGACAGATATGTAGTCCCCATAAGTTTTGTCATCCAACAGATTTATCGGGACAACGATGTTGTCCCGTAAAGTTTGAGCGCCAATTTTTCCCTCCAACTTTTTTTCGTCATGGTTTTTTAGGGACGACATGTAGTCCCGATAAATAGTAGTCAAACTTAAAGAAAACATGAGACTCATGTTTTGTCCTGTAGTGAATTTTTCGGGACTACATGTTGTCTCGATAAATAATGGTTTTCGTCATGTTTTTTACGGACTACTAATAGTCCCAATAAATAGTAGCCAAAATCAAACAAAACATGAGACTCCTGTTTTATCATGTAGTGGCTTTTTCGGGACAACAGATGTAGTCCCTAAAGCTATGTCGAATTAGAATTTTTTAATGGTTGTCCCGTAATAGTTGTTTGTCGGGACAAATATGTAGTCCCCAGAAGTTTTGTCATCCAACATATTTATCGGGACAACGATGTTGTCCCGTAAAGTTTGAGCGACAATTTTTCCCTCAAACTTTTTTTCGTCATGGTTTTTTTGGGGACGAAATGTAGTCCCGATAAATAGTAGTCAAACTTAAAGAAAACATGAGACTCCTGTTTTGTTCTGTAGTGAATTTTTCGGGACTACATGTTGTCTCGAGAAATAATGGTGTTTTCCCCATACGTTATGGTCAAACTTTGGTGAAACAAAATCCAATTTTTATCGTCTAGTGGACTTTTCGGGACGGATTTCTGTGGTCTCGAAATTTTTTTGTTCCAAAAGTCCTTTTTTGGTGTAGTGAATGTGCATGTTAAGAACTCCGACGAATGAGACAATTAGGGCGGCTAGTTTAGTGGGATAAGATTAGGTGCCAATGAGGTGACGGAGACTTCTAGTATGTCGTTGAGGGTAGATTTAGACATGGTCCATCAATTATAGACGTGAAAACAAATTTAAGGGGACAAATTTTTTGAATAAAACAGATAACAATTTGTAGGAATATGAATCTTTAGTTTCATTAAAACAACATGATATCTATTTGTCGTTTTACTATACTCAAAATAATCCATTCCAAACAAAGCATCGTACTTATTTTACTTGTTTCTAGTGGCTATGTACTTTTGCTAAAAAAAAGAAGAAGTATCTACATTCTTACTGTATTACTCTTTGCAGTAGTTATACTTGATGTACTTCCTTGTATAATAGTAGTTATACTTGCAACACTACTTCCTTATACTTACAGATTTAAACATTACATAACATACAAATTTATCAAAATATAATTAGAATAGAATTAGATGTTATTTTTAATTAATACACATAATTAAAGTATTATATAAATGAAAAACAGACTATTAAATCTTTTTAATCTAAAAGCTAACATAATAATTATATCAATTTAAAAGACCAAGTGATTTTGAAGTGAAATAGAAAAATAAAAAAATGTCACCGGTATATATTTAAGTTTTTGTGGTGTATTTTCAAGTTATAGAATGGATGGAAGAAGAGGGGGTCTACTGTGTCGGCGTTTAAAAGGAGTCATAGAGTATTAGGAGTGATAATTAGTAGGAGTGATAATTAGGTTATGGATGTTTGTTACTGCTATGTTGTCAAAACATTTAATAATTTGGCTCTAGAATTTTAGTGGAGTGATAATTTTGATTGTGGTGTGTTGTTAAATTTGTTTTTTTTTTTAAGTTTTTTTTTTTCTTTTATTGTGGTGTGTTAAATTTGTTTTTTTTTTTAAGTTTTTTTTTTTCTTTTTTTAACATTTAATAGAATAAAAATAACATTTTATTTATAATAAAAAAATTACAATACAAGATTTAAAATAAAATACAATACGTAGAATAAAAATAGCTAACTTTGTCGATAGTTCTCCGGAATCGTCGAGATGTACGCCACGAGATCATTGCGAAGTTGGGTGTGGATATCCATGTGTCTTATCTCTTTGTTAACCCGGATACGTTTTGTCATTTTCTCATGAAAAGGTCGGTCAACACCAGTAACCGGAGGAGCATACCATTCATCGCCATAACAAATCGCCCGTCCATTGTCTTCGAAAATCGTATTGTGCGATATGATACCCCCAACATAACTCTTCTCAACTTATTCATCTCGTAAAATCCTGATTCATGCTTTATAATCTCCCAAAGACCTTGAAGAACTTCGAATGCCCGTTCCATGTGTTTTCTCGCACTTTTCTTGAACACGTTTGAACTTTTGACCTGTTTTATCTAGTGGGTATGAAAATGCTTTGACAAATGTAGCCCACTCTCGATAGATATCGTTTACAAGGAAATATCCTTTGGTGTAATCATATCCCATTGAGTGAAAATCGGTATTTAGGGATGATTCGTTGATCATATCATGGAACAACGACGATTGTTTAAGTACATTGATATCGTTGTTCGACCCAGCAACACCGAAGTAAGCTTGTCATAACCAAAGATCATACGACGTAACTGTTGGATGAACATAGTCACCTCGTGTGTACTGCCCTTTGTATGCATATTGTCACACCCCACCTATGGCAGAAACGTAGGGTGCAACACGTTTGACGATCGTCACAACACATTGTATAGTTTAAGAGAATATCTAAATGAAAAAAATATAATTTGATAAATACGTGTCATGACGTCGCACAATCATAAGCAAACACTTATGTCTTGTGGAGTCAATCCACAATAATACAAACAATAATCCAAATGTAAAATCCCTAATTCGGGTAACAACCAAATGAAATAATCCAAACACAATCCCAAGTTCAAAATAAAACAAAATGATAATTCAAAATGCATAAGACAAGTCTTCTAGGTCTAAAGAAGTCTCTAGTCATCCTATACCTGATCATTACCTGAAAACATAGCTTAAAATGTCAACATAAAGTTGAGTGAGTTCGTAAAGTTTATAAGAAAAGTGTAAGTAATTCCTTGTAACGGAATTTATAGTTTAAAAACTGAATTTTAAGTAGAGAATACCATCTCCTTTGTCATACGAAATCTGTAACTTGAAATTGTCAAATATGTAATTCAAACGATAATATAAACGATTTTGATAAGTATTTTGGACAGTTAGTGTAAACAAGTAACAAGTACTCCACAACGATATTTGCAATCCAAACGTTTTTCACACGTGATACCTTTATTGTAATCAAAGCACTTTGCCAACTTTAGATGAAGTCAAATACGTTGCAAGGCTAAACACGTAATCAAAGCACATTGCCAACTTCACTAAAGTCAAATACGTTGCAAAGGCCGAAAAGATAATGTAATCCAACACACAATTGTTATAGCACGTAGAATACAACATACAAACATGTCCAATAAAAAGCATATTTTAAAATATAATTTTTCATGTAAAAGAAGCTATGTCTTCCTCCAAAAAATTGAAAACATTTAAAAGTAGGGGTTACGAAACTCACCCCAAGTCTTGTGCAAGCTAGTTAAGTAAAATTTACTTAAGCGTTCGGTCAGTTGAGCTTCCTAAACGAATGTTATGTTTAAACACGTTAGAATTGTTCTAAAATTTTAATTTCGACATTTTACTGAGTTTTTAATATGTGTTGTTAATTTTATAAGTTTTCGACTCTTGGTGATTTTTATGAAAATAGTACAAAGACGTTACCACAAAAACATGCGATTCTAGACAGCAGGTTATAAACCATTTTTGGAAAAATACTTAAAGACATTTAAAATTAAAACTAAATTTAGTATAAGTAGTGTACTCAGTATAAAAGAACATATCCAAAAACCAAGGTTTAACTCTTCTGTATGAGTGAGATAAAAATAGTTTAAGTCGAAACAACATTATACGTTTCAGAAAACCAGATTTGACCAACATTTGTGTACAACTGATTTGAATGACCAAATGATTGAATTAGAAAATGAGACTTATATATTCATAAACTAGACTCAAATCTCTACAACCTAGAATTACGATTCATATAAAAACACATCGTTACTACAAAGATATGACCCGATGAAGTTGGACTATAAAATCTGTTACAGAAATCCCGAACTGACTACACGTTTGTATTTCGATCGTTTGACCCACTTATATTTCGAATTAGATATTGAGACTGCTGTGGTTGGAAAGATAATTTAAATAACTAAAACTTTTGTTTAGATGTCATTCTAAAATACAAACTTGTGAATAACGTATGACCTCACGAACACATAACTATAAAGCTCATCAAAAATAGAAACTACTATAACACTACTCGTAAAGATGTGTTTCGAATATCAAACGATAATGTAAATCCACCATCAACTCCAGATCTCACATTAGACATATAAATAAGTGTTTCGTGCTTAAAATTCAAATTTTTATTCACTTAAACCTAAATTTCAGTTCTATAGAGTTTGAAAATGAGTTAGACGACGAGACCACTGCTATTTGAAAGATGACTCGAAGAGCTACAACATTGATTTAGCCACCTATCCAGGAATATGGACTTATGACTGACTTATTATTCCGAGAACACAGACTACGAATCTGACCAGATTTCAGAAAGTTTACCCAAACATACCAACAATTCATAAAAACGGTTTTTGAAATACCACTAATTCAAAATCGATCATATAAACCTGAAATCCTAATATTAACATAACCAAATTCAGAATTTTCAAAGATTAAAACTGAGCTTTTAAGTTATCAAAATGTATTATGATCGAACCAACTCTTTTACATACATGTAACTACAAACATTAATTTAACAAATACTAACGCTATAAGAAAATGTTTTTCGTTACACACTAGACCCAAGAACAATAACTTAATTACCAGCAAACAATAAACATACAATATATATATATATATATATATATATATATATATATATATATATATATATATATATATATAAAGATTGAAAAAGAAACACCAGACAAGAATTTACCAAAACAACAAGACGATGGTGAAGTTTTCGGCTGCAAGAGTGAATTCAAAATAAAAAAGAAACTGCGAGTATAGATTGATGATGATGACCTTGTGCTTGCTAGCTGCTGATCGAATTGAAGGAGAAGGAGGAAGAATGAATGGCCTGGTCTTGGAGTGAATGTCGACACAAGTAAAAGGATTAAAGAAATCGACCGATTTAGGTTTAGGTTTTGATGAAATTGTCGACTAGAAAATTAATTCAATCGGGTAGGGTATAGTTTAACCGATCATGGGTAATGGTGGCGGGTTGGGATGGTTCTAGGATTTCAATGGGTTAAATGTGGATTATTTGAAGGTCCATTAACTAGCTTAAGTTTCCGGTTAAGACCAATAACGACAAAACGAGTAGTTATAACTTTTCATAAATAACACGAGAGTTTCACTGACATTAGATTATAAACATGACTCAGCTTAGAAGGAATTACTCGGAGTAGAAAGCTTACGCTTTAACATTTATTTAATGCGAAAAAATTGCTCGATTAAGAACTAACGTTAGCTAAAATAACTTAAACCCGAAAATATAAAACACAACTCGAGATTAAATACGAATACGTACTTAAATGAAACACTTAATTCGAAAATATTTCAATTAACTAAAATATGAAGTTTTACTTTGTTTTCCCTTTGAATTCCCAATTATAGTAATAAATGTCCAAACGTTAAATTTTTCGAGTTGAAGGAGAAGGAGGAAGAATGAATGGCCTGGTCTTGGAGTGAATGTCGACACCAGTAAAAGGATTAAAGAAATCGACCGATTTAGGTTTAGGTTTTGATGAAATTGTCGACTAGAAAACTAATTCAATCGGGTAGGGTATAGTTTAACCGATCATGGGTAATGGTGGCGGGTTGGGATGGTTCTAGGATTTCTATGGGTTAAATGTGGATTATTTGAAGGTCCATTAACTAGCTTAAGTTTCCGGTTAAGACCAATAACGACAAAACGAGTAGTTATAACTTTTCATAAATAACACGAGAGTTTCACTGACATTAGATTATAAACAAGACTCAGCTTAGAAGGAATTACTCGGAGTAGAAAGCTTACGCTTTAACATTTATTTAATGCGAAAAAATTGCTCGATTAAGAACTAACGTTAGCTAAAATAACTTAAACCCGAAAATATAAAACACAACTCGAGATTAAATACGAATACGTACTTAAATGAAACACTTAATTCCAAAATATTACAATTAACTAAAATATGAAGTTTTACTTTGTTTTCCCTTTGAATTCCCAATTATAGTAATAAATGTCCAAACGTTAAATTTATCTATGATATACGTAGAAGCTCAACCTTTCGCTAAAGTAAAATTCTAACATGACATGCAAGTATTCGATATATAAAAAAGGAATAAATTACATCGTTGGTCCATGTGTTTGTACTATAATCACTAGTTTGAGGCTTTTTTAAAAATAATTACACCAGTAGTCCCCATTGTTGTAATCCTCTTACGTCGGTGATCCATTTTTCTAACGTCCGTTGATATTTAACGATTTGAAGGTCACGTGCCCCTCATGTGAGGGCATTTCTGTCTTTCACTAACTGGTTACTATTTTAATATATTTATTATTATATATCATTTTCTTTTTTAAAAATTATGGGGCCCACCTTTATTAAAACAATTTAACAACTCTTTTTTTCTCTCTCTTGTCTCTTTTTCATCTCCATCTTCCATCTTCTTCTTTATTCACACCATCACCAAGATCACCACTAGCAAAAACCACTACCACCACCATTAATTTCTTTCTAACACTCATAACCACAACTCACAACCCAAAACCTATAACTATTATTAATCTTCAAAAATAAATAATAAACTTTCTTTCTAAATTCAAAACCCACCACCATTACACCACCACTTCGATCATAATCTTCTAAACCCATCAAACCATTCTACCACCGCCACCCATCTACTGTCACCACCGTTACCCCTCTAATTCTACCACCACCACCCTTTGCAGCCACCACACGTCCACACCCACACCACCCCTTTGTCGCCACTCCTACCATAATAACCCCCGATCTCGATTTAGTTGTTAGGGGTTTCGATTTTTATGTTGTGTTTTTATTTTGAAAAATATTTTGATTTTTGGATAGATCTAAGTTTTATATATTTATGCTATTCATTAAGTAAAAATGAAAAGAGGGTAGTGGCCGATAATTGTGAAGATTGGAGAAAATAAAGGAGGTGGTGATGTTGGAGAAGATGAAGAATGAGGTATAATGATAGTGATGATGGTGGTTTTAGAGAGAGAGAGAGAGAGAGAGAGAGAGAGAGAGAGAGTGTTTTGTGGGGAAGAAGAGAGATAAGACAAGAGAGAGAGTATTTGTTCTTTTTTTATTATTATATGAAATAAAAAGAATTAATTACCCTTCTATATAAGTAATATGAGTGAGTTAACGGAGAAAGTTAACGGACGTTAGAAAAATGGATCATCGGCTTAAGAGAATTACAACAATGGGGACTACTCGTGTAATTATTTTAAAAAAAGCCTCAAACTAGTGATTATGGTACAAACACAGGGACCAACGGTGTAATTTACTCTAAAAAAAATCACTAATCGTTTCCTATTTTAAGTAGTCACATTTACGTATTCAAGTTTCAAAATTCACGTTAAGTAAAAGTTAACAAGTAATGACAGGTAACTAGAGAGAACGTTGACTAAAAAAATAGTAAGAAATGAAATTACGTTGACCGGACAGATTTTGTGACGGTTGTCACACATATGGACATTGATCCTAACGCCAATGCATACAGTCGATGCTACCAAGCATACCCTTAAACCTGTGACCCTCATCGAGTCGTTGATAAAAACGATTACATCATCTTGTGTTGGGCTTATTAAATAAACATTTGTATAAAGATGGATAATACATTTTAAAAAATAATCTAGAGATTCAGATGATGTTCTTTCTAACATTTGTAAATATTCGTCAAAAGCGTCTTGAGTCTTCTCATACGCCATTATGCGCATAGCGAATGTGCATTTATATAAATAACTAAAATCCATTTTACCCATACAATGTGGTCGAGGTTTGAATATTTAAAATAGTTGGGTAAAGTTTCTTTACAAATACCTTCGACTATCTTGAGGAAAGGAAGTCTTCTCATACGAAATTTTCTACAAAAATATTCATTCGGGTACGTGCTTGAGCCCAAGAAGTAATGTTGTAGGACATTTATGTTTGTTGCGGAACGATCGCGGTTAATATATCGTCCCTTCCTTTTTTCACGTCGTCGTAACTTTCTACTTCATTTGAATCCGTTGTCATTTGTGTAATAGCTTGTTCCGCTAAAAGTAGAAATTCGACCACTACAGATTCAGACGATGATGAATCTCTCACATCGAAATCGATTGAAGATTGTGAACTTATTTTTGTGTTTATGTAGTAAAAGGTAAAGTAAAAAGATATACGTTTGTGTAAATATATGTGGATTAAGTTGTTTATTTATAGTAGAAGAAAAAGGGAAAAAAAAGAAAACATATTTTACAAAACTATTTGTTGGTTAAATTTTTCCCCCCCACTTTCAGCTAGTCGTGTCGAAAAAAACCAAAACCGAAAAAATACCGAAAACCGAAACCGGTCCAAACCGGGTTTGACCAAAACCGGTTCGGTTTTGACCCAAACCGTCGGTTTAGAACCGGTTTGGGATTTTATAGTCGCGACCGGTTTATAGATCCGTTGGCTGCATTTTGTAACCGTTATTTTAACCGTTGGGGGTCGATTTTGGACCGTTTTTTTGCATTTGTTTTTACCATTTTGCCATTCCAAATTTACTATAAGTATGTAGGTTGAGTTTGGAATTAAACACACAATTCTAACTCTCTCAAAACACTCTCAAAACTCTAAAAACACTAAAAATAGGTTCAAAAAACGTTAGAAAAATTCTCAAAAAATCATCAACAATCAAATGGCAACTCAAAGCTCTACCACTGTAACATCCAAGTTCTCGGAATTTAGAATATTTCGTAAGTATTTAATTATTTATGATAAATAGGTTTTATATTTATGTTTATTTTAGAAGTTTTAAATATAAAGGACTAGAATGGTAAAAAAGATAGTTAACTTTGGGTTAGAAAGGATTTAATTGTTAACAATATTAGTAATTATGTAAATTAAGCAAGATTTGGAAAGTTGAGGGACTAAAGAGTAATTTCGAAATTTTGAGTATGAGTAGGACAATGAGGTGTCAAATGCAGAAATTCTAGTGTGTTTTTGTGTGTGTGTTCTTGAGAGCAAGCAAGGAGAATTGTGATTTATTCATATTGATGTTGTTGTTGTGAAAATCCAAAGGGGCTTAGAGTAGGAGATAAATAAATCTAGCTTAATTGGTATTTGGAGAAAAGAAGGTAAATTCATACAATTGATATTATTTGATGAAATTGAGTTTGTATTATGTGTTATAGATTTATTTAGATGTCTAATTGAAAGTAGAAAAACTTAATTGGTAAAATTAGGTTTTTAATAATTTAGGGATAATCATGAAAATTGAAGAAAATTGTTCAATTGAGCTTTTGTTATAAGTAATTTAATGTTAGAATCATATGTTTTAATTTTATGAATGAGATGGAATATGATGTGATTTTCTCATTGACATTGCCAAACGGGTCAAAAGACCCAAAGAGTGGCAAATGGGTAGAAATTGGTTAATGAGAAGAAATAACAATTTTATGCAATGTGTTTATTATGAGTATAATGTAAATGATAACTTGAAAAGCTTATATGTGTTCTAAAAGGCTTAACGGGTCAACGACCCAAAAAGTGGAAAGATGGGTAGAAATGGCCAAACAAGTTGAGATTAAGATTTTTATTTAGAAAGATGTGTAATGAAGTTTTTAGTTATGTTTTTATTATGAGTTATTGAAAGATTAGTTGTGTTGGTTTTATAAACTCAGATTCGAAAGATAAAGGAAATGGGAAAGAGACGAGAGGGTAGTGAACGTACTTTCGACATCAAGGTGAGTATACGAAGCTCATTTTCATATTGTTATATGTTTATAATTGTGTATTAACATTTTTGAGATTTGACAAGTATATTATCTCATGATATCAGTAAGTTGTTAGCGGAAATAGGAACTAGAAGTGTCGTAAACTAACGTATAAGTGCAGGAAATCATTGAAGACGAAAATCAGCCCGGCCAAGGACCAGATGCGCCGCATCTGGCACTCAGTGGCCTTGGTTGATTTTCAAGGACCCAGATGCGCCGCATCTGAGCCCTGATGCGCCGCATCAGTCACCAGTTAGTGCCTAGACCAGCTTTTAGTGAATTTTAAAGTAGTTTAAGTATGGGAATGATATCCCAACCTATTATTAAGTTAGAGATGAATAGAGAAGACATTTATGTGTCGGAAAGAAGTAGAATCGACTTTCATTAGTCGGGAAGAAGTAGAGTTAACTTTATATATACCGCGAGGGTATGTAAATGACTTTAATAGTAGGAAAGAAGTAAGAACCAACTCTTTCTAGTTGGAAGAAGAAAATGATAAGACTTTAAATAGTCTTAGAAAATTCTTAGTATATGACTAAGTATATTCACTAGCTTAACGCTAATGTATTTTGGTGATGTTATATTTGAAGGTAAAAATGGATCTCTCAATCGCAAGGCAAGCATGTAAAGAAAAGATGGGGACCTTGAAAAAGAAACTAAACCTTTTGTAATGAGCTTCCGCTAAAAACGTTATGAAATGTTATTTTGGTTAAAATAAAACAATAACTTTTTATTTTATGTAAGATATGTGAAGAATGTAGTAAACCGTTGATGTTGTAGAAGTTTATTTATAAAAAAAATAAAAAATTGTGTATTTTAATCTTAGCGTTACAAGTTGGTATCAGAGCCTTGGCTTGTGTGAGTTGAGTATCTCGATTGATACTTGAACCCAAGCTGAGGCTTTGTAAGGGGAAGAAGCTTGCCTTGCGGAAGAGATAAGAGTAAGAAAGATTTATCGTTAAGAAAGAATAGAATGCCTTAGTCTAAAATATACATTGATAGTATTGGGTGTACAAGAGTTAATATGTTTAAAATTAACGTCTGGCCAATGCTACTTTTGGACATGTTATGTATATCCAATATAATTGAAGTATATTAAGGACAAGGGACAAAGAAAGTTAGAAAGTATGTATATGACGTATAAACTATAATTGTGTATAGATTATAGTTCTATATGTTATTAACTGAATTTCATTTCAGTTGGTAGAAATGGAAGAAGGAGGTAGTCATCATGATGATGGTCAAAAAGAAGTAGATATGCAGACAATAGTGGCTAAGGAGATTAGCCAAGCCTTCGAGAAAGCAATACCATTTATTATTAAACGGGTTAGAGATGATGTTGTAGAGATTATCGATGAAAAGATAGACCGCGTGTTTGCGGAAAAAGAACTAAAACAAAAAGAGAAGGAATATTCAGAAAGTGAAGATGGTCATTCTGATCATCAAGAGGAATCGACGGAAAATTACAAGAAAGGGTGTACGTATAAGGATTTTGCAAGTTGTAATCCGCCCATGTTTCTTGGAGAAATTGACCCTATTGTTAGTATGCGATGGGTTATGGAAGTAGAAGGTGCATTTCTAACATGCAAGTGTGCGGATAGAGATAAAGTCATTTATGCATCGAACTTACTTCGCAATCAAGCTAAAAGTTGGTGGGAGTCTATAGTAAGATTGTTCCCGGCTTATGGGATCATGAAAATGACATGGGAAAATTTCAAGAAAAGATTCATGGAGTATATTTGTCCACCTTCGACAGTGAACAAAATTACACGAGAGTTTTTGGCTTTACAACAAGGAAGCAAGACTGTGAATGAAATAACCAATGTATTTCTAGATAGAGCGGGGTTTTGTCCAGAATATGTGGTAAGTGAACGGATGAAAATGGATCGTTACATGTGTTGTTTGAATCCCGACATTAGAGAGCACGTCTCCACTTATAATCCACGGACTTTTGAGGATATGGTTGAGGCGGCAAGAAGAAGGGAGTTAGAAATTTCAAACAGAGCTGAAGAAGAGAAGAAGAAACATAAAGTAGAATATGTGGAAGAACTGTTTAAGAAACAAAGATTCGAAAAGAAGGGCAAGAGTTCGGGAAAAAGATTTGAAAGAAAAGAGTCGTCGAGGAACGACTATGGTTGTAAAAAATGTGGTAAGAACCATTTTGGGGAATGCAAATTTGGTCAGACGGGTTGTAATACATGTGGAAAGCCGGGTCACATTAGTAGTGAATGTCCTAATCCAATAAGGATTTGCTACTATTGTAAAGACCCGGGACATCTTAAAAACGAGTGCCCAAAATTGCCGCAAAATCAGAAGCTGTTGATGGGACCGAAAGCTCCTTTGTTACTTGAAGGAGGAAGTAGTGGGAAGAAAGCCGAAGAAACTAAAGGCCGAAGTTTTGCCTTTCAAATCACATCCGTAGAAGCAAAATAATCGACTGATGTCGTTTCAGGTATTTTTATTGTAAACTCTCAACCTGCTTATGTGTTGTTTGATTCGGGAGCAAATAGATCTTTTGTATCAAGTAAGTTTTGTAAGAAGCTTTCTAAGCCCCTTAGTAAGCTAGAATATCCTTTAGAAGTAGAAGTGGCGGATAATAGAATTGTTCTTGTGTCAGATGTTTATCATGATAATCAATTAGAAATAGAGTCAACAAAATTTACGATAGATTTGATTCCAATGGTGATGAGAGAGTTTGATGTTGTAATTGGTATGGATTGGCTAGAGAAGAATAATGCTATCATCTTATGTAAGATCAAAATTATTATAGTCACTGATTTAGAAGGAAAAGAAGTTATTATTTATGGGGAGAAAAAGAGTGGCGAAATTTCAGTTTGTTCTTTGATGAAATAAAGAAGGTATATGTCCTGAGCTTGTCAAGCATACCTTGCATATGTGATAGATAAAAAGAAGGATAAGAAAGATTTAAAAGAAGTAGATGTGGTAAACGAATATGTAGATGTATTTCCTGAAGATCTTCCGGGTTTACCACCGGAAAGAGAAGTAGAGTTTAGAATAGAATTGATTCCCGGTGCTGCACCTGTAGCAAAGGCTCCATATAGGATAGCTCCAGCCGAAATGAAAGAATTAATGAGTCAGTTACAGGAATTGTTAGATAAGGGTTTTATTCGTCCCAGTTCTTCTCTTTGGGGTGCACCGATTTTATTTGTAAAAAAGAAAGATGGTAGTATGCGCATGTGTATAGATTATCGAGAACTCAACAAGTTGACAGTCAAGAATAGATACCCGTTACCAAGAATAGATGATTTATTCGATGAGTTGCAAGGGGCGAAATTCTTTTCAAAGATAGATTTAAGGTCGGGTTACCATCAGTTGAAAGTAAAGGAGGAAGATGTACCGAAAACAGCTTTTCGCACGAGGTATGGCCATTATGAAATTTTGGTTATGCCTTTTGGTTTAACAAATGCACCTGCAGCTTTTATGGATTTAATGTATAGAGTTTGTAGCCAATGTTAGATAGATCTGTTATAGTATTTATTGATGATATTCTAATATATTCAAAGAGTAAAGAAGAGCATGCGGATCGTTTGCGACAATTGTTGGAAATTCTTAGGCAAGAAAGATTATATGCAAAATTTTCTAAATGTGAGTTTTGGTTAGAAGAAGTTCAATTTCTGGGTCATGTAGTAAATGCATAAGGTATAAAAGTAGACACGGCGAAAATTGAAGCAATTATCAGTTGGAATTCTTCGAAAAATGTGAAGGAAATCCGTAGTTTTCTTGGTCTTGCGGGGTATTATCGAAGATTTATTCAAGATTTTTCTAAAATAGCTTCAAGTTTAACCGAATTAACTAGAAAGAATAAGAAGTTTGAATGGAAAGAAAAACAAGAAGAAGCCTTCCATATTTTGAAGAAGAAACTAAGTGAAGCACCGGTATTAGTTTTGCCGGATGGAACGAAAGATTTGGTTGTCTATAGTGATGCTTCTTATACCGGCCTAGGGTGTGTTTTGATGCAACATGGAAAAGTTATTGCTTATGCTTCGAGACAGCTGAAAGCAAATGAAAAGAAGTATCCGGTGCGAGATTTGGAGTTAGCGACGGTTGTGTTTGCTTTAAAGATATGGAGGCATTATCTCTATAGTGAAAGATGTACGATGTATACGGATCACAAAATTTTGCAATATTTCTTTACTCAAAATGATCTTAGTATGAGACAACGTAGATGGTTAGACTTGGTGAAGGATTATGATTGTGATATTCGTTACGATCTCGGAAAAGCGAATGTTGTTGCGGATGCGTTAAGTAGAAAGAGTTCACAACCGGAAATGAAACTTCACTCTTTAGCTTTAATTATTAATGCAAATTTCTTTGATTCGCTTAAAGTGGCTCAATCGGAAGCAATTAAGGAAGAAAATTGGAAAAGAGAAAGCATTGCGGGTAAAGTGCAAAATTTGACGAATGATAGCCGAGGTTTAAAGACTAGATTTGGAAGAATTTGGATTCCTAATACGTCGGATTGTAAAAAGATTTTATTAGACGGAGCTCATAAGTCAAAATATTCTATTCATCCCGGTAGTACGAAAATGTATAGAGATCTTAAAGAAGACTATTGGTGGGCGGGTATGAAAAGAGATATAGTGAAATATGTAGAAAAATGTTTAACGTGTTTGCAATTTAAAGCGGAGCACCAAAAGCCTTATGGAAAAATGAAACCGTTGGAAATACCGGTTTGGAAATGGGAAAATATCACTATGGATTTAGTGACGAAATTACCAAAGTCTAGAAGAAAGAATGACGCCATTTGGGTAATTGTAGATAGATTAACTAAGAGTGCTCATTTCTTACCGATCAAGGAAGCTATTTCTTCGGAGAAGATAGCGGAAATGTTTTTGAAAGAAATTGTAGTAAGGCATGGAGTTCCGATTTCGATAGTATCGGATAGGGATACACGCTTTACTTCTCACTTTTGGATGGGTTTTCAAGAAGAATTAGGAGTGAAACTTAATATTAGCACGACTTATCACCCTCAAACCGACGGGCAAAGTGAAAGAACTATTCAAACATTGGTTGATTTACTTCGTGCATGTGTAATAGATTTTGGGGGTAATTGGGATGATCATTTACCATTAGTAGAATTTTCTTACAACAATAGCTATCAAGCAAGTATAGATTGTGCACCTTACACTAGGTTTTATGGAAGAAAGTGTAGAACACCTATATGTTGGGGTGAAATTGGGCAACGAGAATTGGGAGAGAAAGAAATTGTACAAATTACAACGGAAAATATAGATCAAATTAGGGAAAGACTCAAAATAGCTCAAGATCGACAAAAGAGTTATGCCGATAGAAGACGAAGACCGGTAGAATTTGAAGTTGGTGATTTTGTAATGTTAAAAGTTTCACCATGGAAAGGAGTAATTCGATTTAGAAAGAGAGGAAAATTAAGCCCAAGGTTTATTGGACCATTTAAGATTTTGGAAAGAATCGGGAAAGTTGCTTACCGATTAGAATTGCCCGAAATTTTAAGTAAGATTCATCCTACGTTCCATGTATCAAACCTAAGGAAGTGTCTTGCGGATGAAACATATTCCGCTAGATGATATAGAAATTGATGAAAAATTGAACTATGTTGAAGAATCGTTAGCTATTCTTGATCGGAAAGTAAAACAACTTAGAAATAAGCAAATCAATGTGCTTAAGGTTCAATGGAAGCATAGAAGAGGATCGGATTTCACTTGGGAGCCGGAAAGTGAAATGAAAAAGTTTTATCCCAAATTTTTCGAATAATAGATTTCGGTGACGAAATCTTTAGAAGGAGGGAAGATTTGTAACATCCAAGTTCTCGGAATTTAGAATATTTCGTAAGTATTTGATTACTTATGATAAATATTTTTTATATTTACGTTTATTTTAGAAGTTTTAAATATAAAGGACTAGAATGGTAAGAAAGATAGTTAACTTTGGGTTAGAAAGGATTTAATTGTTAACAATATTAGTAATTATGTAAATTAAGCTAGATTTGGAAAGTTAAGGGACTAAAGATTAATTTCGAAATTTTGAGTATGAGTAGGACAATGAGGTGTCAAATGCAGAAATTCGAGTGTGTTTTTGTGTGTGTGTTCTTTAGAGCAAGCAAGAAGAATTGTGATTTATTCATATTGATGTTGTTGTTGTGAAAATCCAAAAGGGGCTAAGAGTAGGAGATAAAGAAATCTAGCTTAATTGGTATTTGGAGAAAAGAAGGTAAATTCATACAATTGATATTATTTGATGAAATTGAGTTTGTATTATGTGTTATAGCTTTATTTATATGTCTAATTGAAAGTAGAAAAACTTAATTGGTAAAATTAGGTTTTTAATAATTTAGGGATAATCATGAGAATTGAAGAAAATTGTTCAATTGATCTTTTGTTATATGTTAATTTAATGTTAGAATCATATGTTTTAATTTTATGAATGAGATGGAATATGATGTTGTGATTTTCTCATTGACATTGCCAAACGGGTCAAAAGACCCAAAGAGTGGCAAATGGGTAGAAATTGGTTAATGAGAAGAATTAACAATTTTATGCAATGTGTTTATTATGAGTATAATGTAGATGATAACTTGAAAAGCTTTTATGTGTTCTAAAAGGCTTAACAGGTCAAAGACCCAAAAAGTGGCAAGATGGGTAGAAATGGCCAAACAAGTTGAGATTAAGATTTTTATTTAGAAAGATGTGTAATGAAGTTTTTAGTTATGTTTTTATTATGAGTTATTGAAAGATAAGTTGTGTTGGTTTTATAAACTCAGTTTCCAAATATAAAGGAAAGGGGAAAGAGACGAGAGGGTAGTGAACGTATTTTCGACATCAAGGTAAGGATACGAAGCTCATTTTCATATTTTTATATGTTTATAATTGTGTATTAACATTTTTGAGATTTGACAAGTATATTATCTCATGATATCAGTAAGTTGTTAGCGGAAATAGGAACTAAAAGTGTCGTAAACTAACATATAAGTGCAGGAAATCATTGAAGACGAAAATCAGCCAGGCCAAGGACCATATGCGCCGCATCTGAGCCCTGATGCGCCGCATCTGGCACTCAGTGGCCTTGGTTGATTTTCAAGGACCCAGATGCGCCGCATCTGAGCCCTGATGCGCCGCATCAGTCACCAGTTAGTTCCTAGACCAGTTTTTAGTGAATTTTAAAGTAGTTTAAGTATGGGAATGATATCCTAACCTATTATTAAGTTAGAGATGAATAGAGAAGACATTTATGTGTCGGAAAGAAGTAGAATCGACTTTCATTAGTCGGGAAGAAGTAGAGTTAACTTTATATATACCGCGAGGGTATGTAAATGACTTTAATCGTCGGAAAGAAGTAAGAACCAACTCTTTCTAGTTGGAAGAAGAAAATGATAAGACTTCAAATAGTCTTAGAAAATTCTTAGTATATGACTAAGTATATTCACTAGCTTAACGCTAATGTATTTTGTTGATGTTATATTTGTAGGTAAAAATGGATCTCTCAATCGCAAGGCAAGCTTGTAAAGAAAAGATGGGGACCTTGAAAAAGAAACTAAACCTTTTGTAATGATCTTCCGCTCAAAACGTTATGAAATGTTATTTTGGTTAAAATAAAACAATAACTTTTTATTTCATGTAAGATATGTGAAGAATGTAGTAAACCGTTGATGTTGTAGAAGTTTATTTATAAAAAAAAAAAAAAATTGTGTGTTTTAATCTTAGCGTTACAATCGCTTCCACCGGTTGTGGTTCCACAAGCGAAAGAACGATTGTAGAGGTTCTCGAAACAACCCGAAACCGTAACGTTTGGCAACATTACCGGTTGGTGAGATTGTCCGATGGCGAAACGATGGCGCATTGTAATCATTTCAGCAATTTTTTGAAACAAGAATCCAACTCTACGTTGAAGAATCACGTCGAGAAGCATTTCAAAGTACTCAATAAAGCACCGGAATCGGGTCAATCATCGATGGGTCAAGACGGGAGTATTTTTGTTTATTCGGTGGAGAGGATGCGTCAAGAGTTTGCGGGTTATGTGATTCAATCCGCTTTGCCATTCAATCACTTCGACAACCCTCGATTCAATAGGGTGGTTAAAAAGTGCCTCCAACTGCGATATACTCATGTAAGTCGTAATACTCTTAGAAGTGATTGTTTAAAAATTTGGAAAAAGCTAAAATAATGGTAATAAAAGGTTTTGAAACTTTAAATACAAATGTAAACTTAACAACCAATGTTTGGTCGGCTCCTCATAATTTGCCCGATTCATACATTTGCGTTACCGCACATTGGTGTGATCCCGAACCGTGGCAAATGATGAAGAGGGTTATATCTTTTGACTCATTTTCTTATCCTCACTCGGGTCAAAACTTATTTCATATGTTAAGGGATGTTTTACAAAGGTATAATTTGGAAGAAAAGTTGTTTTCAATTGCCTTTGATAATGCGAGTAATAATACAAACGCGGTGGGTAAACTAAAACTAAAATACAAACCACCATTGAACGGTGACTTTTATCATGGTCGATGCGTTGCACACATTATAAATTTGGTTGTGCAAGCCGGACTAGAAGTCACCGAAGTAAAAGACGTCATAATCTCTTATAAAAAAATGTTAGGCGATATATTTTCAAACCACAAAAGTAGATACAAGGGATATATGAAAGTTCGTAAGAAAACGAATTTCGTCTTTTTGGCCCCTAATTAAGATGTTCCCACAAGATGGAATTCGACTTACAATATGTTTGTATGTGGTTTATGCCAACAAAGTACTTTAACTTATTATCATGGCGAGTTAGTAGCTAGATATCGGGGGGTTACACCATTTCCGCTTGAAAATTGGGAAATTATTCATAAACTAAGCCAATTGCTCAAAGTTTTTAAAACCGCAAAACTTTATTATCGGGTGTTTATTATCCCACTAGTCATTTAGTCGTTAAAAAAAATCGGTTTTATGGCTACAAAGTTAGACGATTTTGAATATAAAGGTGGATTGTATAAGCTAATGGTAATCCCCATGAAAGCAAAAATAAGAAAATATTTTGATAAATTGTCACTTTTAATTACCGTTTCCGCCGCATTAAACCCGTGTTTGAACAAAATTGGGGTGGAACATCTAATAAGAAAAATCTTTGAAAAATTGGATATCGTTATTGACCCATTATATGCCGAAAACGCCATAGGCGAATTTGATAAATCTTTTAAAGGGTTATTTGGGGTTTGTTTTAACAAGTATAGAACATCAAATGTGGGTGAATCAAGTTCTTCTATGGCTTCGACTTATGAAAACTATAGTAGGGCGGACCCGGAAATTAACTTGTTTTACAATTTAAGACGAGAAAACATTAAACGTGCTAGGGGGATGGGGGTGACCAAACAAATACCGAATATGGGAGGTATACAGGAACCGATTTTTTAGCCACTATGGGAGTTGAAGAATTCTCCAACCTTGAGGTTTTGGCTTGGTGGAGAGCACGAGAATCTTAATTTCCCGTTCTAGCCGCCATGGCCAAAGATCTACTAACCGTCCAAGCTTCTTCGGTAGCTTGGAAGTCCGCTTTTTCTCTTAGTGGAAGGGTATTATCTTTATGAAGAACAAGACTCAAATCGGCGGCATTGGAGATGTGCATTTGCTTGAAGGATTACTTAGACGCGGCCGAACGTACACAAGACCGCCAAAATCTTGAAGGCGAAGTACTCGATATCGAGGTGGAAGAAGGA
This sequence comes from Senecio squalidus, assembly GCA_910822075.1. NCBI lineage: Eukaryota > Viridiplantae > Streptophyta > Magnoliopsida > Asterales > Asteraceae > Senecio > Senecio squalidus. Next base: position 37,929,503 of record CAJVGC010000432.1, read on the forward strand.
TTTGCAATATCACTTTCCGATGAAGAAATCGCTCTCGATGAAGCTAGCCGGGCATCTAGCTCCGAAGATGAACAAGTTCAAGTTCAAGATGAATTTATTCAAGTAGACGAAGATTAAGAATGAAGAAATCAATTTCAAATTTCCAATGTTATTAGTTACATTTCTAATAAAAAATACTACTTTTTCGCACATTTTGTTTAATAATTATCGAAATATTAAGCTTTAAAAATGTGTTTCAAACTTTTTTAGTAGAATACAACGTTTATGTATAATGTGCCCATAATTTTTTTAAAAAGTCGAATTTTAACGTGTTTTTGCAAGTTACGCATTTTTTTTTATTAAACTAGCCAAATCGGTTTTTAACCGGTTTTTGTACCCGAACCGGTTTGGACCCGACCCCAAAGCGGTTCCATCGGGTCTATACCTCAAACTGGCCCAAAACCGAACCGGTTTGGGTATGTTTGACCCAAACCGTTTCGGGTTCAAATCCGGTTCGGTTTTGGGTCAAACCCGATATTTACACCTCTACTTTCAGCCGTTGGATAAGAAAAAAAAACCCACCAACAACGACTCGTTAGCCGGGTAACAAGCCAACCCATGAGTACGACAACTACGAGAGGTGAAGTGGTAACGAGGCCACCACCTTGTTGTGATGGAGAACGACATTCAACACGGGTATCACTCCCCATACTCGACAAGAACGGTCTATTAGAATTATCCTATGTGGAGTTTCACAGTACAATTACACTTATGACAACTCACAATTTTTTGAAAAAAGCTGACGTAAATCCATCAGGCCCCGACCCTTCCCATCCCCAATACTAACCATAGCACTTTTAATCTCCTCCTCAGCCACCTGGCGAATCATATAGGTAGAAACCGCATTAGATAACCTGTTTGAAAAAGTGTACCTGTATCTTGCAACGGTGCAACGAGATCCTCCTTGCCAAGAAAATCGGAATAGTGGGATAAAAATCGCTCGGCCACACCATCACCCTCAATTATTTCATCATTTGTACCTCGAACCATAACAATTCTGTTCCTATTCCGCTGTCCTTTCACCATATTATGAAAATAACCGGTATTACTATCACCCTCCCTAAGCCAATTAATCTTCGATCGTTGTTTCAGCAGGAGATCCTCATAAATCCGTGCCTCAGTATAAGCATTTAAAAGAATACTTTCATCCATACGAAGATCAGTGGAGTTTGGCTCCTTATCGAGCTGGGCTTGCACTACATTTAGCTCGTGCTTAAGCATTTTAACACGTTGACCAACATTCCTATCTTTCCACATCAACTTCCGAATACGCGACTTACAAACTTTTAATTTTTGAACAACACGAAACATATGATACCCCTCAAACTTAGTCTGCCATTTTTCCCTAATTAATGGAGCAAATTCCTTCTTGAACGTGACAAAATTAGCCAATTTGAACGGCTTAGGCTTTTTGCTCTTATTCAAGGGAATTTTCAGTACCGCCGGACTATGGTTAGAAATACGGTATGGTTGAAAAACCGCATATGAATTTACAAAAGAACTTAAAAATTCACCATTCCCCATGACTCGATCAAGTTTTTCCAAAATACCCGTACACGCTTGTGGAGGTTGATTCCAAGTATAATGAAGACCTGACTGTTTTAAATCTTCTACTCCAATCCGCTCCACACATTCTCTAAATTCATGCATGCCAAACGTAACATTAGAAGAACCCCGCGTACTATCCTCGAGATGCAAACTCACATTAAAATCTCCCATTACAATCCACGGTTTAGAATTAACGACACGCTTATGTAACACCAACTCCTTCCATAACTCCCGTTTGTGAGCATACTTATTGCCAGCATAAATAAACGAAAAGTGAATCCATTTATTAACAACAATAATCTGAACCCAACAATGCATTGCTTGATCAGATTGATGAACCACCATAACATTCACACTACCTGGATCCCACCCTAAAATGATTCGCGATTCGTACTACAAACCTGATTATTAGACGTCCACACCCAACGATTAAACACCTGGTTACATACACTATTATTTTTCGATAAATCAACATGCGATTCCAAAATAACACACATACTCAAACCATTTTCCCTTATAACATCTTGAACCTCTTTCTGTTTCGGGACGCGATTCAACCCCCGAATATTCCATGATGCAACACTAAACATTAAGACCGACTGAATCAGGAGTACTTGCCCCCGTGTTGCTCGTAACCTGTTGTACCAGACCTCCATAATCCGCTCCATGGTCGTGTCCCTTCGTATCCTGTTTATCAACCCTTGCATCCAGAGCCCGTGTATCATAAATCCCATCACCCTCCGCCACTTTAGAACCATCGAGCACATCAACTATCGTTCCAACCCTCTGAGTGTTAGAGGTTTCCGCTAAATTACCTACCTCATAAATAGTAGTCAAGGTATTGAACTTGTTTTCTAAGCTAATACTAGCTTCCAAAACTTTAGGCCGATAAACAAGATGTTGTGGTTTTTTCCCCATATTATATCCTTTACCTTTAATAGTACCTTTATTTCCCCCCTTTTTAACATCCTTAAACCCGTCATTATCTTTATCATTTATTCCACGTTGAGCCGAATTAGGTTTGTTTAACAAACACGTTTGGTCAGTATGACAAAAAACCTTGCAGTGAGCACATCTTGGAGGTATCCACTCATATTCAATGTTAACAATATCTTTCGTGAAACTCCCAGATTCATCCAAACACGGTGTAGCTAAAATCACTTGTTTTCTTAATTCCTCCTCGGCCGAAACCTCGATCATAGCTCTCACAAAACTTGGCCTCCCCCATGCATTAATACACATAGAGCTAGTGTACGTATCTAACATCTTTGGCTAACCTATTTTTCACCGCAACATTTTTACCCAGCGTAACATCAGGACTCCGCAACAAAGAGGACGACGCAACACCATTTTTTCCCGCAACAGACCCTTCATCCGCAACAACGGAAAAAGGCTGCGCAACAACATCCTCCTCCATAACACCCAGGTTATATGGCGTGACACCCACCTGCGCAACAACCGGGGATGCCCCAACAGTAGAATGATCATGGCCGCCATGCATATCGTCACGCTGAGCAGAACCTGAAATCAACGGAGAAGACAAAAACGACGGAACCACCTCATCGTCTGATGAACTCACCACACTACCACCCTTTGAAACCACCTTCGTCAAACCACCCTTTTTCTTCTTGCCCATATCCGATGAAACCCCGGCCTTAATCACCCTTCCCCGTAAAACCCTAGCCGTAGTAACGTGAATCTTCTTCTCGTATTTCCTTCGCTGCCTTAATTTCGTATCCTCTACGTTCATAACCTCTAGCACCGATCAAAACCAGGCTCATCGGCCAAGAAACGACGGAAATCCTTTTACATTTTAGGTTGTATCTTTTTTCTTTCTAAAAGGTATATTATATAAAGTAGCAACACTTTTATTTCTATTAATTCTTAAATTTTTGTTTAGTTACCGAATCGTTCACAAGTGACCAGTTCCAACAAAACTCTCAATCTCATTATGGTCATGACACATATGATTATCAACACTCTAAATATCATTATGGTCATGACCCAAATGATTTTCATAACTCTCAACATCATTATGGGAATCACCAACATGGTTTTCAAAACTCCCAAGATGTTGAATATGTGTTTCCAGAATACGATTTTTCTGTTGACCAACATGTTGAGTATGTTTATGAAAAAGATTTTCAAAACCAACAAAATGATTTTCAAAACCAACATAATGATTTTCAAAACCAAGAAAACAATTATCAAAACTCCCAAAACTACATTTTTCCAGAATATGATTATTCTCTTGAGGAAAATGTTGAATATGAATATGTTTCAACAAGTGATTCAAGGGATGATCAAGGTTTTCCAGACGAGGAAAAATCTAGCGAATCGTCCGAAAGTAGCGATGATGAAGATAACCCCCTTCTTCAAGTGCCCGGAAATGCGATCTGGGACATGCCCCCAATTCTTGAAACACCTGCCCCATTTAAGCCTCCATCAAAACCACTTCGATTTAACCCCTCTGCACATGTCAAATTACGTGTTTTTTTCGATAACAAAGAAAAATTAAAAGTCGCTTTAGGTTTAAAATGTATAAAAGAAGGTTTTCAAATAAAAGTTAAAAGATCAAGTAAAACAAGGTTTGAGACAGAATGTAAATTTGAAAAATGCGAGTGGTTCTTGTTAGCCACAAAAATCAGAAATCTTGAGTCCTTTTGTAGTTAAAAAGTTAACCGATAGACATACATTTTTAAAAACTCAAATTCATCTAGATCATCTGTTGGTGCAAGAATGCAATGACTGGATGTTCTATTTTGTTATGGTTATTAATTACTGTATTAGCTTGTATATATTTAGCTTTATGGGCTGCTCACGGACTTGCATGTCTGTGAGGCCCAGTAAAGCCCAAGCCCAAACTGGCTGGACATGTTACTCTATAAATAGAGGTGTTCAGATCAGTTTAGGGTTGTTGGCTTAGAGAGAATTCGGAGTTAATGCTTTTGGATTGTAACAGTGTTTGTTAATCAAAGTATTAAGAATTCGGTAATTGTGTTTTTGTATTTATTGCATTCGATCATAACCTGCGTGTTTTATTGATTACGAGATTCCGCCTCGTAATTGGTATAGTTTAATCCTGTAGATCGAACCACTGGGACCTATAATTGGTATCAGAGCAAACGCATTGTTTGCTCTCTATCGAGATTTGGTTCAGGGTTAAATTCAGGTTTTAATCGATTCTGGAGATTAGGGTTCTTATTACATCTTCGGCGGCTGTTCGTGAAAATTAGGGTTATTCTTACATCTTCGGCGGCGGTTTGTTAAAGATTAGGGTTTTGTGCATGTTCGTGGATCAACGTTCGTGGACCTAATTCGTGGAGACATCTTCTTGGATTTCCTCGTGAATCATCTTCGTGAACATCTTCGTAGTGGATCATCTTCGTGAACATCTTCGTAGTGGATCATCTTCGTGAACATCTTAGTAGTGGATCATCTTCGTAGACATTCTTGTTAGTGGATCATCTTCGTTCGTGGATCATCCAAGTCTGTGAACATCTTCGCCGAATATCATCTTCGTGATCCATCATCTTCGTGACTGACAACCATCTTCGCCGAACACCATCTTCGTGACTGACAACCATCTTCGCCGAACACCATCTTCGTGACTGACAACCATCTTCGCCGAACACCATCTTCGTGACTCATCATCTTCGTGACTGTCACTCATCTTCGCCGAACATCGTCTTCGTGAACTACCATCATATTCGTTATGGATTCAAAACAATCAGTTAATACTCCTCCCAAGTTACTCAACGCATCACAATATTACGAATGGACTGATAAATTTGAATCTTTTTGTCGTTACAATGATGCACAAATGTGGGTATGTATTCAAGAGGTATATGAACATCCGCGTCATACAGTAAACGGTGTAACTGGCAAAATTCCCGTTAACAAACTCACACCTGAGCTTCAACGAGAATATGACGCTGAAAACAGAGCATTAGCAAGTCTAAAGATGGCCTTGCTAGTTGAAATGCAACATCTTTACAAGACCAACAGTAGAACTTCAAATGATCTGTGGAACGCTATTGAAAAACATTATGCTGGAACTGCTGCTCAGAAAAAGAGTCGAGGGAACCTTCTTAAAAGACAATTCGATACATTTAGATCAGGAGTAAATGAACCTTTTGAGATACTGTCACCAGATACTACAATCTTCTTGCAGAACTTACCAGAGATAAAATAAACGTAGAAAGCGAAAAAGTTGAGAGATTTTTGGACGCTTTGCCTAAGCGTTGGGAGATTTACATAAATCTAATAAAAGATGAAATTGATAAAAACACTGACGAAGTATTAACTTTGGAGAAATTGCTAGAACGATTCAGAGGTTATGAGTTGACACGTTTCACAACAACTATGATTGCAGATCAAACACCCTATGGACAAACCTCATAGTCAAATTCCTCTGAAACTGCAACTGCTTTCTTTTCGGATAAGGATCAGACGACTTATGACACACATTCAGGCACCCGACCAACTACAGCAACACCAAATGTTCCTGCCACACATCAGAAAATGCCAATGAGTGTTAAATCAGCAGAGGAAAGTCTAGAAATTTTATCTTGTTTTTTGACTGCTTATGGAAATCAAGTCCAAGGAAAAATTGCTGATCCAGGGCTATGGGATGAGGATTTTAGTCAAGTTGATCAGGATGACCTCGAAGAAATGGACTTACAATGGCAAACCGCTATGATTACCAATAGAATCAAGAAATTTATGGCAAGAACAGGACGCAGTCTAAGAACAGGAAAAGCAGGTTTCGATAAGTCAAAGGTACGATGCTACAACTGTCAAGGACACGGTCATTTTGCAAGGGAATGTCAACAGCCCAAAGTGGAACGTACCCCAAATCAAGACAAAACTGGATCCCCTTCTTCTCAACCACATCGTAGTTTAGCCTCACAAGCAATGATAGTCCAACATGATGATCACACATATGATTGAAAAATTTGCAATGATCAAGCACTCATGGCCTCCGTCGAAGAAATACGCAGTGAGACAAGTGACTCGGGTTCTGATAATGACACAAGTTCAAATGAAGACAAGGAAACACTCTGCAGCTGTACAGTGGATTTGTCCAACGACAACTTCATTGCAACAATGGCTAGTCTCCAAACTGACAAGTCCAAGGTACTTCTTGATTTTCAATCTGTGAAGGAACTGTGTAAATCCTTCACTATCTTAACTCTTCAAAATGATAAATTGACCAAGTCAGTATCTACTCTGGAAACACAGCAAACTAAGCTTGAAAATGAAGTGTCAATACAAGTTTTTTTAAAAGATGACTACGCAAGGAAACTTAATCAAAACGAAAAAACAAGAATGGAACTTTTATCAGATGTAGGCATTTTAACACTAAAAGTCGACATGTTATATGAAAGTCTTGAAAATGAAAAGAAAAGTTTTGCTGCAAAAGTCCAAGAGTTAAATGACGGTCAAATAAGATTAACTGAACAAGAAAGGAAGATCGAACAATTACGTACCTCTTCCAGCACTCTGAATTCAATCTTAAGTCGTCAACGTGTTTCTGGTAAAACTGAATGTTTAGGCTACAACGAAACTCCACCTCCGTACAATAATGACTTTAGCTTTTTCAAAACTGGGCCTCCAAAGAATGACGAATGCGAATCATCAAACAGAAAAGACCAGGAATCTGCACCATCTCAAGAAAAGCAACCCGAAAAGGTTCAACCTCAAGACTCATCAACTGTACCAACTTCCGATGGTGAACCAACTCCACAGAACAAAATGGAGCCTTTAAACTGCTTCAAATGTCGTGAAAGAGAGCATGTGGCCTCGGTATGTACTAATAAACGAAAGGAACCTCAAGTTAAAGCCACGCCCCCACAGCAATCTAAATTCATTCCCACCAAACCCGTTCACATCCTACGAAATCCACAACATGAACGCCCCGATACAAATTCTCGAAATTTTGGGTACAATAAACCGTGTACGGAAAGATTTAACCAAAGATCTCACCAACGGCCTCAACAACCATTCGTTCCATCCTATCGTCAACACAATTATGACCAACGATTTCAAAGTCCTCCACGATACCATCATGACAATTATCACCCCATTCCTCCACGAACTTACTATGAACCACGTCATCATCATTTCAATAACAACCGTTATAGTTCCTCACAAATGAGTCATAGAGTTCCATATAACTCTAACAGTCATTACTCTCCACGCCACACATCTCACGTTTCTCATCAAAATAAGGGAGTTTACAAAAGGGTCACTTATGTGACTGAAAATGGTCAATCCAGGTCTGTTATGGCCTGGGTTCCCCATGAGAACTAATGGTTTAATTTTCTGTGCAGGAACCGAGTCACCGACTCGTCAACAACTGGTACGTTGACAGTGGCTGTTCCAGGCACATGACAGGAGAAAGAAAGTTGCTCAATAACTTCGAATCAGGAAAGAAAGGACGCGTAAACTTTGCTGGAGATAAAGGTGGAGAAATAACTGGAATTGGATCAGTTACAAATGGTAAATCTACACTGAAGGATGTGTTTTACGTTAAGCAGCTAGAACACAATTTGCTGAGTGTCTCTCAAATCTGCGACAACGATAATCCCGTGTATTTCACCAAGAAGGAAGTTTTGATTCTCAAATCAGGAATTGATATCCCCGAGGACCTGATACTGATGCGTGCCCCAAGAACTAAAAACACGTACATTATGGATATGAACAACAATGAAATCACCGCCGATTCAACATGTCTATTGTCAAAGTCAACTAGTGAAGAAGCCATGATTTGGCACAGAAAGATGGCACATTTACACTTTCGAAAAATGAATGAGATCACAAAGAAAGGGCTAGTCAATGGAATTCCACTCAAACGTTTTGAATATGAAGATAAATGTATTCCATGCAAACTCGGAAAGCAACACAAGCAACATCACAAGTCCAAGGCCATTAACACAATCGAGACACCATTTGAGCTAATGCACACTGATCTTTTCGGCCCTATTGCACAAAGAAGCTTCGGAGGGAAATATTACTGTCTAGTGATCACCGATGATTACACTTTCTACTCTTGGGTTTACTTTTTAGCTACTAAGAGTGAAACAGCTGGCACGCTAATCAACTTCTTTGACATGATAAAAAACGTATACAAAGCCAATGTCAAGCATTTGCGCAGCGATAACGGGACAGAATTCAAAAATTCCACGATGACCTTCTATTGTCTTGCAAATGGAATAGTTCAACAACACAACGCTCCATATGAACCACAACAAAATGGAGTCGCTGAAAGGAAAAACAGAACCTTGATAGAGGCTGCACGTACTATGCTAGCTGACTCACTTCTCCCTGTTACGTTTTGGGGGGAGGCCGTAAATACAGCTTGTTACGTCCTCAATCGGGTTTTAACAGTGAAACGGGTTGATAAAACAAGTTATGAATTGTTTAATAGTCGTAAGCCAAATCTTGCTGGACTGGAACCATTTGGGGCTCCATGCACCGTTTTGAAAACAAATTACACCACCAAGTTCGCACCTAAAGCCGTCCAGGGATACTTTCTTGGATATGTTAAGGGTTGCGCAAACAAAAGAGTTTATCTAAAAACTTCACGCACAGTGGAAATTGTTTTTAACTTGGAAATGACTAGCTACACTTTTGAAAAACAGAACGGTCCAGATATAGCTTTCGACTATGATGCATTACTTAACTCATTTAACCTTTCTCCTAGTGTGACTCATACAGGAACAGAGAACCCGAGCTTCTCTTCTGATGATGAAGATTCAGTTTTTCCTCGTACACAAGTTATTCAAGAAATCGTTGCTGAACCTGCTGACACCGACGCTCAGGCAGATGATCAAGACGAAGTGGCAGAACCACTCGCTGACGACACTCCAGCCGATGATCATGAAAATGTGGCAGCACCACTCAATGCAAACGCTCAAGACGATGCGGCAGAACCGCACATCGTGTCTCGAATTCACCAGGATCACCCATTCGAAAACATTATTGGCGATCCCAACGCAAACGTTCAAACTCGAACGCAACTAGAGGATCTGCAAGGCATGTATGCCTTTGCCACAACCTCAGAGGATTTCAATAACTGTCGCTATTTCTGCTTCGTTTCCCAAGAGGTCCCTGCCAATTTCCATATGGCCCTCAAAGACGCAAATTGGGTACACGCCTGTCAAGAGGAATTAGCTCAGTTTGAGAAACTAGGGGTCTGGGTACTCGTGATCTTACCCGACGATGCCTACGCTATAGGCACTAAATGGGTTTTCCGATGCAAACGGGATGACCGTGGAATTATCACTCGCAACAAAGCTCGCTTAGTGGTACAAGGCTTTTATCAAGAAGAAGGATTGGATTTTCAGGATGTATTCGCCCCAGTCGCTCGCCTCGAGGCAGTTCGCCTCTTTTTAGCTTATGCCTCTCACATGGGACTTACGGTTTACCAGCTTGATGTTAAGAGCGCTTTCCTATATGGTAAAATCGATGACACCGTCTATGTTTAGCAGCCCCCCGGTTTCGAAGACCCACAACACCCTGATAGGGTATACAAACTCAACAAAGCTTTATACGGTCTTCATCAAGCCCCTCGTCTGTGGTATGGAACATTACCAACTTTTCTCTTAGAATCCGGTTTCAAGAGAGGTCGTATCGATAGCACTCTTTTCATCAAAGATTCGCCCCAAGGCTAAACTATTAGTTCAAGTCTACGTGGACGACATTATTTTCGGTTCCACTGATAATCAAATGTGTAAGGATTTTGAAAAGCTTATGAAAGACAAATTCGAGATGAGCGCCATGGGAGAACTCAAGCTCTTTCTAGGGTTACAAGTCGAGCAACTACCCGACGGTATGTTTGTCCATCAATCAAACTACGTCACCGAAATGCTCAAGAAATTCAACATGACCGACGCAAAGTCCATTGCTACTCCCATTCCTCAGCAGCACAATCTGGAACCAAACGCACAAAATGATCCTGACGTGGATCCAACTGTTTATCGCGGCATTATAGGCTCTTTAATGTATCTTACTGCATCTCGTCCTGACATAATGTTTGCTGTATGTTTATATGCCAGGTTTCAAGCTTGTCCAAAGATGTCTCATCACTCTGCTGTAAAGAGGATTCTTCGCTACCTCAAAGGCCGACCGCGGCTGGGTCTCTGGTATCCCAAGGGAAGCGACCTCTTTCTCGAAGCATTCACCGACTCGGACTTGGGTGGATGCAATATCAATCGAAAGTTAACCTCCGGTGGTTGTCAATTTCTGGGAGGACGCCTCGTGTCTTGGCAATGCAAGAAACAGACAACTGTTTCCGTCTCATCATGTGAAGCGGAATACATCGCTGCGGGTAGCTGTGTGTCACAGGTTATCTGGATTCAACAACTGATGTTGGATTACGGTTTATTCTATACCTCTACTCCTATTAATATAGATAATGAGGCTGCCGTTTCAGTTATTAAAAATCCTGTTAAACATAGCATGACCCGTCACATAGATTATAAGCACCACTTCATTCGAGACTATTATGAAAAGAAACTCATAGATATAATTCGTGTCTCTTCCGAAAACAATATGGCCGATCTTTTTACCAAAGCCTTTGACAAATCTCGCTTTGAATCACTCATTCACCGTATTGGACTACGCAACTTAGATTAACCAACGTTTACTTACAAAAAAAAAAAAAAAAAAAAAAAAAAAAAAAAAATTAGTTTAACTCCGTTTGAAATCTAAAATTCGAGATGAAGATATCTTTTGCTTATGACTCTTAGTCTTAGATCGGGTTTTAGCTATTACATGCACTTATAATTCTCCATAGTATTTTACTTTAACCTCCAGTGTCTTGTGGCCTTTCGTCTTTTAGTTGTTCTCGATAGTGTGGTTTGTCTGTTTTAAATACCTCTTACTTCTTACATTAAACGACTTAATTTTGTTTGCCATAATAAAGGTTGAGATTAGATTTTTGTTACGAGTCATATGTTGCGCTAACAGATGGGATTTGCTCGTATTAAATTACATATAATTAATGTGCTCATAAGTTACTGAATTCATATAAGCGGCCTTTGCAATCTGAGTCAGTATACCCTTGGAGTGCCCTTGTTCACCTAGCCACCTAAGGCCTTTACGGTTTGGGATCGGTTGGTAGAAAGCTTGCCATAGGATTTCATAGAAAGTCAGCAGAATTCTTTACTCTTATCAAACTTCATCGAAGTTAGTCTTTGACTTGCACTAAAACAACTGTTTTAATATTTAGTATGAGCTATCTCTTCGCCAGTTTCATATGCTGCCCTTGTCTAGGTTGGTAACCACTCCATACCACTCGTAACTTAAAATACTTCACAAATATCTTGAGTGCACTCCGAATTTTGTCGAATGTCTGATTTAAGTGGGTGCTTTTAAGCTTAAACTTTAAACCAGCTTACTTGTACTTAAAACACTATCTTACGACTATAAGACTGAACGATTAAATTGGACAACTACACAAACATGGATTTAAATTAAATTATCTTTGGAACCCCGATAGGCAATCTGATCGAATTATATTTCATAACTGTACACTACCGTTTTTACGATTAGTTCAAGTTTTTTTTTTTTTTTACCGTACCTTATTTTTTATTATTTTATTATTTTATTTTTTGTGTTTACTTCTTTATTTAAAACGTTGGTTCAATATCTTTCACACAGTCCAGCGGGCCCAACACATTGGCCCAGCCTCACAAGGCCCATCGGCCCAGCCTTACATGGCCCAAAGGCCCTCTCATGGCCTATAAATACTCCAGGGTGAAATCAATTTTTTCACTTTTCACTTTTTTTACTCGGAGCTATAGGGATTTCATAATTGTTCTCTCACGAAGTTTTTCTTTCGTTCGATCATACACTCATGTAAGTTTCTTATGTTCGTCAAAAACTGCTATACTTTGCTCATAATTGTTCAAGTAGTTCGTGTTTATGTTCATAATCTGGGAATTACACTTAATGATTCTTGATAAACTTGTTCGTATTCATGACGTGTTCGTCCATATTTGCTATAATCTGCTATGATGATCTTCTTCGTTGATGTTATTGCTTGCTTTGTTCGTGTGTTCATGTTCGCCCTCATAGGTGCCCAGAATCTCAATGCCTTAGGATTTATTCTCATGCACAAGGACGAACACACTTGTTCGTCACCTTGGACGAACACACTTGTTCGTCCACCTGGACGAACATACTTGTTCGTCCCCATGCTAGTGATCTTGGACGAACATACTTATTCGTTATCATGCTTGTGCTCTCTGACGAACATCCTTGTTCGTCACCTTGGACGAACATACTTGTTCGTCCCCATGCAAGTGATTTGGACGAACATACTTGTTCGTCACCATGCTTGTGCTCTTTGACGAACATACTTGTTCGTCACGTGTTCACGTTCCACGACGAACATCTTGCTCATTGTCCTTGACGAACACCCTGTTCGTCACCATACATGTTCGTGCTAGTTTAAATACCATCTTCGTTTCTGTCTACGAACACACATGTTCGTTATATGTGGATTCCTTGCTTATCTGTTACACGAACATGCGTGCTCGCCAACTTTCATGTTCGGCATACATGTTCGTGACTATCAAATCTAACGTCTTCGTTTATGCAGATTTTACAGATGGAGAGATATTTTGATAAAAGGCACAATCAGGCAGTTAGTTTCGCACTGACCGATCCTTCATCACTTCGTTTTCGTGAGACGATTCTATTTCTCCAACACTCAAGGATGGCTTACATTCTCAGCGAAGATCTTCCAATCAATATTCCGTTGGTCAAAGAGTTTCTCACCAATCTCATACATGTTGATCTCACACCTCCGGGTTCCGATAAGGGCCAAGATGGTTTACGCACGGTTGTCAATGGTATTGAAATCACTTTTAGCAGCACGACCCTCCGACAGATCTTTCAACTTGGTCGTAGCTCCAACGAAAATGCACCCTCTTCTTTCGGCAACAGATTTCTCGCCCGCAAACTGCCACTACTGGGTTATGCAGGGCCCCTTCACACTACTTCATTTCCTAAGGGTAAATTCATCGGCCCATGGCGTTACTTAGTCCATGTGTTTGTCTCGGTATTCAAGCATTCCAAGACCGCTCATGATACGATTGATAAACTGCTTCTCTCAATGATGCTCAGTTTGGTTCTGAACAAACCATATCCAGTGGCGGAGTATGTGTTCCAAATGATGCAAAACGATCTGATTAAACCTAAGGCGCTCATGCTGTACCCGCGCTTCATCATGATTATTCTCAGGCATTTCATCCCTGATCTTCCTCCGAATTCCATTACTAGGGTAAATCAGATCGGTGGGCCTAAATTGTTTCACACATGCCTTACAATTCACTCCACCAAGGCAGGAGAGGCTCAAGCTGTGAACACCCCACTTTTCGGGGCAATTGTTGATCTCCATTTTTTTGATAACGACGCTGATGAGGATGCTGGTGTCCTAGATGGGGAACCGAGGACTGAAAATACTACCTCTTCCACTGCTCCTCCCGCACCCCGCAGGCCAAAATCTCGCTCAAAGCGCAAGGCCAAGATTCCCATCTCTTTGGACTCTACCTCTAGCGATTTTATGTACAGACAGATCGACAACTATCCAGGGAGTTCTCCGTTATCTGTCATCCATGAGCAGCCACATCTTACTCCACCTGGGAGTCATCAGACCATTGCCACCGAGGTTGTGGTCACCTCTCTTGCTCCTGATACTGAGGCTGCTGCTACTCCCACTCAGGTCAACGATGCCGCTACTGAGGAGCTTAACATTGATCTTAACGAAGCTACTTCTTCATTTCACCCCATAGATCCTCGCACATCCAACCGTGGGAAACGCCCCTTCCTCAGTGGTGATGAGTCTGAGTCTTCTACCGCGATTGAGCGCCCTCACAAGAAACGGGCCGCAGAGACTGTCACCCCTACTGCAACTCCTAACTTTAATGATTTACATTCGCTTGTTTTGCAGTTATCTTCTCAGGTTGCAGCTCTTCAACAGTCTGACGCTGAAAAGTCAACCCGCATTTCCAACCTTGAAGCTCAAGTTCAGATGCTCTCAAAGCGACTATCTGCTCAGGGGGAGGAAACGTGCAGAGACAATACTATCAGACATCAAAGAAGAGATGATCAAGACGATCCAAGCGCTGCACGACCAAGAGAGCAGATGGCCTCAACTTCTCTAGCCTTGATCGTTTATCAGTCTGCAGCCTAGGGGGAGCAACAGCAAACGCAAAAACAAGGCGATAATCAACAGCAGGAGTTCGGGGAAAGTAATGATGATACATGGCTACTTGAAGATAAAACTGAAGAGAATCAAGATGAACAGGAAGAATATATTTTTCAGGAACCAGAAAGTACTGAAGAACAGCAGGGTGAAAGCAGCGCGAAGCCAAGCCTTGAAGAGCGAAAAGGTTGGTTTCGAGAACTTGATCTGAAGAAACAGACACCGCTGATTAGAAAGTTTTTTACTAGAGAACGCCAGCCGCATCTGGGTATCATTAGCTGGTTGTATGATTCAGAATTGCAGGCTTTTGTGATCAAGAGATTTGATGGTGTGCAGTATTTGAGTAAGAAACGGGAAAATTTCAACTCATTTCCGAAGTCGGAGCTTATTTGCTTGTCAAAGCTCCACCTGATAAATAGAGAAAAGGACGAATACGCAAGTTGGGTTGAACGATTGATTAAAGAAGAAGGAAGAGCAGGGGTATTCAAGGAATTCACACCGGCAACAGGAAAAGTTATGATTCACAGAAAGAAAATTAATCCTGAAACCGGCAGAGCAGCAACGAGAATGTTATATCCACCGATCGCCTGCATGACAAAGATCCCCATGAAGAATTTTGGTCGAGATATTCTTGGTGACATGTATATATGGGCGGTAGATACCGCAACTGGCGAGGCCGTGGTATTCAAGAAAGATGATGAAGTCGAAGAAGGTATGACAGAGATGCTGAGAGTGATCGATGCTACTCAACTGGCAAATCTGACGGAAAAAGACTTGAAGATGTTGAAGAAAAATCGCATTATTTCTCAAGAAGGTTGGGGAGATATTGGTAGAGATTACCAAAGGATAGTTGACGGTTGTTTAACTTTGTAGGTTAATGCTGACAGTGATATTTTGATCAGAGAATAGAAGCATCAGTCAAGGGGGAGTTTGTTGGTGCAAGAATGCAATGACTGGATGTTCTATTTTGTTATGGTTATTAATTACTGTATTAACTTGTATAGATTTAGCTTTATGGGCTGCTCACGGACTTGCATGTCTGTGAGGCCCAGTAAAGCCCAAGCCCAAACTGGCTGGACATGTTACTCTATAAATAGAGGTGTTCAGATCAGTTTAGGGTTGTTGGTTTAGAGAGAATTCGGAGTTAATGCTTTTGGATTGTAACAGTGTTTGTTAATCAAAGTATTAAGAATTCAGTAATTGTGTTTTTGTATTTATTGCATTCGATCATAACCTGCGTGTTTTATTGATTACGAGATTCCGCCTCGTAATTGGTATAGTTTAATCCTGCAGATCGAACCACTGGGACCTATATCATCGACAAGCAAACAAGAAAGTCTTGGCATGTTTAATAAAATAGGCACTTCAAGATCCAAGCAGGAAATACACAGGACGAGACATTATCACAGACATGCGTGCTAATCATAACATTAGCATTTCATACCAACAAGCATGGAGAGCAAAAGAATATGCTATAACACAGATTAGATGGACCCTAGAAGAATCATTTTCTCAACTACCAATTTATCTACACAATTTGATCCAACAAAATCCGGAAACCATAACACATATGACGAGGGACCGTGAAAAGCGTTTTGAAATGTTGTTTGTTGCAATCGGTGAATCGGTAAGAGTTTTTAAGTTATTTTTGTTAATTATTATTATTCATGATATCTCATCATACTAATATGTTTTCTTTACAGCTTCGCAGTTTCGTCAAAACATGTCGTCCGATAATTGTAATAGACGGGGCTCACCTTAAAGGGATATCAAGGTACAATGTTTGTTGTAGTAGTTATGGATGGGAACAACAATATTCTTCCTATCGCATATGGAGTGGGGGCGAAAGAGAGCGGATATGGTTGAACTTGGTTTTTTTCGAGGCTTAAAGAATGCTTAGGTCATATCGATAACTTGGTATTTATCTTCGATAGAGCAAGTTCCATTGACCTTGCAATACGAACAGTATACCCAGATGCTCTTCAGGACATTTGTTGTCGACATTTGTGCATGAACTTACAAATTAAGTCACAACCAAACGAAGACAACGAATATCATTTCTGAAAGACATGTAAGGCATACAAGAAATCGGACTTTCTGGAGGCATTTAGGCAACTACAACTAATTCTTCCTGCCAAATCAAGGAAAATTATTGATAACTTAGATAAGGCAAAATGGTCAAGGTCTTATTTCCCCGGAGATCGTTATAACCTTATGACGTCTAACAATGCTGAATCTCTAAACTCGATAACTCGTCATGCACACAAGCTTCCGATTTGTATGCTTCTAGAGTTTATACTGGCAACTACTCAAAAATTGTACCATGAACGTCGCAAAATTGCAGGTAATCTTTGTCGTCTCATAATAAATATGATTTTCTATTTTAATAACTTACTATATTTTTATTTATTTTTAACAGAGGATTTGGATCAACCATTAACACTGTGGGCTACAAAGAAATTAAACGGTAGGATAAAAAGATGCTCCGGATGAAAAGTCATACCAATTAATGACTACACGTTTGAGATGATAGACAACAAGATAAGATCCCAACAACCCACAATCCATGGAAAGGAGACAAGCGGTTCGTCCAAAAAACAAAGACCGTATACTATCGCAGGGGGAGCCAAAACCAGTGACATGTGACCGTTGTAAGAAAAAATGTCACACTAGAAAGACATGTAGTGCAAAGATTCCTGAATACCAAAGTTCAAGTCAACCTTCAACCTCCCGTTCAACAAGAGCTGCTTCAACATCTCGTGGAAAGAAAAAGCAAACCCAATCGTCTCAAGCATCGGTTAATTTATATGATTATTAGTTATTTGTAATATGATGTATTTCTATGTTCCGAAATGTATTATTTTAATATATAAAGTGGTTCCATTAACAAACATAGTGTGAAAATATAACAAAACGCAAAAAATCAAGTAGTTCGCATATGCTACATGAAGTTTGAATATGCGAACTCCATGTAGCATATGCAAACTGTTTGAAATTTTGTAAAATTTTTGAAAGATTTTGACATTTTATAAAATAACTCCCCTCCCCTTTTGCTAGTTTGGTAATTTTTCCAAAATTATATCACACGACCCATTTGTTACTGGACTAGGACTATTAGATTTTGAGGCCCTCATAATTAATGGCCCATGTGCTATAGCCCCCATGCACTTGCTCATCACCGGTCCTGAATATAAGAACATTCAAACCCAAATAATAAGAATGCAATACTTGCGATAACTGATTTCTTGATCAATCTCATCGACAATTATCTGTCGGTATACATCATTTTTGTCACAACCATTATTTTGACACTTGATCAAAGTTTTATAAAGAAAATTGAGTTATTAGATAAGGATTTAGTATTAGACGGTGAAAGAAGAACGATATTTGGTTAACTCCAAATGAAAAGGTATGGGGTTTATTGCTAATAATGGTAGAAGAAAAAAATTAGAGAGAAAAAAGATTTATAAATTTGTCTTTTTGTGCAAGTCAAGTGAGACCATATTACGTCGGTTGCTAAGGTAATGAACGAAACATTGTATCATACATATGACTTAAGGGACAACAATGTTATATAAACATGTGAATCGATATTTGAATCGTTGTGAGTGTCAAAATATTTGAAATCAGCAATATCTAGCTAGGGTTTAATAACTATTCTAGTTATGAAAAATGATTCATCTAGGTCTCAAGATCGTACTCGTCAGGTAAAATCCTCAATATAACGCTGAATCGTATACTCCTTTCTAGCTCTGTATGTATGTGATGAAAATTCGAATGTAACATATAAGATTACATTCACACTATACAAATTGATTTTTGTAAGCTGTCTTTGATGCTGATTTTATTCACACGTTTGGGAGTAAACGATCGATTTCAGATACACTGGTAAGCAATGTGGATACACTACCTTTTGATAGTAAACGCTTCGTTTTTATTTTCTCTTTTTACTCCTTTTCTATCTGTTTTTTTTAGCTTATTTTATGATTTTCGTATTCTGCGTCCCTAATATTTTGTGTTGACTAGTTCAAGTTTTATCATTAACATTGTTTTATGTTTGATCTGTGACCAGCCAAACATGATAATGCTACAACTACGGGCGTTTTATAGTTGAAAACATCTTTAGCTATTACTGGTGAACGCATATAGGGACTCCGCTTCTTTGTTTCAAAATGTTAAAATTTGTTTGACGTGTGTGTCATTGTGCATCATATTGGCGTGTTGGGAGATTATTTCATCATCATAGCTAAGTAAACTGTTTCCATGTAACCTTTTAGGATAACATCAGAAGCTGTATAACTAGTATTTTAATTCCCAGATAATGTGAACTCTAGTCTGCTTTCTGTTTGATATCTGTGCATTTACTTAAATTTCTTCAGGAAGCATGGAGTAAATGGTCGATTGGGTTTTAAAGGTAGTATAGTAGTCTGCTTATCCATCATAATAGTTCTGAACATCTAATGCTTGGTGAAATTTCTACCAAGTCCAAATTTTCCTCTTTTTTATGCCTAAAGATACTCCTTATCTTAGAAAACATGACCTCCGGTTCAACATCAAGAAGCAAACTCAGCAGAAAAACATGGACCTTCGGGACATGTTATCACGGAAAGTTCGTCCTTTATCGACTGACAACAGAATCGAGCGGAGTTTGTGTGAGTCCAGAAGTAGTAGACAGAGTGCTCCTATGAGAGCTCCTCAACTCACACCTGAGCCCGGAAGTAGCAGACAGAGAGCTCCTCAACTCACACCTGAGCCAAAGAATATAGAAGACGTATTCCTGAACCAAATAATGATCAATGGCTTGTACCTTGAGACAATGGGTGAGAAACAACCTATGCTTGAACCAAGGGATGGTAGAAGGCTCATGGGTGACCCATTTGAGGATGGACTACGTATGCCAAATTTATATGATGACAGAGAACGCATTATAGATCCAACGAACAGAGTCCCTTCAATGAGAACTTCAAAAACTTTGTTGCAGATGGACTTATCTGGGAATTCTTTCTCTCTGTCGACATTGGATCAGATGAGGCCGCTATCACCAAACAGAGTTTTGGATAATGTATGATCTCTATCTAAAACGTTAAATTGCCATCTGTGATTCTTAGTTGTTCATTACTAATGATCTGAATCTGTTACTTTCTTTTTGCTCATTTTCTTTTCCGTTACCCTGGAAAGTTTTTTGCACTCGTTAGGATTGGATAAGTATTTGATTTCATTCAAAGTTGAAGAGGTATGTATCAGTTCTAATCTAACATAATGCATTCAATCTACCATATTTTTTATTCTTGTATAGAGTTGATAAAGCGACATATCATATAAAGATAACAAAACAATAGCTACATCATGTGTTGTATGGCTGTTGGATCAATCCGAGTTGTCTATTTTTTCATCTAATTAACGTAACTATAGAGTTTCAAATCATTAATTAAAAAGTTACTTTTTCTTTTCAAATTTATAGGTTGACATCGCTGCTTTGAGCCAGATGGGAGAGCATGATCTAAAAGAGATGGGTATACATATGGTACTTCTCTAAGCCTTTATGATATATATTGTGAACGTTTATTCAATTTAACGTCTTTATTTCTTGCATCTTTTATATATATTGTACAGAAAGAAAGTAAAAAATTGTGGGTCAAGAAATGGAGAAAATAGAAAGAAGAAAATTAAAGTAAATGAATGAAATATTAGTCACCCAATCAAATTGGTGCATATATATTATCATAATTGTTGTTGCATAATATATGTAAGAGATCAAACTGTGTAGACTATTTTCTTTTCAGGAGTTTTTCATTTATAGTGTCTAATGTTTATCAACCGTGGCTAATTATAATCCTGTTTTTATTTGCAGGGACCAAGGAAAAAGATTATGTTGGCTCTCCTTGCACGTGCGAGGAGGCAAGCACGTTGAGTCGATGACCAATTACTGAAAGGACAATGCTACTGGCTACTGCCTTTTCTTTTGTTATTATATAACGACAAAGTAGTGAAGCTGACTTGGTTGGTGGAGACTAGAAAGCAATATCTACTTTACATTTCCTTTTGAGTCTCCTAGTTTTTTGGGGTAGCGCCTCTTTCTTGAGTCTGAACTCTGGAATCCAAACCCATGAAGCTATGGCAATATATACATCATGACATAACTCGGTGTAGAAAGTGGCTAACAATAGTTTGAAATTGGTATATGTATGAGCTTATGTAACATGAAATGGTTCTTAGTGTTCGGTTAATCCCGATTTTGCCTCAGAAATCAAAGTTTAGTGTTAGAAATTGTAATTAAAATAGATTAGGACCAAAATTGTAATTCTGAACCATTGCGATGGTCAGACAGGAACACACACACGGTGGCTATTGAAGCAACACCACCGCCACTTTTCAAACAAACACATCGGTTCATTAACACCGATTAGAAACTATAAATACCTTATTCATGTTGTAATTCAAATATATCAATTCAATCGATTTCTCAGTTTATAAAACTTTCGTTTTAATTATTTTCGATTCTGTTTTAAAACCTTAAAACCAACAATTGGTATCAGAGCTTTTGGTTAATTAAACCGAAAGTTCTCATCATCTACCTTTTATTCGGATCTCTGATTCAACAGAAGAACACCAGTGGGGTGTTGTTTGAATCATTAGATACCCAGGGCAATCGAAAAGCAGGGGGATTTTCTTCACCATCTGGCACCAAATCCGAAAGAAAAAAAGGAAGAACATACCGGAGAAGACGACCGGAAAACAACCGGAGACATCTCAGACGGTCTGAATCTCGATCAAAGCAGTAAGCAACCGAGATCTGTTAAACATTAAAATTCGAAATCAACCGAAGAAACAGATTGATTTCCAATCGACGCCATCGCCAAAAAAAAAAAAGGAGACGTCGGTTTCACACCGAGAAAGAGAGAGGCCCAAATAGAACAGGTACAACCTCTTTTGGATAACAAATTGATTTCCAATTCTATAGCTAAACTTTTAAAAAAAAAACTATTTTAATAATAAGTTTTCATTATTATTAAAACAAATATAAAAGTCTTTTATTAAATAAAGTTTTTGACATATTTACTTTTATACTAAATTTGTCCTAAATTTTTTTATAAAGATTTTTATAAACTTTTTATAAAGTTTTATTAAAATTCTATTATAATAAATAATAGATATTTATTTATTATAAAATAACAAATAAAGGACTTTTTGTTATTAGATAAAGAATTTTATATTTTTTACTTAGAACTTTAGAACTAAGTTAAAATGCCCGGAAACGAAGACGCTAAATTAGAAGTAAGTACTTCTAAAATTAAAGAAATTGGGTCCACAACCCACTTTCAATGCCCTATATTAAAAGGGGCAAACTATACAACTTGGTCAATACGGATGCAAGTTATCTTGGAAGCAAATGGGCTTTGGGAAATGATCGAACCAGAATTGACAACTGAGGCCGATAAAAAGAAAGACAAAACTGCTATCGCCTACATCTATCAATCATTACCTGAAGAACAATTGCTACTCATCTCAAAATACAAATCTGCAAAAGAAGTTTGGGATGCATTAAAGAAAAGACATATTGGTGAGGACCGTGTCCAACAAGCCAAGCAACAAACACTCAAATCCGAATTTGAGATGTTACAGATGAAAGAAAATGAATCAGTGGATTCATTTACTTCTAAGTTAACAAGTATTGTTAATAAGGCAGCAAGCCTTGGATTGACATACGATGATTCTGTTCTCGTACGCAAGTTATTAAATGCAGTACCAGACAGATTCATTCAGATTGTAGCATCCATCGAACAATACTCAGACTTAGACGAAATGTCACTAGACGAGGCAATTGGAAGACTAAAGACCTTTGAGGAACGTATCAAGTGTAAGAAAGAAAAACACGAAAACAGTCAGGAGAGACTAATGTTTACTCAGCATGAAGGTCAAGGCAAATCCTTTAGAGGACGTGGTCGGGGAAGATTCAACCAATCACGAGGCCGAGGGAATAACAAGTTCAGATCAGAAAGACAGAACAAGGAACCCTCACATAATAGTCACACGAAAGATACCTCAAACATTTCGAAGAAATTTACTCAAGATAAGAGTAAAATACAGTGTTACAGCTGTAAGAAGTTTGGACATTACTCAACCGGATTTCCACAGAAAGATCAAGAAAGGGATCAGTCAAACCTAATTGAAGAGGATTTAGAGCCAACTTTACTTATGGCAACTATTGAAGAGCACAACAAAGTCTTCTTAAATGAAAGAAATTTCGTACCAAACAAAATGTCAGAAATTGAAGACAGTCTATGGTATTTAGACAATGGTGCAAGCAATCACATGACAGGAGTCAAAAACCACTTCAAAGAAATTGACGAAAAAATTACTGGAAACGTACGATTCGGAGACGGCTCATTCGTAGAGATCAAAGGAAAAGGATCTATTCTATTGGAATGCAAAAATAAGGAACAGCGTGTTATATCACAGGTTTACTACATTCCAAACTTGAGGAGTAATATATTGAGCTTAGGCCAATTGACAGAAAATGGATGCAAAGTAGTTATGGAAGGTGACAAACTACTATTATACGATTCCAACAACAAAATCCTACTCAGAGTTACACGATCAAAGAACCGATTGTACAAAGCAAACTTGAGGATAGGTGAACCTACATGCTTACTAGCAAATCTACATGACAAAGCATGGCTTTGGCATGCAAGATTAGGTCATCTAAATTTCAACTCAATGAAGACTCTAGCAACGAAGAAAATGGTTCAAGGAATACCCCCCGTTAAACATATAACCAACATTTGTGATATATGTTTAATAGGAAAGCATAGCAGAGCTCCATTTCCACAACAAGCAAGTACAAGGTCAGTAGCACCTTTAGACTTAATATTTGGAGATCTATGTGGTCCAATATCACCATCAACACCATCAGGCAAAAGGTACATATTTCTACTAGTAGATGACTATTCAAGATACATGTGGGAATATTTCCTAAGTACAAAAGATCAAGCTTTTGGTATCTTCAAAGAATTTAATATAAGAGTGGAAAACGAGCTGGGAACCAAAATAAAGATGTTCAGAACAGATAGAGGAGGAGAATTCACATCAAATGAATTCATTCAATATTGTAAAGACAATGGAATCGCCAGACAGTTAACTGCACCATACTCACCTCAACAGAACGGAGTAGTTGAACGAAAGAATAGAACAATACTTTCAACTACAAGGTGTATGATGAAAGCTACAAAAATGCCACAGAATTTTTGGGCTGAAGCAGTTAGACATGCTATATTAATACTAAATTGCACTCCAACAAAGTCACTTGAAGACATTACTCCATATGAAGCATTGAAGGGAAGAAAACCAAACCTGCATCATCTCAGGATTTTTGGATGCATAGCATATGCAAAGGTACCTTCACAACACTTAACTAAATTAGATGATAGAAGTATACAGACGGTATACTTAGGCACTGAGCCAGGATCAAAAGCATATCGCTTATTTGATCCCATACAAAAGAAGGTTTGCGTCAGTCGCGACGTAAAATTTAAAGAATATGAGACATGGAATTGGGAGGAATATATAAAAGATTTCGATTCAGAAGAACCAGAATGGACTGACTTCATTATAAGGGATAATGAAACAACAAATACACCGTACATCTTAGACGAAGATGATGTTACATATGAAGATGAAGTACCACCTTCACCACCCAATTCACCACAAAATATGCCCTCACCTCATCAAAACAACCTTGAATATACCCCACAACAATCCACCATATTCTCACCAACATCATTTACTTCAGAAACATCCACACCTTCAACCACAAATTCTAAAATCGATCATACACCAGTCAGAGGATATAGAACCCTAAGTGATCTGTATGACAACACTGTTGAATTATTACTAGTTGAAGATGAACCAAGGAATTACAAAGAAGCAGCCAATGATGACAAGTGGATTGAAGCTATGAAATCAGAAATTGACTCCATCAACAAAAACAAAACTTGGAAGCTAACCACTTTACCAAAGGATCATAAAGCAATTGGTTTAAAGTGGGTATTCAAGACTAAAAGAGATGCAAATGGAGAAATAGTGAAACATAAAGCACGATTAGTAGCCAAAGGATATATTCAAGAGCATGGCATAGACTTTGATGAAGTCTTTGCACTAGTAGCACGAATAGAGACAATACGATTGATATTAGCTCTAGCTGCATACAATGGATGGGAAGTACATCACCTGGATGTAAAATCAGCTTTTCTACAAGGTGATTTAAAGGAGGAAGTTTATGTCTCACAGCCTGAAGGATTTGTAAAACCAGGAGAAAAAGAAAAGGTCTACAGACTCATGAAAGCACTATACGGACTAAGACAAGCACCACGAGCATGGTACACAAAGTTAGATAACACCTTGAAGATTCTTGGCTTCAAGAAATGTGCTTTGGAACAAGCTGTCTATACAAGAACAAGCAAGACATCAACATTACTAATTGGAGTATACGTTGATGATTTAATAGTCACTGGAACATCAAAGAAAGAGATCGATCTATTCAAACATCAGATGCAAGAAAAGTTTGAAATGAGTGATCTCGGGCTACTTACTTATTATCTTGGCATAGAAGTTATACAAAGCAAAGGAAAAATCATAATAAAGCAAACAGGATATGCAAACAAGATACTCAAGGATACAGGCCTATCAGACTGCAATGATGCAAAGATACCTATGGATCCAGGACTCAAGTTAACAAAGACAAGCGAAGGAAAATATGTAGACTCTACTGAATATCGAAGCATAATTGGATGTTTGCGATATCTACTTCACACAAGACCCGACTTAAGTTTTTCAGTTGGATTACTAAGTCGCTTCATGCAAGAACCACAAGAACAACATATGAAGGCAATCAAACAAGTTCTACGCTACATCAAAGGAACAAAAGATTATGGTATAACTTATGGACATGAAGGAGGAAAGAAGATACACGGCTATAGTGATAGCAGTTATGGTGTAAATACACAAGAAGGAAAAGGCACAACTGGAATAATCTTCTATTATGGAAACTCACCCATTAGTTGGAGCACTCAAAAGCAAGGAACAGTAGCTTTATCATCTTGCGAATCAGAATTTATTGCAGCAACTTCAGCAGCAACACAAGCACTTTGGTTAAAGAGACTACTTAGCAAGATTACAGACACTAAAGAAGAAATGATTACGATCTACGTCGACAACAAGTCAGCTATTGCACTAATGAAGAATCCAGTATTTCATGGAAGAAGCAAACACATAGATACGAAGTATCACTTCATACGACAATGTGTAGAAAAAGAAGATCTAACGGTCGAGCACATAAGTGGAGAGCAACAAAGAGCTGACATACTTACAAAGGCACTTCCAAGTATAAGATTCGCCGTCATGCGACAACTGCTTGGAGTTAAAGACCTTCGGCAAGATCAAGATTAAGGGGGTGAATGTTCGGTTAATCCCGATTTTGCCTCAGAAATCAAAGTTTAGTGTTAGAAATTGTAATTAAAATAGATTAGGACCAAAATTGTAATTCTGAACCATTGCGATGGTCAGACAGGAACACACACACGGTGGCTATTGAAGCAACACCACCGCCACTTTTCAAACAAACACATCGGTTCATTAACACCAATTAGAAACTATAAATACCTTATTCATGTTGTAATTCAAACATATCAATTCAATCGATTTCTCAGTTTATAAAACTTTCGTTTTAATTATTTTCGATTCTGTTTTAAAACCTTAAAACCAACACTTAGCTATACATATCCTCTTTATTTTTGCAATCTGCATATTCTAAAAGGAGGGCTGTATCCTCTAATTCACAAGACTAGTTTACGTCAACAGGGATTATGATGAGGAATTTCAAGAGCAACAACAAAACCACTCTGATCAAGAAATTGAAGAAACTTGACTCTCAATCTCAACGTTCTTGTGCTCCTTACCTCTTGTCACGTTGTTGAGGCAAATTGTTTTTACTATGATGCTGATATGACACCTTTTTATTTAGCATGGTGGATACAAGGATGGTATAGGATAGCGCCACTGCAGATGCTCTGTTAGAGCTAATAAAATTATTGAAATTAGAGTGAGTTTACACGACCAAAAGTTTAATTTCGGTGGAGTAATTCTAACTCCGTGATTCTTTAACCTCAACACAACTCTCTATCAAGGACTAAGCTCCAAACAATGTTTCTTTGTCTCAAAGCTACAAATCAATAAGTGAGTGTGGATTCGAACTTATGTCCATTTTAAACCAAAGTTCTCCTTAACCGGGTTAATTAAGTATTTGCCGGGAGCCGGAGATGGATATGTCATTGGAGCAGAAAAATAACCATTTTGGCCAACTTCCAAGAGCATAGTGAGCTTACTAGAGTTATGTTCTACCGTCCAATAATATTTCTCTAAATGTAATTAAAAGGAAATAAAAGATGTAAGAAGTCATAATATATTAAGTAAAAGAAGATTAGTCTTTTACATGGGTGGTTATGAGTTTTTTGATACCCAAGTGAAACGAAATAAATGATTTACATATTGAAAAATTATTTCTAATACCTATTTATATTAAAAAAGTAAATTTTTATAAAATATTTTATTTTAATCAACGAAAACATGTAAATTAATATCACTATTAACTTAAATAAATAATCTATATTTATATAAATTTTACTATACCCGTTTCATCAAGTTCAAATAGTAAGAAATAAATGATTTTGACATATTATTAGCTATTACATGAATCATAGATTATATTAATATGATGAAAACCTGTTTTAGTAGGATTTTACTATCTCGATCCGATCTTATAATTATGATATTACGAAGACGAAAACGATTATAGGTAGGCTCCCGATCTTAACAACCTTGAAAGTAGGTGACGTATGGCATGTACTTGGTTCAAAGTTCGGAACAGGAAAAAAAAATGGTAAAGGGAATACTATGAAATATAATGAGAACTCCATTGTATTTCCTTTGGCATTGATGTTTGTCAGGATTAATATGATTTATGTAAACACAACAACACTTTGAATGAAGATCTTGATCTATCACAGAAGTTTAGCAGCGGATATAAACATTTTAATATCAAAAGTTTATTGATTAAACAAATATTGTTAACACAGAATAAGAACAATAACGAATATCAATTATAAGCCTCAATTTATTAACCTTGAAAGAATGATCAATATACGTGTTTTTCTTAATACAATGATCTATATATAGACCTTGAGGCTAAACCTAGCTAATCTAGAAAACGACTTTTACAATCACAATTGTAATATAACTACAACTGCTACAAATAAGGAAGAGATAATTACAAAACTATTCAAAAATTATCTAAATGCTTCATGTAGTAGTAACAGAAGACGGATAGTAGTAACAGTCTTCAGCAGTAGTAACCATCAGTCTTGCAGTATTAACCAATACACATGCAGTAATAACTGGTATACATGCAGTAGTAACTGGTATACATGCAGTAGTAACTGGGAAGTAGTTTGTGCAGTAGTAATGAGCAGTATTAATGAACTTTAAACTTATTTCTCAAACAATTTAATCCCAACAATCTCCCCCTAAACTTGCACTTTGATTATCATTAAAGTACCAAGTTTTATTACAAATTAATGATGATTACAAAACTACTCTTTACTGTTTCTCCTCTTTGCATCTTTTTCTTCCTTCATCTTTAGCTGTTCTTCTTTCCTTTGAAGCACCATTCTCCAGATCAAATCATTAGCCATTTGAGAGTGTCTTAGAGCAAACAATATGATAGTGATCATCCCATGCAGAGTACTAAAATCCAAGTCATACTTCCTTTCAACTAAGTAGAACCTGATTACTCCTTGTCTTCTGATTATAGAATGTACCCCACTTCTTTCATACAGATACCATTTCACTACTGGATCATGTCCTCCTCCTCTATGAAATACAATGCTAACCATCTCAAGTTCAGGAGTGAACATTCCATTAAGCCAATCAAGAGAAAGATCAGTGCCAGAACATGAACCTCTGTTTTGTGAATATTTTCTTACTCCATTTTCATGTAGTCTCACAACATCTTGTCTTGAGAATTCTTTGATCATTCTGTAGAAAGCATGCATATGGTACTTCTTGTTGTCAGCTCTTGTAACCACATAAGTTGTCTTGTTTTCTCCTGCACCAAACTCCCAATCTATGATATCTGGCAACTCAACTGCTAAAGGCTCAACATGTATGCCTTCTTCATGAAGAATTAAAGCTGAACAATCATCAGGAGATATCTCTACATCTCATTCCCTCTCCACTATAGCAGTAGAATCAATTAAAATAAACTGATTTGAAGCAGATCTTGATTCATCAAGTGGAACTTCAGCATGAGTGGTTTCAACTGTAATGTTTTCCTTCTATGCAGTAGTTGATGCAGTAGTTGACACCTCCACTCTCTATTTCTTGCTAGGATGCTTAGAAGAGATTGACTTCTTCCTTTTCTGCTGATCAGGTTTAATAACAGGTTGAGATTTAAGTGGGTTTGAAACTACCTTTCCATGTGTTATCACTCTAGCTCCAACTTCATGAGTTCTCTTCACCAATCTTTCCAATTCATACCTCTCCTTTTCTTCTTGTTCAGATAACCTGGCAACTTCTTCTCTATCTTTCTTTCTCTTCTTCTCAAACTATCAAAGAATGTTACCAAAGCTCATGGGGCCCAAAGATTTACCACTATACCCTCTGGCCTTCAAGTAGTTTATGAACTTTTGTTTGTCAGTTGTTATATTTTCCTTCTTGGTTGTCTTCTTTACTTCAAACTTAGACTTCTTTGCATCTTCACTTATTTGAATCTTGGCAAGGTCTTTGTTATACTCAGCAAGCAAAGACAGTTTTTCCTTCTCCTCCCTTTCCATCCTCTCAAATTCTCTCCTTTGGAGTTCTGCATGTACCTCCCTTGCAATAGCAGGATCTCCAGACACATCCATTGTTTCAGAAGCTAACTGTAGTGCAACAAGCTCATCCAATTTCAACTTCTTAGCTGCTTCAGTTGTCTTTTATGTTTCTTCTTCAACAGTAACTCTTTTACCTTTTCCTTTTCCTTTCAATGTGGAGTCAGTTGGTTCAAACCTTCTTCCTCCAATATATTGTTGCATATGTATGTTGAGTTGTCTTGTGTCAGGAGGAATGATTGGAGTCACACCATATCTTGCTATAGGATCCAGAACATAGTCCTCACCCTCAACTATCCTTGTTTCATCCACAGTAGGAATAGTCACTCCTTTCTGCTTGGGTCTTTTGGCTTGTTCTGGCTTCCTCTTCTGAATAATATCACTTTTGATCTTCAATAACTCTTCAGCAAGTGTTCTTTCTTCTACTGTAGGTTCTTCAATAGTAGGAACAGCAGTAGAAATGGTTGGTGTGGTGGCAGTAGAAATGGTTGTAGTAGTTGTAATCACAGTAGGAATGGTAGTAGTAGGAGAAACAGTAGTAACCACAATATTAATGACTTCAGGTTGAGTTACTGCTGCAGTAGAAACAGTTTGAAGAACTGCAGCAACATTAACCACAGTAGTAACCTCAACTTCAGTAGTAAATGCAGTATTAACAACATCTTTTTCCTGCTCCCCCTCAACTACATCAGTAATAACATCCCTTTCCTCATGATACCCCTAACCATAGTACTAACCATTATGTCATCCTTCTTTCCCTCAACTACAGCAGCATCAATACCTTCATCATCAAGTACCAATTATTTCTCCCCCTCAACTGCAATAGTAACTACAACATGATCACTTTCATCACTTCCTTCTTGATCATCAGTAGTATTAACAATTGATCACCACCTTCTGTCTTTTGAACCTTCTCCCCCTCATCACTAGCTTCTTTCTCCTTATATATTGCAATACTACCTCTAGAAGCAGTAGAAACCTCATAAGACTTCTTCTTAATCTCCCCATTTTTTGAATCATCATATTTATGTGAAGAACTGGAGGACTCATAGGGCAGGGGAGAGGTACCAACATTCCTCATCACAGGCTTTTTCTTCTTCAACTGATACTTGAGATGTTTCTGATTCTGCACCAGCTTAAGGACCATCTTCTTGAGGACTTCAAGATCCTCAGCTTGTTTATCAACTTTGGCAGTAAATTTCAGGAACATGTCCATCAATTCCAAGTTTAAGTATTCACAACTATCCTCACCCCCTTTCTGTTGGGTCCCAACAGTAGGAAGATCATAGGAAGGAACAGAAGGATCCTCCTGCTGGCATAAGCATCTCCTTCCCCCATGGTTTCTTGGCACCTGGGTCCACTTTCCAATGCTGCCTCAAAAGAAGCATCATTAGATAGTGTTGCAAGTGGTTGGGTCTTAAAGCCTGTCAAACTGTGTTGTGCACCACTAGGTGATGCAACAGTAGTCCGAGCCCTTCCATCATGGTCATCCCTCTCCTTAAAGACCACCTCCCTGAGCTTGGGAAAGAGCTCATTATGTTCTCATAATAAAGTCTCACCTAAAGGTTGTTCAGGAAAGATACTTTCAACAGAAGGTTTAGGGGTGGATTAGACAAAAGAGAAGGAGGAGTTCTCTTTGTCTTTCATTGAAAGTGTAAAACAACAGGTGGTTGTTGGCTGGGTTGAGAAGCAGATGGGTTGGTTTTTGTAGTCACAGAGGGAGTGACAGTAGGAACTGGTGTTGTAATCACAGTTGGAACTGTAGAAGTACTCACAGTAGAAACAAGGGCAGGTGTGGGTTGAGACAAAGGTTGATCACTTTGTATCTCACCTGAAGAAGAATTTACCCCCATCATTGAAGAGAAGAATGGGGTAGCATGACCAGAAAATCCTTTATTTATTATTTTCTTATTAGAAAACACCTTTCTTCCATGAGATTTAGATGGAAACACAGTTTTGGATTTTGAAAGATCCTTAATCTCACAGTTTAGAATATGTTGTAGAAATCTTGGATACATCAAAAAATTTTGATCAGGATGAGCCAAGTTCCACAACATACCATCAAATATCAGTTTTGAAAAATTGAAAGATTGGTTTGTTGCAAGGCAGACCATGGCAGTAGCCAAAGAACTGCCTACTTCATTCCAACCAGTTCTCTTTTGAGAGAGGGATTGTTGCAAAGTATGCATCAAAAAGTTCCATTGAGGGGACAACATGGATTTTTAAAAAGAAGTGGTAGTCAGTTGCCCCTCATATCCCATTCTCTGAAAGTTTTCAAAGAGAGTTTTAATAGGGAAAGTGAATATACCTTCTGCATCTTGAAGTTGAAGATGGTTTCTAAGAGAAGCTTCAAACACAATGACCTTTCCGCCATCCAAAGTGGCTGTTATAACAGGGATATTCCTTTCTGTAGAGACAGCAGCAGTAACCCAGAAGTTCCTAACATGTTCTTCTTGAATCTCTGGACAGATTGTCAAAGCATATTGAATGTAAGAACTAGTCAAGAAGTCAATGATTTGATGAAACTCCAGATTATCTTTGGTTTTGGTCAGATTGGCACATACATTGTGGCCATCAATGAACTTCAGGGCTACCATTTATGTTGGAGAAATGATTTTAGTGATTGCAACTAAATTTTGAAAAATTAGGGTTCTAACAGTTTGGGGATTTTTGAAAATTTGAATTTTAGAACGAAACCCTTTTATAGGCCAATTGTGGAAATAAGTTGGACATGTTACGACTAGAAGGGAGTCGTTGTTTCAAAAAACAGGCCCAATAGTAGATTGCCACGTGTAAAAGTGAGTTGCAACTCGCAGTAGTAAGAGTAATTTATTGTTTAAAAATTACCCTGCAGTAGTAATACATTAGACAATAGTAATCAGGTCAGCAGTAGTAATGAAACTATAGTCCGTACTAACTAGTCTTGCAGTAGTAATGAAACCACGGCAGTAGTACCCAGTCAAGCAGTAGTAATGAAATTACTAGCAATACTAACCATTCCAGCAGTAGTAATGAAACCACAGGCAGTACTACCATTCGAACAGTAGTACTAATCTTACACTGCCAGGACACCAATCTTGAACCCAGAAATTGACATCCACCTGATGTAGATTTTCTATCCAAACTTTCACCACCATAATCACTGTCAGTATATGCAATTAGTTCAAAGGGAGAATCCTTGGGATACCATAAACCTAGTGTAGGTTTTCCTTTCAAATATCTAAAGATCCTCTTGACTACATGAAGATGATACATCTTGGGCGTGGTTTGATATCTTGCACATACACAGACTCCAAACATAATATCAGGTCTTGATGCTGTGAGATACATGAGAGACCCAATCATAGACCTATAGTTGTGTATATCTACATCCTCCCCCTCAAGATCTGCAGTCAATTGCTTATGAGTTTCTACAGGTGTACTTGCAATCTTGGCTTCTAGAAATCCAAACTTGGTTAATATGTCTTTCACATATTTTGATTGACTGATAAAAAGGCCATTTGGTTTCTGTTTGACTTGAAGTCCAAGAAAGAAGGTTAATTCTCCCATCGAGCTCATCTTGAACTTGTTGTGCATTAAGTATCTTTTGTTGATCCAAAGATGATGTCATCCACATATATTTGGGCAAGGAGAATATCAGTCTGAACCTTTTTAATGAAGAGAGTCTTATCAATTGCTCCCTTTTGAAAATTATTTTTGAGCAAGTAATCAGATAGTGTTTCATACCATGCTCTTGGAGCCCGTTGAAGACCATATAGTGCCTTATCCAGTTTATAAACTAAATGAGGATGTTTAGGATCTTCAAAGCCATGAGGCTGTCTGGCATATACCTCTTCTTCTATCAGCCCATACATAAAGGCACTCTTGACATCCACTTGATACACCTTGAATCCTTTATAGGATGCATAAGAAAGAAATATCCTGATATCTTCCATCCTTGCTACAGGAGAAAATACCTCTTCATAATCAATCCCTTCTTCATGTGTGTATCCTTGAGATACCAATCTAGAATTTTTTTTTAATTACTATGCCTCTGTCATCTTTCTTGTTCCTGAATATCCATTTAGTGCCAATGAAATTTCTTCCTTTAGGTAACTGTACCAAAGTCCAGACAAACTGTAACTTGAATTGCAGTAGTTCCTCTTCCAATGCCTCAATCCATTTTGGGTCTAGGAGAGCCTCTTGTACTCTTTTTGTTCAAGTTGAGATAAGAAACAACCATATAAACATGTATTCAGATCTATGTGGGCATTTTTCTGTTGCTTGGTTTGAATCCTTGTTTGCATTGATGTGTCAAAGTCACCCATAACCTGTGAGATGGGATGATTCTTGTGTATTCTTGAAGTTGGAACTTTCTCTACCCTGATGGAAGACTGCAGGTTTGTCTCATTTGGTTATGGTAAGTCAGAACCAAAAGAAGGAGGACCAATACTTTTGGGAGTGAATACTTCATCATCAGTATCTTCATCAGCTACTACCTGTTCCACTCCATTTGAATCAACTTCTATCATGTGGGGTACTCCATTTGGTCTGAGGACATTTGCAGAGGAAGGAAGTGGAGTACTTGTTGCATTAGTACTGCTCTCTCCAGTATTAAAACTGCTCTTGTCATTAGACACTTTTTCAGATACATCTTCTTCAATCTCTTTCTCAATTGTATCAACAAGATCAGGGGATAAACTGTGCATACTAGAAGATATACATACTCCATTACATCTAATCTTTCAATCCCGGTGACTGCATGTGAAGTTGATGTTTTAGGAGAAGTATTTGCATTATGGATATTAGAGGATTGATTGAACTCATAGCCAAAGTCCAAAGACTTTGTTAAACCATCAATATCAAACAGCCAATTTGGGCCTTTTCCTTGTGTATTTGGTGTGCTCTCATTAAAGGAGACATTTGCACTTTCTTCAATGATACTAGTCCTATGATTGTACACTCTATAGGCTTTGCTTTGTGAGGAATAGCCAACAAAGTATCCAACATCATATTTTCTTTCAAACCTTCCAAGGTAGTCCTTTGAGTTTAGAACAGTACATGGGCACCCAAAGGCTCTAAAGAAACTTATTAAGGGCTATCTCTTGTGCAACAGTTCAGATGGAGTCTTTTTCTGAGATTTCACCAGGAGCACCCTGTTTTGCACATAACACACATTATTAACAACTTTTTCCCACAAGAAGATAGGCATGTTTGAATCAGCTAACATACTCCTTGCAGCCTCAAAAATTAGAGTTCAGTTTTTTCTTTCAGCAACTCCATTTTGTTGGGGAGTTCTTGCTGTACTGAATTGTCTTTCAATTCCCTTTATGTCACAGAAGGCATTCATCACACTGTTCTTGAATTAAGTACCATTGTCACATCTGATATTCTTTACTTTCAGATTGATTTGATGTTCTACTTTTGTGATGAAAGAGATGAGTATCTGGCTTGTCTCATTTTTCGTTGCTAGGAAGTACACCCAGGTGTATCTAGTGTAATCATCAGTGATTACTAGACAATAGGACTTCTTTTCTATAGTCTTTACATTTGTTGGACCAAACAAATCCATATGTAGTAAATGTAAAGGAGTAGTAATGGTGTTTACTTCGTTAGATTTGTGAGAGTATTGTGCTGTTTTCCTTTAAGAAAAGCTACACAGTTATCTTCAAGAGAGAATTGTTTGTTGGGAAGACCTCTCACCAGATTGGATTTGACCAGTTGATTGATGTTCTTGAAGTTCATATGACACATCCTCCTGTGCCATAGTGTTGATAAATCAATGGTTGCTTTTGAGACAAAACAGTTTACTGCTCCAGTTTGAGAGATCTTTGAAAGTCAAAACAGTAGACATTGTCCTTTCTTGGTGTTCTCAGCAGTACTTTGCTCTCATCAGTCACATATCCAGGCTCCATGATTAAGCATTCAGTATCTGTGAAGATTGTGGTATTCTTCTTGTCACACACCTGTGACACACTTAACAGGTTGTACTATAACTGTTGAACATAGAATACATCTTCAAAGTTGATCTTCCCATTGCTCACTGTTCCTTTTCCAATAATTTTTCCACCCTTTGGATTTCCACCAAAAGAAACATATCCTCCATTGAATTTCTCAAAGTTTTGAAGACAGGATATGTTGCCTGTCATGTGCCTGGAACAACTACTATCTACATGCCAACTGCTCTCTTCCCCTTTTGCTCTCTTCCCCTTTTGTTGGTTGTTCCTGCACATAATGAAACGAATTAGTTCCTTTTGGGAACCCAAGCCAAATTTGACTTGGGTTTACCCATCTCATCAAAGTAACTCACATTCCTTTGGATTAAGTGTTCAAAATCAGGTTGTTTAGGTGGTTGAATCACTTTGACCTTTGGTCTCCAAACCTTTTTAGTTGTTTTTCTATTTTTAAAAAGGTGCAGTATTAACAAACTTTTGTCTTGCAATATTAATAAAATTTTGTTTTGCAGTATTAACAACATTCTGTTTTGCAGTCTTAACAGATGCAGTATTAACATAATTCTGTTTTGCGGTATAAACAAGAGCAGTCTTAACAAAATTTTGTTTAGCAGTATTAACTCTGTTTCTACTGTGTTTAAAAACATGTGAATTTTTGTTAATGCTCCTTCTACCTTGTGCAGTATTAACAGAGTCATACTTTGCAGTATTAAATCTGTTAGTACTGTGCATGGTAGATTTTCTTTCTGATTTGTTAACAACTACATGTTTGGATTTTTTTTAGCAGATTTTCCATGTTTTTAAGATGATTAAAACTTGCTGTTATACCCCAACCCTCCATGATGCTTTTGAAGCAGTTTCTTTTGATTTTCAGGGTTATAAAAACAAATTTTTGCATAGTAATTTGCCTTTCCACCGTT
Source organism: Senecio squalidus (assembly GCA_910822075.1). NCBI lineage: Eukaryota > Viridiplantae > Streptophyta > Magnoliopsida > Asterales > Asteraceae > Senecio > Senecio squalidus. The sequence goes on from CAJVGC010000432.1 coordinate 37,966,083, forward strand.
GTAACATACTTTTACTGGTCTTTTAAGGATTTGAACTTGTTGTTTCTGAGATTTTAACTGGTTCCTATTTCTCTGTTTTCCTCTAGTATCTATATGAACCCAGATTTTCTCTTTGAGACCTTTTGAGTTGACAACAACTACATTCAAATTTTAATGTCTTTCTTAATCTGTTGAGTGGGCACCATTGACACTAGACTTTGTGAATTTTGTTGAGTAATTCCTTCAATTGTGATCAAATGATTTTCTAGAGGAATGTCATTATTTTTCACAATCTCCAGTTTACTCTCTCCAACTAAGTCCTAAATCAGAACTTCTTCATAATTGATTGGATCAATTTTGAATGATTCTGTTGGTGGTGTCTGTGAGATTGGAATTCCATGTTTGTCTAAAGATGGAGAAATATAATTTTGGTTTAATGGTGGGGCTACTTCTTTATAACCTATTCCTGACTTTGCTTTACCAATGATTTGTTGTTGAATTAGGTTATATACAGATTGTGAAGTATATTCTAATTTCCCTACATTCAATTCAACCTTACCTTTTTCCTCATTAATTCTTTTAATCTCTTCCCTAGCTTCCTTCAATTTCACTAACAAGTCATCTCCTTGCCATTCTACAAATTTTATGTTTTCTTGATAGCTTAATTCATTAGCTTTGCAAGATTTTATTTGAGATTCTAGGTTTTCTATTCCCCTAGAGGCTGATCTTCTTTGTTCTTCTAATGTTTTAATTGTGTCACAAATAATTTGATTATGATTTCTGTACTTAAGCATGACATCTTTACATTCATGAGAACATAGTTTAGAATTTAACTCAGGTGAGAGAGATGATGATTCAGTGTCCTTGGTGGATGATGCAATAGCCATAAGTGTTCTGTTCTGAGTAACTTCTTCTGCAACTTCACTCCAGTCATATCTAAATACATCATAAACAATGGCAGATGAGTCTTCAGTTGAGACTACACATGCCATTAGAGCTCTGTTTTGAGTGGTCTCTTCAGCTAGATCATTCCAGTCATAACCAAAAACATCTTGTGTGATCCGGGCTGTTGATGTACTTTCTTGAGTGTTCCTTGAATTGTTGGATTTTGATTTGTTTTTGCATTCTCTTGCAAAGTATCCCGGTTCACTGCATTCAAATCACTTGACTTTGCTTTTATCAAATCCAACCCTATCATTTCTTCTAGGAGTAAATCTCTTCCTAGTTCTATTCACAAATCTTCTTGCCCTCAATGATAGCATAGAAAGTTGTCATTTGAGATCCATCTTTTCTAGATCATATTGATGAACCTGTCTTAAGTCTTCATTGGTTAGTCCTGAGCAAAAACTTTGTGACAGAAAGGCTTCAAAAGAAACATCTTCTAAGCTTTCAGTCTGAGATGTACCAACTGGTGTGACTAGTTCAGTATTAAAAGTGTTAATAATGTTGTTACTGTTGATAGACTTCTTTGCTTCAACTTCAGCTTCAAATACCCTCAAGTCATTGTATAAATCATCCAGTTCCATCTCTTCTAGCACATCACACTGTCTATATGACAATGTGTATATAATCCATTCATCTCCCATAGACCTGAGAAATTTCCTATTCAAGTCATCTTTTTCCATTCTTACTCCAGCACTACTCAACTCTCATGTCAGCTTCTTGTATCTGTCAAAAGTCAAAGACGTTCTTTCTTATTTTAAGGCTTTGGAGTTTTCATACTCTTGTTTGAGAAGAGCCTTATTGTTCTTCTTGGTGTTCTTTGTTCCACTGAATCCCTTCTCAAGAGCTTACCACAAAGATTTTACATCACTATATTCTTCAAATTGTGATTGGTATTCATTAGGAATAGCAATTAGAAGAATACTGAGAGCTTTTATTTCAGTCTGTTTTTCTCTTCTTTCTTAATTTGTGGTAGGAGGATGAATAAGTCCAAGTGTTCCATCAGATGACAGGTTCAGAGCTGGTTTGTTCCCATTTACAATTACATCCCATACTGCATAATCAGACAGCAGTATGTGATGTTTGATCCTCAATTTCCAGAGATCAAAATCGTTGCTGTTCAATAGATGAACTTTGTTTACGACCACATCAGTCATGATTGATAGTAAGTTGCTTCTTGTTGAGGCTTCACCTAAAACTTGTAGATCTGTAGATCTTGAGCACCTCTTGTGCTCTGATACCACTTGTCAGGATCAATATGATTTATGTAAACACAACCACACTTTGAATAAAGATCTTGTTCTATCAAAGAAGTTTAGCAGCGGATATAAACACTTTGATATCACAAGTTTATTTATTAAACGAATATTGTTAACACATAATAAGAACAATAACGAATATCAATTATAAGCCTCAATATATTAACCTTGAAGGAATGGTCAATATACGTGTTTTTCTTAATACAAGGATCTATGTATATATAGACCTTGAGGCTAAACCTAGCTAATCTAGGAAACGACTTTTACAATCACAATTGTAATATAACTACAATTGCTACAATAAGGAAGAGATAATTACAAAACTATTTAAAAATTATCTAAATTCTTCATGCAGTAGTAACAGAAGACGGACAATTGTAACAGTCTTCAGCAGTAGTAACCATCAGTCTTGCAGTATTAACCAATACACAAGCAGTAGTAACTGGAATACATAAAGTAGTAACTGGGCAGTAGTTTGTGCGGTAGTAATGAGTAGTATTAATGAACTTTAAACTTAATTCTCAAACAGTTTAATCCCAACAATGTTGCTTCGTTATGATAAATAATTAAATATTTCTTGTAATAAAGCTTTCGAACAATATATATGTTCTTAAGTTATTGTATATGTATATAAACAATTTATAATGTAATAATTATACAGAACTATTATATTTATTTCATACCAACACCAACATGAAAAATTATTTACATATCTAGGAAATTTATTTCTAATATTTATGAGTTAATGATTTATAAATATGCCTATAATGATTAGAATGCCTATTGTAAAATCACGCATATAGCAAATAATTATATATATATCATATATGAGTTGGTTTTAAATAGGAACCATACAAATAATTAGGAAGCAAAGGAACCAACTTTTGGCCCTTGGATCACTTTTTAATCTGCCACACCCCGCTTGGAAGTGGAAACACGGAGCGTTCCAGTTATAATATTAAAGTCAAGATTACAACAATATAACCGATAAACAAAACATCAAATTAAATTGACCATGCCAAATGTTACAAAATACATCAATAAGTCAAGGCGATGAGACGCCAAGTACGAATACAATTCCAAAAGAAATCAACAAAAGGATCGTCATGGAAATTAAAATAACAGTTCAATTCAAATTTCCCAAAAGCAAGCGATCCAAAAACAAACTATGGCATGATCAACGGAAATCCTCAATTTCCTGCAAAGCGTTAAAACGACATCAACAACATGTTGGTGAATTATTCGCAATTTTAAAGTAAAAGTGACCCATAGACAAGTTTCAGTAAACAATGTAAGTTTAAAATCATATATCTTGTATTCATCCAATTGGTGAAAGGTACTATGCCTAAGTAGTCATACATCTCGATCCTGAACCAATCAGTTTAATCCCCTATCGTAAGGTGTGTCAAACCAAAGGCCTACAGTTTAATCATACAGTTTAAAATTAAGGTCATAACATCCGCTCGTAGCAACAGTCTACAGAGGAATGTAGGTTAGGTACATAACCCAATACAGATCTATACATATGAACCACGGGCAAAAGCTTAACGAGTGTATTAGAGGGGAGCCACCATGGCTTAGACACTTAAAACTAAGGCAGACCAAATTCACTGGGTAAACAAGATAATTAATAACATTCCGCATTGATGCAGACAGTTTAAAATACACAGACAGTTTAAAAGTACGCTTTACAGCCCAAAAGTTTTAAGACAAGGGCTACGAATAACTCACAAAACAACTTCAGCAAATCTCGGGTAAATACAATCACGAGATCACAATTCCACCGTCTAAGTGCCCTAAAACAGTAAATCATATAGTCTCAGTATCTCTACAAGTATAGTTCGGTTTAGCCTTGTCGGTTAAGATTAAGTTAAATAATATAATTCAAATATTAATAAGTTCAAACGAGGTGACGTATTTTGGAGACGATGTTCCGCGTCAAACAGGACCGCTCGGAAAGGTACCGCCATTTCACGTCAAGTCGTTAACTGGAAAAGAATGATAATCCGAATCGAAAGCGACTACTAGGAGTATTGGCTAAATAAATATCGTTATCAAGTTCATTAGATCGACCAAGGTCAACGGCAACAATGTTGACTTGGTCAAAGTCAAACGTTAAAAAAAGTTGACTTTATAAAAGTCAAAGTCAATAATTTGAAGTAAAAGTCAAGGTCATTTTGAAATAAAGTCAAAGGTAATTTAAAAGTCCAAATGACACTTTGAATAATTTGAAGTGTTTCCATACCAAAATGTTTAGAGTAAAATGCCTTTCAAAACCATTTATAAAGTTTGCCGCAAAACATATTTTGATGCATTTAAAATGATGATCACCATGAGGCGAAGTTTAATATATCGCGAAGAGGTTTAAAACGTCCGTTTTAAGTAATATTATGACATTTGTGATTGCGTTGGTGTCTTTGAGTCCAAAGACAATGTTATTGTAATATATGTTACTTTTGTATACAATTTATTTATATAAGTGTTTTAATGTCGTAAAAAGTCGCGAGTTGGAATTTCGGCAGCGCTTCCGCGTTATAAAATATTTATCCAAATTTTCAAACACTTTCCCGCTTAACAACAATTGCATTTAAAACCTTTATTCATAATACATAATACCATATTAAGTTTTATATATTACTTTGGTTAACTTATAGTTTAAATTTATATGTCCAATCTCAGTCCGATCCGACGAAATACAACGAGTGTTGGTCTAATAACTTATTCTAACCGTTTTCAAGGCTAAAACCGAATATGAATATATTGAAATCACAAGATTCAAAAGAGTAACAAGTTATACCGCTAACACCCGCTTGATTTGACAAGAATCTGGAATCAACGACTTCAGTGGTGTAGTGATGAGAATACCCGCCTCCAAAACACGAGACAACCACCGAAAATTAGCAAAACGAAAGATTTGAACGGACAGACCGATCCAGCCGCCGGCTGAGATAATCCAGCCGTCGGCTGGAGGCTGACAGACAGCTCCAGATTTTTGTTATTTTTACGTTTTCAAGCGTTTTCAAGAGTATTTTCGGTAGATTTCGACATGCAACTTAAAAACCCTTAATAATATCCATATGTTTCTTCAAATAACACCTTTTTATATCAAAATCTTAGTAAAAGTTTATAAAATTAATGTTTTTAGATAAATCTCCATAGAAACTTTTATAAAAACCATTCTTTGATGTTAGATGATACATGCATGTAATAAAATGATAAGATGTAAATAAAATCAGTGGAAGAAAGTTATTATACCACAAGAAAATCGAAAGCAAGATGACCTAGCTTGATAGATGAAGGTTTTGATGAAGATTTAGACCCGAAAATGATGAAGAACTTCAAGAAATAACCCGGATAATCACCACTCCATGCTCCCTTTGATGAATATACTTGATTATTGTTATGTTTATGATGTTTTATTGGTGATAAATGGCTGGAAATCTCAGGAACAAAGAAGAAAAGAGAAGAAAATGGAGAGGGAGATAGAGAGAATACACACTAGTGTGTGTGTTTGATTTAGAAAAATGAAAGAAAAGTTAAACAAGGCTGGTATTATCATCTTGGGGCAGTAATTCTGGCAGAATAGGGGTCGAATGGGGCTTAGCCAAGTGTCCCCAATCATTTTACATGCAAAAATGAGTCATCAAACACCTGTCCAGACCATTCCAGCCGCCGGCTGGATGGATTCAGCCGCCAACTGAATCCCTGCCAGCTGCTGGCTGGTCGGCTGGCCCTGCAGACTTGTTTTTGACCGTGAAGGAGCTTCGTTCATCGAAAACTCCCGATTCTTTTTGCGTTGAACTTAGAATTGTTCATACTTTGATTTACTTTATATTAGGTTCATATAATATTATATTTTCACTTTCAATTTCGAGATTCGCACGATTTCGGTAAAAGAGTACACAAGAGCAAATGCACGATATCTCGAGGATAAAGGATCCGATAACCGACAAATTTGGCATAAACCTTCTAACTTATATTTATGAGAATACTAACTAATTGGCACTTAGATAAAATAATATTATTACGTCTCGAGGGACGAATCAGCAAATACAGAAAACCCGATACTCAATAACAGTAAATCGTGAGCAAAACCAAGCGAAATACAAGGGTCGAAATCAATTGCGAATAAAATATAAATAATAACGGTAACATAAGTACTTCAAATTGACGGGACGTCACAGCCTCCCCCAGTAAAAAAGAATTTCGTCCTCGAAATAACTATTGAGCATAAGAAAAGAGACGGGGATAATTCCGCTGCATTTCTCTAAGCGAAACACACCCTATCATGGAGAAACTTTTAATAACACCACGTTGCCGACCTTGAATTCCAAAGGTTTCCGACGTAAATCCGCGTAACTCTCCTGACGATCTCTTGCGGCTAACAAACGATCCTCAATTCTAAAGATCTTATCGGTAGTCTATTGGATCAACTCGGGACCCGTAAACTGGCCATAATACATCCTATCCTATCAAGGTGGAGACCTATACTTACGACAGTGGGAGGCCTCAAATGGCGCGCAACAACGATAGGGTGGTAACTATTGTGGTATGAAAACTTGACTAGCAGAAAATGCCGATTCCAGCTTCCGCCAAAGTCTAAAACACGCGCGCGTCTTGATCAAAAATGACAGAAGATCTCGTCAATGTGCAATCTAGAAGGTTTCTCTACTCGGTAATCTTCTCGAATAGGCAGAAAAATGTGCTGACAGAATCAGCCGATCTACGATAATCCAAATGATATAATCCTTGGTGAGGGTCTCCTGATCTAACAACAGTCTCTCCAGCGATAACGGTATGCAGATATTCTTCTCGAATCATATAACCTCTGCACGGTGCGTCGACAACCAACCCATGTTCATAATAACATCGAATCTACCTAAGGCGATCGGAATCAAGTCGATAGGAAAAGAATGGTCACCGGAACTAACACAATAGGCAGAACGTACTTCGGTAGCAGGTAAAACTCATCAACGGCTCACTCTATTTCGAAGGAAGATGCTAAGGGTAAAAACATGCAAAGTATCATAGTCCTAAACGCATCAGGTTTGAAATTCTTCGAATGACGAACTAAAATCTAGAATAGGTAGAGTTGAAGATTATTGACTCATAAACGGTTAACAATAGCAGTTACGTTCCGTTCTCGCATAATTTATTTCGAACTAGGCGTAGTTGATCAAGTTACGCGTAGTTGGAAGCGAATCATGCAATTGCGGAATTAACCCACTAAAGTTTAAGAGTTCGTAAAATATGATTTGTGAAAAGTCTAGATCATAGTTTGGTTTAGTACCAATGATTACTAAATCGAAGCGAAGTGGCGGATTAATATCTGGAGTCGAATCTCTCGGAATCACACTCGTAGGACAACCTTGTCTCATCGACTTCTTTGCAGATAGGAGCTTTCTTCGGTTCCAATGCGAAAGACGTAAAGAAAGAGGACGAAAATAAGGGAAAAGGAAAGAATAGTGTGTAACGCAAAGAAAATAAGGTCAAATATCATAATCGAATAGAATATATGCAAGCTGACCTTAACTGAGAAAAGTACTTGTACCAGCAGCATCACCAGCTAAGCCCCATTTAGGACACTTGTCCCTATGGTGATCGGGAGAGCCGCATTCATAACATTTTCCTTTCATGGTTTTACAGAATCTATCTGTGTGGCCCAGTTTCTTACATTTACTACATTCCCAACAAGCCGTCTCCCTAGCATGGTGACTACTACACCGATCACACTTTTGATATTTATGCTGAGTACCAATCACAATGGCTCTGCCTCGAGGATCCAAATCAGTCGAAGTTCCAGCACCCACTGTAACCAACTCAGGACACTTGTTCTTAAGATGCTCGGGAGATCCACACTCATAACAGTTGCCCTTCGGGATCTTACAAAACCTCTCGGTATGTCCTAATTTCTTACACCGTCCGCACACCCAACATTTTATCCCCTTAGCGTGGGGGTTACCACATCGATCACACTTCGGGGGCCTACTCTGGGCATTTGGAGCCACCGCTGCATATGCTTGCACAACCTGAGGAGCATCCTGCCTCCTAGCTCTCTTCGGAGAGTCCCCATAACGGTCTCCACCACCTCGTTTCCTTTCAGAGTTTTGCTTAACTACCACTGACGGTATTCCACCATCACGGATCGCATTCTGGATTAACGTGGTTACCATCTCCACAGCACTCTGGAATGTGCTCGGGTTGGAGGAAACATCACCACCAAGTACACCAACCTCGGGTCCACCAGACCCGGTATCCATATCCTCAGGACCATCGTGTCCCGTTCCTCCACCGGTACCATCAACCTCAGGACCTTTACCTTTAACCTTCGGCTCGGAATCACCCTGATCCGAACCATCAGACCCCGTACCAGTTTCCGTACCAGTACCCGGACCACTAACATCCTGCGACATGTAATCTCTAATCTGAGCGATGAAAGTAGGTTTCATGGCTTCCAACTGCTCGGCTATGAGCTGTTTGACGTCCGTCGTCATATCCATTTCCTCATCACTGACTTCCACATTCGGAGTCGCGTTAACAGCTTCCGGGCTCGGACGACCATGTCTCGCTGACCATCTTGTCGCTGTCGTCTTCACAGGCGGCATCGTTCTAAAAGAGACGAAAGAAAAATAAAACTCGATCAGCAAATGTGTGCAGCACAAAAACAAGGCCAAACGCCAAAATACCAAACGCGACAAAAACACGTATGAAAAATAGTGCACACATTGCAATCAGAGAAAAATCGATTTAAAAAGCCTATGGTCATAGTCCAAGTGATTTACTCAGTTTAAATCACCCGGTTCGCTATAACCTTTGGCTCTGATACCAACTTCTGTCACACCCCGCTTGGAAGCGGAAACACGGAGCGTTCCAGTTATAATATCAAAGTCAAGATTACAACAATATAACCGATAAACAAAACATCAAATTAAATTGACCATGCCAAATGTTACAAAATACATCAATAAGTCAAGGCGATGAGACGCCAAGTACGAATACAATTCCAAAAGAAATCAACAAAAGGATCGTCATGGAAATTAAAATAACAGTTCAATTCAAATTTCCCAAAAGCAAGCGATCCAAAAACAAACTATGGCATGATCAACGGAAATCCTCAATTTCCTGCAAAGCGTTAAAACGACATCAACAACATGTTGGTGAATTATTCGCAATTTTAAAGTAAAAGTGACCCATAGACAAGTTTCAGTAAACAATGTAAGTTTAAAATCATATATCTTGTATTCATCCAATTGGTGAAAGGTACTATGCCTAAGTAGTCATACATCTCGATCCTGAACCAATCAGTTTAATCCCCTATCCTAAGGTGTGTCAAACCAAAGGCCTACAGTTTAATCATACAGTTTAAAATTAAGGTCATAACATCCGCTCGTAGCAACAGTCTACAGAGGAATGTGGGTTAGGTACATAACCCAATACAGATCTATACATATGAACCACGGGCAAAAGCTTAACGAGTGTATTAGAGGGGAGCCACCATGGCTTAGACACTTAAAACTAAGGCAGACCAAATTCACTAGGTAAACAAGATAATTAATAACATTCCGCATTGATGCAGACAGTTTAAAATACACAGACAGTTTAAAAGTACGCTTTACAGCCCAAAAGTATTTAATAGTTAGGTAGAGTAGGCCTATAAATAGGTGTGAGAGTCATGCAGATAGTACAAGTTTATGAAATATAATATATGTAACTGATTTTCCCGCCATCAAAGGATTTCTAATAAACTCTTTCGTTTTCATTGATTTCGTATTCTGAATCTGTCAAACCTTAGATCAATTTCTAATAATTCCACGATTTTTAATTGTATCCATTCATTGATTGTGAGGTGTGAGGATTTCAAGACCTGAAAAGTAGTATCAGAGTTGGTAATCAATTCAATTTGATTCAGCTTAAGCTACAGTCGGAGTGTTTGGATTAGCTTGAAGATTTAGAACATTTAAGATCAACGTTCAGTCAGAGTTTCAGAGATTTAAATTTTGGCGGTAAAAGTTTGTTTTGAGAAATTGTATTAGATCAATCGATTTAAGTGTTTCTGTGCAGTAAGGAGTATTGTTTAGAGATAATTGTTGAGGTTTTAGTGAATTTGAGTGATTTAGAATCAGTTTGGTGTTGTTGAGTTCATTCGAGTTAAAGTTTTAATTCCCCAAGATAAAATCAAATCAATCATAATCATCATCATGTCTGTGATTCCAACAAATGTTCCGGCAGTCAACTATGACAATGAAACTGGATCTGGTGGTAGACCTCCTAAGTTCCTACCTGGTCAGGATTTCATGATGTGGAAGCTGAGGTTTAAGGCATTTGAATACTACAGTGATTGAAAAATCTGGACTTTTATTGTCAATGGACCTCATAGACCAATGATTCAGGAGACAGGAGGTACATGAATGATTGACGTTGATCTTGAGAGATATACAGAGGCTGATAACAAGCTCATTGACCGAGATTTCGGGGCATTAGGAGCAGTCATTCTGGCTTTACCAATAGAGATCTATAATAATTTCAAGGACTGTGTATCAGCAAAGAGTTGATGGATGCTATGGAACTGAGGTAAGAGGAAAGCCTGGAGCATAAGGAGAGTAAGAGGGACATGCTGAAGAAGTTGTATGAGGCTTTTGAGCACATTAGAGGTGAGAGTCTGTCTGAGCAGATTAGCAGGTATACTCTATCGGTGAGTGACTTGAAGAGTTATGGGGTAGTGATGAAGGATAGTGACATTGTTAAGAAGCTTTTGGGGTCACTTCCACTGAAATGGGTAGTTCAGGTGATGATCATCAAGAGGACATCCAATCTAAATGCTATGACTCTAGTTGAGCTTATTGGAATTCTGCAATCCTATGAAGTGGATATGCAACTGGATGAGAAGAAACAATCACATAATATATTTGGATGTGCATTAAAGGTTTAAGCTCCAATGAATTCATCTCACTACTTACGTCAAGCACAGTCTCAACCTCAGTCATATGCAAGCTATAATTATGCAAACTGCTGTCCACCAAGTCAAGGTTCTGATGGTTACAACTCAAATGCTTACAATATTTTTCCTGGTCAGAACAATGAAACTAGCATGCATCACACACCATCTGCAAATTCAGGAGCTTCCGGAATGGGTGATAAAGAGATTATCTACAAGGCTTTTGTAGCAAGCTATGACGCTTTTGTTGCTGGTAGTCTTAATCAAACAGAGCTGGCAAGAGAAGATCTGGAACAACTTTATCCAGATGATTTGGAAGAGATTGATCTTAAGTGACAGATGGCTATGGTCAGTGTGAGGGCAAACAGATTTTTCAAAAGGAACCTTTGGTGAGTGGGACGAAGTTGCTGAGGGGACTACAAAAACAAGTCAGTGTCTGCACTAATGAGTAAAATTTCTTCTGTCACCACATATGAGGTACTTTCTAACACTTGTACTCTAGACTGTTTAAACACTGTTAAATATACGAGAGAACATAATCTCAGTTTAATTAAAGAGATTGATTTAATAAAGTTTCATCAAAGAGAATTTTTGAACAAAGAAAAGGTTTATAAAGAAAGAACAGACTCTTTGATGAATGATGTTGATGCTTATAAAGGAAAACTGGGAAGGTTGGAAACTCAACATGAAAATCTGTTTGAAAGATTTCAAAAGGTGTCAAATCAATTTAAAAAGTCAAAAATTCATGTTGAGAAGTTCAAACTGTCTTCAAAGACTTTGAATGGAATCATTGAGCATCAAATGGTGCATAAAGCAAAGGCAGGTATTGGATTCAATGCAATACCTCCTCCATTCAATGACAATTACTCAGTTAAGCTTGAATTTACATCATTTAAGCGTGGTTTACTTGTTGAAAATTACTTTGATGACTCTTCTGCTTTAAATGCTAAAATAGAATTGACTTAAACGTGTTCCTCTGTGAATAATGTGAATAAACTGCCTGTTGTTTCTAGTCTAAGTACAGTTTTTAATTTTGTAGCAGGTAGAAATTTAGAATGTTCAAGAGTAAAGGAAGGTGTTTGTGAAGAAAGTGTGGATGTTTGAAATAAAATAGAACTAATAGAAATAGAGGATGAGTATGTTGCACCTGTTCATGATTTTAAATTGTCAAATATTTATGTGAATGAACTTGTGTTGAATATAGTTGTTTTGAATACTCCTGTTACTGAATGTGTGAATGATTGTAATCCTGTTTGTTTGAATGTGTCTGTGATTAAATGTGAGAATGTTAAACAAGAAAAATTCAAGATTAATAAATCCAAAAGAAAACAAAAATGTATGACATGCAAAAAGAAACATAAATTAGAAGAATGTTGGTTGAATTCTAAAGAAAAATGTGTTTCTGAATGTTTGTTAACTTCTGAGAAATTGAAATTTGGAAGAGTTGATTTTAAAAAGTGCATGATTGAGTCTACAAAGTTAAAGAATGTGAATGTTATGAAGTTTGGTAGAGTTGATCCTAAACTGTTAAATGGTTTGAAATTACCCAAGTTAAAATATTCTGTCTCCGAGTTAAAAAAATTTAAAATCTGGTAATGATATGTTTAAATCGGGTAAAATGAAAATTAAATCTGGTAAACATATTTTCAAAAGCAAGTCTGGGACAAAATTTTAATTCGGATAAACAAATCTTTAAGTCGGATATTTTGAGTTCACAATTTAACTCGGGTATTGATAATTTTAATTCGGACTATCAAACTTGTATTCCCGAGAGAAAAATGCTGGATCATTTCAAGTTTAACAAATTTAAAGGAGTGAATTCCAAGTTTAAACAAATTTGGGTTCCCAAATCTTACTGAATAATGATCTGTGCAGGGGCAATCCACTAGTTTAGAAGACAACATATGTGTGGTGGATAGTGGTTGCTCAAGACATATGACAGGGAATATAAGATTGCTCCAAGACTTCATTGCTTTTATGGGAGGAAATGTATCTTTTGGTGGAGATATGGGAGGATTAATCACAGGCCAAGGAAAGGTGACAAATGGAACTTTGACTCTAGAACATGTCAACTTTGTTAAAGAATTAAATTATAATCTGCTTTCAGTGTCTTAGGTATGTGATAATGATTATACCACAACTTTCACAAAAGTTTTTTTCTACATTCTTAAACAAAAATATGTCATCCTAGATGACATGATTATTTTGAAAACGCCAAGATGTGAAGACATGTATATTTTAGATATGAACAATGTCTAATCAACTGAATCTTCAAACTGTTTCATATCTAAAACTACTGAATAAGAGTATGATTTCTGGCATAGAAGGCTTTGTCATGTCAACCTTAAAGGCATGAATAAACTGGTCACAGATAATCTAGTTTCTGGATTACCTAAAAAGACTTTTCAATTACTTGACCATTGTAATTCATGTCTTAAAGGAAAACAACATATATCAAGTTTTAAACTAAAGACTCAAAATTCAGTAGATATTGTCCTTCACCTTCTACACATGGATCTATTTGGTTTAGTCAGTGTGAAGAGTCTTGGCATGAATTCTTATTGTTTAGTTATCACTTATGACTATTCAAGATTTTCATGGGTCATAAAAGTGAAACATCTGAGCTCATTAAAGACTTTGTTATTCAAATTGAAAACTTTTGTGATAAAAAGGTTAAGATTATTAGATGTGATAATGACACAGAATTTAAGAATGTTACCATGAAAGAGTTTTGTGCACTTAAGGGCATTTCTAGACAATATAGCTCCCCTAGAACTCCTCAGCAAAATGGAGTTGCAGAGAGGAAAAATAGAACATTAATTGAGGGAGCTAGGGCCATGTTAAGTGCATCTTCATTACCTATCACATTCTAGGCTGAAGCAGTAAATACCATGTGTTATGTGAACAGTAGGATTCATATAGTTAAGATCTTAGAAAAATCTTCTTCTGAGTTTTTTTCTGGGAGAAAGCCTTTTATAGGATTCTTCAAAGCTTTTGGCTGTCAATGTTATATATTAAACACCAAAGACCACTTAGGAAAATTTGATCCTAAAACTGATGATGGTTACTTCCTTGGGTATTCCAGTGTCTCTAAAGCTTATGGGATTTATAATAGAAGAACTAGAGCCATAGAAGAATCCATCAATGTGATATTCAATGAATATACACCTAATGTTGGGAATTCCGGTGCTGAATGGTTGTTTGATTTAGATACATTTGTGAATTCCTTTAATGGTTTATGTCTAGTTGTTTCAGAGGAAGTGCAGGTATGAAAAGGGGATGTGACAAATGCTGAACACATTAATGATTTTGAACTAGGAAAACAGCAAATACAAGTGCAAACCTTTCCACATTAAATCAAGATCACACAAGTTCATCAGAGGCTACAAAACTGGTACGTGAAGATCTTTCAGAGAGTCAAACTCAAGCACACATTCTTCAAGAAAAAGACATTCCAGTAAACTTTGAAGATCAAGACAATGTTGTACAAGCTCAAGAATTGCCTTCTGATGTGAATCAAGATAATTCGGGTGCACTACATCCTACTGAAGATATCTCTGATGCACAAGATGCTAATGAAGTTAATTCTGGTGATCCACAAGTTAATTAGGGTATTCAAGACCAAGTTGAAAATAATTGGGGTGGATCACAAGTTAACTCGGATGCACAAATGGAGATTGAAGAAAAATCGGGTCACATTCAGAATAATTCGGGTGCGGAAGCTGAACATGAAAACAATTCTGGTGAAACACAATTCAATTCTGGTGAAGACACTGAAGCTCAATCTGCTGAACCAAGCAATGCACAAAGCCATGAACAACCCAGTGAAGCAACTTCTGAATCCTTATTCTTTGATGAATAAGCCATAAACATAAATTCCATAATAATTTAACATAGTGTAATATTTAAATAATTTCTTGAAACCAAATGTTTTCATAAATGCACATATTTCTGTATTTTGAAAACTGTAACAATATGTGGTTTATTCACTGCATAAAATAACTAAAATTAATAACTTTCAAATGGGAATTTAGTGATTGTCAAGTAGAAAAACAAAAGAAAGTCATATTTTCACTAAGTATGAGCATATAAATCTTATTATTATATAACTATAAAGTTTTAAAAGTGACTTTTTAATAATTTATTGACTTTGAGATCCTTGATGCCGACTTGATAAAAGGCATAGACATGTGAATAAGTCCAAATTCTTTAATAAACTAGTCTATTGTCCTCTAAGATCCTTGATGCTAACTTGATAAACGGCAGAGACATGGGAAGGAGTTGAACAATAGTACTAAGTCTAATTTGAACATAAAAACATGCATTAAATAAAAAATTTCTTAAGAGAGAGAAAGCAGTTTATAAGGTTGATAAATCATATTCTGGGACTCTCAATAAAGGTTGAAGATTAATCATGTGTTTAATCAATTAATTTGGTGAAAATATGTCACAAAACTGCTATGTTTTAAGTAAATAAGATATAAATGTCATATTTAAGTAAAATATTCATTTAATTTATTCCTACTTTACAAGAATTGAAAAGTTTGATTGTATATTATGTCCTTTTTAAAATATTAAAACCTGCAGTGATGAATTTTTGACACATGATGAACTCTAATAGAAATACAGGTTTTTGCGTTTTATAAAACATTTCATTTCTGTTTTATAAACTATTTCAAGATTAACTGATGAACTAATTTATAAAATCCTTGAATATAAGTTTTTGATTTTGAAATTGAAATTTTGTTTTATAAACTATTTCAAGATTAACTGATGATTTGAATTGAATCAGTTCCGTAGTTAAGAATTTAACTCAGACAGCTTTAAAGAATTAAATTTGAATTAATTTAATTCGGATATTATTTTAATTTATGTCTGGTAACTTTGTTGATTTAATTTAATTTTAATTCGAATATTATTTTTAATTTAATTTTGGGTATATATTTATTTCGGGTTGTGTTGACTTTGTTGACCTTAAGTTTTTAGTCGGGGTCTTTATTTTTAAGTCGGGGTTCTTTAAATTTTTAAATCGGATTTTAATATTTTTAAGTCAGATAAAAATGTTATTATTTATTTTTAATTTTGTTTACTTTTCATTAAAACGGGTGACTTTTGGTGGGAAATTAAATATATTATTTTCCCTAATTTATTTTTAATTCTTTTAAATTTATATAATCATTTAATCGAGCAATTTACATCTCTTATCCGGTTCTAAATTGCTTATCTCAATAAAATTTTATTATTCTTTATTCCCTGAGCGATTAAGATTAGAACTGCTTCGAAGAATTTCTAGAGCCTCTAAGCTTGTTTTTGAGCGTTTTTCTGTTTTTAGTGTGTTTATCTCTCTGTTTTCTATATCTTTAAGGTATTTTCAATTTTTGGTGATTAGTTATCTGATTTTATGTGTTTTTACTCTTGTATTTGAGTACTAATGGTATGAAATTGTTTGAGATGGCTCTTAATCATAAACCCAAACATAATGTCACAACCTTTCTTGACATGCGTCATTCAGAAGTGGATGAAGATTGGAGACTGATTTTAGGGTTCTTAATAAACTCCAATTTAAGATTTGCCATTTCCGAGAGCCCAGTTTTATAGAGTGACATGCTTCAAGAGTTCTGGGCAAATGCTAGATTTGGAGTAATTGATGGAGTAAGAACGATTTCTTCAATTGTTCAAAGGGAAGAGGTCATTATTACTGAAGATATCATTAGAAGGGTGTTGGTGCTAAATGATGCTGAAGGGATTGAGAAGTTGGGCATGGATGAAATAAAAACTGTATGTCGATAGATTGGGTATGAAGGAGACTTTCCTTAAAGCATGGTCAAAAAGACAAGGGTCTCTTTCAACTGGAGGTACCTGATTCATATACTTGTATGTTGTATTTCTGGGAGATCCGGTGGTTTTGAGGAGATGAATCAGACTCTGGCATCTGGATTCCTGTGTTTAATCACTCAAAGAAAATTTAATTTTTTCTAGGTACATCATGGATAATATGCAGAGAATGACAGAGGGTAGTGCTACAAGATTTCTTCTATACCCTAGGTTCATTCAGATAATTCTTCATTCAGAGATTCAGGGGCTGATGCTTGAGGGTCCTATCTTGACGGATGGAAACATGATTTGGAAAATAATGAACAACATGAAGAAGTTATTTTCCAAAGCTAAAGTTGTCTTCTCTGGGCGCTTCACACCATTCTTTCCCCATATGATTGATCAAGCAAGAGTGGCTATCAATACATTTTTGGAGCTACAGGGTGAAATGGTAGCATATGTTCAGCAACAAAATGTACAACAAGAGCAACAAGGTGGTCAACAACAAGCTGAACAAGCACATCCATAACCTAAACTGTCACACCCCGTCAGTGGCGGAAACGCAGGGTTTGGCCGATTGGTGATCGTCATAACACAATAGTAAATAAAGATAGTCTATATGATATATAAATAAAAAGTATGTCATGACGTTGCCATGTCCAAGGTAAAACCCTTTGGTTCACAATTACGTCAATCACTACATAAAGAAAAATCCAAAATAATCCAAAAATGAAATAACTTACTTAGGCATGCAAGCCCGAAACAAAACCAACTAATGTCTAAAATAGAATGTTTTTAAATAAAAGCCACAATGCTAATGCAGTCCCATTCTCGAGTCTAGTCCCAGCTAGGTCCTATGCCTGATCATTACCTGAAAGTAAAACTTAAAAGTCAACACAAAGGTTGAGCGAATTCATCGAGTACTAAGTAAGTAAATTATAAGTAACAGTTTTCAATCTCAAGCACAACATTAGTATAAGAAAAGCGTGTAACTAATGCATAAGTAGTAAAATTGTAACCATATCGAAAATAGTAACCATATGTAATGAACATAGTGACACGCCTCGGCAGTGACTTGTAAGTGATATGCCCGTCGACAATATCGAATCCGAACACTGTCCTTGACGCGCCTCGGCAGGGTCAAGTCAGTATGACACGCATCGGTTGTGTCAGGTCTGAACGCTATCCTTAGTACGCCTCGGCAGTACTAAGTTAGCTAGGTAGTGTGTAAGTACCATGAATCCAAATATACACGTATCTCGTAAGTTTTGAAAATGCATTAGGTTTTGTTACACTTTTTATGAAATCCAGTTCGTAGTAAGTTTCCAGAAATGGAAAGTTTCCGAAAATAGTAAGTTTCTAAAAGAAGTAAGTTTCTATAAATAGGAAGTTCTATTTATAGTAAGTTTATCGAATGTAGTAAATTTCCGGAAATAGAAAGTTTCCAAAAGTAGTAAGTTTCCATAAATAGAAATATCTATTTATGGTAAGTTTGAAAATGATATTCGTTTTCTCATAAATCTTTTAGTTGAGTTTTACTTTCCCCGTTTAGTTTAAAATAAGAAAGCAGTTAATATGGGGCGATGAACTCACCTTATCAAGCAAGTGATATTATCTGAACTGTGTGTATATGAAGTAGTATGTAGGTCACAAATAAGTCCCACTAGACCTAGAAATCCCCTAGATAAATTTAGTAATATACGTAAGTAAGAGATTAAGCGGGTTTTAGACTTTAGATTAGTCGACAAGATTTCAGCGAATACATACGTTCGTTCAAACTGAGATACGTAGAGTTCTAGGAAGAGTTAGAAAAAGAGTGAGATATATGTGTAAACTAGACACAGAGGGATACATTTCAGACTAAGAGTTTCATACAAAAGAGTTTGTTAAGTAAAAGATATGACCAAACCAAAACTGACCAAACAATCTGTCCAAAAGTATTATTTTGTATAAGTTAAGTTTTTAATACGTTTTAAAGTCGTATAGTTTATGTGTAGACAAGATAACCATTTTTAACATATTTTATATTTGTTATAAACTAGTAATAAACCATTTAAATCATGTTTAAGATTGTCTAAGTGGTTACACAAGTTCGATTCTTAAACCTAACAAATTGATTCACATTTTCAGATTAGACCACCTGTTGGTATTTTACAATTTTAGGAAGTTATGTAAAGAGTTAGGAAATGAATCTTACCTTCTTGAAAACTAGACTCCAAGACCTACAATACTCATTAAGGTCATGGATTCTAATTCAATACCAATATGGAGTTAGACACTGAAGAAAACAGACTAAAATAGAATTTCAGAAACTGTCCAAAACCGAGACTTATATCGTTAAGGTTTAAAGTGAGTTTGAAACACATTACGAATACCCAAATGATCCCGACGTTTAACCATAATTTTTTAGACCAGAGATGAAATATCCAAATCATATTCATTTATGTTCACGTTTACTAAATCGTTACACAATTTCCAATTACGAACACCTAACAAAACTGTTTCAACAATTCAGATTTGACCCACGTTCACAATTTTATAGATTCTGAGAGTTTAAAAACTAATTAGACGACATATCTTATATTTATGAAAACTAGATGAAGAGAGATACGATTTAAGCTTAGACCACAGATTCTAATTCAATAAGACCCAGGAGCTATTTACCGAACAAAACAACTTAACATACCAGAATTTAATCAATTGAATTAGGGTTTACAATTTAGAAACACAATACACATAAACATGCAAGAACTCGAGTAAAACGGAATGAAGTAAACGATCGGAGAGAAAAACGAACCTATGATGATGATGATTATGATCAGCTTGTTAACAAGATGGAATCACAACCTGGATGTTGAATCTCGTAGCTGCAAATAACAAGGCTTACAACCAAACTGAAAACCCTAATTAGGGTTCGGCTAAGAGAAGTTTAATCAAACGATTATTGATACAAATCTGCTACATACCTCGAAAATGGAAACTAAAGACGATTTTGGTGAGGATTAAGAGGCTCGGTGATGTGTATCTTGCTAGCGTACGAGTTAGATGGTTGTTAACAACCGATTATAGAAGCTCCAAACAGATTTCGGATTATGAACTAAACACAAGAAATACAAACGACATACCTTGAAGAAAGGATGATGATGAGCACGAATTTGATGATGGATTCAAAGCAGCAACGATAAGGATGATGATGATGATGATGAATTCGTTGCTAAGAGAAAATATTAGGGGGAGGGGGGCGACGGCTAGAGGGAGAATAGGTTTAGGGTTTTGTTAATTATAGGTTTAGATAAGAAATGGTGATTGGTTAGTTTAATTGTTGGCTTATGAAATGGTTATGACCATCAAGGACGTGGCTAGGATGTAGTGTTTAGAGACTAGGCTCGATGGTGGCAAAAATGGTTTAACCACACGACTTGAACTTAAATTAAAACGGTCAGATTTAGCACTCGAGGTCCGACTGCATCGCATCACACACCTAGTGCGGCGCAATGTAGCCTTCCTCTTTCAAAAATTTCGTTTACTACGAGTACGAGCAACGGGCAACACCCAAACTTGCGATACACGGAAAACAAAATACTCAGAACCAACGAATAATTACATTACGTACAAGTATCGAATACGTACACTCTAATAGTTTTAATATCGATCACGTAACAAAGTGAAATGGTAACGTATATAGAATGCGGACATAACCGATAAGTCATCTAGAAGCTCGTCTAGTGGAACTAACTATTGTGCACCTAACTAATACGATATCATCACATATAGAATATACACACATAACATAGTAATAATCACAACCCAGTAAAGTATAAAGAACTATTAAATCCACAACAACAGTATTAAGTAAGGTTTAAATTTTTCAGTAAATTATGGTAATGATCTACAGGAATACTAGACTAACTATGGACGAAGAGAGTAACGGTTGTCACATGAACAACCTGAGTCTCCTATAATTCCCATTCCTTCTCCTCCTCCTAGATCACCCATTGTTGAACAAACTGACTCAGTGCCTAATCTGGCTTCTCCATCAACTCCTTCTCCTATTGTGATGGCTTCTCAAAAAGTTTCTCAAACTGTTCCTTCTCCTATTGTGCGAACAGCTATGCATTCTAATTCTCCTGTTCAGGTATATACTTCAAGAACAAAAGGTGTAGGGGGTAATTGGTTGAATATCCTGGAGTTAACAAAGAAAACTGAGGAGTTGGAACAATTGGTAAAGAGTCAGGCTTATTTGATTAATCACCTAAGATGGAGGCAAGCAGTGAATGGTGTAATCATGGGAAGTTTAAGAGCTAAAACAAGATATATCTTCTCCTATGGATGATGCATCCAAATAGGGGGAGATAATATTGATATTGAGATGGTAGAAGTTGAAAAAGAAGCTGAGGTGCGGGGTGAAAGTAGGAGTGATAATTTTAAATGAAATCATGGAAGTTGATTTCAATAATTGGGAAAATAGTGAAAGATATGGAAATGGAGGTTGGAAGCAGGAAAGGAAAAGAAAAGATGGGAGAGGAGGAATTAAAATCTGGTGAGGAAGAATTAATATCTGGTGAAGGATAATGAAATCTGGTGAAGAAATGTTTACTTCGGGTGAAGACAGATTTATTTCGGGGGAAGAAATGTTTATGTCGGGTGAAGTAGAAAAGAATTCCGGTGAAGAAAAAGACAATTTGGGTGATGAAGAAAGTGAACAAACTGAGAAGAGTGATAAGAGGTTTAGAGCATTTGATCAGTGTGGTGAATCAATTGACGAAGCTACTTTTGAAAAGTATTATGAAGGGATGTTCGAAGGTCTTTTTGATGAAGCTGTTGAAGAAACCTTCTGTATTTTTATTAAGGAAAGAGAGCCACAATTTGTTCATGCTCAGGATCAATGGAATGAAGAGCTGGGTGGAGAGAAAGTTGAGAGAGTAATCATTGAGATTGATAGTGATGTGGAAGAAGATAAGAGTGAAAAGATACCAGTAAAAGAAGAAGAAGAAGTGGAAAAAGTGGTTGAAGACGCAACAGATGCTGGAGCAAGTAATGTCAAGGGTGGAGGAAGAGTAAATAGTATTGCAGTTAAATCCTCAGCCTTGGTTCCTTCTAAAGTAGTGAGGTTAAAGAAGAAGATGCTTGAATTCAAACAGAAAATCTCAGAGAAACAATACAAGATCCATCTGAAGAGCTATCTGGTCACTGCAGGAGGAATGAATTCCAGGTCAGTAGGACAAATGAAGATTGAAACTATGGAAGAGAATTGGTTGTATATTCAGAAAAAAGTAATGATAAGGGACTTAAAATCCAAAAGAGAAAAGAAGATTGAGGAGAAGCTAAAGAAAGATGGAAGAGGTTTCTGAAGATACCAATGTTGAAGATTCTTCCGCTAAAGATGTTGATCCAATTCAAATAGTAACATTGAAGACTCTAGTTGAAAAACAGAGTCAAGATGTTCACTCCAAGACCAAAGTGAAGCAAGAAAACTTTCCATTTTCTCAGTACATGGAGAAAGAATCCTGGTTTACTCAATCTTCTCAACACAAAGAATAAGTCTCTGCACAATCTTCACAGCCAAATCTTCCTGTTCAATCTCAACCAACTCCTCAACAAACAGAACAAGCATCTGCACAAACTTCTCAATCTCAACCATCCACTTTACCCGAAGACTATTATATGGATGATCCTGCAGTGACTGCAATGATAGAATAAATTTCTCAATGGGTGGAGGAAAATGCTGATGATGGACGGGATCTAGACTAATATGGATTTCCTGTGGATGTTGATACTCCTATTCAAGGAGACGGAAGTTCTTCTGGATCAAGAATTAAAGATGTGTCTCAAGGTGAATTGATGGCAGAAAGGGAAGAGATAATGAATCTGAAGAAGGGCATTCTTCCACCAATTTTGGGCTGGAGATTTAATCTTTATAGTGGTGCATAGTCATCCAGAGAAAGAGCATAGTGGACTGACCAAATCTTACAGGACTACTGAACAGTTAAGAGAAATATCGATGGAAGATGCTACACAATTGTGCAAACTGAAGATGTTCAACCATGGTAGTTATTCTCATGGATATGAATATGAAAACTTCATTCATGAATGTGCTAAAACAGGGTTTTGTAAAACTATGGGAAAAAATTCATGGCCAAGAGAAGAGAATGACTATGCATATAGCACCCTAGAAGAGAATCAAGGTGGTACAACAGAGAGCTAAAATTCTAAGGTAGTGGGTTGACTATTCAAGTGATGAATGTGTGCTTGTTAGAGAAGATGAAGAGGAGCAAAGGTTATATGACATGGATGATATCAGGGAGCTTACCAATGAAGATATCATTACACATGTTCAAGATTCCACTAGAAAATATGAGGCCTAATGATAAAGAAGGAAGGATGGCAGTGGAATGTGTTGCAGTTGAACTGGATAAAGTCAAAGAGGTGAAAGGAAAGGAAAATAGAATCAGATGGGCAGTATGAATATGGGAAGGAAGCTAAACTAAGCAAGACAAAGATTTTGGAAGCATCATCCAAGGGGGAGATTGTTGGAGCAAACAAGAGTGATGGTGAAGCTTCCAAATATCCAAGTCATAGATTATTGTAGAGTTAGTTTCAATTTGGGTGATCTGTGTTCATCACCCGAATTGAATAATAAAGTGTAAACTCAGAAAGGATTTAGGTCGGGTGAACTAACTCTTCACCAGAGTTAAGTTAAAGTTTACCCCAACTAAATCTAACTGAGTTGTAATTTTATCATTCACCCAAAGTGTTCTTTAATAAACATAAGGGTGCTAGTAATGTAATAGTTAGGTAGAGTAGGCCTATAAATAGGTGCGAGAGTCATGCAGATAGTACAAGTTCATGAAATATAATATTTGTAACTGACTTTCCCGCCATCAAAGGCTTTCTAATAAACTCTTTCGTTTTCATTGATTTCGTATTCTGATTATGTCAAAGCTTGGATCAATTGCTAATAATTCCGCGATTAGTAATTGTATCCATTCATTGATTGGAGCTGTGAGGATTTCAAGACCTAACAATCTTATATA
This sequence comes from Senecio squalidus, assembly GCA_910822075.1. Lineage (NCBI taxonomy): Eukaryota > Viridiplantae > Streptophyta > Magnoliopsida > Asterales > Asteraceae > Senecio > Senecio squalidus. The sequence goes on from CAJVGC010000432.1 coordinate 37,990,046, forward strand.
ATCTCAGATTCGATATCATTTTCTTCTTTCCGTTTGATTTGCGGTTCTTATTGACCTAGCCTTTTTTTACTCAAATTGATTTGAATTTTAGCTTTACTTCTTCAATTATGATGGAATCGAGTGCCGTAAGTAAAGTAAATTCATCTAATTCGTCAACTGAAGGAGTTATTGAACCGAATCCTGAATTGTCAACTGATATAAGCCAAATTACTATCAGTAAGCTTCTAATTTATGTATGTATATGTAAATATTGTTTATCTAACATCATGAGTTCTCTTAATTTGGTATTGAATAATATAGTGTTTTCTCTTTGTCTATTTTTGAGTAATATGTAGTTTAGTATATCCACTAGTGAATACAGTTTAGTTACAACATGTAATTTAGTGTATTTGTTAGTGTATACTATGTATAAATTAGCTAATATACTATGTATATTGTAGTTTGTTATATTCACCAGTGTATTTTGTAGTTTATTATATTCACAAGTGTATATTATGGAATTTAGTATATTAACCAGTAAATTCAATGTATATACTATGTAGTTTAGTATATTCACTAGTGAATACAGTTTAGTTACAACGTATAATTTAGTTTATTCACTAGTGTATACTCTGTATAAACTAGCTAATATACTCTGTATTTTGTAGTTTTTTATATTCACCAGTGTTATAGTCTCTATTCACTAGTGTATACTCCGGATAAATTAGCTAATATACTCTGTATATTGTAGTTTATTACATTCACCAGTGTATTTTGTAGTTCATAATATACACCAGTGTATATTATGAAGAGACTAATGTATCCTTTGTTCTTCATATTCAGGTGTGGATCATGTCAATGATTCTGACAGTGGTGAGGTTATTTCTCTCGATGGTCGAGCTATTCTTGGTACTCCCAAAGTACCTGATGATGTGAAGCATGTTCTTGGTAAAGAATATGAGTCGTTATTGCTTGCATTGATATGTATAAGAAGTATGCATATCTTTCTAGTTTTGATGGTTCGTTTGTCTACTCAAAGGAAGAAAAAAATGGTCCAGTTTACTTGAGGATTCTATTTTGTAGTAGAAAAGGCAAGCACGAGGTCTATGTTATGATTTTTTGAGGACAGTTAGTGAGGATAGTGTGGTTGTAATATCAAGGTTACGGGATGTCAAGCATGCGTTCGATTCAGTAAAAACCCTAAGACCTCTAAATTCAGATTATATCTTTTCATAGAAACTCATAACCACAATATTTTGAAGTGAAAGACAGTTGAGTTATTCAGACCAGGTTTTGGTGCATTCGTCTTCCGGAGCAGGTGTTGGTGCTTCTAGGCTTCATAAGCTGTTGAATGTTGTTAGGGGAGGTTACAATCATGAAGGTGGTACTAGGATTGACTTTAAGAATTGCAGAAGGGATTTGAATGCTTATATTGGGGACTACGATGCTCAAATGTTGGTGAATAAAATGGAAAATCGTAGATTTGTGTACCAAACTTCTCGTTTGAGTACAAGTGTGAAAAAGGGAATTGACTTCATTATTTTCGGCTGATGAAACTTCTAAAAGAAACTAGGAGGTGTTTAGTGATGTCATCTCTTTTGATGCGACATTTAAGACGAACAAGTACGTACAATTTATTCTTTTTATACTTAATCGACCAAACAATAGTATATATAATGTATACAGTGGTGTATATTGTAATGTATACACCAATGTATACATAGGATACACCAGTGCATACATAATAAACACCAGTTTATATTACGTATACACCGGTGAATACATTACATTCACTAGATTATTCTCAGTACTTTGGTAGTAGATTGTAGATATTTGTAATATACACTAGTGTATACTCAATACTTGCTATTTGATATTGTCTCATATACTACTTTTTCCAGGTACAAGATGGTGCTTGTACCATTTACTGGTGTTGACAACCACTATCAGAGTGTTAATTTTGGTGGTGCATTGCTTAGGAGTGAAAGCATTGAGTCCTACAAGTGGCTACTTTAGGCTTTTCTTTCTGCCTATTCTAAGAAACAACCGGTGATGGTTTTAACTGATCAAGACCCTGCTTTGGTACAAGATATTCCTCTTGTTTTTAATGAATCCAAGCATCGGTTATGCATGTGGCACATAATGAACAAGTTACCCGTCAAGGTTTGGTTTTATACACAATACTTATATATTTTGTTACATTTTAACTTATACACTAACTGATATCATTGTACAGGTGTGTAAGGAGTTACTAGATAAAACGGATTTCTAGAAACGTCTCCACAAATTAGTCTGGAATGTTTATCTAGAGCCTAAAGAATTCGAGGAGGGGTGGATACTTTTGATTCAAGAATTCGTTCTAAATGCAAACAAATGGTTGACGGACATGTTTGACCTCAGGAAAAAAATGGATTCCTGCATACTTCAAACATCTGAGTATGTGTGGTTTGATGAAGACTACATCTAGGCCAGAAAGTTCCAATTCATTCTTCGGTATGATGTGTTTTGAGGCAGCCATGGAATCCCAAAGGCATAATCAAGATCTCCTTGACCACGCAAAAGACACAACTTCACCTAAACTCAAAACTCCTTTAAAGGTTGAAGATCATGTATCAATGGTATAAATAGATATGCACACGTGGGTGTTACTGAAAGTGAGGGTGTTCAAGTTTATCAGATTATACGTAAAGATAAATGATGCAAGCACATAGCTGAGTTGAAGGTATTTTCAATCATTCCATCTTTTAAATTCATTCATTAGTGTTTATACAATAGTGTAAATTTTTTGTATTTACTTGTGTATACATTAGTGAATAATTTATGTATTTATTCACTAGTGTATATGTCTATATTCACTAGTGTATATGTGCGTATTTACTGGTGTGAATACAATATATTGATAATATATATATAAATCGTTAATAACTCATCTCTTTTTTTATTTTATTTTATTAAGGTTGTGCATAATATAGTGGATGGGACTTATGATTGTAGTTGTATGCATTTTTCGCGTCATGGCTATCTCCGTCGCCATATTTTTGCTGTTTTTCATCGTAACAACGTTCTTGAGACTCTGAGTCAGTATGTGCTTAGGCGTTGGAGGAGGGATGCGTTGCCTGCTGATATGATTAAACTTCGAAACAAGTATCGTGAAAACAAGCATGTTGAAGAGTTGGCTTATAGAGTATACACAGATGTCAATTATTGCGTTCGGTTCTTAAGCAATAATGTGGAGAATTTTACTGTTTCCCATGAAAAGATTGCTCAGCTGAGAACTGAGATGGAAGCTAATCTATCGGACCAACTGATTCTTTCAAAACAAGATATTATGACATCAGTTATTAGGGTGTCTCGACCAAACAATTTTGATGTTGAAGTTCCTGGTGGCATTAACAACAAAGGTTGTCGTAAGAGGAAAAGGAAAGTTGGTGCTCGTGAAGTAGCTTCTAAGAAGAGCAAAAAGAAAAAACGGTTGTGCAAAAAGTGTAACTAATATGTCCACCACGACTCTAGGAACCATAAAAGAGTAATGGCACAGAAGTTGGCCAAAAAGGCAAAGCATCTGAAGAATTTGAAGAAAAGTACACTGATGATGAAGAATCCACTACGGATGAAAGTTGTGAAGAATAGTATATGCTTTTATGGTTAATAACTAAAAGTTGTTTTGTTTTAATTATTGAATTTTCGTTTAAATTGATATGTTTGGATTTAGTTTTTAATAATTCACAGTTTTTTCATGGTATATTCACTAGTGTACACTTATAATATTTACGAGTATATTTTAACTAAAAAGTAACATTTTAAAAATGTTTTAGTAATCAAGATTAAAGAGACGTTTGCTTGGACCGTTCACGAATGTATGACTTTTTCTAAGTTAACGAAATGTTGATTTACTTCTTATGTAAAACCAAGTTCCTTTCGAATACTGGGTTTCTCCAATTACCCGACCGTGCAACCATTCCTTTCGAATATGGTTAACACCCCAAATAATTGTGCATAAAGAATCAAGCCGATGTGTGAGAATTAATCTTTAAGCTTCCTTTTGAATAGCTTACTAGTTGATAAACCGATTTCTCTTATTTTACAAACTAGCACTTGTGTTTAAACTTAGTTATTTCGATTATTATTATAGATTCCTTTCGAATACCGATAACTTTTATCAACTATAGACCGGTTGAATAATTCATTCAATATTTTAGCAAATTACCGAGTTCCTTTCGAATACCTGATTTTGTTTACTAATAAAGAACATAAACAATCTAAATAATAAAATTAAAGATTAAACCCAAATGGATCCCCAATTAACCAAACACACATCTATCAAACATTTCATACTTAAAATCAATTAATCAAACAATCACATATCCAAGCAAACGATTATGAAATTAGCTACGCATAATTGAAACTAAACATGAAATATAAGAAAAGTTCATAGCTGTACCAAGTGTTTGACGAAATGCAATGTATAAAACAGCCAAATCAAAACGTAATTGAAGCTAATGGAGTAATTGAAAATGAAAATTGGAATGATTTTACTTTCTTGAATGGTGAATTGCCCAATAAATTTCTTCTCCAAGGCTCTCCAAGTCTCCAAGAATCGATGATGATTGTGATGGAAAAATATGTCTCCTTTGTGTTATGGAATGATGGTTCGATTTATTGTGATGGAGATAATGTGTGTTCTCCCCCACTGATAGATTATGTCATCCCTTTATGTTGGTGATAATCTGACTTTTTAATCGCCCTCCTCAAGTGTAGTAATCATGGACGATAAATAAAACCCTGCAATTCCCATAATTGATTGCATTAATCAAACAAAATAAAACAACCCGAAATAGTCCACCTCGTCACAGTCATACGCCACTGCGACGCAGTAGTGGTTCAGCCAAGACGTTTTTGTGTTTTGCTCATTTCCTTGTATTATTTCGGCTTATCTTGACGTTAAATCTCCATTCCAATGCTAAATACCTAAATACATACTTTTACACAAAATGTAAGTACAATGGGGCATATCCATCACGTTTTAGACTAAAAACATACGAAATATCGCGAATAAAAATGTATATAATTGAGCGATATCAATACATATAATATTCACCGGTGTATACATATAATATTCACTAGCGTATACATATAATATTTATCAGTGTATATAAATGTGTTCATTAGTGTGTACATATTATATTTACCAGTGTATATAAATCAAAAGGATTCAATTTATATTATATAGTTTGTATATAAAACCAAAGGAGTTAAGTATATACAAAAAAAATTCACATATTCACTAGTGTAAACATATAATATTCACAAGTGTATATAAAAACCAAAGGATTGATATATACTTTTTTATTAATGTATTTATTTGTGTATACATATAATATTCACAAGTGTGTATTAATCTAAAAGAGTTAAACTATATATAGTTTAACGGTTTTTTGATACATTTCTTATAATGTTTTCATTTTTGTATATACAAATATAATGCATTAGTGTATACACAACCAAAAGAGTTTAATATTTTTGTATATATTTTTACGTATTGTATTCATTATTGTTTACAACCAAAAGAGTTTAATATTTTGTATATAGTTTTACTTATTGTATTCATTATTGTATACATATAGTAATCATTTATATTCAGCAGTGTGTAAAGACCAAAAGAGTGTAACATTCATGAAAATGCATATGTAAATCACAACTATTGATTTAGAATTCATTAATAACCATTCCAAAGAAATTACTAACAACCATAACCATTCATAAAACATCACAGTACTTGTTTAATGAAGCATTAATAACGTCACAATAACAGTTAGTCTTACTACCATTTCCTCTTCACATTGTAATCCCCTTCATACGATCATGCAATTTGAATTTTTGTGCTTCAGTGAGTATCCTCTTTCTTGTTTCATAGTCCAAAATTTCAAATTGTCTTGGGGCTCTTGTTACAAAACAACTTCTTTGTATTCCATGGCGTTAACAAGATTTCCTTGAGAGGTACCAAATAAATGACTACTTGAATCGGGATTTTGAGCATAAAGGCTCCACTGACCTGTAGGATTCTATAATCAGCAATAAAATAAATAATGAATCATTTAGTAAAAACAGATGAGGCTGGACAAATTTTTCAAAGGAAGAAGAAGAAATAAAAGATGGAATTGATAGAAGAAATACAACTAGAAATCCCTAGAACGAATTCTTGGAGGTCCTTATGAAAATTTAGAAATACCGCGTTTTTTGATTTATCTTACTTGCCACAAAAATATGTATTTTTTAAATTATCATAAACCCAAGTTATTAACTTCAATAAGTTAAGATCTATTGAAGTCATAGGCACGTAGGTTCAAGGCCAAACCGACTACTCCAAGAGCACTCATCCATAAACCAGTTAGTTGAGTAAATGAAAAATCCAAAGGAGGTTCATGGCCAAGGGTAAAGATATGCGAATACCGGTTCTTTACGGAAGATAGTTAAACCTTAGTCTTTTCAATGCTACTTTTTGTTCCTCACTTCCTTCAACATTCAACCCACAGTCCCCATTTTTCAGAGCACCACCAACATATATCTCCATGTGACGCATGACAAAAATCGCACAATCTACGTGATTATCCAATGTTCTCCGACTCATTTTCATTCTACTCAGCTTTTTTTATTCATTGTTCCAGGTTTCTTTTGTTTCACATATTTCAAATGTTGTACAAACAAAGAGTGTTGCATGATTATATATCACTAGTATGTCAAATAGTTTATACACTAGTGAATACACAATATATACATTAGTGAATATAATGTATTCACAGATATATATATATATATATATATATATATATATATATATATATATATATATATATATATATATATATACACATACATATTGTTGGGTACTGAATAGTATGGATGAAGCTATGAACTCTTAAAAGTTCGTGTTCAAGATCAAAATGTTTAATTCGGAGATCATCCGAATTAAACATAAAGAATGATTCAGTGAAGAATTAAATTCGGGTGAACATGTTACTTCACCCGAGCTAACTGAAGTACACCCGAATTGAATTTAAACTGAAGAATAAGTTAGTCAGCACAAGTCAACATTGAAGATTATAATTCTCGTGATGAAGACTACTTGCGAGTTAAAGTGAACTTTTCCAAAGTTAAAATTAAGATGAAGACTTGTTGTTTAGTTTAATTTGTATGTTTAGATTTCTATAAATAGTGTGATAGGTGGTTAGAATTAGATGTCTTTGAACCCGGACTCGTTTGGAGTGCCGTCATGCTTGAACAGAATTTGTAACTGCTTTTCCCGCCGAAATCAAACAATTCAGCTTGCGATCGATTAGATCCTCAATTTCGATTACTAGTTTTGGTTCAATCAGATCATGAGATTCCGCATCATGATCTGATTATTCAATTCACTGGTTAGAGAGCTATCAGGACTTCTCAATTGGTATCGGATCCATACAAATCAATTTATTAAATTCGATTGATTCTGGCTTATCGATTTGACTCGGTTTGACTGAATTTAGTCAAATTGTCAATGGTTGTTATGAATCGAAGAAGTTCAGATTGAAATTGAAGAGCATTATTGAAAAACTACTGAAGAATAGTGTATTCCTTGTGGAATTGCTGGTACAATAATCAATTCGAAATAATCGGAGTGTGAAGCTAAACCACGAGTTATCGATTTTTGAAGAGATGTGATTTGATATTGCAGATTTGAAATCGGATTGTGAAATCAAGGTGTTCTAATGATGTTGAATGAAACTAAGATTGTTGATGATCAAATTGTTATAATAATGAGAAAGGATTGAAGATTACAAGTTGATCATGTGATGAAGAACAAAATGTTTTTAGAAACATGTTTCCTCAAAACAATATGATCTGGTAATTATGTTCATGATTCATATTTTTTGTGATGATCTAAATTTTTAATTCAGATGAAGGTTTATGAGTTTCTGTTGGAGTGTTTGTTGAAGGGAAGTTTTTGGTTGATTCTGATTGAAGAGTCTGAAAGTGAATGGGAAATTGATTTTGTTTGAGTTACTAACCATGGAGAATCAGATCTTGAAGAGTCAGAAGAATTGCTTGAATCTAATCATGGAGAATCATATTTTGATGGTTTGAAGATTCATAGCATCATACAAGGGGGAGATTGTTGGGTACTGAATAGTATGGATGAAGCTATGAAGTCTTAAAAGTTTTTGTTCAAGATCAAAATAAATAATTCAGAGATCACCCAAATTAAACATAAAGAATGATTCAGTGAAGAATTAAATTCGGGTGAACATGCTACTTCACCCGAACTAACTGAGGTATACCCGAATTGAATTTAAACCGAAGAATATGTTAGTCAACACAAGTCAACATTGAAGATTATAATTTTGGTGATGAAGACTACGTGCGAGATAAAGTGAACTTCTCCAAAGTTAAAATTAAGATGAAGATTTTGTTGTTTTCTAATTTGTATGTTTAGATTTCTATAAATAGTGTGATAGGTGGTTAGAATTAGATTTCTTTGAACCCGGACTCGTTTGGAGTGTCGTCATGCTTGAAATTAATTTGTAACTGCTTTTACCGCAGAAATCAAACAATTCAGCTTTGGATCGATTAGATCCTCAATTTCGATTACTAGTTTTGGTTTAATCAGATCATGAGATTTCGCATCATGATCTGATTATTCAGTTCACTGGTTAGAGAGCTATCATGACTTGTCATATATATATATATATATATATATATATATATATATATATATATATATATATATATATATATATATATATCAGTGAATATACAGTATATACATTAGTGAATTTAACGTATATACCGGTGTGTATATTTATATAAAATCCTAAAGTATGTTCATCGATACGAGGTTATCGGCTTATTCTGGTACCTTTCCTCAACACTTAAATCGTCAACACAAGCACTTTTATCGATGATTTTGACTGATACATGTTTGAGGTTGAATACAACTAGATAGAAATGTTCTGAGTGAAGAATCGGAAAGAAAACCTGTTAGATTTAACTTTTTTTAGTATTCACATATAAGTTTTTATAGCAAATGATTCGTTATTGATCTATACAATTTAAATACCAAAACATACCAGATCCATTTCTTTCATAGAGATTATCCCTTTATCTTTTCCCATATGATAACAAATTTTGTCCTCGAAAGTTGCAAACCAACCTTCTTTTTCGGTATTATACGTAAAAAGAAATTTAATTAAAGTTTCAAACTAAGTAATCTAAATGAAATTAATCTTTAAGAATCAAAATTTACCAAAATATTTGTGCTAAAAAAAAATCTACGAATTTTATCATCCCCAAGCTGACCATTTTCATAATTCATCACAGTCGCCCACCAATCAGTTACATCCCCTATAACCCAAGTTTTTGGTGACATGCTTTCAGACGTTCCACGTACTTGCGTTGCTCCTCCAGGTACATCAAATAGTATATCCCTATCACATTAATAAATATGGTTTTTGTTAATATACACAAGCATATATATACATTAAATATACACGAGTGTATATATATATATATATATATATATATATATATATATATATATATATATATATATATATATATATATATATATATATATATATATATATATATATATATATAAGCAACATTAAAAACTGAGCATTCATGAATAGATATACTTACTCAACATTATTTTCTAACAAGTACACTTCTTCTGTTACTCTGATTTCTTGCTCTGTATAATCTTCTAAAGGATCAAGAACTTTTTTCTTATAAGGAGACATATATGGTTTCATGATAAATATTTTCTTTTTCTTTCTACCAGAAGTAGAAGCATGGAGCTCGGAATTTGGATTCAATTGCACGTCATCAGTGACCGCCTTATCATATGTGTCCATTTTATCATAGACATTCTGCTCCTCCTGATTATCATTTGGCACGTCATCAGTGATCACCTTATCATTTACATTCTGCTCCGACTGATTATCAGTTGCAAAGACAGCAGTAATCACTTTATAATTTGTGCCCATTTCCTGAGATAAATTGTGACAACCGTCACTTTTCCGACTCAGATTAGTCTAGTATGCCGTATGCTCTTACGTGGTTTACAAATTTTTTTTTTATAAAAAGAACTTACATTTTTTTTTTGTTTAATGATTACTTGTGACATGTGTGTATACTCTATATGTGATGCTATAGTATTAGTTAGGTGCACAATAGTTAGTTCCACTAGTCGAACTCCTAGATGAATTAACGGGAAATTTATATTTTCGTACAATAAGTAGACTTGGGTTTATCTAAGCTTACATCTCATTTACGAATCTCTAGTTATAGAATTAAAACAATTTCTTATTTATCGGTCGTTTCTATATTACGTCTATCTTCTTACTTTTACGTCTCGTTGTTACATTCGTTTTCTAGTATTTTCTATCACCGAGTTAAAAATGAGTGTGGATCATATTTTAGCTAAAGGCTTGGGCTTTGGCCTAGTCTTGGCAAATTACTAGACCCAAAATACCCTAAGCCCACCTTAATCTATCCCTAACCATACTTAAGCAAAAGTTAGCAAACCCTAACCCTTTTTTTTTTGCCCTAATTTCGTCACCCTTGCAGCCTCCCTCTTCCAAACGACCAGCCATCTCTATCCTTCACATCAGCCATGTTTTCCAGCCACCAAGGAGGTAATTTTGAAGCCTAATCTCCTCATTCATCATGATAATCATTCCTAGTACCAAGGTAATCGAATTCTTATGATTTACTATCTTGATTTCTAGCCGAAAACCCTAATATGGGATTCATGAAACCGGTTGGTAATACACCATTTCTTGTGATCGATTACAGCAGCCTAAGGCACCATTATCTTGCTCGTTCATCACCAAGTTCATGGAGAAGATTAAGGCAATCGGATTTTCGTTGATTGTTATTGCGGATTTTGGCCGAAAACTCTAATTAGGGTTCATAAAAATCGTTTTGTGTTATTGATATACTTTCTATTGATGTACTACAGCCACCACACGAGTTTTTCATCATCAATCCGAAAATCTAATAAGGTAAAATCAATCCATATCCATTTCCTTGAAATCTATTCCATCTTGATGTTCACATTGTGTTGTTTTCGAGTTTGTGTTACTACTTTAGGCGAAACTGAGATCGGGAAAGTACTACACCCAATTCAGCCCCTAAACAGCTCGTGACCTTCATATTCAGATCCGTACGGACAGTTTTCGTTAAGGTACTTATTGGTGTTTATGTCATCCTTCGTGTTTTAAAACCGTGTTGAAAATATTCTATCGTAAAATCCTAAATTCACATTGTTTCGTGTTAGAGGCTACAAACTGTTTTGAGGAGATTATTTTCGCATTAGAAACTAATTTTGGACAGCGGGAATAAGAGTTCTTCATCGTCCTTCAAAGGTTTGTAATCGGGTCTCTAATCTATTTCGATTCTCATTCGTTATTGCTAGTATTTCCGAGTAGTTTACCTTTTCTATATTTCGTGTCAAATATGATTTGAAACCGTATTAATACATAAGTTTATTGATGATGCTAATTTTAGACATCCTTGTGTTATTACAGCCCTCAAGTCGTTATTCAAGCGATTTCAAGTCGTAACAGTAATCGACTCCCGATAGCATAACCGTTACGACTAACGGTAATCAATCTTTCTTACTTCCTTTGCGTATTTGTTTTTGGTGGCGTTTGTTTTGCCATTTATTCTTTATTCCGTATATTTTAATTGCGTGGTTGTTTATATTTCTCGTATATAACTGCGTGGTTGAATTCCGTTATTCGTATCTTTCCGTTTTATTCGTTAATTATGGACAAACTTGTTTTGGACATTTTTGGGTCCCATTTCTTTGTAATCTGTATTGATGTATGTTTTTCACTATCTTGAACTGAGAATTAGACTCTGTGACCTGAACATTAGTTGTAGGTCTCGGAGTCTAGTTTTCAAAAACGTAAGATTCGTTTTCTAACTCTTTATAGATTTTCCTAAAAACGTAAAATACCAGCTAGGGGTCTAATCTGACTATTTTGAGTAATATGTCTAGGTTCATTAAACTATTTCGGGTAACCACTTAGACAACCATAATAATTATTAATTGGGATTACACTAAGTTAATAACAAGCTTTAAAAGTAATAAAATTGTTTATCTTGTCTACACATAAACTATACGACACTTTAATGTAATAAACTCAACATCTTTAAAATATAACGTTTTTGGACAGCTTAGATAACCGGTTTTGCTTTTGTCATATCTTACTCATATTAAACTCTTTTATAACGATGTCTTAGTCTAAAACCTAGCTCTCGGTGTCTAGTTTTCAAATATGTTTCCGTCAACGTCTGATTCCTTCTAGAACCATAGGTATCTCAGTTTGAGTGAACCTATGTGTTCGCCGAAAAGTTTATCGTTTGATTCAAAGTCGTTAACCGTCAAATACTATTCTTATACGTTTATACTTTTATCTAGGGGAGCTCTAGAACTAGTGAGGACTCTAGTTGTGACCAACTTACTACACCATATACGCACAGTATCGCTTACATACGCTCACTCGATAAGGTGAGTCATCGCCCCTTTTACTTATTACTGTTTTCTATGATTTAAATCGGGGGAAAGTAAAGCTCAACCAAACTATTTTGAGAAAAAATGATTTACGATAAACAGATTTTACTTCCATACTTACTATATATGGAAACATTACTATTTTCGGAAACTTGCCATAAATAGATACTTCTATTTATGGAAACTTGCTTTTTTTTTGGAAACCATGAGATGTGTAACATAACTAATGCTATTTTTCTAAAACTTTACGAGACAGTTGGTTGATACACATCAGTATACCTTTCCTACTGATGCATGCACGCTCATTAGTATACCTTTCCTACTAATGAGGTGTACTTACGGTAGCGTGGCTACTGCGGATGATACTTATCAGTATACCTTTCCTACTGATACCTACATGCTCATTGGTATACCTTTCCTACTAATGAGATGTACTTACTATGCTTACTTGTGATACATGCACGCTCATTAGTATACCTTTCCTACTAATGAGGTGTACTTTCTATGCTTACTCGTGATACATGCTTACGTTGTATGATTGTGGATGATGTTTCGTTACTACTTACACGCATTAGTTACACATTACTTTACTACAGATTTTGAGATATGATTTCTACCTTACATTTTACTACTTACTCGATGTACTCGCTCAACTTTATGTTGACGTTTTAAGCTTTACTTTCAGGTAACGAGCAGGCATAGGACTTGGACTTAGCAGTCGGGCTTTAGTTGACTTCAGGATTTCTTTGCAATGTGGACATTTTATATTTATACATTTGAATTACATTTCGGGTTTGCACGCCCAAGTATTCGTTCATTCGTTGATATTCACATTTGAACTTTCTTACTTGTAGTGTGTGACGATTTTCGTGTACCAAGGTTTATACCTTGAGTATGGCGACGTCATAACAATACATTGTTTATTTATTCATGTAGATTATATTCTTTATATTACTGTTGTGTTATGATGATCGCCAATCATGTTGCACCCTGCGTTCCGCTAATGGCAGGGTGTGACAGATTGGTATCAGAGCACATGGTTATAGAGAACTAGGTGGTTTGGCCTAGACTATAACTAGGTGTCCTTCATATAGATTATTCTAGGATCTTTTTACTTTTTCATATCGTCTCACTACTCGTACCTATCGACTTATCGCCTAAGGAAGACGGTGAACCACAACGACTTACGACGCTGAAGGAGTTTCTATTTTATTCACTTTTCGTTTCCTAAAAATCTCATTTCTTGTTTGTAATCGAATTCGACTTAAACTCTTATACTTCTACTTCAATAAAATGTAAGCGTCACCATTATGATCATGTATACGAGAAGCAGACTTGTATGTCTATCTTTGGGTGCCTCATCTAGTTGCAGTATTGGAATCATTCTCTTATTCATTTACGAATCCACCCCCCTCACATAAAATTTATATTTTATTTCATTTCGATTTCTCGATCTTCCTACTTTCGAATTTCTATTCTACCATACGTGACGCTCTCGTGGGAGAACCTTTGTGCAGATTTGAAGATGTGAAGTTGAAGACTTGCCACCCTATTTTGAAGACGATGTTATATTATTCGCTTATCTCGATCTATACATCCTTGAACCCTTTTCATTTATTATTATCACAAAATCGATATATGTTTCTACTTAGCAAATTGAATGAACCAGATACTAAGAGATTGTATCTATCCTTTCGGTTGTTTCATTGTTTCGAAATTCGAGGAGAAATATTAATTCTCGCCATATTCTTTCGTAAAGATTCTCATATTGACACTCGGAGATACACATTCTAATCAGTAACAAATTTATGTCTCAGCAGCAAAACGTCTATTTTTCTCCTATCTCTGTTCGTTTTCAAATTTTAATCCCTTCTACAAAATTGTTCCAAATGTTGAAATCTAACTACCATACGGAGACCAGACGCCGAAACATTTTCATGATTTATACTAATCTACTCAAATGAAATCGTTGCCTAAACGTTCTTTCCCGAGCACTACTCCAAACTCTGTTATAACTCATCTGAACTCGTATTCTCTCAAGCTATGGATGGAATTTATTTACGAAGCTATACGACATGCCCTCAAAACATGATTCTTCTGTCCCTTTATCATAATCATTATATTCGTGAAACTCACTCAAACCGAAACTAGTTCCTGATGATGCGAACATATCGTTTTCGCTCCAAATGTTTACTCGTGATGTATTCGTCTCCGAGGAGATAAGCTATCCGACTCCATATATTTACCAATCATTGATAATCGTTGATCTCGGAACCATGTGAGGTTTCCACATACTACCACCGCTAATACTGGTCGAGTACATTTATAGAAAGTCAGTATCTCCTGAAACCATCTGGAGTTGTGAACTATTTGATTTTCTTATCAGTCAGTCTATACAAACCGGTAAAACTCTTTTCACTATTTTCTCAATCAAATCAGATATTCTCTAAGACGATGCCTTTGTAAACTCTATCATATTCTCAATTACTTCAAACAATTGCTATTTATTTCACTTCGGTTGCAGAAGAAGATTTTACTTTGATTTATACCTATCCGGTTTCAATCCGTTTGTGATCTTCCACACGTTCTTTCGGTGAGACATATATTCTAGCACGAGAAGGATTTGAATTTCTAAACTTCATTATATCCGATTTCGTATGCTTTAAGCATATCCCTCCTTGGTTGCATCAGCAATTTTCCATGAGCGTTCTACAACAACTAGCTTTCCGAGTTAAACTTCATTCCTAAACTCTTTATCATCGTAGTTCTTATCAAAACCTAGAAGTGACCTTAGATACGACTTGAGACAGAAGACGGTAACATCTTATGACTATTTCTTCATCCCGTATGATTCTTGAAACCTTTTTGAAATTTATTCCTATACGCACCCACGAGGAGAGTAACCATTATGATTTGAAACTCAATAACTCGTACCTCATTGATACCCATACGACTTTCATTTTGTGCTGAAACCTTCAACCGACATTGCTCTTGCGTTATACTTTTGACATGTCGAGATTTATTGCAAGCGTTGTGCATTAAAACTACTGATTCATATCATTATCCTGAGTTCGCTATTTTAACAACTATTCATGTCCACCTCCTCGATGTAGATTGGAGATTTCTGTATGTAAATAATACTTGAAGCGATATTCTTTCCTAATATTAGTCGCTTGAGTCCTTTCGATCCATGATACGGTGTAGACGCATCCAAGATGTAAACTTTTCAGTTAATACATTCAGATATATTACTGAAGTCTTACGATGACACTAAAAGCTGATATAGACTTGTGAAATTGATTCGATTTTCGCGCTACACAACAATCATCATAATGTAACTCTTTCGATACACAGTTCTCTACGAACCTACTCTTATTACTTCCTGTTTGTGATAGAAACTTGAGACATTCTTTGATGAGGATTTCTTCCTCAACTACTACTATTCAATCTAACTATATATTCAACTCCCTAATGATTCAAAAGTCATTCTAATGACTTCGTTTTCCTTAATCTACGCTTTGTTGATCTTATTCGTAATTCGGTACTTCATATTCAGTGATAATCACTCGCAGGTAATGATAGGAATTCTCTTGTGTCTGATCAACATAAGAGGAAACTGGTTGTTATACGCGATCTGATAAAACCTTTCAATTCTATTTTAATTTTCAAACTTTCGCGTAGCTTTTGCTTTCAACGCCCGTTCGTATTACTTATGAAATTATTTCACTATTATATCGATTACGTGAGATTCTTTTGTGACCAACGATCTTGTTCGTTAACCATGACGCGTAACTTCTATTGTTGAATGTGTTTCAACAATTAAGTGTTACATATCAAATTCTATAAACGATACTTAATGACGAGTTTTAAATTATGTCTGGCCAACATAATGGAGAACTTATCATTTACCATGTATCTACCTGGATTCATACTCTTTGTTGAACTGAACCTTGTGCATTGTTATACGATTGACCTTAAGCGCTTACACAAACTACCTATGAACTGTTACGGTAATGTGAACGTACATGTAGAATGTGTTTATAATTAGACGTAATTATAAATGTATTCTAACGCGTATATGTTCTAGTATCGGACGGAAATTCAAACTTTTCTAATCAGTGTTTAAATTCATGACACACTTCTTGAGCGAATCTTGAGGATTTGCTGTACGAAAGCCCCTTAGATACTCATTTTCGATTGATGCTTCTGTTAACAGTTATACCACATGAATTTCGGGACGAAATTCTTTTAAGTGGGGAATACTGTGACAATAGTCACTTTTCCGACTCAGATTAGTCTAGTATGCCGTATGCTCTTACGTGGTTTACAAATTTTTTTTTTATAAAAAGAACATACATTTTTTTTTTGTATAATGATTACTTGTGACATGTGTGTATACTCTATATGTGATGCTATAGTATTAGTTAGGTGCACAATAGTTAGTTCCACTAGTCGAGCTCCTAGATGAATTAACGGGAAATTTATATTTTCGTACAATAAGTAGACTTGGGTTTATCTAAGCTTACATCTCATTTACGAATCTCTAGTTATAGAATTAAAACAATTTCTTATTTATCGGTCGTTTCTATATTACGTCTATCTTCTTACTTTTACGTCTCGTTGTTACATTCGTTTTCTAGTATTTTCTATCACCGAGTTAAAAATGAGTGTGGATCATATTTTAGCTAAAGGCTTGGGCTTTGGCCTAGTCTTGGCAAATTACTAGACCCAAAATACCCTAAGCCCACCTTAATCTATCCCTAACCATACTTAAGCAAAAGTTAGCAAACCCTAACCCTTTTTTTTTTGCCCTAATTTCGTCACCCTTGCAGCCTCCCTCTTCCAAACGACCAGCCATCTCTATCCTTCACATCAGCCATGTTTTCCAGCCACCAAGGAGGTAATTTTGAAGCCTAATCTCCTCATTCATCATGATAATCATTCCTAGTACCAAGGTAATCGAATTCTTATGATTTACTATCTTGATTTCTAGCCGAAAACCCTAATATGGGATTCATGAAACCGGTTGGTAATACACCATTTCTTGTGATCGATTACAGCAGCCTAAGGCACCATTATCTTGCTCGTTCATCACCAAGTTCATGGAGAAGATTAAGGCAATCGGATTTTCGTTGATTGTTATTGCGGATTTTGGCCGAAAACTCTAATTAGGGTTCATAAAAATCGTTTTGTGTTATTGATATACTTTCTATTGATGTACTACAGCCACCACACGAGTTTTTCATCATCAATCCGAAAATCTAATAAGGTAAAATCAATCCATATCCATTTCCTTGAAATCTATTCCATCTTGATGTTCACATTGTGTTGTTTTCGAGTTTGTGTTACTACTTTAGGCGAAACTGAGATCGGGAAAGTACTACACCCAATTCAGCCCCTAAACAGCTCGTGGCCTTCATATTCAGATCCGTACGGACAGTTTTCGTTAAGGTACTTATTGGTGTTTATGTCATCTTTCGTGTTTTAAAACCGTGTTGAAAATATTCTATCGTAAAATCCTAAATTCACATTGTTTCGTGTTAGAGGCTACAAACTGTTTTGAGGAGATTATTTTCGCATTAGAAACTAATTTTGGACAGCGGGAATAAGAGTTCTTCATCGTCCTTCAAAGGTTTGTAATCGGGTCTCTAATCTATTTCGATTCTCATTCGTTATTGCTAGTATTTCCGAGTAGTTTACCTTTTCTATATTTCGTGTCAATTTGATTTGAAACCGTATTAATACATAAGTTTATTGATGATTCTAATTTTAGACATCCTTGTGTTATTACAGCCCTCAAGTCGTTATTCAAGCGATTTCAAGTCGTAACGGTAATCGACTCCCGATAGCATAACCGTTACGACTAACGGTAATCAATCTTTCTTACTTCCTTTGCGTATTTGTTTTTGGTGGCGTTTGTTTTGCCATTTATTCTTTATTCCGTATATTTTAATTGCGTGGTTGTTTATATTTCTCGTATATAACTGCGTGGTTGAATTCCGTTATTCGTATCTTTCCGTTTTATTCGTTAATTATGGACAAACTTGTTTTGGACATTTTTGGGTCCCATTTCTTTGTAATCTGTATTGATGTATGTTTTTCACTATCTTGAACTGAGAATTAGACTCTGTGACCTGAACATTAGTTGTAGGTCTCGGAGTCTAGTTTTCAAAAACGTAAGATTCGTTTTCTAACTCTTTATAGATTTTCCTAAAAACGTAAAATACCAGCTAGGGGTCTAATCTGACTATTTTGAGTAATATGTCTAGGTTCATTAAACTATTTCGTGTAACCACTTAGACAACCATAATAATTATTAATTGGGATTACACTAAGTTAATAACAAGCTTTAAAAGTAATAAAATTGTTTATCTTGTCTACACATAAACTATACGACACTTTAATGTAATAAACTCAACATCTTTAAAATATAACGTTTTTGGACGGCTTAGATAACCGGTTTTGCTTTTGTCATATCTTACTCATATTAAACTCTTTTATAACGATGTCTTAGTCTAAAACGTAGCTCTCGGTGTCTAGTTTTCAAATATGTTTCCGTCAACGTCTGATTCCTTCTAGAACCATAGGTATCTCAGTTTGAGTGAACCTATGTGTTCGCCGAAAAGTTTATCGTTTGATTCAAAGTCGTTAACCGTCAAATACTATTCTTATACGTTTATACTTTTATCTAGGGGAGCTCTAGAACTAGTGAGGACTCTAGTTGTGACCAACTTACTACACCATATACGCACAGTATCGCTTACATACGCTCACTCGATAAGGTGAGTCATCGCCCCTTTTACTTATTACTGTTTTCTATGATTTAAATCGGGGGAAAGTAAAGCTCAACCAAACTATTTTGAGAAAAAATGATTTACGATAAACAGATTTTACTTCCATACTTACTATATATGGAAACATTACTATTTTCGGAAACTTGCCATAAATAGATACTTCTATTTATGGAAACTTGCTTTTTTTTTGGAAACCATGAGATGTGTAACATAACTAATGCAATTTTTCTAAAACTTTACGAGACAGTTGGTTGATACACATCAGTATACCTTTCCTACTGATGCATGCACGCTCATTAGTATACCTTTCCTACTAATGAGGTGTACTTACGGTAGCGTGGCTACTGCGGATGATACTTATCAGTATACCTTTCCTACTGATACCTACATGCTCATTGGTATACCTTTCCTACTAATGAGATGTACTTACTATGCTTACTTGTGATACATGCACGCTCATTAGTATACCTTTCCTACTAATGAGGTGTACTTTCTATGCTTACTCGTGATACATGCTTACGTTGTATGATTGTGGATGATGTTTTGTTACTACTTACACGCATTAGTTACACATTACTTTACTACAGATTTTGAGATATGATTTCTACCTTACATTTTACTACTTACTCGATGTACTCGCTCAACTTTATGTTGACGTTTTAAGCTTTACTTTCAGGTATCGAGCATGCATAGGACTTGGACTTAGCAGTCGGGCTTTAGTTGACTTCAGGATTTCTTTGCAATGTGGACATTTTATATTTATACATTTGAATTACATTTCGGGTTTGCACGCCCAAGTATTCGTTCATTCGTTGATATTCACATTTGAACTTTCTTACTTGTAGTGTGTGACGATTTTCGTGTACCAAGGTTTATACCTTGAGTATGGCGACGTCATAACAATACATTGTTTATTTATTCATGTAGATTATATTCTTTATATTACTGTTGTGTTATGACGATCGCCAATCATGTTGCACCCTGCGTTCCGCTAATGGCAGGGTGTGACATAAATCAATTTCAACTTTAAACATTTTATTCACTAAATCATTTTTACCAGTTAAGTAGTATTTTACATTAATGTATACAGTTTCCCCAGTGTATTCCTAATATACACTGGTGTATATACACCTCTGTATACATACTATATACACCATTGTGTATTATATATACACTAGTGAATATTATGTATACATTGGTGTATACATACTATATACATCAGTGTATATTATGTACACACTAGTGAATATTATGTATACATTGGTGTATACTTTTTTGTATATATTACTGAATAAGGTTTTACCAAAGTGTATACACTAGTATATACATATTATCCAACAAAAAAAGAGAATATAACTACCAATTTAACTTATTATCTGAAATTTATCGCCCGCAATGTGTTTGTGAGCACTAGACACCTCACTTAAATCAACCAGTTTTTGCTGCATTTGTTTGTTACCAGTTTCTTGCATTAGGCCAAGACTAAAACTAGGAATAAACTTTTAAGCGTATTATTTCCTTTCTATATACATTTTAACAACATTATTAACTTTATCAAGTAAATCATCGTCTACACTTATCGGTGAAAGCTTTTGAGCATCGTTTTCAGATCTAGCTCAAGAGTTGGTTTCAGGGAATTTGTTTGCGATGTTATGAAGAACTTCCTTTAAACACTCGTCTTCTTTATTCACTGGTGGATTATGCTGCTGTTCTTGTGGATCTTTATTGGGGGGAAATATTATCTGTTAAAGTAACCCCTGCCTTCTCCCCTGCATTTTTCGTTGTATTCTCCCCTGTTGTTGCATTCTTTTCTGAATTCTCCCCGTCTTTTTTCTCTTCATATTTTTTGGTATCCATCTCATCTCCCGCATCATTCACATCTTTTTGGTATCCATTTCATCTCCCGCATCATTCACATCTTTGTTGTTTTCATTTCCTTCACCGTCATTTCCCTCATCCTCCCCATTTTTATTTTCTTCATTCTCTTCAGCTTCATTATTCTCTTCATCTTCATCATCGTCATTATTATCTCCATTATCATCTTCATCAACATCATTTTCATCTTCGACATTTTCAACTTCCTTATTGTCATTTTCATTTTCTTCATCATTGCTATCCTCATTACCCTTGTCATTCGTGTTTTGATTTGCAGCATTTGTTTCTGGAAACTCAAAATCCTCTTCGCAGAAATCTTCAAACTTTTCTTTCCATTTTTTCAAAGATTCCCCTTTTGGGAAAGTCTTCAAATAGTTCTCCAACATCTACACCACAACTGTCTTTTGATCTATGACAGTTGTGTGCATTTCATCTAGATATTTAACACAATCCTACAAGAACATAGTACTTCATATCAATTCAATAAAAAAAATTATATTTCATATTCACTTATGTATATGAAATCACCTTCACGTTATTCTACTTTTTAATATACAACTCGGGTCTATGCTTATAATTTTTTCGATATTTTTAAGTGTCATTGACATCTTCTTGTTCACATTCCTCTTCACTTTCACTTTCTGTGTCATGTTCAATTGGATATCTGTTCTTATTTACTTTCCCAAAACAAACTTTTTCCATTTCGAGTTTCTGCCTAATCTTTAGTAGATTCAAAATTCCAGCTTCCCAATGCGGGTCTTTTTCGAAGAACATCCATACCTTTAATAATGGTATTATCCAAGTACAAAAGCTGCAATTATGATTGAGAATATACATTAGATTTTTGATATAATTTTACTTGTAATTGTGAATTCTATTCACTAGTGTATAAAATGTGTATTCACTAGTGTATTCATTAGTGTATTCACTAGTATATTCACTATGTATTTACTAGTGTATTCACTAGTGTATATCAATAGTGTATACACAGTGTATTCACTAATGTATACATTGTATTCAATAGTGTATTCACTAGTGAATACATTATATATACACTAGTGAATACACTATTTCTAAGAAAGAAAATACATTGAAAATACTTTATATACACAAATTTATAAATATTTACTTTCAAATATATACACAAGTGTAAGGAATCATACCATCAATAGAGTCATTGGTCCAGATAAGGATTCACCTTCTTCATTCTTCCATTGTGATTTCCCCTTCTTCACGAGTCCCAAGATGAAGTGACACCAGTTAATGCTCTTGATGTCCACCCCTTCCTTCAGATAAGCAACAAAATCGTAATCCAAAGTTCCCATCTTGTCTGTTAGCCCCATTTTATTCACCAGCAACACTAAATAATTCAACACAAATGTATAACTGTCCATTCTGGTTGCTATTATTCTTTCTTTTACAATCGTTGCAGTAATTACTGACTTCTCGTACTGTGATTTCCAAGATGCTTTTACGTCTGGGTCGTATTCTAGTGATGTAAGTTTCTTACCGTCATTTGGAATTCTGATCATATCGTGCATTGCAGCTTCTGTAATAGGGACGTATGCACCATTGTTTAGGGTTATTTTCATCTTTTTCGTCAACATTCTTTAAAACATAGTATGGAATTTTTCCAGGAATTGCTTCCAATGAATTCTTCAAGACACTCCCAAACCCAATGTTCATCAAACACTTCTTTTGGTTTTTACTTAGATTCATCATTGAGTCATGTAAAGGCTTTGGGGTGTTCTTAACTCGGAGTGTTGGAAAATCTTCATCTTCTATAGAGAGTTTCTTATTTTCGTTTAACTTTCCTTTTCCTTTTTTCTTCTTATCAATTTTATTCATGACCATCTTCAACAACTCCTGCATTTCGGCCTTCTTTTTTGGACTCGGACTCTCCTTTGCTTTCTTTTTTGGTTTATTATCTATATCTTTCCCCTTTCTTTTCAAATCCACTGTTCAATAATCGAAACAGTATATTTTTAGTCATTAATATATAAAAGTGAATAAACTATATACATTGGTGAATGTAATGTATAGTGTATAAAGTGTATTCACTAGTGTATATATGTTATTAATTTACTTATATTTATTACAAGTGAATGCACTGTATTCACTAGTGTATACAGAGTAGTCACTTGTATATATTATGCAATACATAATACAATTTTTTTCTTATAAAAATAATTTTGACAAAAAAAACATAGTAAATACAATTGAATTTATACAATAAGAAACATACTTTTTTTTTAGCTGATGTTGCGTTATCGTCTAATATCTTATGTTTTTGTGTAAGTATTTCTACAAGTAACTGTATATTAGGATGCAATAATTAATGAAATATGCATTATACTATAAATAGTTTCGATGGAAAACTCACTTTTTCTTGTAAACCTTTCAGTTTGTTAATTATCTGATTCACTTGAAGTTTTCCCGGAGTATTGCACGATAGCCTTTCCATCTGGTGATTTTGGTTTTGCTGTAAAAGTGAAAAATATTTAAGAACACATTATACCTTATATACACTGGTGTATAAACAACTATGTCAAATAAAAAACAATAAATTTATTTATCATATACATATACACCAGTGTATACTATGTCACTAGTGTATACTCTGTAAAATTAGCTATTATACTATGTATTTTGTTGCTTTGTTATATTCACCATTGTATACTCTGTATAAACCATCTAGTGTACCCCTTCTGATCTTATCAACTTCCCAAGCTACAACCTCAAGAGCCATCCTTCTTTCATTATCATCAGGTTATAGTTTTTCAAGTGGAAGATGAAAGATAGTAAGAATGTCTTCATTTGAGAGCTCTCTCAGATCAACATTTTCATAGAGCCTCTGATCTTCACCATCTTCTCTACTCAAAACAATCTCATCATTCTCATAATCTATCCACCATCTGAGAATCTTGGGCTTTTGATGCACAACCTTGACTTTCTTCATAGGAGTAATGAACATTGTCATCCTTTTCCTCTTAGCTCTGAATTTCTTTCCAAAGTTGGGAAAGTCAGTTTTATCACATTCATGGATAAACATTTCATAGTCATATCCATGAGCATATTGACCATGGTTCACCATTTTCAATTGATAGAGTCTTCTGGCATCTTCCACTGAAATTTGCATAAGCTTCTCTGTTGTATCAAAGGATTGAGTCATTGTAACACTTCTGCTTTTTCTTTTTATCACAATTGTTCCAGTATAATGATTAAACCTCCAACCAACTATAGGTGGCAAAATACTTCTCTTCAAATTCATAAGATCTTCTCTTTCAGCCCTCAATTCCTCTTGAGATACCTTCCTTATTCTTGATCCAGAAGCACTTTCATCTCCTTGAACTGATGCATCACTAGTTTCAATGGGAAACCCATATTGATCCAAATCACCCCCATCTGATGCAGCATCATCAATCCAATTTGACAGCTCTTTAATCATTGCAGTAACAGCTGGATCATCAATAAAGTAATCTTCGGGAAGTGTTGACTTAGAAGTTTGAGCAGGAACTTGATCTTCTTGTTGAGTCTTTGTGAACCAAGTCTCCTTCTCCATGTATTCTGCAAAGGGATCATCTTCTTGCTTTACTTTTGTCTTCAAATGCACTTCTTGACTCTGTTTCTCAACTAGAGACCTCAAAGTCACATTCTAACCCTGATCAACAATTTTTGCAGAAGACCCCTTCACCAGTCTGCATAGAAGGAGCAACTGGAGAACTCTCCAAGTTGATCTCAACATTTTCTGAAGCTCTTTCAATCTGCCTTCTGTCTAATTCCTCATCTATCTTCTTTTCTCTCTTGGACTTCATCTCATTCACCATTACTTTGGTTTGAAAGTCTAACCAATTTCTCTCCAATGTTTCAACCTTCATCTGCCCCACTGATATAGAAGACATTCCTCCAACAACTATCAAGTAATTCTTCAGATGAAGTTTGTAATTCTTCTATGAGAACTTGCTCTAGCATCTTCTTTTTCAGATTAATTACTCTGGAAGGTACTAGCTTTGAAACTTTCAGAGCTCTTCTTTTTACTCTTCCACTCCTTGTCTCAAACTGCTTCCAACATCAGCTTCTTCTACTGCTTTCTCTCTTTCTTCCTTAACACCTATCTCAACCTTGTCATAATCTTCCTTGTCACTGTCAATGTCAATAACTACTTTCTCACCTCCCAACTCTTCATTCCATTGATTACTGACATCATATGTATGCACAGAGAAAGGATTCATTTCCTTGATATAAACTTTGAAAGTCTCTGTTGCATTCTCATCAAATATACCCTTATAATCCTTCAAAATGTTTTTCAAAGGTTTCTTGATCAATAACCTCCCCAAATTGATCCATTGTCCTGAATTTTCTGATATTTTCTCCATGCATTACACTTTCATACTCTTCTTCATCACCCGAGTTAACCAATTCCTCACCTGAAATCAATCTTTCACCACAAAATTTAAGTTGATTATCACCCGAGTTAAAAATATCCTCACCAGATTTAAACTTATCATCACCCAATGAAAACTCAGAGAATTTTTCTTATCCTTTGGAGCTCCCATCCTTCTCCAGATCCTTCACAATCTTCCCAACTATAGTTAAATCTATTTCAGCTTCTTCATTTATAGACTCACTACTTTCATATCCACCTTCCACGTCCATTCTTCCTTCAGACTCCATTCTATTCTCTGTTTCATCTTCTGTTTCAATTTCCAATTCAACTTCAGTTTGGTCTCCCCCTATTTTGGATGCATCATCAATAGGAAGAGACTTCAACATAACTTTAAGCCTCAGTTGTTCTCTTATAACTGCATTTGAGGCATTTCTCCATCTGAGCTGATTTATCAATGACTTCTGCCTCTGAACTAGTTGTTCCAATGCCTCATTCTTCTTTGTAAGTTCTAACACAGTCAACATACCAATACCAACTCTCCCTTTCTTCCTTGAAGTATATACAATATTAGGACTGCTTGTTGAAGCATCCTTCTGAACATTCATCACAGGGGTAGACACTGTAGGAACCTCAGGAGTGAGAATATGAGAGGTTTCAAGATTAGGCAAAGTTTGGCTTTCCTCAATTGTATAATACCAGTCTCCTCTCTCATCACTTCCTTGCACTTGCTGAACAATAGGTGTTTTAGGTGGAGGGGATGGAATGGGAATAATAGGTGATCCAGTTTGATCAACCTCAACTTGTACTTCATATTGTTGTTGTTTTTGTTGCTCTAGTTGTTGTTCTTGTTGTTCTTGCTGCTGAAAAATTTCTCCCCACTGACCTTGTAGCTCTAGAAAACATTTGTACTGCTACTCTAGCCTGATTTATCATTGGGTGAAGAAAGGAGTGAAATGCCCTGAGAAGACCACCCTTGCTTTAGCAAAATATTTTTTCATATTGTTCATGATCTTCCAGTTCATATTTTCATCCTTTAAGTAGGGCCTTCTAACACAAACCCTTAAACTTCAGATTGCAGTATGATTTGAAGAAATCTTGGATATAAACGAAACTTTAGAGAACTGCCTTCAGCCATTCTCTGCATGCAACCCATTACGAAACCAGAAAAATTGAAGCTCCTTAGTCTGATCATACACACAAATGCAGAGGCCATTGTATGATTCATTTCATCAAATCCTCTAGAACGTCCAGAAATGCAGCAGACCTGAACATGAATCAAATATCTCCAGTTGAATGAGAATCTTGTCTATTTGACCATGCTCTCTGGAAAATAACCTTCATATACAGCTTGTCTACAAATAGTCTTTATCTCTTCTAGCTCCAACCTCTCAACACCACCAGCACCATCAAGCTGTAACACCCTCCTTATTACCTCTTCAATAATGACTACATTTTCTATCTGGACAGTTGATGAAATAGTCCTCACACCATTCACCATGTTAAACCTTGCATTCTGCCAGAACTCAAGTTGCACGTCTTTATAGAGAACATTACTTTCTGATATAGCAAACCTCAAATTTGAGTTTATCAGAAATCCTAGAATGAGCTTCCAGTCTTCATCTACCTCATAATGGCCCATATCCAAAAATGCAGCAACATTATGTTTAGGGTTATATGAAAAAGCCATATGAAATCAGTTACAGATCATTAGTGCTCAATCAAAATAATATAATCATTATAAATATATAAAATAAAAAAGTAAGAATACCTTAATGAACTAAGTAAACAGGGGAAAAACAACCAAAAGCTTCAAAAACACTAAATTCTATTCAAACGGTGCTAAAAATCTATAAGAATGGCTCTAAGAAAAAATCGTCAGTGAAATGAAAAAGGTAAGAAACTGTATTGAGATTAGCAATTTGATTCGGATAAGAGATGCAATTTGCATGAATTAAAAATAAATTTGAATTTAAAAGTATTAATAATAAATTGGGAATACAATATATTATAACTGATTTTCCACCAAAAGACACCCGACCTAAATAATAGTGTCCCAGAGTTAAAGTTAAACGAAAATTATAACCCGACCTAAAAATTAAAGTACCCGCCTTAAAATCAAGGTCAAAACAGTCAACTTTATTACCAGACATAAATTAAGTCAACACCCGACCTAAAATTTTATTACCCGAATAAATTAATATATTAAAGTTAACTCATTTAACACCAGAATTGAATCATTCCAATACATGAGTTAACCTTGAAATTGTTTAATAAGCAAAATTTCAATTTCAGAAATCAAAAACTTATATTCCAGGACTTCATAAATTAGTTCATATGAGCAAATTTGCTTCAGAAGTGAAATGCTTTGTAAAATGCAAAAACTTGTATTTTTATTAAAATTCAACCTGTGTCAAAAATTCATAAATTGCAGGTTTTAATAATTCAAAAATGACATGATATAAAGTCAAACTTATTCAATTCTTTTCAAGTAGAAATACATTAAAGTTAAAATATTTTATTTAAATATGGCATGCATATCTTAATTGTCATGAAAACACATTAGTTTTGTCTCATGATTTAATTAAAGATTTTATATGAACACATGAACAATCTTCAACCTTTATTGACAGTCCCTAGTATATGATTCTGCAACCTTATATACTGCTTTTTCTCCCAAGATATTTGTGATTATATGCATGTTTTTATTGTTCAAAATTTTACTTAGTTCTGTTGTTCAACTCATTCCCCTGTCTCTGCCGTTTATCAAATAAGCATCAAGGATCTAAGAGGACAAACAGACTAGTTTATTAAAAAAATTGGACTTATTCACCAGTCTTTGTCGTTTATCAAGTTAGCATCAAGGATCTAAAAGTCAATAAGTTATTAAAAGAACACTCTAAAACTTTAAGAGTTTTTATGATAAATAGATTCATATGCCATAATTTATTGAAAATATATCTTTTCTTTGTGTAGGTCCCAGATAACTTGATCAACAAGGTAAATTCAATTGATTAAGAGGCGGAATCTCGTTAATCAATTGATACGTAATATAGTAAACAATAAAGAAATAAAGAACCCAGAAATACTATCAAACTCTGAATATTTGTATTATTATCGAATCACTCAATGAACAATACAACCCATATTCCAAGAGTTCTCTCTAAAAGTCTAACCCTAAACCTAAACATGTTATCTATGTATATAGGATAACATGTTCGTTCAATAAAGGGTTCTGTGCACGTCACGAACATGCAAGTTCGTGAGTGACCCAAACTGACCAATAAGCCCACGACCATACATGTTCGTGGGATACAAAATACCTTTACATTCTAAGTAATAACGAATACAATAAGAACGAATGTAATCGAACAACTGTCATAAACTATTTATATCAACAAACTCCCCCTTGATTGTTGCTTCTATACACCGCACAAAAGATCACTATCCGTATTGACTCCAAGATTAATGCATCCGGTGACTATTCTCTGATAATCTCTTCCAATGTCAGCCCAGCCATCGATGGCATAAATCTTGTTTCTGTGCAAAATTCGCAAATATTTTTCCATAAAGTTTGCAAGTTGAGTCGGATCAAATACTCTGACGATCTCGCTCATTCCGTCCTCAACTTCATTATCTTTTCTATACATCACTACTTCATCGGTATCCGCATCCACTGCCCACATGTAGAGATCCTGAAGTATATCTCGACCAAAATTCTTCAGGGGAATCTTTGACATACTCTCGACCGGTGGATATACGGTCCTGGTTGCAGGCTTCCCGGTTCTCTGATTGATCTTCTTTTTGTTGACCAAGAACCTCCCTTTTACTGGGTTAAACTCCACAAACTGCCCTGATCCTCCTTCTATGCGTATTATTCCTTCTAACCAATGTGCCCAAGGATCATTTCCACTATTGATAAGTCGTATATTCGCTAAATCTTTAAGCTCTGACTTCGGAAACGAGTTGAACTTCCTCTTCTCCTTACCAACGTACTGTACTCCATCAAATCGCTTAATGATAAAAACATTCACCTCGTGGTCAAACACCAACTGATAATCCCTTGCCTTGGTTGGCGATCAGAAGATTTAGTATAATATTTCTACACAACCTTTTCTTCTTTTTCCGTTCAACTTGTCGAAACCAACCCTAACGTTCCCGTAGACTAGGCCGTCTACTTTCAGCCTGAACGCCAACATCTCTCACAATCTTTATGTTTACCACCTTCTCGACCCCATCTTGAAAGGTGTATCCCTCAAACGGAGAATTAATTAAAACAATGTCATCACTGTCATCATCTTCATCGTTTTCCCTATCATCAACTTCCCATATATCTTCATCATCCGCAGCTTCATACTCATCATCATGTGCATGTTCCTCCTTATTTATGCGTGATGACTCCCCCTGTTGCGATGCCCGAGTTTGACACTCTTCATATAGCTTGAGAAGTTCCAACTGGCTCTTTTCCGAGCTGGGCACTCGGATCATCTTGATCGTCCTCCCTTATGAGCCTCAATGTATTATCCCGACATGTATCCTCCCCCTGAGTTGATGAACGCTTAGAAAGCTATCGAACTTGAGCCTCGAGGTCGGAAATATGTTGGGATTTATTAGCATTAGATTTCTTTAATTCCGCAACTTCTAAGAAAAGCTGCAAAACAAGAGAATGTAAGTCATGTAAAGTGGGGGTTAGCGGAACATCATGAGCATCAAGAACAGCAACAGTTACGTCGCTTTCTAGGTCGATGAATCATATCAGCTGCATAAGACTCTGAATCATCGTGGTCAGAAAATGGGCGTTTACTGGAACTTGGCCCCGCAACATTTACCGGCTGAAACTGCGACGTAAAAACATCAGCATCCTCTATATCAACATCAACCTCCTCGGTCTGAGCCGACATCTCCTCAGTCTGATCGAGAACAACATCAGCAACAACAGTCTCTGAAACTACAAGAATCTCCGTATGTGGAATCCCCGGTGGAGTTCCAGCATATTGCTCAACCTGGATCAAAATAGCATCATCGAGAGCATCAGTAGCAGCTGGAAGAACTGGCGGATCAGCAACATATGTATTGATATCCTCCAAATCATCCTGTTGATGAAGGAGACCCGCGACCAACTCATCAACTACCTAATTATCAACCCCTGGTTGAGTTTCAGCGTATTGCAGCACATCAGCAGCTAGAGCTAAAAGATCATCAGCAGGAGCTTCACCTTGAACAACTGGAGCGTCACCTTGTAGAGCAGGAGAAAATGGTGGAG
Source organism: Senecio squalidus (assembly GCA_910822075.1). Classification (NCBI taxonomy): domain Eukaryota; kingdom Viridiplantae; phylum Streptophyta; class Magnoliopsida; order Asterales; family Asteraceae; genus Senecio; species Senecio squalidus. The sequence goes on from CAJVGC010000432.1 coordinate 38,020,900, forward strand.
GGGGAACCAATGGTTCAGGTACATAACCCTCAACAGCTGCGGCCCGATCCTCTGCATGGAAAAAATTAGGAGCCAGGATATCCCCAAATAGAGGAGTTTCCCGCGGCTGAGCTTAACCCGCAGTACGAGGGTGATGCTTGAGGCAAGTCTGAAATGTTTTCCTTTCTACAACCCTGACATGAACTCAAAGACCCTTAGTAGGCAGATCCAGCAAAAAGTAACTAATGATGATCATCACGAAGCGTGGATATAACAGAAGGCTTCGTGGATGAGTGATTTCATTCGAGAACTGCTCGTAAATGTATCTCCCAAACGGGTAAGGACGGTTGTAAACCATGGATACCAACATAGACACTAGCTGATTGTCCAAAGTATCATGTCCGGTTAGTGTTTTTGAAGACCGAGACAATGACATGGAACAAGTAACGCCACTGGACATAAACTTTCCCTTTGTCGTACTGGGAAGCAGGGATTGGACCAACATAGCCCATTCTCCGTAGGGCATTTCCAAGAAACTGTTGGCCCAGAGTAGTGACCCCCCGTCCTGAGCGGAGGTTCCAAGATGAAAAACCGTACGCAATATGTTGCTGGTGATTACAAATTCATGACCATTAACCGTTGCAGCAAGACCATTGCGACGTTCACTAGTCTGAGGGTGAGCAAGATCGACAGGCTGCAACGTATCCCAAAACCGTTAAACACACTGGATAATGATAGGCAGATCTTCTTGTAGTAGAAAATCTATCCGAGACTCTTGGAGAAAGTTGAGCACGGGACGATACGGTTTCACTTTCTGAGAAGCACAAGCTAAGTTCACCACTTGGTTATGCCTCTAGTCAAATGAACGTTGAGCCATTGTATAAGTCTGCTAAATCTGAAACATAAAACATATTAGAACAAGTTCGTCGAACATAAATGTTCGTGAGATAAACTATAGAAACCAAGTGTTTGTTCCTTTAAAATATTCATCAGTTAGATAAAGTATGTTCGCGGAACGAGAGTTAAAAAAAAAAAAAAAAAATTCCCTGAATTTTGTGACGAACTTAAGAATATTCGTCATTAAAGTTCGGCTTACAACAAAATGATTGTAGTAACAAGACTAAGGCCTTGGCGAACATATAGTAAATCATGTTCGCCAAAACATGTTCGACCAACAAGAGCAAGAAAATCCAAGGCAGTGGCGAACATGCAAGCATGTTCAAGTATCTGAAAGCATGTTCGCCAGATACATTCGTCTGACCTAGTAAGAAAATAAATAAGTATCCAAGTCTCTGGCGAACACGAAATAAATCATGTTTGCCATAACACAAAAGGAGACAATAATTATTAGGACGAACATGAAATAAATCATGTTCACCACACAACTTAAGGAAACCTGTCAGACACAACTAAGGCCAAGGGAAGTTCGGTGAACATGAAATAAATCATGTTCGTCATAGCCTAAATATGTTCGTTAGAAGGCAATATTTAATGCGCCATACGAACAATGGAGGGAATTTAATGTTTCCTACTTTTGAGGCAAGTAAGTTCGGCATGCTAGGAAATTTTGTCAAATCGGTCAAATCCTAATCATTAAAAACCGTTAAAATTCCGGTCAAAAGTTTGAATGATCCGACGGACAAGAACGATAAATTGGACACAAAAACTCAAATCCTAAGGGAATTTCTCAGATTCTAGGCATAACCTACGAACATGCATAAATCAAGGCATAAAAGGACTTACGTTTGAAGATTTGACTGGGGATTATGATGATTACTGATGATTGTTCGTCACGCACAGTGAATATGAGAGGGAATTTACCGAGAGAAAAGATAGAAAGTGAAAAGTGAAAAGTTTTTGAAATTTATGAAATTAAATAGGCTCACGAACATGGGCCTGAATAGCCATGGGCCAAAGAAAGTGGGCTTGGGTTTCTGTACGTAGCAGTGGGCCTTAATTAGAATAAACTGACCAAAAAAAGATAAAGAAAAGAATTTAAAAAAAAAAAAAAAAAAACAAACTGAAAGAAAAAGTAACGAACATTAGTTTACATTTAATCGTAGTATACATGATGAAATTTGATGATTTTATCAGATTTCTTATCGGAACGGTTTTAACAAACAAATCAAAAATTAAAAGATAATTAATTAAGGTAAACCCATGTTTGTGTAGTTGTCCATTATTAACCATTCATTCTCAGGCGAAAAAGTCGTGTTTTACTACAAGTAAGCAGTCAAAGATTTAAGCATTAAGCACTCTTAATCAGCGTCCATTCGATGATAGGTCCTTTAAGCTCACTACACTCAACGAACGAATTGAAACAGGTCATGATGCGGAATCTCATGACCTGAGTTTGGAATCAAAATTGAAGGAAATATGAACTCGAATATGTGATTGATTAATTGAAAGAACTGATTGAAACAACATTGAGCGTAACTGTTTACTAGATTTCATTTGATAGTGACCTTGTTACAACTGACATTCAAGCTCAACGGAACTCAAACTTGAGTTTCTGGTTCACATACAACAAACTCAAACAACCTATCACACTATTTATAGACAAAATCTAACTAACATACACTCTACGAATTAAATTATTACAACATTATCATCATCTTAATTTCAACTCGGGGAGTTCACTTCAGTTCTGAACTAAGGTCTTCATCTTCCGAATTGATATCTATAATGCTGACTTAAGTTATTCTTCAGCTTATTTTCAGTTCAGAGGAGCTTCAGTCAGTTCGGAGTATCCTAACTGACATGTTCCCCGAACTGAAAATTTCACTTCGGATTATTCTTGATGATTTCGGTTCGGACCCTCCACGAACTGAAATCATCTTTATTCCATCACACTGAAGACTCCATAGCTTTATCCACTCCATTTCTTGGCCCAACAATCGCCCCCTTGGATGATGCTATGAGTCTTCAAATCTTCATAACTTAACTTTTCTCCACGTTTGGCTTCCTCATTTCCATCTTTTCTGTCATTTGAACAAATTTAGGAGAAAGAGCTGCATAATCACCAGTTTTTCTTATTGATTCTTCGAAATCAAATGCTCCATGGTAAGCCCTTGATCATCAGCTAAAGTCACTTTTCTTCCCATCCGTGGCCAACCTCAGATTCCTCAATTTGGCTGATTTAGATGACAAAAGCAAGTAATTCCATAATCTCTCTACACTTACTCTTCGGAGTAACCTCTGGAATACTTGCTAGTTCAAACTGATCTTTGATCCTTATTGGCCATCTTTTGTAAAGAAGTGAATTGCCATACTAACTTAGTTTCAAACGAGCTCCACCTTGCTTTTCATAAATTTCAACCAGAATTATCAATTTTTCAACTGACTTGTACATGTACATGTACATCATCAATACATCTCCGAATTAAAATCTTAACTACAAGTTCATCCAGGTTTTAAGAAACATGTTATTCAAACATTTTGTTCTTAGTTACTCCTGGATCAACTTGTAGTTTTCATTCATGATCAGTAGTATATCCGAATGATCATTGTCAGTCTCCATTGTCCTCGCAGTCAGTTGAGCACCTTGATGAGGTCGTCCTGATTTTAAGTCTGAAGCTTCACGTCACACCTTTCTCTCAAATTGATGACGTGAAGTAGAGCTATATGCACCAACCTTCTTTGAATAGATATGTGTAACATCAGAGCCGCCATGAACACCTTGAAATCTAAACAGGCTCTTAAATAAAGCTCTTCAATTTCACTTCGGGCATCTTCAATTTCACTTCGGACTCCTTCAATTCATTAATAGTTTGACCTAATTTTCGAATCAAGTCAAATTGATGAACCAGAGTCAATCGAATTCAATCAATTGATTTGTCTGGCTCTGATACCAATTGACAGGTCCTTTAATTGAAAGAACTGATTGAAACAACATTGAGCGTACCTGTTTACTAACGAATCGAATTGAAACAGGTCATGATACGGAATCTCATGACCTGAGTTTGGAATCAAAATTGAAGGAAATATGAAGTCGAATTTGTGATTGATTAATTGAAAGAACTGATTGAAACAACATTGAGCGTACCTGTTTACTAGATTTCATTTGATAGTGGTGACGGGTTTTGAAACCTGAGCTTGTTACAACTGACATTCAAGCTCAACAGAACTCAAACTTGAGTTCCGGGTTCAAAGACAACAAACTCAAACAACCTATCACACTATTTATAGACAAAATATAACTAACATACACTCTACGAATTAAATTATTACAACATTATCATCATCTTAATTTTAACTCGGGGAGTTCACTTCAGTTCTGAACTAAAGTCTTCATCTTCCGAATTGATATCTTCAATGCTAACTTATGTTGACTTAAGTTATTCTTCAGCTTATTTTCAGTTTGGAGGAGCTTCAATCAGTTCGGAGTATCCTAACTGACATGTTCCCCGAACTAAAAATTTCACTTCCGATTATTCTTGATGATTTCAATTCGGACCCTCCACGAACTGAAATCATCTTTATTCCATCACACTGAAGACTTCATAGCTTCATCCACTCCATTTCTTGGCCCAACATTCGACAAGAAATTGGATGCGCTCAAAGTATTTGTGAAGCATTTCAAGTCATAAGTGGTATGGAATGGTTACCAACCTAGACTAGAGCATCATATGAAACTAGCGAAAGGATTGCTCATATTAAATTTTGAAAGCATTGGTTTATTTGTGGAAGTCTATGACTGAACTTTTATGAAGTCTTTACAAGATATATGAATTATGCGACTTTCTATGAAACTCTATAGCAAGCTTTCTACCAACCGATCCCATACCAATTATGGCCTTAGGTGGCTAGGTGAACGAGGACACCCCAAGTGTATAATGATCCAAGTTTCAAAGGTCGCTTATGTGAATTCAAATACTTATTAATACACCAATAACACTTTAGAATTTAATAAAAGTATCTCCAATCTGATAGCGCAACATATGACTTATAACAAGAATTCAGTCTCAACCTTTATTGCAACAAACAACTTCGAGTCGTTTAATGGTCAGCATCGAAAGAGCTCTATGAAATACAAACCACACAACTGAATTTAGCAAAGAGACGAATGGCCACAAAACACTGGAATTTAAACTAAGTAATTACCTTGAGGTTATTAATTCGTTATAAACGGTTTCGACTACGGTATCCCGATGACAGACCTAAAGTCTTAAGCAAAAATTTTCTTCATTTCAAATCGTTTTTTTCAAATCAAAAATTTTTTTATTTTTTAATTTTATTTTTTTTTAAATTAACTAAACTAATAAATTAACTAAACTCAAAAAAAAAATTGTCGGTTACGCAGCCCTATACGTTGAACTAGAGACTCAAAACGAGATTTATCAAAAGCTTTAGTGAAAATATCGGCTAAGTTATTCTCGGAGGATACTCGAACGATGTCTATAAGTTTCTTTTCAGCATAGTCTCTAATGAAATGATGCTTAAAGTCTATGCGTCGTGTGTTTTACTATGTTTTACCGGATTTTTAATTACAGACACTGTAGCCTCATTATCTATATTAATAGGAGTAGAGGTAAGAGATAGACGTAATCCAGCATTTGTTGTTGAACCTATAAACCTGTGACACACAGCTACCTGCAGCGATATATTCGGCCTCACATGATGACACATAAATAATGGTTTATTTCTTGCATTGCCAGGACACGAGGCGTCCACGCAGAAATTGGCAACCACCGGAGGTTGATTTGCGGTTGATTTTACAACCTCCCAAATCCGAGTCTGTGTAGTCTTCTAGAAAGAGGTTGATTCCTTTGGGATATCAGAGACCCAGCCGTGGCCGGCCTTTTAAGTAGCGAAAAATCCCCTTTACCTCTGAGTTGTGAGACATCTTCGGACATGCTTGAAACCTAGCACACAAGAAAACAACAAAAGTTATATCAGGGCGAGATGCAGTCAGACACATCAAGGAGCCTATCATTCCTCGATAAACTGTCGGATCGACATCGGGGTCATTTTGTGCATTCGGCTCCAAGTTGTACTACTGTTGAGTTGGAGTCGCAATTGACTTGGAATCAGTCATGTTGAATTTTTCAAGCATTTCAGTGACGTAATTGGATTGATGTATGAACATTTCGTCACTTAATTGCTCAAATTGCAGACCCAAGAACAGCTTTAGCTCTCCCATTGCACTCAACTCGAACCTTTCTTTCATCGGCTTCTCAAAATCCTTGCACATAGTAAGATCTGTTGAACCGAAAATAATGTCTTCCACATAAACTTGAACAAGTAGTTTAGTCTTGGACGATTCTTTGGTGAATAACGTGTTGTTGATACGTCCTCTCTTATAAAACCGGCTTCTAATAGAAAAGTAGATAATGTTCCGTACCATAACTGTGGAGCCTGATGAAGTCCATACAAGACTTTGTTGAGCTTGTAGACTCTTTCTGGATGTTTAGAATCTTCAAACCCAGGCGGCTGTTGAACGTAAATTGTATCATCAATTTTGCCATAGAGAAACGCTTTTTGTCACGTCGAGCTGATAGACGATGAATCCCATGTGGGAAGCGTATGCCAAGAATAGAAGAACTGCTTCAAGACGTGCAACTGGTGCAAAGACATCCTGAAAATCCAGTCCATCTTCCTGATAGAAACCTTGCACAATAAGTCTTTCTTTATTACGGGTGATAATACCGCGGTCATCCCTTTTGCACCGAAAGACCCATTTTGTGCCTATGGCATATTCTCCATTTGGTACTTCCACAAGGGACCATACACACAGTTTCTCAAATTGCGCAAGTTCCTCTTGCATGGCGTCCACCCAGTTGGCATCTTTGAGTGCCATATGAATGTTAGCAGGAACTTCTTGAGAAACAAAACATAAGTATCGACAATTGTTATACTCCTCTGATTGCATAACCGCATCGTACAGTCCTTGAAGTTGAATTCTGGTTTGTACACTGGCATTTGGATCTCCGATTATGTTCTCAAGGGGATGAATCTTGTTTATCCTTGACTCTTGGAGGTCGATAGCAATCTCGTCGTGTCCAAGTGATCATTAATTGTGTGGTCTTCGTGTTCATTAACTTGAGTGTCTTCGTCATGTTCCTGGTCATCTCCTTCATCATCCAAGTGGACAGGTTCATCCTTTTCAAGCACCTCTTCAAAAACTTCATGAATCACAGGCATTCGCGGAAAAACTAAGGTTTCATCATCGGAAGATGAATAATGTTCTTCTATGGATCCTATATTTGTCACACTCGTGGAAGAAAGATTAAAAGACTCAAACAAATAATTATAGTCGGAGAAAACTACTGGACCGTTTTGTTTTTTAAAGGTGTAACTCGTTATTTCCCTGTTAAAAAAAATTTCCACCTTTCGTTCAAGTTTTAAATAAACCCGTTTCTTTGCACACCCTTCAACATATCCAAGCTTGTTCTTGCACACCCGTTTTTTGGTGGTGTGATTAGTTTTCAAAACGGTGCATGGAGCCCCGAAAGGTTCCAAACCAGCAAGATTTGGTTTTCGAATATTCAATAACTCATAACTTGTTTTATTGAGACGTTTAATCGTTAACACCCGATTTAAGACGTACCACGCTCTATTGACTGCTTCTCCCCAGAAGATGACAGGGAGGTGCGAGTCACCCAACATTGTTCTTGCGGCCTCGATCAGTGTTCTATTCTTCCTTTCTGCAACTCTGATTTGTTGAGGTTCATAAGCTGCACTGTGTTGTTGGATGATGCCATTTGTCAAACAGTAGAATGTCATAGTAGATTTCATGAATTTTGTCACATTATCACTTTTAGGCGTTTGACGTTGGCTTTGTAGACGTTTTTGATCATCTCAAAGAAATTGATCAATTTTCCGACTGTTTCACTCTTTGTTGTCAAAAAGAAAATCCAAGAATAGCGAGAGTAGTCATCGGTGACTACGAGACAATATTACTTCCCTCCAAAACTTTTCTGCTTGATTGGACCGAAAAGATTTGTGTGCATGAGTTCAAACGGTGTCTCAATGGAATTGAGGGCTTTAGATTTTTGAGGCTTCTTGTGTTGCTTTCCAAGCTTACAGGGAACACATTTATCCTCATACACAAACCTTTTCAAAGGAACTCCGTTTACTAGCCCATTCTTTGTTATCTCATTCATCTTGCGAGAGTGTAGATGTGCCATCTTCCTATGCCATATCATAGCTTCTTCACTTGTTGATTTAGACAGTAGGCATGTGGACTCCAAGTTACAGTCGCTGTTGTTCATATCCAGAATCTAAGTATTCTTCTTCCTTGGTGCTCGTACCATGTGTTGATTAACCCGTTACTCGGTTCCTGCACAAGAAACGAAATTCATCAGTTTTCACGGGGAACCCAGGCCATGACGGCCTGGATTGACCTTTCTCGTTCACATATGTGAACTCTAAGAAAAAGCCATCGTTACTGTCTAAAGTATTGTTAATTTTTGGAGACAAATGAATATTAAAGGTGTTAAATTGATGATTTTTAGAATTATGTGTGACTCAATGACTCATCCAATTTCGCGTGACATTCGACTTGGGGGACTAAACCGTTGTTGGTTGTAGTTATTGGTAGAGTGTCGAAGTGGACTTTGAAATCGTTGTTCACAATGATTCTGTCTTAAATTTGGAACAAACCTTTGTTGTAGACGTTGAAAGGTTTTAAAGTTACCCAAACCCGGCCTATTGTACCCATTAGGTCTTTCGTTTGTGACATGTCCTGAATTCTCCTCTCTACACTCAGTGAATCGAAATGAAACAGGTCATGATGCGGAATCTCTTGACCTGAGTTGAATCAAAAGCAGAATCATGAAATTGAAATTGAAATTGAACTGATAGAACAATATGTGTAATTGTTTAAGATTTCATTGTTAGTGTGAACTGGTTTTGGATCGAGCTGTTACATCTGACAATGACAAGCTCAACGACACTCAAACTGAGTCTGGGTTCAAAGAAAACAAACTCTAACAACCTATCACACTATTTATAGACAAAATCTAAACACTACGAAATAAATAGTACAACATGACATCATCTTAATTTCAACTCGGGGAGTTCACTTCAATTCGGAATTAAAGTCTTCAGCCTCCGAGTTAATATCTTAAACGTTGAATGGAGTTGACTTAAGTTATTCTTCAGTTTGATTTCAGTTCGGAGGAACTCCAGTCAGTTCGGAGTATCTGAACTAACATGTTCCCTGTCACACCCCGCTCAGGCGGAAACCCGAGGTGTACAGTAACATAGGTATCAGAAGACAAAGATTATATCGAATAGAAACTACAACATTAAGTTTACATTAAATAACGTTTAGGAGTACAATAAATACAATATAAATTCAAGTTTGTGGCTTAAATAGAAACTAAACTACGTCTAGTTAAGTCTCCTCGAAGTCCACGCAAATAATAAAGAAACCGAACTACGTCTAGTCAAGTCTCTCCGAAATCCTCAAAATTCAATATAAGATATGTACTCCATAATCGATGCAAAATCTCAATCTCATGAAAAGCGTTAAAAATAATACGACATCAACATAAAGTTGGTGAATTATTCGTATTTTTATAAAACATTAAATATACTCAATAGTTGAATAAGTTCTGACCCTATTGAAATACATAAGACCAATTGAAATAATGTCAATAAAATAATAATTTGAATAATAACCATAATACGATATGTGCTCAGCTTTAGATAGTTCAAACTATAAATATCCCAATATCACCTGACCCTTACAATAAACAATACAACCCTCCTACGCAACCTGTCAAGATACAAAATAATACCAAATATGTGGTCGGTCATAACATCCCATCACATACGTGAGGAATGAGGGTTTGTAAAACCCATATAGATCTATATATATGCCCCGTCGACTAATTACGTTAACAAGTGTGAGGGCCTCATACGGCCATACGGCCCGTATAAGTCACACGACATAACTCATCTAAAGGCACAATATCATAACATAGCAAAATACATATATACATACATATTTTAAAATAACGCTTAACATGCCCAAGGTTTAAAAATAGTAAAAAGGGCAACAAATAACTCACTGAAGAGCAAAGCCAAAAGCAATGCGATACGTTGGGAAAATAATCAATCGAAAGTAGCTCCTTCGCCTAAGTGCCCTAGCAATACATACAATAACCGACTAAGTATCTCTAAGCTTAGTAGGGTTGCCTTATGCGATTAACGTCTCATAATATGATATAATATGTTTAAGTTATGAAGAGTTTGTAATCCCGATGGTTTAAAGGAAAGATATAGCATTAAGTAGCAAAATACGCGTTTTCGACCAAAAACCGTGTTAATAGTGTATATTCTAAGATTGATATGTGTTTTGGGGTTAAACATAATATTTGAAAGGGTGTAACATTTTACGTAAGTTATAACGTCATTATAAATGGGTTTGATCAAAAATCTAAACAGTTACACTAGGAACAGTTATACTAGGAACAGTTACACTAAGAACAGTTACTCTAGGAACAGTTATGCTACGTAAGTAACAGTTACGCTTAGTGTAACTAACATTTACGCTAAGTGTAACTAACGGTTACATTAAGTGTAACTAACAATTTTGCTAAGTGTAACTAACAGTTACACTAAGTCGCGGAACAATTTAAAACGACTCGTTTTCGATGATTTTTGGACTGAAAATGGTATATTTTAGCATCTATGGTTTTAGGATATGTTTAGGTAGGGTTTTAATGGTTAAAAGTGGCGTTTTTTTAAAGTAGAACTAGAAATAAAGTTTCAAACAAACTCGAAGAAATACTTACCCGATCGAAGAGAAATTCGGAGGGATGATGAAGATAAATATGGGGAACGATAAACAAGCTTCGGAAATGATTTTCGACGGTTGGATCTCGAGATATTTTAGAGATAAGGAAGAGGCTTGTGTGTGTGTGTTTTCTGGAGAGAGACAGGGATGTGAAGAAAATGAAAGGATAAGGGAGAGTGTAGGTGAAAAGTAAGAAAAAAGGGAAAAGTAAACGGATTAAGTTACTTAACGACCCCGTTAAGTGATATATTTTTTTTGTAAACATTCTTTCGTAAAATCTCGATAAGGAAAATTTTGAAATATTTATAACGGTGTTAAAAATAATATAAGTGATGGTTTAAGGATATTAATAGTAATAATAGTAGTGATAATAATACATTTCTTTTAACGTTAATTTTCTCGCATAAATATAGGCATATCCTACCGTAACTTAACTTACAAGCATACTTATTTCTACTAGGCACTTAGGTTCTAATACGATTTTCGTCATAAAGAACGGGGAAACCAAACGATACTAACCCGAAAAACATAATTTTTATAAAATACTCTGTTAATAAATATAAACTCGATAAATACGACAATTTTAAATAAACTCAATAAACACGATAACTTATACTTGCAAAAAATGCAACCAAAATAATAAATTACTAAATAAACAATACGCGATAAACGCAAAATACCATAATACACAAATACTAGGGTCAAAACAAAAGATAAATACATAAAACGATACACGAAAAATGACGGAATAATACTTCGAAAATTGCGGTTGTCACATTCCCCGAACTGAAATCTTCACTTCGGATTATTTATGTTTTCAGTTCGGACCTTCCCCGAACAGAAAACATCTTTATTTAAGTACCCTTTTTAGATCTCATAGATTCATCTAATCACTTCAGCTCCCAACAGTTTGACTCAAAACGATTATTAGTTGGGTTTCTAGGAATTTGCATAGGTTTTGTCGGGAATGGCTTAACCTTTTGTGGGGGAACTGTCCTAGCTTGTTGTTCTTGAAGCTCTTTTCTTTTATTGGTACAGATTGAGGCCACATGTCCACGGCACGACATTTGAAACAGTTTAAGTTTTCCATTTTATTCATTTGGTCCTTTTCAACTTGTGGTGACTTATCCTTATTAGATTCAACATCTTTACTTGAAACGAAAGTTTTGTGTAACGGTTTTGGTGTTGAATCTTGACTTTTGGTTTTCTCAAATTGGCTTGGCTTAGAGTTTGAAGATTCATATTCTTCGTTTAAAGTAAACTCAGTTTTAAAGAAACTAAATTTGTTGTTAAATGGTGGTAGAGTTTCTTTGTATCCTAAACCAGCTGCGTTACCACTAGTCCTTTGACGACTCAAGATTGATGTGAGAGTGTTTGATGAGTTTCTAAACTGTTCAAGTTTCCTACTTTTTTCAAACAACTTGACCTCACATTTATTTAACTCTTCGAATTTTTCAAACATAACTTTTCTTCTGTTTTTCAAGACTCTCAAAAAGCATGTCAATTTTCATAGTTTGACTTCTGATTGTTATTAAAAAATCATTTCTATCTTTGGCATTTTGATGAAATTTATTCGCAAAATCATTTTTTAAGTTCACTTGATTTTCCAGTTCGAATTTTAAGTCTTTATGTTGAGTTTCTAAAGAGACTACAGACTTAGTCAAGTTTTCGTTTTGAACATTTAAAATTGTAAATGACTTGCACAGTTCTTTTACGAACTTAAGATCAAGGAGTACCTTTGTTTTCTCTGTTTTTAGATATGCCATATTTACAATGAAGTTTTCCTTGGGTAAATCCACCGTACATGTGCAAGCCTTCAGTTCCTTTCTTTCAACATCCTCAACATCACCTTTTTCGCCATCACTAGAAATCAGTTCACTTACAGTAGAGCTTGCTTCACTATCAGTTAGAATTTCTTCAACAAAGCCATTAGAGCTTGATCTTGATCATCAGAACAGGATTTCCAGTCATAAGTACGGTCTTCATGTTGAACGAGCATGGCTTGAGAAGTTAGGTTTCTTTGTTATGGAGGTGTGGATCTAGATCGGTCTTGATTCGGATTGTACTCAACTTTGGGCTGTTGACAAAATCTAGCAAAATGTCCATTAGCTTAACAGTTAAAGCACTGCAACTTTGACCTGTCAAATCCAGCTTTGCCAGTTCTAGGACTTCGTCCTGTTCTCACCATAAATCGTTTTATTCTGTTAGTAAGCATAGTTGTTTGCCATTGCAAGTCCATTTCTTCTAAATCATCATGATCCACTTGTGCAAAATCTTCATCCCACAATCCAGGGTCAGTGATCTTTCGTTGAACGTGGTTTCCATACGCAGCCAGAAAGCATGACAGTATTTCCAAAGATTCTTCAGCTGATTTAACACTCATAGACATGTTACGATGAGTGGTAATTAACTTTGATACTTCAGTAATATTTCCAGTAGTGGGAAAGGATGAGGTTCCTGGTGAAGATTCATCTTTGTTAGACAGAAATGAGGTAACATCATTGCCTGATAAGCTAGTTTCTGGAATTTTCCCATAATAAAGAGTTGGATTCTGGGCGTATTTCGGTGTTGCATCAGCAGTTGAGTTGGTTAAATCATAACCTCGCAATTTCTCAATTATCTTCTCCATAGTCAACTAATCTTCAGCTTCATCTTCCTCCTCCTCAGTTTCATCCTTCATGAGGTTTACGTACCCTTCCCATCGCTTGGGCAAAGATGTAGGATCGATATGATTACTTAGATCAAGATTTATCAAAGAGGTTGCAGCGGATCAACACTTTGATATTCACAAGTTTATGATAATCGAATATTGTATATATATAAAGAATAAGAACAATAACACAATAATTTTAACCTTTCAGCAGCAGATTTCGAAAATTAATATCTCACTGATAAAAGCTCAGATCGAAAATCCCGTCGGTCAGATTGTGCGTTTATATCTGAAGAATCTACAGTCAAAATTTCGTCCAAATCCGTCGGCTAACGAATGAGTTATGCCATTTTTACTATGGCTGCCCAGATTTTGACGAACATAAACCCTAGTTTCCAAACTTGTAGATCTCCTTCTATCTTCTTCATCTTCTTCTTCTTGTAAACTTGTGGATCTTTGATCTAGAGCACCTCCTGTGCTCTGATACCACTTGTAGGATCGATATGATTACTTAGATCAAGATTTATCAAAGAAGTTGCAGCGGATCAACACTTTGATATTCACAAGTTTATGATAATCGAATATTGTATATAAAAGAACAATAAGAACAAACAATAACGATTACCATCTAGCCTCAATCTATTAATAAATTAACAGACGTGTTTCTTTACATACAAGGATCTATAAAAGACCTTGAGGCTAAACCTAGCTATCCTAGGAACCACCTACAACACGAGCCTCAATCTATTTGATCAGAATAGACGTGTTTCTTCTCTTTACAAGGATCAATTTGACCTTGAGGCTGAACAAAGGGGAACGATCTCAAGTGGTGAGATCGTTTGGTGTTTTCCTAAAGAATAAACATGATGAAAAACCACACCTTTACAATGTCTAGAGATCTCTTTATATATAGAGTCTCATATGACTTACATAAGGAAACTAGTTACATAAGGAAACCTAGTTATATTAGGAGACTAATTCTTTTAGATCTTTATCTTGAAAATCAAGTCTTCCATAACAGATTTGCAGCAGTAGTAACTGAGGAGTAGTAACAGAGGAGTAGTAACTGAGCAGTAGTAACTGAGGAGTAGTAACAGAGCAGTAGTAACTAGCAGTAGTAACTGAGGAGTAGTAACTGAGCAGTATTAACTGAGCAGTAGTAACTGAGCAGTATTAACTGAGCAGTAGTAACACGGTTATTTTTCCCAGTGTTAATACGGGAAGTATTACCACCATTATTTTTCGTCGTATTAAGTTTTGCAGTAGAAACAAAGGTTTGTCTGGCAGTAGGAACTCTATTCCTATTGTTAGAAAATGTGTTACGTTTGTTTACACTATTTCTTCCTGAATTCATAGAAACAAATTTGTGATTTGATTTGTTACTAGGATTCATGGATTTATTTTTATGGGCAACCCTTCCTGTGTATCCCACCCCATAATGTGGTTTTTGAATCACTTGCAATTGATTTTGAGGGTTGTGATAACAGATTTTTGCAAAGTGATTGGACTTTCCACATATAAAACATCCCTTTCCTGAACTGTTGACACTTTGACCTTTTTGAGCTTTTACTTGGTTCATGTTTCGTTGGTTTCCTCTCTTACCTATATGTTTCCAAGTCTTTTCATGTTCCTTAGGGACTGTTTTGGGCTTTCTTTCAGTTGGTGTTTTGATTTTTTTAATGGGGTCAGGACGTGGCATACACACTAAACTTTGTGAAGATTGTTGAGTACACCCTTATGTTGTGATAAGTTGATTTTCTAAAGGAATGTCCTTATTTTTTACAATATTAAGCTTACTCTCTTCAACTAAGTCCTCAATTAGAACTTCATCATAGTTGATTGGATCAACATTGAATGATTCCTTTGGAGGTGTCTGAGAGATAGGAATTCTAGGTTCATCTAAAGATGGTGGAATGTAGTTTTGGTTAAATGGAGGGGCAACTTCTTTGTAACCTAAACCAGATTTTACCTTTCCATGTATTTGTTGTTGGCATAGGTCATTTACTGATTTCGAAGCAAATTCTAATTTCCCTACATCTAACTCAACTTTATCATGTTTTTGTTCTAATCTTTTGATTTCGTCCCTAGCCATCTTAAGTTTTAGTAGTAAGTCATCTCTTTGCCATTCAACTAGACTAAGTTTCTCTTGATAACTTTGTTCATTTATTTTATGTGACTTGATCTGATTTTCTAAGTTATCAATTACCCTAGCTGCTGATCGTCTTTGTTCTTCTAAGATTTTAATTGAATCACTCATTAGTTGATTATGATTTTTATATTTAACAATTATAGCTTTACACTCAGAAGTACATAATTTAGAATTTACCTCAGCCATAAGAGATGGAGTTTCTGGAGGTGGTGAGGCAATAGCCATTAGAGCATCGTCTTGTGGTGCTCCTTGATCATCATCATTCCAGTCATATCCAAGAACGTTGTTGCCAATTTCAGTAATTCCAACATCAGTATAAACTAGCTCCGCAGTAACTATATCCTCCATAGGAACAATGTCCGCATCATCCATTACTACTGCTATGCATGCATGGTGAACAGTAGTAATGTCTTCTACGTAACCAAGATTTTGTTCTTCAGAAATTAGCGCCCTGTTTTGACTTGTTTCTTCAGCTAAGTCACTCCAATCATATCCAAATATGTCTTGTGACATGAGTGCACTCTGATTTGTGTCGTGAGTGGATCGTGGATTGTTGGTTTTAGACTTGTTTGTACATTCCCTAGCAAAGTGACCTAATTCGTTACATTCATAGCACTTCACCTTGCTTTTGTCGAAAGTGATTCGTTCATTGTTTCTGGGATGGAATCTTCTTCCTGTTATGTTTACAAATCTTCGTGCTCGTAACGCCAGCATAGCAGATTGCCACTTTAGGTCAATTTCATCACAGTCATCCTGATGCATCTGTTTTACATCTTCACCTGTGAGACTTGAGCATTTAGATATAAATGCTTCGAATGAAATCTCTTCACTGATTTCAGGTTTCGTTCCTCCAGAAGTTGTGACAAGTGCAGTATTAGCATTGTTAATAATGTGGCTGCTATTGCTAGACTTTTCTGCTTCCACTTCTGCCTCAAAGACTCTTAAGTCGTTGTAAAGATCATCCAATTCCAGTTCTTCCAATGTGTCTCCTTGTCTGTAGGAAACTGTGTATATTATCCATTCCTTGCCTAATGCTCTTATGAACTTTCTATTGAGATCATCTTTATCATACTTAATGCCTGCGCTGATCATCTCTCCGGTGAGCTTTTTGTATCGATCAAACGTCTGAGTCATTCGTTCGCCATTCAGGGAATTGAAGTTTTCATTCTCCTGTTTAAGGAGTGCTTTCTTGTTCTTCTTTGTATTTTTTGTTCCGCTGAATCTTTTCTCCAAAGCTTCCCATAGCGATTTTGCATCTTGATATTCTTCAAATTGCGATTGATATTCGTTGGGGATTGCAATTAGCAGAATACTAAGAGCCTTGATTTCGGTTTGCTTTTCTCTCCGTTCAAGATCAGACAATGTTTGTCGAGTGAGAACTCCAGGTTCTCCATCAGCTCCATGAGGGGTTGGACGTTTGTTACCATTGATGATCACGTCCCAAACTGTGTAGTCAGATAGCAGAATGTGTTGCTTGATTCGTAGCTTCCATAAGTCGAATTCGTTGCTATTTAGAATAGGAACTTTGCCAATTGCAAGTTCAGTCATGATGGTTATATTGATTCTTGTTTATGAGGATTATAAACTCGTTTATATATACTGAAACGATAGTTGTTTATTCGTTACACACTGGATCTTTGTGATTTTTGGATATGTGCTTCAAGGAATATGGATCTATGTTGTGTTAAAATTTTATCGTTATTAGAGGTATTCTCTAGGAGAAGTAAAATTTCAAAGTTTACGATGATGAAGTTAGTACTACTCCTATGTTGGTGAAAAAGCCGAGAATATTGGTTTAAGGGGAAGAATATGTTCCAAAAGTGGATATGAGGCTTGGAACAGTTGGATGTGATCTTATACATGCACCACTTGAGGGAGAATTTTTCTCTTGTGCATAGTGATTTAGCCTCTTATAAGAAGAACAACTCCTGATTCAAAGAAGAAGGTATACTACTTTAACTTTATTACAACTTCTAGCCTGAGTTTCTACTGTTCGAATTCATTATTAGTATTGTGCGTCATGGAGGGTAATTTGAGACATTGGAAAGCTTGGATTAGTAGTTTAATATGGTTCGTAGTTCGTAAAGATATGTTCCCCTAATGGATGATAACAAAAAGGGGAAGATATGAAAAGTGTGGTGGCATGGAACAAGATTTGAAGGCTTCAAAATATCGAAAGTCTACTTAAAAAAAAAAGTGGCGTGTTTTGATAGAAATATCAACGGTAGAAGAAGTATCAACTTGTTCACAAGAGATCTCAGTTGAAGGGGAAGTTTTTAAAGTTCTCAGTTTAGTGTTTGTTTTGTCATCATCAAATAGGGGAAGATTGTTGGGATAATATTTTGATTTGATGAGACAAAATATAAACTGAGCATATACATCAAGGAAACATGGAGAAGACAAAGTTGAAATAGCAGTTGTGATAGCATTCTCATCAACAATTTACTTTGAAGAAACTTATTGTTTTGCATGTAGAAAGCATAAGTTTAGGGGAAGATTGTTAGGATTAAATTGTCGAGATTGTTATTCTAGAGTTGCGTTACATACAACAGTTAGGATTGCGCAGTTCAAAAGAACACAGTTAATACTGCTCAGTTACTACTGCTCAGTTAATACTGCTCAGTTACTACTGCTCAGTTAATACTGCTCAGTTACTACTGCTCAGTTACTACTGCTCAGTTACTACTGCTCTGTTACTACTCCTCAGTTACTACTGCTCAGTTACTACTCCTCTGTTACTACTCCTCAGTTACTACTGCTGCAAATCTGTTATGGAAGACTTGATTTTCAAGATAAAGATCTAAAAGAATTAGTCTCCTAATATAACTAGGTTTCCTTATGTAACTAGTTTCCTTATGTAAGTCATATGAGACTCTATATATAAAGAGATCTCTAGACATTGTAAAGGTGTGGTTTTTCATCATGTTTATTCTTTAGGAAAACACCAAACGATCTCACCACTTGAGATCGTTCCCCTTTGTTCAGCCTCAAGGTCAAATTGATCCTTGTAAAGAGAAGAAACACGTCTATTCTGATCAAATAGATTGAGGCTCGTGTTGTAGATGGTTCCTAGGATAGCTAGGTTTAGCCTCAAGGTCTTTTATAGATCCTTGTATGTAAAGAAACACGTCTGTTAATTTATTAATAGATTGAGGCTTGATGGTAATCGTTATTGTTTGTTCTTATTGTTCTTTTATATACAATATTCGATTATCATAAACTTGTGAATATCAAAGTGTTGATCCGCTGCAACTTCTTTGATAAATCTTGATCTAAGTAATCATATCGATCCTACAAAAGATTCCTGAAATCTTTCCCTCTTCTAATCTTCAACGTCTATCGCATGATTTTCCAGTTCTGCTAAAAGATGATAAAATATGTTGATTGTATCCTCTAAATTTTATGTAGCGGCAGCTTTGAAAATGGCGAATTGGCGTTTTAGCATATTGCCTTTGTTCTTCTTTTTTCAGGAAGTACCAGCATACTTTTTCTCTATTGCTTTCCAAAGTGCGTATGCTGATTTATAAGTCCTTGTAAGATGTAGCATTTCAGTGGGAAGGGACATCTTGAAGCTTGCCCATGCTCTATTTTCATAATCGAACACATTTCTATGGTCAGCTGACAAGGTGTTGATGGGACTTTTCCTAACCTCTCCTTCAATTGTGACAGTCGGATGTACATATGCAGATTGTATGCGTAGCCACATTTGTACATTGTTGTATCTGCAGAAAGATTCAAACTTGTCAACCCAATCATAATAGGTTGAAGCATTAAGCAACTTAGGAGGACTGTTTCGAGACTGTTTTGATTCCATTACGAACTTGATGGCGAACTTGATCACGAAGGAACTAGTTTGACGAACTTGTTCACGCATTTGATCACGAACTTGATCACGAACTTGATCACGAACTTTAACACTTACGAACTTAATCACACTTGAGACAAGAGTGAATAATGGAATCCATGAACGAACTTGACATTAATCCACGAACGAACTTGAATTATTTTAATCCTCTAACGAACTGTCCACGAACTTGAAAAAGTCAATAAACAATTTAAAGTTCGCCGAACTTTAAGTGATACATCTCAAGGAACTTGAGTTAACCACGAACTTTGAGTTAACAAATCTAAGGATAACCACGAACTTGAGTAGTCCACGAACAAACTTGGTGACGAACTCAAAAACCTAATTCTTCACGAACTAAGCCGCTAGTTTACTAAAAACCCTAATTCTTCACAAACTAAGCCGCAAGAAATCGATTACTCATAATTAACCTTGAACCAATTTCGATAGAGAGCAAACAATGTGTTTGCTCAGATACCAGTTATAGGTCCCAGATAACTTGATCAAAAAAGGTTAATTCAATTGATTAAGAGGCGGAATCTCGTTAATCAATTGATACGTAATTTAGTAAACAATAAAGCAATAAAGAACCCATAAATACTATCAAACTCTGAATATTTGTATTATTATCGAATCACTCAATGAACAATACAACCAATATTCCAAGAGTTCTCTCTAAAAGTCTAACCCTAACCTAAACATGTTATCTCTTTATATAGGATAACATGTTCGTTCACTAAAGGGTTCTATGGGCCTCACGAACATGAAAGTTCGTGAGTGACCCAAACTGACCAATAAGCCCACGAACATACATGTTCGTGGGATACAAAATACCTTTACATTCTAAGTAATAACGAATACAATAAAAACGAATGTAATAGAACAACTGTCATAAACTATTTACATCAACACTTTGCTTTTCTACTTGACAATCACTGATCTCCCATTTGATAGTTATCAATTTTAATGACTTTATGCAATATATAAACCACAGATTGCTAAAGGTTTCAAAATACAAGAATATGTGCATTTATGAAAACATTTGGTTTCAAGAAATTCCATAAATACTGAACTATGTTAAATTATGCTGGAATTTATGTTTATGACTCATTTCTTAGAAATTTTGTTTTTGTGAAACATTTTCAAATTTTTTATTGATTAGTTTTTCATATTTTGTATCGAATTTTCTTGAAAACAGACTCAAAAACCTAAAAATTGAATAGAAAGAAATCTTTTTGAGTACATACTGAAATTCACATATTTTTTGATTTATCTATACAAACTGAATTCACATATTTTTGGTTTTTAACTATACAAACTGAATTCACATATTTTTGGATTTTATCTATACAAATTCAATAACCCGACTTAAAAATAAAACACTACCATATTTAAAAGAAAAACACTACCAGATTTAAAACTATTTACCATATTTAAAAGAAAAACACTACCAGACTTTCAAAATTATTTACTAGACTTAAAAGACAAACATCACGAGACTTAAAAAAATATTACCATTTTTTCATTTTTCTCCCCCTCTTTATGTATTTTGAAATAAAAGGAAAACAAAATGCAAAAAGATATGTACAAAAATATATTTTTAAGAAACACTCAATCAAGATTCATAAGACCAATTGATTGAACAAGAAAATTAAATCTTCTAACATCAAATGCCTTTGTGAAAAGGTCAGCAAATTGTAGGTCAGTGTGAATCTTAACTAAGTGAATCGAGTGTTTTCAAAACAATCTCTTATGAAGTGATGTCTAATTTCAATGTGTTTTGTCTTTGAATGTTGTACAGGGTTCTTAGTGATGAACATTGCAGCATTATTGTCTATGTGTATAGGAGTGTTCATAAAGTTAAGGTCATAGTCTAGCATCTGATTCAAAATCCATAAAACCTGGGAAGTACAAGAACCAACAGCAATATATTCTGCTTCAGCAGAAGATTGTGAAAAAAAGGTTTGTGTCTTTCATTTCGAAGAGACTAGCCTATTTTCTAAAAACTGGCACCCTCCTATGGAAGATTTCCTATTCAAATTGCATCGCCCATAATCATTGTCAGTGTAAACATAAAAGTCAAAGTTAGAATTCTTAGGATACCAAAAGCCTAAAGAAGGTTGTCCCTTAAGGTACCTAAAGATTCTCTTAACAACAATTAAATGAGAAACCTTAGGATCAGCTTGAAACCTAGCACAAAGACAAACTCCAAACATTATATCAGGGCTGCAAGATGTTAGGTACATTAAAGACCCTATCATAGACCTATATAAATGCTTATCAACATTTTCACCATCTAAATCAGGATGTAGTTTGTCCCTAGTGTCAACAAGAGTTGAAGCAGATTTACAATCAGTGAATCCAAACTTAGCTAACATGTCTTTGACATACTTAGACTGATTGATAGAACTTTCATTATCCAACTGATTAACATGTCATCCTAAAAAGAAAGACATCTCTCCCATAGAGCTCATTTGAAATTTTGAATGCATCACAGATTCAAATTCTTTGCACAATGCATCATTAGTTGAGCCAAATATGATATCATCAACATATATTTGAACAAACACTGATTCTTGGCCAACTGTCTTAATAAATTCAATAGTGCCCCTAAGATAGCCATGGTCAATCAAATATTTGGAAAATGTGTCATACCATGCTCTAGGAGCTTGATGTAAACCATACAAAGCTTTGTCCAACTTGACCACATGATCAGGATATTTGTAACACCGTGCCCGAATCCGACCCGATATTTGACTTGTAACTTTAATTCGGACTTTGTAATTGTATACATTTGACGATTTATAAAAGTTCGATTTGAGTTATGTATATTTGGGTTATCTTAATTCTATTTAAACCTTGTTTATTATATCTTGTAACATTATTAATGTGTTATCTTGCATGTGTACATTAATGTACACTAAAATGTGTTTAATACACATGGACTTATATAAATGCAAGTAATTCTAGTAATGTGTTAAGACAAGTAGTTTAATTAATATATGCATGCAAGGAACTATGTATGTATGTATGTATGTTTGCATTCATGGCAAGTTGTTTCAATACCTTAAACCTTCCAAACGTTTTCCTTGTTCTTAGCCTTCAAGTTTGGTCAAATGTGGTAGACTAATAGTTACACATTTCTTATTTATGTATTTAAATATGGAACTTGAAATATGCAATAAAACGTTTTTGGCTTTAAACACCTCTTTAACCATTTCTTTTTGTAACCTACAATAATTAAATTTGGAGTTGATTATTAGGGGAGTTACAAAGCTCATCATCAAATTCAACATTTTGACCTTTCTTTATCACATTTCAAACTCAATAACTTGGTGTCTTCTTGTCAAAAATCGAACCAACGCAAAGCTCCATAATCGAAACTTCAAGCCTCCCATAATCGATTGTAAAGGTTCCCAATTCTATTGTTTTTCATCATAATAATCCCTAATCATGTTTATCTTTTATGTTACTCAAGCTTACTGTCACACCCCGCCAGTGGCGGAAACACAGAGTGCAACTGATTGGCGATCGTCATAACACAATAGTAAATAAAGAAATAATCTATATGAAAAAAATAATATTCGTGTGTCATGACGTCGCCATGTCCAAGGTAAAACCCCTTGGTACACAATTACGTCATTCACTACAATGAAACAACATCAAAAATTAATTCGAAAATGAATATAAAGTACTTAGGTATACAAGCCCGAAATAAAGTTAATAATAAAATAAGAATCCAAGCCACCATGCATGAAAGTAACTCTAAGTCTCTGGGAGTCCAATCCAGCTAGATCATATGCCTGATCAATACCTGAAAGTAAAACTTAAAAGTCAACACAAAGGTTGAGCGAATTCATCGAGTGGTAAGTAAGAAAATGTAAGTAAACAGTTTTTCAATCTCAAGTACAACAGTAGTATAAGAAAAGCGTGTAACTAATGCATAAGTAGTAAAATTGTAACCATATCGAAAATAGTAACCATATGTAACGAACACAGTGACACGCCTCGGCAGTGCCCTGTAAGAGATACGCCCGTCGGCAATATCGAATCTGAACACTGTCCTTGACGCGCCTCGGCAGCGTCAAGTCAGTATGAAACGCACCGGTTGTGTCAGGTCCGAACGATACCCTTAGTACGCCTCGGCAGTACTAAGTTAGCTAAGTAGTGTGTAAGTACCATGAATCCAAATATACCCGCATCTCGTAAGTTTTGAAAATGCATTATGTTTTTGTTACACGTTTTAAGATATCCAGCTCGTAGTAAGTTTCCAAAAAGGGAAAGTTTCCGAAAATAGTAAGTTTCTATAAATAGGAAGTTCTATTTATAGTAAGTTTATCAAAAGTAGTAATTTCCCGAAATAGAAGGTTTCCAAAAATAGTACGTTTCCATAAATAGAAATATTGAAAATAGTATTCGTTTTCTCATAAATCGTTTAGTTGAGTTTTACTTTCCCCCGTTTAGTTTAAAATAAGAAAGCAGTAAATATGGGGCGATGAACTCACCTTATCGAATGAGCGATAAAATAGGAATTGTGTGTAATAAGCGTAGTATGTCGATCACAAGTAGTGTCCTTACTAGTCCTAGAGCTCCCCTAGATAAAGGTATAAATGTATAAGTATAGATTTGATGGTTAGACTTTAAATGAGACGGTAAAATTTCTCGGTGAACATATATGTTCGTTCAAACTGGAATATATGAAGTTCTAGAAGGAATTAGACGTAGAGAAATATATATTCGAAAACTAGACACCGAGGGCTACGTTTTAGACTAAGATATTATTACGAATGAGTTCGTTATGAAAGAGATATGATTAAAACGAAACTGGTTACTTAATCTGTCCAAAAACGTTATATTTGTATAAGTTGAGTTTATTACGTTTTAGAGTTGTATAATTTAGATGTAGACACGATAAATAACTTTAACACCTTTTAGACCTGTTATTAACTTATAATAAATCAATTTAATCACTTTTAAGGTTATCTAAATGGTTACACGAAATAGATTATTAAACTTAGTAATTTTACCTGAAATATTCAGATTAGACCCCCTGTTGGTAATTTACGTTTTTAGGGAGTTCGGTAAAGAGTTAGGAAGTGAATCTTACGTTTTTTAAAACTAGACTCCAAGACCTACAACTTTTACTAAGGTCTCAGATTCTAATTATTAAGCCAAAACAAGGTTAGACATTGAAGAAAAGAGACTACCAAAATAATTCCAAAACTGTCCAAAGTCAATACGTATGTAATTAATGTTTAAAGTGAATTTTAAACACTTAACGAATACCCAAATGACCCCGATCATATTTTAGACCAGTAGTGAAATATCCAAAATAACTTAACTCACATTGTCGTTTACTAAATTGTTACACAAATTCCAATTATGAATCCTAAGTATATCGTTTAGTAAATTTCAGTTTTGACATATGTCCACCATTTTACAGTTTCTGGGAGTTTGGAAAAGAATTAGACAACGTATCTTATATATTTGAAAACTAGAAAGAAAGGGCTACAATTTACGTTTAGATTACAGAATCCAATTCAATACGACCAAAGAGATATTCACCAAACAAGACAGCTAAAAACAGCAGCTAAAACTGATTATTCTGTTTCAAACACGTTTACAAATATTCAGTTTCTGGGAGTTTGAGAAACATCTAGACGACCTACCTTATATTCCCGAAAACTAGAAAGTAAGGGCTACAAGATATATTTAAAGTTCACACTCTAATTCACTACCAATTTTAAGATATAGCACGAAGAACACAGCCTAACAATACACTTCAGCAAGTTTCAAAATAGTTATATGTATAAACTTTTGTATTAACGTTTTGTGTTGGCTAAGAACATGATATTTTGTAGGCACGTTTTATGAGATGTTAAATCAGATTGTAAGTGTCCAAGATCAGATTTAATATTACATGTAACACTAATTTGACATTTAAAATAAACACCGCAATTATACAAGAATTTAGGGTGTTATACGCTTGAATGAATTTCACGATTGGAGGGCTTCAAACTTCGATTAAGACCAGCAAATTCAAGGACGATTAAGGGTCGAAATGATGAATCTCCGCTGTCCAAGATTAGTTACAAAACCCAAAACCAAATGACAAAATCAGTTTACACAATATAGAGCTTTGCTAACAGAAATTAGCATAGAAGTGAAATAAATTGGTTAGAAGGATTAATACGGATACACTTACTTTGATTGATGGACTGAATTCGTGACTCCAAAAGGGTTGTTCTATAATGAGCACGAGATGATGATGATGAAGTGCCTCAACTGAAACTAGAACCAGAAGATGTTGTAGGCAATCTGCTGTCCCAAAAGGATTCGATAATCCGAAATTTTATGCAGCAAAAGAAACAAAAAAATAAATAAATAACCACAATACATACTTGATTATCTTGGTATTATGACCGAATTTGCTGAATAAAAAGGGGATAACGATGGCTGTAATCAATCACAATAAGAGGAATGTTAATAACCGAATCATAGAATCCATGGTTAGGGTTTTTTGGCTAACCAAAACAATAGCAAAAAAAACGAAATCTGGTACCTTATTAAAGATTAAACCGATGATGATGGAGGAGGCTTCGAAAATATTCTTGGTGGCTGATGATGGCGGTAGAGATGGTGGAGAAGAAGTGTCGGCTGAATTTGCAAGGGGGAGGCGATTTTGGGTGACGGGATTTGTAAAAAAAATGGATTAGGCTTTTAATTTTTAGTTTAAATATTATTAGGTTTAAGGTTAATGTTAACTTTAAATGGGTTTGTTCTAGCAATTGGTTAACACTAGGCCAAAGCCCAATCCTTTAGCCAATTATGACCCACAACCACTTTTAACTCGGTGAAAGAAAAAT
Source organism: Senecio squalidus (assembly GCA_910822075.1). Classification (NCBI taxonomy): domain Eukaryota; kingdom Viridiplantae; phylum Streptophyta; class Magnoliopsida; order Asterales; family Asteraceae; genus Senecio; species Senecio squalidus. The sequence continues at coordinate 38,047,135 of CAJVGC010000432.1, forward strand.
TAGAAAATGAATGTCCAACTAGACATAAAAAGTAAAACGATAGACGAAATCTAGAAACGAGCGACAAGTAGGAATTTGTTATAAATTTATCAATAGAGATTCGTAAACGAGGTATAAACTTAGATATACCCAAATCCACTTATAGTACGAAGACATAAATTTCCCGTTAATTTATCTAGGAGCTCGACTAGGTACTATCTACTGTGCACTTAACTAACGAAAGCATCATAACAAGTTTACACACATAACATAGAAGTCATCTTATACTAGAAAACTTAACTTTTAATCTCGTAACAGTAGTAATAATCAAGTTTTAAATTTTTCAGTAAAATGCGGTAATGATCTACAGGCATATTAAACTAACTATGGACGGAGAGAGTGACGGTTGTCACACTTACCATCATCAACTTATTAATCTTGTCTATTCAAACTCTAATCTAGAAAACTCTAATTTCATGATATATTCTTATTCATATTTATTCTTATTTCTAGATTCGTAAAGGCAAGTTTGGTGTTCCTTTCAACGTATTCCGTATTCATAATCTAGTATCCGTATCTACCTCCGTATTTAATCATGTGAGTAAACTCGATGCCCTTTTTATTATATAAATCTTTGGGCTGTATCATGACATTCATATTCATACTTATATTCATACTTTTATGTTTAATTCATACTTATGTTTACATTTATATTTTATGTCTATATTCATACTTATAGTAATATGGTGATTCATATTCATATTTACGTTTATATTCATACTTATATTTATGTGTATATTCAGACTTATATTCATATTGAGTTTCATACTTATATTCATATTAAAACTTATATTCATGTTTATATACTCACTTATAATCATGTTTATATGTATACTTTTTGTATTATATTCATCGTAATTCATTCATATTGGTATTCATTCATAAAAGTCATTCTTATTATATTCATCCGTAAAGTCATTTATGTTTATATGTACTTATATTCATATTTGATACTATATTTTCGTATTATGGCAAACATTGGAATGAATCAAGTGACACAATCATTATGGGATGCACACACGATAAATCAAACATTCAAACAATCAATCATTCATTATATGTATATACTAAACGGGAAACGTGATAGATCTATTGGCCGTTATTAGACATTCCGACGTGTTACTGTGAATGTCGAGGCCCTCGACCGGACCCTATGTGACTTTGATCATATATGATATACATCAGACTTGATGCAAACGCGTGTTATGCCATTATACACATATTATACTTGATTACAATATACAATCTTTATACATTCTTTTATTATACATTCTTTTATACTACATTTTACATATTCATTTATATTACTTTTATACTCTTTATTACGTAATCTTTTTAATACTTTATACTTGTGTCTTAAACTTGTTTATTCACCAATACTTTTGTATTGACGTTTACTTTTTACATGATACAGGAAATGGATAGGTTTGCTTGAAGAAAACATAAGAGCTTGGACCTAGTTAATGACATTAATGAATAATTTAAGTCTTTTGTCGTTTTTCGGTTACTTTTCTGTAAAACATTTATTCATCTTTAATGCATTCATTTAAACCATTAAATGTGTCTATTATAACCTAATAGAGGAACACGAGTTAAGAACAAATTGTAATGCCTCCGGTATATTCCGCTTTAGCCGGGGTGTTACAGTTGGTATCAGAGCTCGTGTTTATAGGGAATTAGGTGGTTAGAAAACGACCTAGTCTATAAGCTACCCCACACACGTCCTCGTGTGTTCATGCATCATAAAAATTGTTTTTAACTAATTTTTGTGTTCCTCTTACTAAATTCTTTCGAGAGATTCTTCATTCGTCGTTTTCAAAAGAAATTATAAATACTATATATATATTTCTAAACCTTATTGAAGATTTAGTACTTGTTTGCGTAGTAACTGTAAGGTTTGGATGTGACTAATCGAGAGAGCGTTATCGATACTGGTTCGTAAACTCTCGACGAACACTCCTCTCCTAGGCCAAAGCGCGACACTTAAACCAAATCTTTAATAATGAAATGTTTTACCCTTCTCGTCTTGAATTAAAATTCTAAAAGTTCATGTTATAAGGCTGTAAGGTTTGGAAGATCGGTAGTTCAATTTCTGTCTAGAGCGGTATCTCGTTACAATTACGTATACCAAACTGGGAAATTTGAACGAGAGTCATCCTCTCCTAGGTCACGATATGATTCTTTGGAGTTGGTATTCTTGTTATGTCGAGAATTTCTACGGATTTAACCGTAACCCTCAAAAATCAATTTTATTCGTATTTATACGTATTTTTTCATTATTTTATGATTTCTTTAAACATTAACGTGAGTGATACGGATACGTTAATCATACGTGAATCAATAATCATTCGTTGATCATTCGTTAATCATTCGTTAATCATTCGTTAATCATTCGTTAATCATTCGTTAATCATCCGTTAATTATTCATTACTCATTGGTTAATTACCTGTTAGTCATTCGTTAAATCATTCGTTGGTCATTGTTAAGCGTACGCCCAGTCAATTATCATTACTCGTTAAAGTCTAATCTTTATTCATTCTTATTTTCAGCATGTTGAACAACGCTGCCAACCGTCAACGCAACAACCAACGCCGTCTCGCAGCCATGGTTTCTCGCCAAATGGCTAATGCGATTCCGCGAGCCATCCAACAGTTTCAAGCTACTCAAACTCCTGCACAAGCTCCCGTTGGTGATATCGCTCAATTATATGCATATTCTTTCGCGATATTTGTTATGTTTTTGTGTAAAAACGTAATGGATAGCCTCGTATTACTTAATTTTGTGTAAAGTTTGTGTTTTAGGTGTTTTAACATGTTTGGAGTGAAAAAGAATCATTTTTGGACTAAAAGATGCAGCCGATAGTAAAACGGATGTATCAGGAGCATACGGACTCGAAAAGACCTCCGGTCAGCGCCAAAACGACCGCAACGAAAAAATCTACAAAACTGTAGGTTCTGACCCCTGAATGCGCCGCATTCAGGGGGTAGGGCGCCGCATTCCTTGCTTCAGCAGTTACGTATCGTTTTTAATTGGTTTTCAAGTGGGAGAAGTGAAAGGTCTTGGCTTGGTACTTCTTAAGGACGATTTTGGGGACTCATTTGCATCATCTTACATATCTTTACATCAATTTGGAGCCTCATAATCATTCCTAATTCATCACATAATCATTACCTAATCATTGAAGATCATCAATCTTAGTGATTTTCCGGTTAATCTTAGCAGTAATCTCTTGCAAACTTTCGGTTGTTATCATCATCTTAGTATTTTGGAGACTTATTGGAATCATTGTTTTCTTTGGTATTGAACTATCTACCCTTTTATTCTCAATTTAATCATGTCTTATTATTATTATTTGTCTTTAATTTCTATTATGAATGAGTAGTTAGATAATACTTGTTTGGATTGGAACTAGGTTAGATGATTGAAGCTTTTGGGATAATTGTTTTTGGTTGAATGTTTATGTTCGCTTAATCGAAGAACCATTCGGGTTTAAATTCTTAATAGTGTTAGATTACTTATATTCATGATTTGATTAAGAACTTTAGTATCTGAAAAGAGCTTTAGAACTTGATTGATGAATTGAACGAAATAATCAACCGGTCTATAGTTGATTTGAGGTTTAGGATATTCGAAAGGAATCTTAACGAGTAATCCAACATTTAGATTAAAACTTGAATGTTAGTTGTAATCAGATTTATTATCATTATCAAAAATCATATTATATAAAACGTAAGTAAGGTGTTAGTGACAAACACATGTTGTAGGTATTCGAAAGGAACTTATAACAACTTATAGACGTTTTACGAAAAGGTTAATCGGTCTATAATTAATCTAAAATTATTAGTATTCGAAAGGAACTGGTAATATAATGATTTGATAAGATGAATTTGATTTTAGCTAAGAAACTATTCGAAAGGAAGTTTTATAAGATTAAGTCGAATATATAAACTTGTTGCTTAATGACTTAGATGTTTAAGGTTTCTACCGTATTCGAAAGGAACGGTGTTTCGTTTTAGATGTCTAAAGTTAGTTCGGTATTCGAAAGGAATCGTGTTATAACATTAGAAGTTAATTCAACCAAACAACCCAAGGTGACAATCGGATAACTAGGAACCAATCCAAACGAGTGTTTTTCCCATATCTTGATTTACCACAAGACGATACTTGTCACTTTTAGTTAATTTCGAAAACCCCCACTTTGTTACTTATATCTGTTTCATAAACGACGATTGAAATTTCCAATTGAAAGTCCCTGTGTTCGAACCCGAACTTGCCCAAACTATACTACAAACGAAAGGGTACACTGCCCGGTGTTGTGGTCTAGCGAAAGCAAAAAGGGAAGACTAGATTTCACACATCAGTTGGCAATCATGGTGGAGCATCGCTTAAGAACTTCACTACTTGCAATCCTCCTAAGTTTGTAGGTAACGATGGTGCAACCGCTTTGCTGCAGTGGTTTGAAAAGATTGAAAGCATTTGCTCAATAGCTGAAACCCCTGTTCATCTCCATGTGAAATACGATGCTAGTGTCTTTAGTGGTCGTGCTCTTACTTGGTGGAACCAAGAGAAAATGACTCGTGGCATGGAGGTAGCTCATGAAATGGATTGGGCCTTATTCAGACAGATTATGACCGAAGAATTTTGTCCGCAAAGCGAACTTAAGAAGTTGGATGAGGAATTCTGGAATTTGAAACAAATTGGAGGAAACAACGCGGAGTACACTCCGCGTTTCCATGAACTAAGCTTATTGGTACCTCGTCTTGTGACTCTCGTATCCATGGCAATCGATAAGTATGTAAGTGGTCTTCCAGCAACTATTCGAGACAGTGTTCGTAGTAGTAGACCGACAACGGTAGAGGAAGCCGTGCGTCTAGCCGCTACTATTAACGATGATCATGTTAAGGATGGTACTTTGGTTCGTTCTAGTAAAGGTAAGAGAAAGGAGGATAGTGAACCGAAGAAATCTGATAAGTCCTCTAGAAAGAAGAAGAAGGGGGATAAATCTAAAGCCTTCGCTGTTGTTGAACCCACCAAACAAACTGTAATCACTGCCCCTTCTCATCAAGCTCCTGGAAATACTAAACCCTATACCGGAAATTTCCCTCTTTGCAACCGTTGCAACTATCATCATCTTGCAGGCAAACCTTGTAGAGTGTGCACCAAGTGCAACAAGTTTGGTCACTTTGCTCAGTATTGTAGGGTTGGGCAAAATGTAGTTGTGCCCATGATAATCAATACCTTTGCTCCTCCTCCTGTTCCTATCCAAGCTCATATGCCGAGATTTGGGTGTTTTGGTTGCCGCGATCCTAATCATTTTATTCGTGATTGCCCTTCTCGTCAAGGAAACCCTCCACCCGCCCAGCAAAATCAGCCACCACTTGTTCAACCAATTCAACAACAACCCGCTGGTCGTGGACGAGCTTTTGTCATTAATGCTCAACAAGCTCAAGCCAACAACGAAGTTGTTAATGGTACGTTTCTCATCAATGGTATTTATGCTTCCATTTTATTTGATTCGGGTGCCGATCGTAGCTTTATCTCTACCCAATTTGAACCTTTGCTTGCTTTGAAAAGAAATAAGTTGCATGATCCCCTTAGTGTCGAAGTAGCCAATGGCAAGGTTCTTAAACTAAGTTCTATTTTGAATGATTGTATCTTAAGTCTAGGGAATCTTGATTTCGCTACAGATTTAGTGCCTATGAATTTGGGTAGTTTCGACGTTATCGTAGGGATGGATTGGTTATCCCGACATCATGGCGAGATCATTTGCTTTGATAAATCTATTCGAATTCCGTTTGATGATGGTAGTATTCTTACGGTTTGTTGTGAAACAAAATCAAAGGGACTTAAACTCATGTCCTGTACGCAAGCTTATAGCTACTTGCGTAAGCATAAGAAGGATCTTCCATGTTATCCTGAGTTTCTAGCTCACATCATTGATACAAGGAAAGAAACGCTCAAACTTGAAGATATTCCCATCATTCGGGATTTCCCCGAAGTCTTTCCCGAAGACGTATCTGGATTACCTCCTGTACGACAAGTGGAATTCCGTATTGATCTCATTCCTAATGAAACTCCTATTGCCAAAGCTCCTTATCGTCTCGCTCCTTCGGAAATGCAAGAGCTTTCAAGCCAATTGCAAGAACTAACCAACAAGGGTTTTATTCGCCCTAGTTCTTCTCCTTGGGGTGCTCCTATTTTATTTGTAAAGAAGAAAGATGGTTCGTTTCGGATGTGCATCGATTACCGTGAACTTAACAAACTTACCATCAAGAATCGTTATCCTTTACCTCGAATCGACGACTTGTTTGATCAATTGCAAGGTGCTACTTGTTTCTCTAAGATAGACCTTCGTTCGGGCTATCATCAACTTAGAGTAGCAGAAGAAGACATTCCTAAAACTGCCTTCCGAACTCGCTATGGTCATTTCGAGTTTATGGTTATGCCATTTGGACTCACAAACGCACCTGCTGTTTTCATGGATCTAATGAATCGCGTTTGTAAACCATACCTCGACAAATTCGTCATAGTCTTTATCGATGATATTCTCATTTATTCAAAATCCAAAGCCAAGCATGAAACTCATTTGCGACTTGCTCTAGAACTATTCAAGAAAGAAAAGCTTTATGCTAAATTCTCGAAGTGCGAATTTTGGCTCAATGAAGTTAAATTTTTGGGTCATGTAGTTGATGCGAAGGGAATACACGTTGATCCCACTAAGATCGAGGCCGTTCGTAACTGGCCTATTCCAACTAATCCTTCTGAGATTCGATCTTTTCTTGGGTTGGCAGGCTATTATCGTCGTTTCATCGAAAACTTCTCAAAGATCGCTATTTCTTTGACGAAGCTTACTCATAAAACTGAGAAGTTTGTTTGGGGAGATGATCAAGAATCAGCATTTCACATTCTTAAAGACAAACTTTGTAAAGCTCCTGTTCTTAGTCTTCCTGATGGAACCGAGGATTTCGTGGTATATTGTGATGCATCGGGAAATGGTCTTGGTTGTGTGTTAATGCAACGAGGAAAAGTTATAGCTTATGCATCGAGACAATTGAAGAAGCACGAAGTCAATTATACCGTTCATGATCTCGAACTTGGAGCGGTTATTTTCGCTCTAAAGTTGTGGAGACATTATCTCTTTGGTACGAAGTGTATTGTTTACACGGATCACCATAGTCTTCAGCATCTATTCAATCAAAAAGATCTAAACATGAGGCAACGTAGATGGATTGAATTGCTTAATGATTACGACTGTGAGATTAAATATCATCCTGGCAAGGCTAACGTTGTTGCCGACGCCTTGAGTCGTAAACCTTATTCAAAAGTCTACATTATTCGTGTTCTTTCGGATCTTCATTCGTTAATCGGTATTGCGCAACAGAAGATAATCAATGGTGGAAACTTGGCTAGTAAATTGGGTTGTGGCATTGAAAAGCAATTAATCATCAAACCAAACGGTCTTCATTATTTTAACGATCGTCTTTGGATACCTTCAATCGATGATCTTCGTAATCTTGTGATGAAAGAAGCTCATAATACTCGATACTCGATTCATCCCGGTGCTGATAAAATGTATCATAATTTGAAGCATTCCTATTGGTGGTCAAGCATGAAAAAGGATATATTCTTATTCGTTCAAAAATGTCTAACTTGTTTAAAGGTTAAAGCCGAACATCAAAAGCCCTCAGGTTTGTTAACTCAACCCGAAATCCCGTTGTGGAAATGGGAAGGCATTGCGATGGACTTTATAACCAAACTTCCACGTTCATCAAAAGGTTACGACAGTATTTGGGTAATCATTGATCGTTTGACTAAAGTCGCTTCACTTCATTCCTATTTGTGAAACTTATCGTGTCGAACGCTTAGCTCAAATCTACATTCAAGAAATCGTAAGACTTCATGGCGTACCGCTTGACATCATTTCTGACCGTGATGGTCGATTCATATCTCGATTTTGGAGATCTCTTCAATCCGCACTTGGAACTCGCT
>CAJVGC010000432.1:38055263-38084271 GCA_910822075.1 Senecio squalidus
TTCCTAAAACTGCCTTCCGAACTCGCTATGGTCATTTCGAGTTTATGGTTATGCCATTTGGACTCACAAACGCACCTGCTGTTTTCATGGATCTAATGAATCGCGTTTGTAAACCATACCTCGACAAATTCGTCATAGTCTTTATCGATGATATTCTCATTTATTCAAAATCCAAAGCCAAGCATGAAACTCATTTGCGACTTGCTCTAGAACTATTCAAGAAAGAAAAGCTTATTCTCGAAGTGCGAATTTTGGCTCAATGAAGTTAAATTTTTGGGTCATGTAGTTGATGCGAAGGGAATACACGTTGATCCCACTAAGATCGAGGCCGTTCGTAACTGGCCTATTCCAACTAATCCTTCTGAGATTCGATCTTTTCTTGGGTTGGCAGGCTATTATCGTCGTTTCATCGAAAACTTCTCAAAGATCGCTATTCCTTTGACGAAGCTTACTCATAAAACTGAGAAGTTTGTTTGGGGAGATGATCAAGAATCAGCATTTCACATTCTTAAAGACAAACTTTGTAAAGCTCCTGTTCTTAGTCTTCCTGATGGAACCGAGGATTTCGTGGTATATTGTGATGCATCGGGAAATGGTCTTGGTTGTGTGTTAATGCAACGAGGAAAAGTTATAGCTTATGCATCGAGACAATTGAAGAAGCACGAAGTCAATTATACCGTTCATGATCTCGAACTTGGAGCGGTTATTTTCGCTCTAAAGTTGTGGAGACATTCTTTGGTACGAAGTGTATTGTTTACACGGATCACCATAGTCTTCAGCATCTATTCAATCAAAAAGATCTAAACATGAGGCAACGTAGATGGATTGAATTGCTTAATGATTACGACTGTGAGATTAAATATCATCCTGGCAAGGCTAACGTTGTTGCCGACGCCTTGAGTCGTAAACCTTATTCAAAAGTCTACATTATTCGTGTTCTTTCGGATCTTCATTCGTTAATCGGTATTGCGCAACAGAAGATAATCAATGGTGGAAACTTGGCTAGTAAATTGGGTTGTGGCATTGAAAAGCAATTAATCATCAAACCAAACGGTCTTCATTATTTTAACGATCGTCTTTGGATACCTTCAATCGATGATCTTCGTAATCTTGTGATGAAAGAAGCTCATAATACTCGATACTCGATTCATCCCGGTGCTGATAAAATGTATCATAATTTGAAGCATTCCTATTGGTGGTCAGGCATGAAAAAGGATATATTCTTATTCGTTCAAAAATGTCTAACTTGTTTAAAGGTTAAAGCCGAACATCAAAAGCCCTCAGGTTTGTTAACTCAACCCGAAATCCCGTTGTGGAAATGGGAAGGCATTGCGATGGACTTTATAACCAAACTTCCACGTTCATCAAAAGGTTACGACAGTATTTGGGTAATCATTGATCGTTTGACTAAAGTCGCTCACTTCATTCCTATTTGTGAAACTTATCGTGTCGAACGCTTAGCTCAAATCTACATTCAAGAAATCGTAAGACTTCATGGCGTACCGCTTGACATCATTTCTGACCGTGATGGTCGATTCATATCTCGATTTTGGAGATCTCTTCAATCCGCACTTGGAACTCGCTTGAATCTCAGCACCGCTTACCATCCTCAAACTGATGGTCAATCGGAGCGTACTATTCAAACACTAGAGGATTTGTTGAGAACCTGTGTCATCGATTTCGGTGGTAGTTGGGACTCACACCTCGGACTTATCGAATTCTCTTACAACAACAGTTATCATACGAGTGCAAACATGGCCCCTTATGAAGCTTTATATGGTCGTAAATGTAGATCGCCGGTATGTTGGAAAGACATTGGGGAAACGCAAATAACTGGACCCAAATTGATTCAAGAGACAACGGATAAAATCGTAAAAATACGTGAAAACCTCACCACCGCTCGTAGTCTCCAGAAAAGTTACGCCGATAAGCGTAGAAAGCCTCTTGAATTTGTCGTTGATGATCGCGTTCTTCTCAAGGTTTCACCTTGGAAAGGCGTGGTACGATTCAGCAAGAAAGGGAAGCTTGCCCCGAGATACGTTGGACCCTTCAGAATTATCGAGCGTGTGGGTAAGGTTGCGTATAGACTTGAGTTACCGACCGACCTAGAGAATGTTCATCCAGTCTTTCATGTATCTAATTTGCGAAAATGTCTAGCTGATGAAAATCTACATGTACCATTGGATGAAATCCAAATCGATTCGACTATGCACTTCGTAGAGCGCCCTGTTGAAATCTTAGACCGTGAAATCAAGAAACTAAGGAGAAGTTCAATTCCAATAGTGAAAGTACGTTGGGAATCTAAACGTGGACCAAAGTTTACATGGGAACAAGAAGATCACATGAAATCCAAATATCCGCACTTATTCATAAATCAACCGGGTACTAGTCAACCATAATTTTCGAGGACGAAAATCTTTAAACTTGTGGAGACTGTAACACCGTGCCCGAATCCGACCCGATATTTGACTTGTAACTTTAATTCGGACTTTGTAATTGTATACATTTGACGATTTATAAAAGTTCGATTTGAGTTATGTATATTTGGGTTATCTTAATTCTATTTAAACCTTGTTTATTATATCTTGTAACATTATTAATGTGTTATCTTGCATGTGTACATTAATGTACACTAAAATGTGTTTAATACACATGGACTTATATAAATGCAAGTAATTCTAGTAATGTGTTAAGACAAGTAGTTTAATTAATATATGCATGCAAGGAACTATGTATGTATGTATGTATGTATGTATGTATGTATGTATGTATGTATGTATGTTTGCATTCATGGCAAGTTGTTTCAATACTTTAAACCTTCCAAACGTTTTCCTTGTTCTTAGCCTTCAAGTTTGGTCAAATGTGGTAGACTAATAGTTACACATTTCTTATTTATGTATTTAAATATGGAACTTGAAATATGCAATAAAACGTTTTTGGCTTTAAACACCTCTTTAACCATTTCTTTTTGTAACCTACAATAATTAAATTTGGAGTTGATTATTAGGGGAGTTACAAAGCTCATCATCAAATTCAACATTTTGACCTTTCTTTATCACATTTCAAACTCAATAACTTGGTGTCTTCTTGTCAAAAATCGAACCAACACAAAGCTCCATAATCGAAACTTCAAGCCTCCCATAATCGATTGTAAAGGTTCCCAATTCTATTGTTTTTCATCATAATAATCCCTAATCATGTTTATCTTTTATGTTACTCAAGCTTACCATCATCAAATTATTAATCTTGTCTATTCAAACTCTAATCTAGAAAACTCTAATTTCATGATATATTCTTATTCATATTTATTCTTATTTCTAGATTCGTAAAGGCAAGTTTGGTGTTCCTTTCAACGTATTCCGTATTCATAATCTAGTATCCGTATCTACCTCCGTATTTAATCATGTGAGTAAACTCGATGCCCTTTTTATTATATAAATCTTTGGGCTGTATCATGACATTCATATTCATACTTATATTCATACTTTTATGTTTAATTCATACTTATGTTCACATTTATATTTTATGTCTATATTCATACTTATAGTAATATGGTGATTCATATTCATATTTACGTTTATATTCATACTTATATTTATGTGTATATTCAGACTTATATTCATATTGAGTTTCATACTTATATTCATATTAAAACTTATATTCATGTTTATATACTCACTTATAATCATGTTTATATGTATACTTTTTGTATTATATTCATCGTAATTCATTCATATTGGTATTCATTCATAAAAGTCATTCTTATTATATTCATTCGTAAAGTCATTTATGTTTATATGTACTTATATTCATATTTGATACTATATTTTCGTATTATGGCAAACATTGGAATGAATCAAGTGACACAATCATTATGGGATGCACACACGATAAATCAAACATTCAAACAATCAATCATTCATTATATGTATATACTAAACGAGAAACGTGATAGATCTATTGGCCGTTATTAGACATTCCGACGTGTTACTGTGAATGTCGAGGCCCTCGACCGGACCCTATGTGACTTTGATCATATATGATATACATCAGACTTGATACAAACGCGTGTTATGCCATAATACACATATTATACTTGCTTACAATATACAATCTTTATACATTCTTTTATTATACATTCTTTTATACTACATTTTACATATTCATTTATATTACTTTTATACTCTTTATTACGTAATCTTTTTAATACTTTATACTTGTGTCTTAAACTTGTTTATTCACCAATACTTTTGTATTGACGTTTAATTTTTACATGATACAGGAAATGGATAGGTTTGCTTGAAGAAAACATAAGAGCTTGGACCTAGTTAATGACATTAATGAATAATTTAAGTCTTTTGTCGTTTTTCGGTTACTTTTCTGTAAAACATTTATTCATCTTTAATGCATTCATTTAAACCATTAAATGTGTCTATTATAACCTAATAGAGGAACACGAGTTAAGAACAAATTGTAATACCTCCGGTATATTCCGCTTTAGCCGGGGTGTTACAATATTGAGGATCCAGAAAACCAGGAGGCATACTAACATACATTGTCTCTTCAAGAACTCCATACAAAAAGGTTGTTTTATCATCCATCTGATAGACCTTAAAGTTCTTAAAAGAAGCATATGCTAAAAAATAATATAATAGCCTCTATTCATCAACTGGTGCAAAGACATCATCATAATCTATACCCTATTCCTGAGTATAACCCTTAACCACAAGTCTAGCCTTATTCCTCAGAATGATTCCTCTATCATCCCTTTTAAACTTAAATATCCATTTAACTCCCAAAACATTCACATCTGTAGGTCTTTCCACTAAAGTCCCTATTTCCTGAACCTTAAACTGCAAAAAAAAAAACTCCTCTTGCATAGCCTCTACCCAACTATTTATAGTTAATGTAATGTCTACATTCTTAGGCTCAATCTGGGACAGAAAGCAAGAACACAAACATAGATTTTCCAAAGCATTACTTCTTGTTGTCTTGACACCATCCTACAAATTTCCTATAACATTACTTAGAGGATGTGTTTTGTGAACTTTTAAGAATGAATTTATTTCCTCGGTAATATTATTAGAAAGATTTGTTTGATGTGGCATAAGATCGTCAAAGAATAAAGAATCAGAAATTGCTTCACTGGCTTGGTTCATCAAAATGATTTTCAGATTCTGCACCAGAGTTAAATTGATCTTCACCAAGGTTGTTTAGACTTTCAGCTTCTGCACCAGAGTTCATCTGTGATTCACCAGAGTTTTCTTGAATATCAATTTGTGCACCCGAATTAATTTGTGACCCAACAGAGTTTTCTTCAATTCCATTTTGTGCATCCAAATTAATTTGTGACCCACCAGAGTTTTCTTCTATTCCATTTTGTGCACCCGAATTAATTTGTGACCAACCAGAGTTTTCTTCGTTTCCATTTTGTGCACCCGATTTAACTTGATTTTCAATGACTCCACCCAATTGATTTAATTTTCACCAGAACTTATATCTTGATCTTGTACAGCATTGTCTTGATTTTCAAATGATACTGGAATTTTTTCTCCTTGAAGAATGTCTGCATCAGTTTGACTTTCTGAAATATCTTGACTCACATATGTTGTATCTTCTGATGAAATGGTGTGATCATGAACTGGAGATGAAGGTTCTGCACTTGTATTTGCTTGATTACCAATTTCAAACTCATCATTGTCTTCAACATTAGCAACATCTTCTAGAGATACCTGCACTTCTTCTGAAACATGTTCTTGACAGAAACCATTAAAAGAATTCACAAATGTATCTAAATCAAACAACCAAGCACCACCTGAATTCTTAACATTTGGTGTATATTCATTGAATATCACATTAATGGATTCTTCTATGGTTCTAGTTCTTCTATTGTAAATACTATAAGCTTTTGAAACACTAATAACCAAGAAAGTATCCATCATCAGTCTTAGAATCAAATTTTCCTAGGTGAACTTTGGTATTCAAAATAGAGCATTGACATCCAAAAGCTTTGAAAAATCCTATAAAAGGTTTTCTTCCTGAGCACAATTCATATGAGTTTTTCCTAAGCTCGTAACCACATGAATTATATGGTTCACATAATGCATAGTGTTCACAGCCTCTGCCCAAAAGGTAGCAGGTAAAGAAGATGTACTTAACATGGCTCTAGCTCCCTCAGTTAATGTCCTATTTTCCCTCTCAGCAACTCCATTCTGTTGAGGTGTTATGGGTGAGCTATATTTCCTAGAAATACCCTTATGAGCACACAATTCATTCATGGTTGCATTCTTAAACTCAATGCCATTATCACATCTAATGACTTTCACCTTTTTATCAGAGAAATTTTCACTTTGAGCAACAAAATCTTTTATAATCTCAGATGTCTCATGTTTATGAGCAAGGAAAAAGACCCATGACAATCTTGAATAGTCATCAGTGATAACCAAACAATGAGATTTCATGCCAAGAATCTTTACAATGGCTGGACCAAATAGATCCATGTGTAGAAGGTAAAGGATAGTCTCTACTGAATTTTGAGTCTTAAGTTTAAAACTTGATTTATGTTTTTTACCTTTTAAACATGAAATACAGTGGTGAAGTAATTGAGAATTCCTTTTAGGTAATACAGAAACTAGATTATCCGTGAACAACTTATTTATGCTTTTAAGATTAACATGACAAAGCCTTATGTTCCATAAATCAGACTCTTTTGCAATAGTTTTAGATATGAAACAATTTGAGGATTCGGAAGATTTAACATTGTTCATATCCAAAATGTACATGTCCTCACATCTTGGTGTTTTCAAAACAATCATGTCTTGAGGTATGACATATTCACGTTTGAGTATGTAGAAAAATTCTGAAGTGAAAGCAGTAGTGTACTCATTATCACATACTTGAGAGACTGAACGCAAGTTATAATTCAGTTCTTTCATAAAAGTAATCTGCTCCAAAGTCAATGGGCCATTTGAAACTTTTCCTTGTCCAGTAATAGTTCCACCCATATCTCCTCCAAATGACACATTACCACCAATGAAAGTAATGAAATCTTGAAGTAACTTGATATTCTCAGTCATACGTCTAGAGCATCCACTATCAACTACCCATATATTCTCTTCAGGATCAATGGATTTTTCCTGCACATAATGATTGTTCAATGAGATTTTTGTATCCAAGTTCTTGTAAACTTTGAATTTAATCTTTTAAACTTGTTAAATCTAAAATGATCATTCAATTTCCTTTCTGGAATACAAGCTTCATAATCCGAATTAAATTTTTCATCACCCGAATTAAAACTTTCTACATCCGAGTTAAATTGAGGGCCCAAAATTTTATCCGACTTAAACATTTGTTCCTCTGACTTAAAATTTTGTTCACCGGAGTTATTCTTGAAAACATGTTTACCCGAGTTAATTTTCATTTTACCGGATTTAAACATGTTATCATCATTTTTCAAGCTTTTTAACTCGGATATAGAATATTTTAACTTGGATAAATGAAAACCAGTCAACAATACAGGATTAATTGTACCAAATTTCATCACGTTCACATTCTTAGATTTTTCATAATTAATCATGCATTTTTCAAAGTTTATTCTACCAAATTGCAATTTATCAGATTTTGAAACACATTCAGAAACACATTTATCCTTAGATTCACAGATTCATTCACAGCAATTTCATTCACAATCAATTCATGCATTGAAAACTCAGAAACATTCATATTATGAAACAAATAACTTTTCATGCAAACAATTATGAATAGGTTCTACAAATTCTTCCTCAATTTCAATCAATTCTATGTTATTACAAATTTCAACATTGAAAATCTTTCTTATAATAATTCTTCATGATTAGTTGAATCTTCTAATAATTTCTGTCCTGCTACAAAATTAAAAGTTTCATTTAGACTAGTAATAGCATTCAAATTAATCAAATTATTCACAGAAGAACAATTTTCATTCAGATCAACTTTAGACTGTAATGCATAAACATCAACAAACGAATTTTTAACAGATATACCACTCTTAAAAATTTTTGATTCAGGTTTAATAGAGTAGTTATCATTGAATGGAGGTGGTACTGCATTAAATCCAATACCAGCCTTAGCTTTCTGCACAAATTGATGTTCAATAATCCCATTCAACGTCTTATGAGAGATTAAACTTCTCAACATGAATTTTAGCATTTTCAAATTCATTTGTTACTTTTTGAAATCTTTCAAATAAGTTTTCATGTTGAGTTTCCAACCTTCCCAATTTACCCTTATACATATCCACATCCTTTAACAGAGAATCAATTTTATCTTTATAAACCTTTTCAGTTTTCAAAAATTATCTTTCATGAAATTTAATTAAATCAATTTCTTTTATCAAACTCTAATTGTGTTCCCTAGTGTACTTCAGAGTATTTAAGCTATCAACAGAGCAAGCTTTAGAAAGTACCTCATTAGTGGAAACTTTATCTATCTTACTCATGAGAGTTGAGACTTGTTTGTTCTTGAAAACTTCTTCTTGCACCTCATCCCACTCTACAAAGTTAATCAAGGCTTTTCCACTTGAGCTTGATTCCTCCTTTCCATTATTTCCTTCTACAACTGTCAGCTTCTTTTGATCATCCTTTTTTGATAGTTGTTCCTTTGACAATTGTTGTTGTTCATCCTTCTTGGTGCCCTGAACTCTTTTGCAAAGTGTCCATAGTCTTCACAATTGAAGAACTTGACCTTTGACTTGTCATAACCTATTCTATCACCATTCTCCTTCTTGAAGTTGTTTCTTCCAGTCTTCTTGAAGAATCTGTTGGCTCTAACACTCACCATGGCCATTTTCCGTTTCAGATCAGGATGGTGTTGTTCAAGATCCTCCCTTGCAAGTTCTGCCCGATTCAAGCTTCCAACAACAAATACTTCATAACTTGCAACAAATGCCCTATACAGAATCTCCTTCTCCTAACCCATTAGCTCCAGAATTTACAGAAGGTGAATGATACACATTTGATTCAACATTCTGACTGGAATATCGTCCATAACCACTTGAATTATAACCAAGATGAATGATTAGGTGGACAACAGCTTCCAGATTGACAACTTGCATATGACTAAGGTTGAGGTTGAGCTTGATTAGGATAGTAAGTTGAATTCATAGAAGTCTGAGCTTTTAAAGCACATCCATAAGAGTTTCCAGTTTGCTTCTTCTCATTCCAATTAACTATACCAGGGTCATTGCATTCAAGTTTGCAGTTCTCTTAATTATCATCACTTGCACTAACCATTTTATAGGTAGAGATCCCAATAGCTTCTTGCATACATCACTATCTTTCATTATAACTCCAAAACTCTTAAAGTCACTCACAAGCAGTGTATACCTACTGATTTGATCAGATAAACTCTCACCCCTCACATATTCAAACGCTTCATACAACTTCTTCAACATGTCTCTCTTGTTTTCCTTCAGTTCCAAACTGCCTTCATATCTAAGTTCCATAGCATCCATCAGTTCTTTAGCTGAATCACAGTCCTTGATGTTGTTGTAAATCTTAGTAGGAAGAGCAAGAATAACAGCTCCAAGTGCTCTGAAATCCCTATAAATGCTTATTGTCAGCTTCAGTTGACCTTTCTGGATCTACATCTATCATACCAGCTCCACCATTTTCTTGTATCATAGGTCGATGAGGACCATTAACAATTGAACTTCATAGCTGTCGATCACTGTAGTAGACAAAAGCCTTGAATCGAAGCTTCCACATCATGAAATCAGATCCTGGTTTTTTGGAGGTCTACCACCAGAACCTGTCTCATTATCATAATTCACAACTGGAGCAGCCATAACTATTCCAGACATATGATTTAGGAGATTTGGATTTTAAATCGGACGAACAAACTATAACTCGGATGAACTAGCTAAAACTGAATTGATTCTAATTCAATCAAATTTGCAAAAATCTTATCAACTAATCCTTATCAACACACACTAACAGACAAAATCACACTTAATACTAATGATTAATACTAAAATACCTCAATAACGACTTTTACCGCCAAATTTCAAACTTATGAAAACTGAACAATCGTTGATCTCACTGCTCTAATCCTTATAACTCTTCTAAATACCTTGAGTGTATCTTACAATCTTCTGATAAACAAGTTGAATCAAATTTGATATGATTTCTAGCTCTAATACCACTTGTCAGGTATGATCAATCTTCAAAGCAAACACTATATGTCTAGATTCACTAACAGGTGGCGGAATCACAAGTTAATGATTGAACTATTGTAATAAGAATAGTTAAACACAACGAATTCAACAATGGAAGTTTTCTTTTTTAAAAGCCTTAAATGGCGGGAAAGTTTGTTACAGATATTTTGTCACTCAAACTCTTTTATCTGAACTCCTCTCACCACTCTTTATAGGTTAAACTATCTATCTATTACATTATAACAACACCTATGTTTATTTAAAACACTTCGGGTAAACTAATAAATTAAAACATCATTTAACGTTAGTTCGGGTGAACTTGAACTTAACTCTGGTGAAGAGTTAGTTCACCCGACCTAAAGTCTTCATGATATTCCTAACTAAGATTTAGTTCGGGTGATGAACAATGTTCACCCGAACTAAATTATCAATACAACACACTTTGATAAAGATCTTTGGAAGCTTCGGTCATCAATCCTTTATGCTCCAACATGGTGATTAAATGGTTCTTAATGGTTCCTAAATATTTAGTGGCTGCTATTTGAACTCATCTCTATCATGTATCTTAATATATATATATATATATATATATATATATATATATATATATATATATATATATATATATATATATATATATTGTCACACCCCGCTAAAGCGGAAACACGGAATGTGAAGAGCTGGAAGATCATTACACGGGTTATAAGAACATAACGGCATTTAAGTCATTAATAAAAATATTAAAAGTGTTTACAAGATTCAAAAGATAACCAAATCATAGAATTTAGTACAAAGTACATCGACAAGTTTTAAATTAAAATTCCCAAAAGAAAAGTGGACAAGTCTTTTCCCAAATCAGATCTCACGCGACCGCCTTGACCCGTCCATGCCATGCATTCCATACTTACACTAAATTTCCTGAAACATAAGAAAAATTGTCAACTACGAAAGTAGTGAGTGAGTTACAGTTAAGTAGTTCGTCAAAAATATAAGTAAAGTATATAAAAGTAAAAGTTTCCAAATGAGGTTAGCGGAGAAAAGTCGCTTAAAATTTATATACTTTTAAAGTTCCAAGTAATGGGCGTGTCGGTGCCCTAAAGTTTGAAAAGACCAAATTTAGTCAAATTTAGTCAAATCATAGTTGCGAATCGTTCGCTAAAAGTTCGTAAATTTACGCGTATAAGTAACTAATTAGATTTCTTGTATCAACCTCTTGGCATCTATAACTTAAGTGTTCACACTAAACCGATTGTTCAACCGTGAGGCCCCTTTCCCCGCCTATCCTACGGGAAGTTGTTCAAGTTCTTAGTAATATGTACTTAGACTGCCATCTAAGCAAGGAACGGTTCTTTCCTAAGTATCGATACCCATAATTACTAAACGGCTCTGTAGTTAATAGTGTGTAAAGTTCTAAGAAAAAGCGTCTGGGCACTAAGTAGTTTTGTTTTAGAAAGAGATAGTCGTTCCGTCACTTAAGAGTCATGTTATAGTTCCATCAAGGGTCGGTCTCGCATACAAGCATCAATAATTAGTTTAGCCGAAAAAGGGGGCAAGCCGGTAAGTTCAAGTAGAGTAAAAGTGTTTACGTATAAGAGTTCAAAATAGTTCATAAAAGTTTCAAGTCCAAATAGTTTATAAGTTCCAAAGTCAAAATAGTTTATAAGTTCCAAAGTCAAATAGTCAACAAGTTCCAAAGTCAAAATAGTGTATAAGTTCCAAAGTCAAAATAGTTCACATAGTTGCAATATTCATAAATGTTTTTCAAGTTATAAATGATCTTATGTTTCCCCCAAAAGTCATGCAAAATACATATAAAAATAAGGGGTTGTAACTCACGGGTTGCGAAGAGTAAGACACGGAAATTCGGTCGGAACGGTAGCCGGGAATCACGGATTGCCTATAATACCAAGATAGTTTAATAGTTATTATCTTATTATGTCCTCAATATAATAGTGTAGATAACATTTTATTAAACTTTAAGTGTCAAGGTTAAGTAACGTCCAAAATAGTCTGAAAAGGTAATTGTTACGTTTTTGTCCAAAAGTCCGATTTTTACGTTTATTGTTATTATGTCGTAAGTGCTTTTGCTCGCTGAAGTGGTTTACATTTTTCTAAGGAAATTTGGGCAGCGCTTCCGCGCCCAAATTTCATATCCAAAAATGTAGCATCCACTTCCGCTCACAAATCACCTAAAACACGATAACATATATAATATAGTCCAATATAAGTCCAAATAGTCCATACATGTCTCAAATGTTATTTGTTCTACATAATCAGTCCCAAAATATCATGTGTCAAAAATCAGCGGGTCAAATATGGTCTAAACGTGCTAAAAATAACAAAAACGACAAATTTTTGAAAATCAGCAGCTCTGTGCGCCGCTGTGACCACTAGAACGGGGCACAGAAGCTGAAATCTCCACCCGCTGCGTCGTTCTAAGCTCTAGGACGGCGCACGGTTCGAGTGGTTTCGGGTTTTTGTTGCAAAACGTATGTCAAGCCTTAGATATCGACATGCAATAGGTTTAAACTTATTAAAACATCATTTTAACAGTTTATAAAGTATTCTTAGTTACAAATTCGTGGATCTAAAGGTTATTTCGGTTAAAAACGTTTTTGACCATAAAAAGTCATAGATTTGTATAAAAACTTATTTTGAACCGTTAGATCTTACATGCAAGAGTTTATTTGTATAAAAATAGTAAAAAGACAGAAATCTACCGGAGGAAAAGCTCGGATGATGAGTTTTGGCCGGATTTGAGCTTCAAAAATCTTTACAAGATTGGTCCTTTTTCGAAATAAATGACACCCCTTGCTTCTCTTGATGATTCAAACGATTTGTATGGATTAAAATGGTGTTTATGTTGCTGGAAATCACTGGAACAAGTGGGTTTTTGAGAGAAAATTTGAGAGAAAAGTTTATGTGTGTGTTTTTGGTTTAGTAAAAGTGAAAATGAAAATGAAAAAATAGAAATGATGGTATAGGGAGTTGGGGTCTGTCAAAAGACAGTAATGAGAGCCTGGAATCGAGAGTGATTGGTTGAAAAGGTGGTGGAATCGAGACATGCACGAATTTCAAATTCATTACAAAAATCGCCCTCCAGGACGGCCCACATGGCCTCTGTGCGTCGTCCTGGACCTCTTTTGTAATAATTTTTGTGTTTTGGCTGATTTTGTACAATTGTTTCGTTGGACCTTTTCGTTAACTAAAGTTTTAAAGTATGTTACATTATGAACTTAGGAAAGTTCATTAGGGGTTTTCTTGGTATTAGGACTTATATAATTTGATTCCGATTGTGATTCCGACGCTGTCACGGTTCCGGTTAATGAAAAGTTAAAGACTAGATAGACCGAAAGAGACATAGAGTATAAAATGCACCTGGAAATTAGACGGTTGCCACATATATATATATATATATATATATATATATATATATATATATATATATATATATATATATATATATATATATATATATATATATATATATATATATATATATATATATATATATATATTATATTAAAAGATTTTTTCAAAATTATTGACCAATAAGATTACTTTACTAAAAAGTTAATTTAATCCCTTATTTTCAATTAATTTAATTAAGTAACACTTTCTTTTAATCAATTTAACTAAATAATCCCCCTCCTAACTCAATAATCTTCAAAAATTAATATTAACCACTTATTTTTAAAAATAATAAATTTAACTCTTCTTTATACAAAATTAAACAACAATAACCCTTTCATTTAATCATTTTAACTAAATAATCTTTCTTTTAACACAATAATCTTCCAAAATTAATACTCACCCCTTATTTTCCAAAATAATCAATATAATAAAATTTTCACAATTTAACTAAAATATCCCCATATAATTTTAATAACACCTTATTGATAAAAAAAAAAAATAACAATAATAACCCCATTTTAAATAAGTATCTAACTTTACTTTGTTATCAATTCTAGAAATTATAATATATTCACCATTCAAGTAAAATATATTCGAAAATTAATAATAACTTTTTTATTTCCAAAGCTAAATAATAAAAAAAGCGGCTCTCTTTTATTTTTTTCTAAAGATACCTACATAATGTTTTAACTTTGTAAACTTTTAAAACGGGAATTTAATGGTTTCGTATTATTCAAAATTTTAAAACGCAATTTAAGGGTTTGCTATATTTTTCATTATTAAATAATATTTTGATTTTTTTTTTTTTTTTGTTATTATTAGATCAACAAATATGATTTTAACTTATTAATTTATATTTAGTTTTACTATATGAAACCAAAAAGCAATTTAAAATCCAAGATACTATTCGGTCATGATCTAAACTCATCCAAAAAACTAAACAAATAAGAAGATCATCAAATATGTTTTTAACTTATTAATTTATTATTAATCCTACTTTATAAACTCAAAACCAATTTAAAATCCAAAATACCATTCAATTATGATTCAATCTGATCTACAAATTCAAATAAACAAATCATATTTAAATCCAAATTATTCAATTGTGCAATACAATTTTATTTAAATATTCAGGCCTAATTTACAGGTAACTTTTTAAATCTGATATAGAATGTGAATATCAAATATAAATATTTAACTTACAAAAAAATAATAATTTAAATTGGTCGTATGTCTACACGGGTATAAAATATAGTATATGAACAAATAAAATTCAAAAGTTAGGTAAATTGAATTTCTTATAACTAAATTTCTCCATAAAATTAATCTTTAATTTATTTTTTAACAACTTACTTTTAAGAAAATCTAGTTGTGACCAGTTTTTATTTTAGATTTTCTGGAAAAATGTTTATATTCATAAGGTAAAATCACATGTGATTTGAAAACTAAATATGAATTTCAAAACTTAAATATGTTATATGTTGTATAATAATCGAAAAGAAAGCCCAAAAAGAATACGTCAAACTACTAAAATCACATGTGATTTCATTGTGATTTTACCATAAAGAATATAATTAAGTTCAATGTGATATTGCATTCACTTTTGTTTGTTTTGGGACATATTTTCTTTTATTTAGATAAAGAAATTAAAAATGTACGTGTGTACATACTGGTCTAAGGTTAAGTTATCTTAATAAGAAGAGAAATTTTAAAAATTATTGACCAATGAAAACTTTTCGTATATAATCAATTTAATTTCTTATTTTCAACCAATTTAATCAACTAACATTTTCCATAAAAATTACTAATGTCAAATTGAATGATAAAATGAAAAATTAACAAAGAGAAAATAATTACATTTACTTTTTTTCTCGATCCGTGATAGTGTTAGTAGGGAATGGCTCATACACATAGCCCATTAATCCCCTAAACACATGACCTAACTTACAAAAGCTTGCCTGCTATCTCCTTAGGCTCCGGCCCTTAGTCTCCGGCGTCCGGACACTTGGCCCCAGCATCCGGACATTTCATCCCGGCGTCCGGACACTTGGCCGTTGGCCCCGTGTCCGAAATATTTGGCCCCGGCACCCGGGCTTCGGCCCCGTGTGTGGGAGAAAGGCCTCGTGTCCGGAGATTTGGCCCCGGCACCCGGGCTTCGGCCCCGTGTCTGGGAGAAAGGCCCCGTGTCCGGAGATTTGGCTCCGGCCCCGTATCCGGGAGGCTTGCCTCAGCGCCCGGCACTCGTGGCCCGGCGTCCGGAGCTCGTGACCCGGCATCCGGCACTCGTGTCCCGGCGTTCGTCACTCGTACACCAAGACCCGTCATCCGACACCAGGCTGTCAGTTATGTCCCGAGACGTTTGGTGTCCGACACTCACACTCTCGGTCCGACACTCCGGAACCTATACTTATACTTTACATCTAGTAAGTATAGTATTCCTCTAAACCAATACTAATGCCTTGGGATGCCTCTCGTAGTATAATGCTCCTGACATCCTACTGGTCAGACACTCAAGCCTAATCCTTGAGTGTAACCGTCAGAGCATTAATAAAGTTATATAATGATATAGACGTTAATACCCGTTGGAATCCTATTGATGAGCCATAAATGGTCATCATTGCCATACGTTGTTAATGCGTGGTAGTGTTGGGTATAAATACTCAACACTTCAAGTTTTGGACACATCTTCTCCACTCTCATAGTTGCACACAGTATCTCTTGACCGGAATACCTATACACTTCCCGCAGTAAACATATTCCGATCATCTTTCTCCAACCAGCCACTTGACCACCTTAGGCTCGCCAAGAGCTTGATAGGTTCGCACTGCTAAGCAGGAGGTCAAGGGGTTGAATCCCAAACACCCAAGTTACTGAGCCTGTCAATCCTTGCTCTAACATTGGCGCCATCCGTGGGACACGTTTTAGCAACGGTGTCTCATTTCATTTCTATCTTTTTTCATTTCATTTCTTAGTTTCACCACCATTTTTTCTTCTCCATGGAAGGCAATTCCTCATCACAAATCGGTTCACTTAAGCCAAAGACAACCACCAATACCCCATCCACCACCCCACCTAATTACATATACATGGCGCAGGAAGAAACTACATCTCGCAAAAGGAAGGCATAAGTCCTTCAGGATTGGGTGATGGAGCCTATTTGCTTTCCACCAATTGAAACTCCTTCCATCAACCCTGTAGTAATACAAATCCGGTTAGCCAACTATGAAGTGAATAAGGCATATGTTGATACAGGGAGCTCAATGGACATTATTTATGCCCACTGTTTTAGGAAGCTCCCTGAAAAAGTACAACATTCAAAGCGTCCAACACAATTCCATCTAGTGGGGTTTTCAGGTGAGACGCATTGGCCAATCGGAGAGGTAGCAATAAACATGATGTTAGGAGAATATCCACACTATAGGTTAGAAATGATTACTTTTGCAATCATTGATGCACCATCGGCCTACAATGTCCTACTGGGCAGGCCTGCATTACAAAAATTTGGAGCAATTCCATCAACCATTCATGGCATGATAAAGTTCCCTACCCCAGCTGGCATAGCCACAGTCAGGGCTAGAACGTCATGGCCTAAAGAGTGCAAACAGGTAGAGAAACCAAAACTGGTGGAGGGTCCCAAAAGTGATCCGGCAATGGAAATCATTGATGGTCCGGAACAAAAAGTTATTATTAATAAAAATTTCCCTGAACAACCAGTGACCATTGGTTCACAACTCCCAGCACAGACAAAGACTAAATTCATAGCGTTAATAGAATCAAACCTTGATGTCTTTGCATGGCAGACATCAGACATGACAGGTGTCCCAAGGGAACTAGCAGAGCATTCCCTAAACGCGAATCCCAATATTGTGCCAATCCGACAGAAAAAACGAGGCATGGCCCCGGATCGTAGTAAATCTGCATGTGACCAAGTAAACAAAATGGTCGAAGTAGGGATTGTCAGAGAGGTAAAATACCAAACTTGAATTGCTAATCCAGTTATGGTAAAGAAGGGAGATGGTTCTTGGAGATTATGCGTTGATTTCAAAGACATCAACAAAGCTTGTCCAAAGGACAACTATCCTTTTCCAGAAATCGATTGGAAAGTGGAATCCTTAGATAGATTTAGACTCAAATGCTTTTTAGATGCATATAAAGGTTATCACCAAATTTGTATGAAAAAAGGTGATGAAGACAAAACAGCTTTTCACACAGACCAAGGCATATTTTGTTTCCAAAAAATGCCATTTGGCTTGAAAAACGCTGGAGCAACCTATCAACGTCTAATAGATGAAACTTTCAAAAATCAAGTGGGAAGGAACATAGAAGCCTATGTAGATGACATAGTTATCAAAAGCAATACGGAAGACATCATGTTGGCTGATATCCTGGAAACTTTCCAAACATTACGTAATATTAACATGAAGCTTAATCCATCCAAGTGTAGTTTTGGCATGGAGGAAGGAAAATTCTTGGGACATATTGTTACACCTAATGGCATCAAAGTCAATCCTAAGAAGGTTCAGGCAGTCATTGACATGCCATCTCCTTCCACCAAAAAGCAAGTCCAAAGCCTAAATGGCAAGCTAGCAGCACTTAGCCGTTTCTTGTCCAAAGCCGCAGATCGATCACTCCCTTTCTTTAATACCTTAAAGGGATGCATTCGGAAAAAAGACTTCTCATGGTCTGAAGAAGCAGAAGTGGCATTTCAAGAAATGAAGAAATTCATGGCCAATCTCCCAACACTCACGGCTCCAATAGCCGGGGAGACACTAACTATATACTTGGCTGCTTCCAAGGAATGTGTAAGCGCAGTTTTAGTAGCCCAAAGGGGCGACTCACAAATGCCGATCTATTTCATCAGTAGGGCACTGAAAGGCCCAGAGGTTAATTATCCATGTTTGGAAAAATTGGCACTCTCTTTGGTTCATGCGTCTAGACGTTTGAGGAGATATTTTCAAGGACATCCCATCCAAGTGCTAACAGACAAACCAATCAAACAAATATTGGGAAAACCAGAAGTGTCGGGACGATTAGCAAAATGGGCAATTGAACTGGGAGAACATGAAATTTCTTTCCAACCTCGAAACTCGATGAAAGGACAAATCTTTGCAGATTTCCTGGCTGAAATCGAAGGAATGGAAGAACCAAAGGATCCATTAGTGACAGACAGCCCTCCTTGGACCCTCTTCACAGATGGCGCATCCAGCCTAGAAGGGTCAGGAGCTGGCCTCATACTCACAGATCCAGACAAAAACGAGTATACCTACGCCCTTAAGTTTGACTTCCCGGCAACCAACAATGAAGCCGAATATGAAGCTCTCTTATCAGGGCTACGAATAGCTAGAAAGATGGGAGTTCAAAATATAGAAGCTTTTGTGGACTCCCAGTTGGTAGCTAATCATATCAATGGTAGCTATGAAGCAAATCAAACTTCCATGCAACAATACTTGGAAGAAACCAGAAAAATCATTTCGGACTTCTCAAAATTTACCATAGAGCAAGTGCCAAGAAACCGTAACAAAATAGCAGATGCATTGAGCAAACTTGCAGCATCCTCCTTCGCCCACCTCAAGAAAGAATTGTTGGTGGAAGTCCTAAATGAGAAATCCATAGTGCCAACAAAGGAAGTGGCCGCAATTTAACGAGGAAGACTGTTGGATGACTCCAATAAAAAACTTCCTTCAGAATGGACAACTCCCGGAAGACAAACAACTAGCAAGGAAAATCAGAATGAAGGCACCAATGTATCTCCTCATAGGCAACTACCTGTTTAGGAAGTCTTTTTTGGGTCCACATCTAAGATGTGTCGGCCCAACACAAGCAAAGGATCTAATTCAGGATGTACATGGTGGAAGTTGTGGCATGCATGCAGGCCCTCGTTCGGTAACCACTAAGGTCATGAGACTTGGATACTTCTGGCCATCCATGCACAGAGATGCAAAGGAAGAAATTGAAAAATGTGAATCATGCCAAAAACATGCGTCAGTCTCAAAAATGCCAAAGCAGGACCTCATTCCAGTGACTAGCGCATGGCCATTATACAAATGGGGAATCGACATTGTCGGACCATTCCCCCCTGGAGTAGGCAATGTTAAATACCTTTTAGTGGCTGTGGACTATTTCACAAAATGGATTGAAGCTAAGCCCTTGGCAACTATCACCGGGCCTCGAATGATAAGTTTCGTTTGGGAACATTTAGTATGTCGCTTTGGAGTTCCACACGTCCTAGTCAGTGATAATGGAAAACAATTTGCAGATAATCCATTTAAGACTTGGTGTCAGGATATGGATATCCAACAACGATTTACCTCTGTGGCACACCCACAAGCTAATGGTCAGGTGGAAGTCATGAACAAAGCAATCGTCAAGGGAATTAAGGCCAGATTGGGAAAATATGCAAAGGCATGGGTAGACGAAATCCCAGGCATTCTTTGGGCACATAGAACTTCCCCCGGCAGAACTACATCTGAAACCCCTTTCAGCCTAGTCTATGGCACTGAGGCAGTTATCCCACCAGAACTTACAATCCCTACTCACCGGACCCTTCATTTCAATCCGGAGCTAAATGAAGAAGCCCTAAGGGAGAACTTGAATATCATCGAGGAGCGAAGAGAAATATCTCTCATCCGACAAGCAGAAAGCCATAGACAGATGGCTAAGTATTATAACCAAAGAGTCCGACACACATCTTTCAAAGTGGGAGATCTCGTATGGCGGAAGAATGAAGCTAGCAGGACCGAAAACTTGGGCAAGTTGGGTCCCACATGGGAAGGCCCATATAGTGTCCTTGAAGCACATGGAACTGGCTCCTACACCCTGTCTGACTTAGATGGACAACCATTACCCAGGACATGGAATGCAATGAATCTAAAAAGGTGCT
This sequence comes from Senecio squalidus, assembly GCA_910822075.1. Taxonomy (NCBI): domain Eukaryota; kingdom Viridiplantae; phylum Streptophyta; class Magnoliopsida; order Asterales; family Asteraceae; genus Senecio; species Senecio squalidus. Next base: position 38,075,750 of record CAJVGC010000432.1, read on the forward strand.
ACGTTTAATATTTACATACTATTGCTGATTGTCAGCACTTACAACCACAACACCCGTCAGAATGTGCCTAGCCAACAGTTGTTTCAATGCCGAAAGTTTAAAAAAAAAAAAAAAAAAAAAAAAAACCCTGAACAGCCGGCCAGTCCGGATGTCTCTGCAACATGGTACACCTTGACAATCAACAACTAGCCAAGTCTGGATATCTGGGAAATCTGGAAAACTTTGGTATTTGGCCATCTCACTCATCAGGGACTTGGCCACACCATAAGAAAACACTCTTCAACGAGTCATTCACAGAAATGCACCTCAAAATACAAAGTGGTCTGATCTATGTATCCCACAAGGCAACAAACCTGATGCACCACCCCAAACTACGTTTGGAGGGAAATTTAGCAAAAGGCACATATAGACATCTTCAGTCTACGCCAAACATGCAATCACATATTCGTCTTTTTACCTACCGGGAAAAGGCAAGCACTTCTCATTGGGAAGCGACATCACTCGCGAGTAAAACAAATTGAAGGTTAACCAACAAAAGTGCCATCGGCACGATATGAAATATACATGAGATGCCAACATCTAGCTATGTCATCGGCATACAAAAGAACCATAGGTACTCAAATGAGTGTCATAGACACAATTCAGTATAATTACTCTTACGCACACCCAAGATGGTGTGACACAACATCCAAGATAACAGGTTAAAAATATGTTATTGGCTTGATCACCCAATAAAACATTATTTTTCAAAGACACATTGGACATGGCCTTGGTCACAACTACTCAAGGCAACCTCAAGCGGCCAAGAAAGGCATGGCCAAAGAATCGCCGGAAGAGACAATAAGAACAAAAAAAGTTAGGCTTCAAAAAACCATTTTAAAACCTAACTGGGGGGCATGATAGTGTTAGTAGGGAATGGCTCATACACATAGCCCATTAATCCCCTAAACACATAACCTGACTTACAAAAGCTTGCCTACTATCTCCTAGCTCCGGCCCTTAGGCTCCGGCGTCCGGACACAAGACTCCGGCGTCCGGACACTTGGCCCCAGCATCCGGACATTTCATCCCGGCGTCCGGACACTTGGCCCTTGGCCCCGTGTCCGGGAGATTTGGCCCCGGCACCGAGAATCAGGCCCCGTGTCCGGGAGATTTGGCCCCGGCACCCGGGCTTCGGCCCCGTGTCCGGGAGATAGGCCCCGTGTCCGGAAACCTGGCCCCGGCACCAAGGCTTTGGCCCCGGCACCCGGGAGTTAGGCCCCGTGTCCGGGAGTTTGGCCCAGACGCCCGGGAATTAGGCCCCGTGTCCGGAAACCTGGCCCAGGCACCAAGGCTTTGGCCCCGGCACCCGGGAGTTAGGCCCCGTGTCCGAGAGATTTGGCCCCAGCACTCGGGCTTCGGCCCCGTGTCTGGGAGAAAGGCCCCGTGTCCGGAGATTTGGCCCCGGCACCCGGGCTTCGGCCCCGTGTCTGGGAGAAAGGCCCCGTGTCCGGAGATTTGGCCCCGGCACCCGGGCTCCGGACCAGTATCCGGGAGGCTTAACTCAGCGCCCGGCACTCGTGACCCGGCGTCCGGAGCTCGTGACCCGGCATCCGGCACTCGTGTCCCGGCGTTCGGCACTCGTACACCAGGACCCGTCATCCGACACCAGGCTGTCAGTTATGTCCCGAGACGTTTGGTGTCCGACACTCACACTCTCGGTCTGACACTCCGGAACCTATACTTATACTTTACATCTAGTAAGTATAGTATTCCTCTAAACCAACACTAATGCCTTGGGATGCCTCTCGTAGTATAATGCTCCTGACATCCTACCGGTCAGACACTCAAGCCTAATCCTTGAGTGTAACCGTTAGAGCATTAATAAAGTTATATAATGATATAGACGTTAATACCCGTTGGAATCCTATTGATGAGCCATAAATGGTCATCATTGCCATACGTTGTTGATGCCTGGTAGTGTTGGGTATAAATACTCAACACTTCAAGTTTTGGACACATCTTCTCCACTCTCATACTTGCACACAGTATCTCTTGACCGGAATACCTATACACTTCCCGCAGTAAACATATTCCGATCATCTTTCTCCAACCAGCCACTTGACCACCTTAGGCTCGCCAAGAGCTTGATAGGTTCACACTGCTAAGCAGGAGGTCAAGGGGTTGAATCCCAAACACCCAAGTTACTGAGCCTGTCAATCCTTGCTCTAACAATCCGTGACATATTTTTTATTTAAATTACAAAAAAATTTAAAAAAAATTTATTAATAAAGAACCTAAAATTGTATGTGTGTACACACGGGTCTAAGGTCTAATATATAAGAAAAGGAAGTTGAGAAATTAGTTTCTATTGACAAATAGGAAGCATTCATTTCAAATAGCTTATAAAATCAATTTAATCCTTTATTGTTAACATTTTATTCAATTTAGTCATTTATATTTTCTAAACAAAAATTCCACCATTTAACTAAAATATCTTCATATAATTCTAAAAACCCTCGTATTAATCAATAACGATAATAATAATCTTTTTTCAAATAAATATCAAAACTTACTTAAACTAGATAATAACAATCGTTTCTTTTTCATTTTCTTCAAAGATACATATTTTTAATTTTGTAATTTTTAAAACACAATTTAATTGTCTCCTATTATTTAAAATTTCAAAACGAAATTAAAAGTGTTGCTATATTCATTCTACAAAACACAATGTAATGAGTTTCCACTTTTCGTCATAGTGGATATATATTTGTTTTGTTATTAACCTATTAATTAATGTTTAGTTCTACTATATGTAACAAAAAACCAATTTAAATAAAACAAACTATTTGGTTATGATTTCATCTCATTCAAAAAACTAAACAAACAATCATATCAATAAATACGTTTTTAACATTTTGACTAGATTTAAAAAGGATCCTAAATCTCTTACATTGAATTGTTTGATCAAATCATGATGCGGAATCTCATGATTTGATTGAATCTAAACAGTAATTGAATTGCGGTTTTATTAATGAAAGCAAAATGTAAAGATATCATTGATAGAACGATTTTGGGGGGAATAGCCGTTACATGAATGTTGAAGCTCTACGGTACTCAAAAGAGTTCGAGTTCAAAGACAAATGACTCTTACCACACATCATTCTATTTATAGACATCATTAAATACACATTACATTAAACACAACTAAGTCTTCATCTTAATTTTAACTCTGGAGCTGTTCACTTTAACTTGGAAGTAGAGTCTTCATCATCAGAGTTATAATTTTCAATGTTGACTTGTGTTGACTAACTTATTCTTCAACTTAAATTTAACTCTGATGAACTTCAGTTAACTCTGGTGAAGTAACTTGTTCAACCGAGTTAAAATCTTCACTAAATACTTTCTATGATTTAAGTCGGGTGATGAACTTTGTTCGTCCTACTTAAACAATCAGATCAAAAACACACTTTGAAGATTTCATAGCTTCGTCCATAACTTTCTATACCCAACAATCTCCCCCTTGGATGATGCTATGGATCTTCAAATTAGCACATATGATTCTCCATGATTAAGCTTCATAACTCACATTCTTCAACAATGAATTCTCCATCGTAGTATTCACACAATTCATTCATCACACAGCTAACTGATTCTATATGGTTAGCATTACAAACTTCATATCAATAATCTCCCCCTCAATTTCAGATTATGCAATGTAACAATCTCCATTTCAAATGAACATCTTCAAATAAAGTTTAGATGATACTCCATGGTCAGTTCTAGAAACTTCAGTTCTTCAAAAATCAAACAATCTCCCCCTTAGCTAACAAGCTCACAAACTCATCATATTCTTACATCTTAATCAATAACAACATCAGATCACAATTAGCAGCAATCAACAACTTAAAATCTCATCATTCACATATCAAACTTTCATCCGAGTTAAACTTTTAGATCAACATAAATCTAAATAAGTAAGCTAATTACCAGATCATTTTGCTTTGAAGAAACATGTTTCTGAAAATATTTTGTTCTTCAACACATGACAAACTTGTAATCTTCACTCCTTCATCATCATTAAAACAATTTGATCATTAACAATCGTAGTTTCCTTCAACATCCGACTTAAAACTTCAATTCTTCTCAAATCTTCAACTAGAATGACTTAAACAGATTGAATTGACAAATCACTAATCTAGCATGCATAATTAAATTTATGAGTAGATCCTTAGCTTTATGATCATCAGATTTAATCTACTTTTCATCAATCACAATTTCAAATTTAGTTCGAACTGCTTCATCATCCGAATTAAAATCTGAAGCATCAAATCTCATATCTTCATAAATTGATAACTCATGGATTAGCTTCATACTCCGATCACCTCCAATTGAGTATCGTACCAGAAATTCCACCAAAAACTAACTATTCTTCACAAATTCTTCGATAATTTTCCTCAATTTCAATTTAAACTACTTCGATTCTACAAAACACTGATAATTTGACTAAATTCACTTGAATCAAGTCAAATTGATGAACCAGAATCAATTGAATTTAATCAATTGATTTGTCCGGCTCTGATACCAATTGACAAGATTTAAAAAGGATCCTAAATCTCTAACAATGAATTGTTTGATCAAATCATGATGCGAAATCTCATGATTTAATTGAATCTAAACAGTAACTGAATTGAGGATTTTATTAATGAAAGCGAAATGTAAAGATATCATTGATAGAACGATTTTGACGGGAATAGACGTTACATGAATGTTGAAGCTCTACGGTACTCAAAAGATTTCGGGTTCAAAGACAAATGACTCTTACTACACATCATTCTATTTATAGACAGACATCATTACATACACATTACACTAAACACAACTAAGTATTCATCTTAATTTTAACTCTGGAGCTGTTCACTTTAACTTGGAAGTAGAGTCTTCATCATCAGAGTTATAATCTTCAATATTGACTTGTGTTAACTAACTTATTCTTCAGTTTAAATTAAATTTAACTCTGGTGAAGTAACTTGTTCACCCGAGTTAAAATCTTCACTAAAGACTTTCTATTATTTAAGTCGGGTGATGAACTTTGTTCACCCGACTAAAACACTCAGATCAAAAACACACTTTAAAGATTTCATAGCTTCATCCATAACTTTCTGTACCCAACACATTTTAATTTATATTTAGTTATACTTTATGACTCAAAAACAAATTTAAAATCCAAAATACTATTATACAATCTAATCCAAATAAACAAACCATGTCGTCAAATCCAAATAATCGAATTGTTGAATTGAGTTTTATTCAAATAGTGATCACGTGTAATTTACACGCAATTTTTTAAATCTAATATAAAATGTCTACTTAGGTATAATATATAGTGTATTAAAAAAAAAAAGTTAGGTAAATTTATTTCTCTATTTTTTGATAACTTAATAAATTTAATCATTTAATTCACAATTCAACTAAAAATCTTCATAAAATTAATCTTTAATTCATTTCTTTTAACAACTTACTTAATAATCTTAATATTTACATTCGTAGCTCCCATATTTTAGTTTGAGCTGAAATTATCATATCCCTCAATGTCAATTAGATTATTGATCATATTTTAACAATAGTGAAAAAAAATATGAAATTTTTTTACGATTTCTTATTCTTAAACATTTTACTTTACATATTTTTAAAAAATAAATAATAATTGCTTACTATAGCAACTTTTGAATCAAATTAATTACATATAACTTTATAAAGTCTAATAAATGTATAACAAAAACTATTTAGTATGTGAATAAACAAAAAAACAAAATTTATAAATTAAATTAATTTAAATTGTTTGTATGTCTATACGAGTATAAATTACTTACATGAAAGTATTGTTTTGTTTTTCTTAATTACATAATATTCCATTTAACTTTTTCTTTTTCTTTTCTCTTCGGCCATACTTAATACATATATAGGAAAAGATTTCTTAAAAATTATTAACCAATAGGATTATTTAAAAAAAAGTCAATTTAATCTCTTATTTTCAAGTAATTTAATTAACTAAACCTTTATTTTAACAATTTTAACTAAATAATTCATCTCCTAACACAATAAAGTTTCGAATTAATATTAACCCCCTTATTTTTTTCAAATCAATTTAACCTTCTTTAAACAAAAATAAAAAAATTATTTTCATCATTCTTATAAACAAATTCTTTTCATCATTTTTTTTGTCCTCTGTCTGTCTCGACATTTCTCATATTTTCCCCATCATATTCTTATTTCTCTTCATGTTTATCGATTTACTATTTATGAAATTGAAAAATTCCCTAACTAAACAATCTACTACATTTAATAAAATAATTCTTTCAAAATTAATAATACCCGAATACTTTTCAAAATTAATATAAACTCACTTTCATTTCAATAGAAACCAATGCAAATTTACTACATCTTTTGAATGATTTACCATCTCTTTTTAGTTATTATCATTAGATTATTTAGTTAAATATGATATCAAACATATTATAAAAATTATTTTTGGATTAAAAAAATTGACTGAATTTACTATGAACTTGGAGAAATATATAAACACTTTAAATGTAATGCTTTTCATTTTTGCATATTATAAACTTTTAATAAATATAACGAATATGAATATAAAAATCTTATGTTCACAAGAGTAATTATGTATACACTGACAGATAATGTTTTATATATAAACAAGATAATTAATAATATTTATTAGTTATTCATATATGTATAAGTCGTGAGCATATACTACCAAATCTTTTGAATCAAAATCAAAACACTATATGTAACTTTATAAAGTCTATAAATTTATAACAAAAAAGTAATTAATTTGTGAAGTAATTTATAAATTAAATAAATTTAAGTTATCTGTATGTCTATACCAGTATAAATTCATGATATTGTTTTTTTGTTTTCTTCTCAATTACATAATATTACAATTAACTTTTTCTTTTGTTCTCCTCAATTCGGTCATAGCTCTTTTTCACTATGATATGGATATGGAGCATGCGCAGGATCAACTCAAAAATGACGACGAGATTGCATGAAGATCTCCTTATTTTAAATATAATAATTTAATAATAACCAGTTAGTGTTTAATTGGGATTTATTTTGTTTTCTTAATTTGTGGAGTTTGAACCTTATTTAGTTTGTTTTTGTTTGCTGGAAAAAGAAGATGATTTTATTTTAGTTTTGAAAATTTCCTTTGGAAATTGGAACGAATTTTTGGTTGGAGTTCATTTTCTTCTTTTCTTGTTTCATCGATAATCTTCAAGGACCATATCAAGTGGTATCAGATTCAGGGCTATTTCACCAATCGCAGGCAGAGGTCGTCCACGCAATGTCCGCCCAGGTGAACCAGCTACTGCCCAGTCGCACCCCGTGATCCAAAAGATATTGAAGAAATCGATCGACTATACCAAAGGATTCGAGAACTAGAACTCCAACAACATGACAGAAATGAGGAAACCGAGTCTGATTCACTCGTTTGGGACGATGAATTGGGCGGAGAGGATAATCCTTTTGCCCGTCGTCCACCACCCCAGTCGCGACCACAAAAAACCAATAATGATTTTCTCCGTTCCTTGGGTGTGCGGGTTGAAATCCCGGAATTTATGGGGACGGCACAACCGGATGATTTCATTGATTGGCTCAGTACGGTCGAAAGAGTCTTTGAACTGAAAGAAATCCCTGAGCACCTTAAAGTTCAGGTTGTCGCTATTAAGTTACGCCAATACGCCTCCTTATGGTGGGATCATGTCAAACAGAAACGCCGCCAACAAGGTAAATCTCGTGTAGAAACTTGGGATAAAATGCGGAGCTTTACGTTCGAAGTTTTTACCTCCAAATTACCTTCAGGATGCTTTCTTCGAATATCATAGTTTGTTACAGAATAATGTTTCGGTGGAGCAGTTTATTGCAGATTTTGATAGATTGCGTATGCGTTGCGGTGCAGACGAATATGAGGAACATGTTATTGCTCGTTTTTTAGGAGCCTTAAAACCAGAAATTGTCGATATAGTATAACTACAACAGCTTTGGACTTTAGATGATGTATCTCGCTTGGCCCTTAAGGTTGAAAACAGTTGAGTCTAAAATCACGTTCAACCCCAGCCCGCGCACCAACCTTTGGTCGCACTTCTCTTCCAGCGCCTGTACCCCCTCGCTCTACACCTACACCACGAACTGAGGGCCTACCTACAGTACCTCCCAATCATCCACTAGCAAACGTTGTTTCAAGTGCCAGGGAATTGGTATGCTCGTGAGTGTCCTAACAAACAACTGGTGACGTTTGTGGATGACCCCGTCTATGATGATTCAGAGAACAATCAGGAGGAGCATCTTGTCTATCCTGATGTGGGCGAATCTTTAGTGGTGCAACCGCGTTTTGTCTAACCACGGCTTGTAAAACAGAGGATGACACACGTTGGTTACGCAATAATATCTTCCGTACCAAGTGTACAACAAAGGGTAAAGTTTGTACCGTGATCATTGACGGAGGTAGTTGCGATAACATGGTG
>CAJVGC010000432.1:38084371-38211781 GCA_910822075.1 Senecio squalidus
TTCCCTAAACGCGAATCCCATATTGTGCCAATCCGACATAAAAAACGAGCATGCCCCGGATCGTAGTAAATCTGCATGTGACCAAGTAAACAAATGGTCGAAGCAGGGATTGTCAGAGAGGTAAATACCAAACTTGGATTGCTAATCCAGTTATGGTAAAGAAGGGAGATGGTTCTTGGAGATTTGCGTTGATTTCAAAGACATCAACAAAGCTTGTCCAAAGGACAACTATCCTTTACCAGAAATCGATTGGAAAGTGGAGTCCTTAGATAGATTTAGACTCAAATGCTTTTTAGATGCATATAAAGGTTATCACCAAATTTGTATGAAAAAGGTGATGAAGACAAAACAGCTTTTCACACAGACCAAGGCATATTTTGTTTCCAAAAAATGCCATTTGGCTTGAAAAACGCTGGAGCAACCTATCAACGTCTAATAGATGAAACTTTCAAAAATCAAGTGGGAAGGAACATAGAAGCCTATGTAGATGACATAGTTATCAAAAGCAATACGGAAGACATCATGTTGGCTGATATCCTGGAAACTTTCCAAACATTACGTAATATTAACATGAAGCTTAATCCATCCAAGTGTAGTTTTGGCATGGAGGAAGGAAATTCTTGGGACATATTGTTACACCTAATGGCATCAAAGTCAATCCTAAGAAGGTTCAGGCAGTCATTGACATGCCATCTCCTTCCACCAAAAAGCAAGTCCAAAGCCTAAATGGCAAGCTAGCAGCACTTAGCCGTTTCTTGTCCAAAGCCGCAGATCGATCCCTCCCTTTCTTTAATACCTTAAAGGGATGCATTCGGAAAAAAGACTTCTCATGGTCTGAAGAAGCAGAAGTGGCATTTCAAGAAATGAAGAAATTCATGGCCAATCTCCCAACACTCACGGCTCCAATAGCCGGGGAGACACTAACTATATACTTGGCTGCTTCCAAGGAATGTGTAAGCGCGGTTTTAGTAGCCCAAAGGGGCGACTCACAAATGCCGATCTATTTCATCAGTAGGGCACTGAAAGGCCCAGAGGTTAATTATCCATGTTTGGAAAAATTGGCACTCTCTTTGGTTCATGCGTCTAGACGTTTGAGGAGATATTTTCAAGGACATCCCATCCAAGTGCTAACAGCCAATCAAACAAATATTGGGAAAACCAGAAGTGTCGGGAACGATTAGCAAAATGGGCAATTGAACTGGAGAACATGAAATTTCTTTCCAACCTCGAAACTCGATGAAAGGACAAATCTTGGGCAGATTTCCTGGACACTGAAAAATCGAAGGAATGGAAGAAACCAAAGGATACATTAGTGACAGACAGCCCTCCTTGGACCCTCTTCACAGATGGGCATCCAGCCTAGAAGGGTCAGGAGCTGGCCTCATACTCACAGATCCAGACAAAAACGAGTATACCTACGCCCTTAAGTTTGACTTCCCGGCAACCAACAATGAAGCCGAATATGAAGCTCTCTTATCAGGGCTACGAATAGCTAGAAAGATGGGAGTTCAAAATATAGAAGCTTTTGTGGACTCCCAGTTGGTAGCTAATCATATCAATGGTAGCTATGAAGCAAATCAAACTTCCATGCAACAATACTTGGAAGAACCAGAAAATCATTTCGGACTTCTCAAATTTACCATAGAGCAAGTGCCAAGAAACCGTAACAAAATAGCAGATGCATTGAGCAAACTTGCAGCATCCTCCTTCGCCCACCTCAAGAAAGAATTGTTGGTGGAAGTCCTAAATGAGAAATCCATAGTGCCAACAAAGGAAGTGGCCGCAATTTAACGAGGAAGACTGTTGGAATGACTCCAATCAAAAACTTCCTTCAGAATGGACAACTCCCGGAAGACAAACAACTAGCAGGAAAATCAGAATGAAGGCACCAATGTATCTCCTCATAGGCAACTACTGTTTAGGAAGTCTTTTTTGGGTCCACATCTAAGATGTGTCGGCCCAACACAAGCAAAGGATCTAATTCAGGATGTACATGGTGGAAGTTGTGGCATGCATGCAGGCCCTCGTTCGGTAACCACTAGGTCATGAGACTTGGATACTTCTGGCCATCCATGCACAGAGATGCAAAGGAAGAAATTGAAAAATGTGAATCATGCCAAAAACATGCGTCAGTCTCAAAAATGCCAAAGCAGGACCTCATTCCAGTGACTAGCGCATGGCCATTATACAAATGGGGAATCGACATTGTCGGACCATTCCCCCCTGGAGTAGGCAATGTTAAATACCTTTTAGTGGCTGTGGACTATTTCACAAAATGGATTGAAGCTAAGCCCTTGGCAACTATCACCGGGCCTCGAATGATAAGTTTCGTTTGGGAACATTTAGTATGTCGCTTTGGAGTTCCACACGTCCTAGTCAGTGATAATGGAAAACAATTTGCAGATAATCCATTTAAGACTTGTGTCAGGATATGGATATCCAACAACGATTTACCTCTGTGGCACACCCACAAGCTAATGGGTCAGGTGGAAGTCATGAACAAAGCAATCGTCAAGGGAATTAAGGCCAGATTGGGAAAATATGCAAAGGCATGGGTAGACGAAATCCCAGGCATTCTTTGGGCACATAGAACTTCCCCCGGCAGAACTACATCTGAAACGCCTTTCAGCCTAGCTAGTCTATGGCACTGAGGCAGTTATCCACCAGAACTTACAATCCCTACTCACCGGACCCTTCATTTCAATCCGGAGCTAAACGAAGAAGCCCTAAGGGAGAACTTGAATATCATCGAGGAGCGAAGAGAAATATCTCTCATTCGACAAGCAGAAAGCCATAGACAGATGGCTAAGTATTATAACCAAAGAGTCCGACACACATCTTTCAAAGTGGGAGATCTCGTATGGCGGAAGAATGAAGCTAGCAGGACCGAAAACTTGGGCAAGTTGGGTCCCACATGGGAAGGCCCATATAGTGTCCTTGAAGCACATGGAACTGGCTCCTACACCCTGTCTGACTTAGATGGACAACCATTACCCAGGACATGGAATGCAATGAATCTAAAAAGGTGCTACGTTTAATATTTACATACTATTGCTGATTGTCAGCACTTACAACCACAACACCCGTCAGAATGTGCCTAGCCAACAGTTGTTTCAATGCCGAAAGTTTAAAAAAAAAAAAAAAAAAAAAACCCGAACAGCCGGCCAGTCCGGATGTCTCTGCAACATGGTACACCTTGACAATCAACAACTAGCCAAGTCTGGATATCTGGGAAATCTGGAAAACTTTGGTATTTGGCCATCTCACTCATCAGGGACTTGGCCACACCATAAGAAAACACTCTTCAACGAGTCATTCACAGAAATGCACCTCAAAATACAAAGTGGTCTGATCTATGTATCCCACAAGGCAACAAACCTGATGCACCACCCCAAACTACGTTTGGAGGGAAATTTAGCAAAAGGCACATATAGACATCTTCAGTCTACGCCAAACATGCAATCACATATTCGTCTTTTTACCTACCGGGAAAAGGCAAGCACTTCTCATTGGGAAGCGACATCACTCGCGAGTAAAACAAATTGAAGGTTAACCAACAAAAGTGCCATCGGCACGATATGAAATATACATGAGATGCCAACATCTAGCTATGTCATCGGCATACAAAAGAACCATAGGTACTCAAATGAGTGTCATAGACACAATTCAGTATAATTACTCTTACGCACACCCAAGATGGTGTGACACAACATCCAAGATAACAGGTTAAAAATATGTTATTGGCTTGATCACCCAATAAAACATTATTTTTCAAAGACACATTGGACATGGCCTCGGTCACAACTACTCAAGGCAACCTCAAGCGGCCAAGAAAGGCATGGCCAAAGAATCGCCGGAAGAGACAATAAGAACAAAAAAAGTTAGGCTTCAAAAAACCATTTTAAAACCTAACTGGGGGGCATGATAGTGTTAGTAGGGAATGGCTCATACACATAGCCCATTAATCCCCTAAACACATAACCTGACTTACAAAAGCTTGCCTGCTATCTCCTAGCTCCGGCCCTTAGGCTCCGGCGTCCGGACACTTGGCCCCAGCATCCGGACATTTCATCCCGGCGTCCGGACACTTGGCCCTTGGCCCCGTGTCCGGGAGATTTGGCCCCGGCACCGAGAATCAGGCCCCGTGTCCGGGAGATTTGGCCCCGGCACCCGGGCTTCGGCCCCGTGTCCGGGAGATAGGCCCCGTGTCCGGAAACCTGGCCCCGACACCAAGGCTTTGGCCCCGGCACCCGGGAGTTAGGCCCCGTGTCCGGGAGTTTGGCCCAGACGCCCGGGAATTAGGCCCCGTGTCCGGAAACCTGGCCCAGGCACCAAGGCTTTGGCTCCGGCACCCGGGAGTTAGGCCCCGTGTCCGAGAGATTTGGCCCCGGCACCCGGGCTTCGGCCCCGTGTCTGGGAGAAAGGCCCCGTGTCCGGAGATTTGGCCCCGGCACCCGGGCTCCGGACCAGTATCCGGGAGGCTTAACTCAGCGCCCGGCACTCGTGACCCGGCGTCCGGAGCTCGTGACCCGGCATCCGGCACTCGTGTCCCGGCGTTCGGCACTCGTACACAAGGACCCGTCATCCGACACCAGGCTGTCAGTTATGTCCCGAGACGTTTGGTGTCCGACACTCACACTCTCGGTCCGACACTCCGGAACCTATACTTATACTTTACATCTAGTAAGTATAGTATTCCTCTAAACCAACACTAATGCCTTGGGATGCCTCTCGTAGTATAATGCTCCTGACATCCTACCGGTCAGACACTCAAGCCTAATCCTTGAGTGTAACCGTCAGAGCATTAATAAAGTTATATAATGATATAGACGTTAATACCCGTTGGAATCCTATTGATGAGCCATAAATGGTCATCATTGCCATACGTTGTTGATGCCTGGTAGTGTTGGGTATAAATACTCAACACTTCAAGTTTTGGACACATCTTCTCCACTCTCATACTTGCACACAGTATCTCTTGACCGGAATACCTATACACTTCCCGCAGTAAACATATTCCGATCATCTTTCTCCAACCAGCCACTTGACCACTTTAGGCTCGCCAAGAGCTTGATAGGTTCACACTGCTAAGCAGGAGGTCAAGGGGTTGAATCCCAAACACCCAAGTTACTGAGCCTGTCAATCCTTGCTCTAACAATCCGTGACATATTTTTTATTTAAATTACAAAAAAATTTAAAATAAATTTATTAATAAAGAACCTAAAATTGTATGTGTGTACACACGGGTCTAAGGTCTAATATATAAGAAAAGGAAGTTGAGAAATTAGTTTCTATTGACAAATAGGAAGCATTCATTTCAAATAGCTTATAAAATCAATTTAATCCTTTATTGTTAACATTTTATTCAATTTAGTCATTTATATTTTCTAAACAAAAATTCCACCATTTAACTAAAATATCTTCATATAATTCTAAAAACCCTCGTATTAATCAATAACGATAATAATAATCTTTTTTCAAATAAATATCAAAACTTACTTAAACTAGATAATAACAATCGTTTCTTTTTCATTTTCTTCAAAGATACATATTTTTAATTTTGTAATTTTTAAAACACAATTTAATTGTCTCCTATTATTTAAAATTTCAAAACGAAATTAAAAGTGTTGCTATATTCATTCTACAAAACACAATGTAATGAGTTTCCACTTTTCGTCATAGTGGATATATATTTGTTTTGTTATTAACCTATTAATTAATGTTTAGTTCTACTATATGTAACAAAAAACCAATTTAAATAAAACAAACTATTTGGTTATGATTTCATCTCATTCAAAAAACTAAACAAACAATCATATCAATAAATACGTTTTTAACATTTTGACTAGATTTAAAAAGGATCCTAAATCTCTTACATTGAATTGTTTGATCAAATCATGATGCGCAATGTCATGATTTGATTGAATCTAAACAGTAATTGAATTGCGGTTTTATTAATGAAAGCAAAATGTAAAGATATCATTGATAGAACGATTTTGGGGGGAATAGCCGTTACATGAATGTTGAAGCTCTACGGTACTCAAAAGAGTTCGGGTTCAAAGACAAATGACTCTTACCACACATCATTCTATTTATAGACATTATTAAATACACATTACATTAAACACAACTAAGTCTTCATCTTAATTTTAACTCTGGAGCTGTTCACTTTAACTTGGAAGTAGAGTCTTCATCATCAGAGTTATAATTTTCAATGTTGACTTGTGTTGACTAACTTATTCTTCAACTTAAATTTAACTCTGATGAACTTCAGTTAACTCTGGTGAAGTAACTTGTTCACCCGAGTTAAAATCTTCACTAAATACTTTCTATGATTTAAGTCGGGTGATGAACTTTGTTCGTCCGACTTAAACAATCAGATCAAAAACACACTTTGAAGATTTCATAGCTTTGTCCATAACTTTCTATACCCAACAATCTCCCCCTTGGATGATGCTATGGATCTTCAAATTAGCACATATGATTCTCCATGATTAAGCTTCATAACTCACATTCTTCAACAATGAATTCTCCATCGTAGTATTCACACAATTCATTCACAACAAAGCTAACTGATTCACCATGGTTAGCATTACAAACTTCATATCAATAATCTCCCCCTCAATTTCAGATTCTGCAATGTAACAATCTCCATTTCAAATGAACATCTTCAAATCAACTTGGGATGATACTCCATGGTCAGTTCTTCAAACTTCAGTTCTTCAAAAATCAAACAATCTCCCCCTTAGCTAACAAGCTCACAAATTCATCATATTCTTACATCTTAATCAATAACAACATCAGATCACAATCAGCAGCAATCAACAACTTAAAATCTCATCATTCACATATCAAACTTTCATCCGAGTTAAACTTTTAGATCAACATAAATCTAAATAAGTAAGCTAATTACCAGATCATTTTGCTTTGAAGAAACATGTTTCTGAAAATATTTTGTTCTTCAACACATGACAAACTTGTAATCTTCACTCCTTCATCATCATTAAAACAATTTGATCATTAACAATCGTAGTTTCCTTCAACATCCGACTTAAAACTTCAATTCTTCTCAAATCTTCAACTAGAATGACTTAAACAGATTGAATTGACAAATCACTAATCTAGCATGCATAATTAAATTTATGAGTAGATCCTTAGCTTTATGATCATCAGATTTAATCTACTTTTCATCAATCACAATTTCAAATTTAGTTCGAACTGCTTCATCATCCGAATTAAAATCTGAAGCATCAAATCTCATATCTTCATAAATTGATAACTCATGGATTAGCTTCATACTCCGATCACCTCCAATTGAGTATCGTACCAGAAATTCCACCAAAAACTAACTATTCTTCACAAATTCTTCGATAATTTTCCTCAATTTCAATTTGAACTACTTCGATTCTACAAAACACTGATAATTTGACTAAATTCACTTGAATCAAGTCAAATTGATGAACCAGAATCAATTGAATTTAATCAATTGATTTGTCCGGCTCTGATACCAATTGACAAGATTTAAAAAGGATCCTAAATCTCTAACAATGAATTGTTTGATCAAATCATGATGTGAAATCTCATGATTTAATTGAATCTAAACAGTAACTGAATTGAGGATTTTATTAATGAAAGCGAAATGTAAAGATATCATTGATAGAACGATTTTGACGGGAATAGACGTTACATGAATGTTGAAGCTCTACGGTACTCAAAAGATTTCGGGTTCAAAGACAAATGACTCTTACTACACATCATTCTATTTATAGACAGACATCATTACATACACATTACACTAAACACAACTAAGTATTCATCTTAATTTTAACTCTGGAGCTGTTCACTTTAACTTGGAAGTAGAGTCTTCATCATCAGAGTTATAATCTTCATTATTGACTTGTGTTAACTAACTTATTCTTCAGTTTAAATTTAACTCTGGTGAAGTAACTTGTTCACCCGAGTTAAAATCTTCACTAAAGACTTTCTATTATTTAAGTCGGGTGATGAACTTTGTTCACCCGACTAAAACACTCAGATCAAAAACACACTTTAAATATTTCATAGCTTCATCCATAACTTTCTGTACCCAACACATTTTAATTTATATTTAGTTATACTTTATGACTCAAAAACAAATTTAAAATCCAAAATACTATTATACAATCTAATCCAAATAAACAAACCATGTCGTCAAATCCAAATAATCGAATTGTTGAATTGAGTTTTATTCAAATAGTGATCACGTGTAATTTACACGCAATTTTTTAAATCTAATATAAAATGTCTACTTAGGTATAATATATAGTGTATTAAAAAAAAAAAAAAGTTAGGTAAATTTATTTCTCTATTTTTTGATAACTTAATAAATTTAATCATTTAATTCACAATTCAACTAAAAATCTTCATAAAATTAATCTTTAATTCATTTCTTTTAACAACTTACTTAATAATCTTAATATTTACATTCGTAGCTCCCATATTTTAGTTTGAGCTAAAATTATCATATCCCTCAATGTCAATTAGATTATTGATCATATTTTAACAATAGTGAAAAAAAATATGAAATTTTTTTTACGATTTCTTATTCTTAAACATTTTACTTTACATATTTTTAAAAAATAAATAATAATTGCTTACTATAGCAACTTTTGAATCAAATTAATTACATATAACTTTATAAAGTCTAATAAATGTATAACAAAAACTATTTAGTATGTGAATAAATAAAAAAACAAAATTTATAAATTAAATTAATTTAAATTGTTTGTATGTCTATACG
Source organism: Senecio squalidus (assembly GCA_910822075.1). Classification (NCBI taxonomy): domain Eukaryota; kingdom Viridiplantae; phylum Streptophyta; class Magnoliopsida; order Asterales; family Asteraceae; genus Senecio; species Senecio squalidus. The sequence goes on from CAJVGC010000432.1 coordinate 38,093,151, forward strand.
AGTATAAATTACTTACATGAAAGTATTGTTTTGTTTTTCTTAATTACATAATATTCCATTTAACTTTTTCTTTTTCTTTTCTCTTCGGCCATACTTAATACATATATAGGAAAAGATTTCTTAAAAATTATTAACCAATAGGATTATTTAAAAAAAAAAGTCAATTTAATCTCTTATTTTCAAGTAATTTAATTAACTAAACCTTTATTTTAACAATTTTAACTAAATAATTCATCTCCTAACACAATAAAGTTTCGAATTAATATTAACCCCCTTATTTTTTTCAAATCAATTTAACCTTCTTTAAACAAAAATAAAAAAATTATTTTCATCATTCTTATAAACAAATTCTTTTCATCATTTTTTTTGTCCTCTGTCTGTCTCGACATTTCTCATATTTTCCCCATCATATTCTTATTTCTCTTCATGTTTATCGATTTACTATTTATGAAATTGAAAAATTCCCTAACTAAACAATCTACTACATTTAATAAAATAATTCTTTCAAAATTAATAATACCCGAATACTTTTCAAAAAATTAATATAAACTCACTTTCATTTCAATAGAAACCAATACAAATTTACTACATCTTTTGAATGATTTACCATCTCTTTTTAGTTATTATCATTAGATTATTTAGTTAAATATGATATCAAACATATTATAAAAATTATTTTTGGATTAAAAAAATTGACTGAATTTACTATGAACTTGGAGAAATATATAAACACTTTAAATGTAATGCTTTTCATTTTTGCATATTATAAACTTTTAATAAATATAACGAATATGAATATAAAAATCTTATGTTCACAAGAGTAATTATGTATACACTGACAGATAATGTTTTATATATAAACAAGATAATTAATAATATTTATTAGTTATTCATATATGTATAAGTCGTGAGCATATACTACCAAATCTTTTGAATCAAAATCAAAACACTATATGTAACTTTATAAAGTCTATAAATTTATAACAAAAAAGTAATTAATTTGTGAAGTAATTTATAAATTAAATAAATTTAAGTTATCTGTATGTCTATACCAGTATAAATTCATGATATTGTTTTTTTTGTTTTCTTCTCAATTACATAATATTACAATTAACTTTTTCTTTTGTTCTCCTCAATTCGGTCATAGCTCTTTTTCACTATGATATGGATATGGAGCATGCGCAGGATCAACTCAAAAATGACGACGAGATTGCATGAAGATCTCCTTATTTTAAATATAATAATTTAATAATAACCAATTAGTGTTTGATTGGGATTTATTTTCTTTCCTTAATTTGTGGAGTTTGAACCTTATATAGTTTGTTTTTGTTTGCTGAAAAAGACAGATGATTTTATTTTAGTATCGAATATTTCCTTTGGAAATTGGAACGAATTTTTGGTTGGAATTTCTTTTCTTTCTTTGCTTGTTTCATCGATAATCTTCAAGGACCATATCAAGTGGTATCAGATTCAGGGCTATTTCACCAATCGCAGGCAGAGGTCGTCCACGCAATGTCCGCCCAGGCGAACCAGCTACTGCCCAGTCGCACCCCGTGATCCAAAAGATATTGAAGAAATCGATCGACTATACCAAAGGATTCGAGAACTAGAACTCCAACAACATGACAGAAATGAGGAAACCGAGTCTGATTCACTCGTTTGGGACGATGAATTGGGCGGAGAGGATAATCCTTTTGCCCGTCGTCCACCACCCCAGTCGCGACCACAAAAAACCAATAATGATTTTCTCCGTTCCTTGGGTGTGCGGGTTGAAATCCCGGAATTTATGGGGACGGCACAACCGGATGATTTCATTGATTGGCTCAGTACGGTCGAAAGAGTCTTTGAACTGAAAGAAATCCCTGAGCACCTTAAAGTTCAGGTTGTCGCTATTAAGTTACGCCAATACGCCTCCTTATGGTGGGATCATGTCAAACAGAAACGCCGCCAACAAGGTAAATCTCGTGTAGAAACTTGGGATAAAATGCGGAGCTTTACGTTCGAAGTTTTTACCTCCAAATTAAGTTCAGGATGCTTTCTTCGAATATCATAGTTTGGTACAGAATAATGTTTCGGTGGAGCAGTTTATTGCAGATTTTGATAGATTGCGTATGCGTTGCGGTGCAGACGAATATGAGGAACATGTTATTGCTCGTTTTTTAGGAGCCTTAAAACCAGAAATTGTCGATATAGTATAACTACAACAGCTTTGGACTTTAGATGATGTATCTCGCTTGGCCCTTAAGGTTGAAAAACAGTTGAGTCTAAAATCACGTTCAACCCCAGCCCGCGCACCAACCTTTGGTCGCACTTCTCTTCCAGCGCCTGTACCCCCTCGCTCTACACCTACACCACGAACTGAGGGCCTACCTACAGTACCTCCCAATCAATCCACTAGCAAACGTTGTTTCAAGTGCCAGGGAATTGGACACTATGCTCGTGAGTGTCCTAACAAACAACTGGTGACGTTTGTGGATGACCCCGTCTATGATGATTCAGAGAACAATCAGGAGGAGCATCTTGTCTATCCTGATGTGGGCGAATCTTTAGTGGTGCAACGCGTTTTGTCTACCACGGCTTGTAAAACAGAGGATGACACACGTTGGTTACGCAATAATATCTTCCGTACCAAGTGTACAACAAAGGGTAAAGTTTGTACCGTGATCATTGACGGAGGTAGTTGCGATAACATGGTGGCCACAACTATGGTTGACAAACTCGGGTTAGAGGCTCATGATCATCTTGAACCGTATTAATTAACTTGGCTAAAAAAAGTTAGTGTGGTTCGTGTTACGCATCGATGTTTAGTCAACTTTGCTATTGGGAATAAAGATACCGACGAGGTCTGGTGCGAGGTTATACCCATGGATGCTTGCCATTTACTCCTTGGTTGGCCATGGCAATACGATAGGCACACCAAACATGACGGTTTTCGCAATACTTATAGTTTTACAAAAGATGGTCTCCATATTTTACTCGATCCTTTGGATTTGCGAGAACCCACACCTTCGGCTATGCTACTGTCCAGGTCTGCATTATTTCAATTTTTTAAAGTTCATAATTTGCATTTCCTGCTTGCTGTGTGTGTAGTTGAAACAAACACTTCTGATGGTTCTCCGTTACCTCCGTTTTTAAAGCCACTTTTATCCGAATTTAGTGATATTTTTCCTAGTGACATTCCCGCGGGTTTACTGCTCATGAGGGACATTCACCATTGCATTGATTTTTTACCAGGCTCGAGCATTCCTAATAAACCCGCCTATCGAATGAACCCAACCGAATACACGGAATTACATCGACAGGATTATGAATTACTTGAAAAGGGTCTTATTCGTGAAAGTATGAGTCCTTGTTCTGTTCCCACTTTACTGGTCCCGAAACATGGAGGTTCATATCGTATGTGTATTGATAGTCGTGCGGTTAATAAAATCACTATCAAATACCGCTTTCCAATCCCGCGTTTTGAAGATTTACTTGATCAGATACATGGCGCGTAAGTGTTTTCCAAAGTGGACCTCCGTAGTGGTTATCATCATATTCGTTTACGACCCGGTGACGAATGGAAAACCGCGTTTAAAAAGCGTGATGGTCTTTATGAATGGATGGTCATGCCCTTCGGTCTTTCGAACGCACCAAGTACGTTTATGCGCCTCATGAACCACATCTTTCGTGACTTTATTGGGCGTTTCATGGTCGTCTACTTTGATGATATCTTAATTTTCAGCAAGGACGAGACTCAGCATCTTTGTCACCTCCATGATGTTTTCACTGTTCTCCGCGACCAAAAGTTATTTGCTAATCAGGATAAGTGTCATTTCCTTACTTCCGAAATAGTTTTTCTTGGGTATTTAATCTCTGGTGAAGGTATACGCATGGACAATAGTAAAATTCATGCAATTACTTCTTGGCCGATTCCTACTTCACTTCATGATGTGCGTAGTTTTCATGGTTTGGCCTCTTTTTATCGGCGTTTTACCCGCAATTTTAGTACTATTGTTGCACCTATTACCGAGTGTTTGAAGGTTCGTGTGTTTGTATGGACTCTAGCGGCTCAACAAGCCTTTGACAATCTTAAAGTTTGTGTTACTAGTGCACCTGTTCTTGTTCTTCCTAACTTCAATGAGGTTTTTCAAGTTGAATGTGACGCATCGGGTTTGGGTATGGGTGGAGTTTTGAGCCAAGGCATGCGTCCTATTGCTTTTTTTAGTGAAAAGTTGAATGATACAAGGCTTCGCTATAGTACATATGATAAGGAAATTTACGCCATTATTCGTAGTTTAGAATATTGGCGTCACTATTTGTTGCCTATGGAATTTATTCTTTACTCCGATCATCAAGCTCTCCGGTATATTAATTATCAAGCTAAAATGAATCCTCGTGATGCGAAGTGGGTAGAATTACTTTAGGATTTTCGTTTGTTATACGTCATAAAGCGGGTTCAGCAAACACGGTGGCTGATGCATTAAGTCGCCGCCATTCGTTAGTTTCTTCGGTGGGTTTACAAGTCCATGGTTTTGATGTGTTTAAGCATTTATATGCTGATGATCCTGATTTCGGGTCAGCTTGGGAGAGGTGTCCCACTAGACCTTTTCGTGAATTTATTAAACATGATGGGTTCTTATTTAAACATAATTGCTTATGTGTTCCACGTTGTTCTTTGCGATATGCCATTATATTGGAATTTCATCAGGGTGGTATGGTGGGACATTTTGGTCGTGACAAGACCACACGTCTTGTGTGTGATCGTTTTTATTGGCCTAAAGTGGTAAAGGATGTCTCTCGTATTATTGCACGTTGTCGGGTTTGTCATCTCACAAAGTCGCATCATACTAATGCGGGTTTGTATACACCCCTTCACGTTCCTGTTGGTCCATGGGAGGATGTCAGCCTTGATTTTGTCCTCGGTTTTCCTCGTACGCAGCGACAAAAAGACTCGGTTATGGTTGTCGTTGATAGGTTTTCCAAGATGGCTCATTTTTTCCTTGTGCTAAAACATATGATGCGATTCAAGTGGCACGTTTGTATTTCCAGGAGATTGTTCGTCTACATGGGGTACCTAAAAGCATTACTTCTTACCGTGATGCTAAATTTGTAAGTCATTTTTGGCGTACTTTGTGGAAGCGATTGGGTTCTCGTTTGCAGTTTAGTAGTTCACACCATCCCCAAACGGATGGCCAAACTAAAGTGACAAATCGGACTTTGGGGAATCTACTTCGTAGTCTTGTTGGTAATAATCCGGAAAAGTGGGACTTAGTGTTACCTCAAGCGGAATTTTCTTATAATCGTTCTAATCATAGCTCTACTGGGAGGAGTCCATTCTTTGTTGTTTATGGACGCAACCCATTTACGCCTTTGGACCTCACCCCGTGTCCTTACCACGATCATTTTAGCGTTGATGGTGAGGCTACGTCCAGGAACAAATTGTTAAACATAACTTGCAATATCAGCAGCGAGCAAATCGACATCGTAAGCGGGTTATCTTTCAGGAGGGTGATCTTGTTTGGGTTCACTTACATAAAGAACGTTTTTCGGGAGGTCGTTTTGGAAAAACTCCACCCACGCGCTGATGGTCCTTTTAAGGTGCTTAAGCGAATTAACGACAATGCTTATAAGATTGAATTGTCGGGTCATTATAATGTTTCGGCTACTTTTAATGTGGGTGATTTAGCTCCTTTTGTTCCTACTGATACGGATGTTGTGTCGGACTCGTGGTCGAGTCCTTTTCGAGACGGGGAGGATGATATGGATATGGAGCATGCGCAGGATCAACTCAAAAATGACGACAAGATTGCATGAAGATCTCCTTATTTTAAATATAGTAATTTAATAAAACCAATTAGTGTTTGACTGGGATTTATTTTCTTTCCTTAATTTGTGGAGTTTGAACCTTATTTAGTTTGTTTTTGTGTGCTGGAAAATGCAGATGATTTTATTTTAGTATCGAAAATTTCCTTTGGAAATTGGAACGAATTTTTGGTTGGAATTTCTTCTCTTCTTTGCTTGTTTCATCGATAATCTTCAAGGACCATATCACACTACCTGACACATTATTTAATGAATTACCAAAAAAATCAAATATCTAATATAAGTTTATAAATAAAAATTGTGAAACTGCTCGTGTATATATGGATCTAAAGTCTAATATATAGCTGTAAAATAAATATGTTTTTTTCCAAACTTTAGACTGTATAATCTTGCCTATTAATGTTTATTTATATTATATTATTATATGTAACAATAAAATGATATAAATTGTTGGAGACGTGAAGAATTAAATAAATAAAAGCCAAAATGAAATAAAGAAAAAAGAAAGTGGGGATTATTTAGTGGGCTTTTAACTAAGCAATAAATCTCTTTACCCCTCCAATTTGAGGGAAAGGGAGAATTGACCATTAAGGGTGTGTTTGGTTGGGGTCAATGGAGGTTAATCAATAGTAATGATAATCATTGATAGTGCTTGGTTTGTCATTAGGTAATCAATCATTGTCCACTATATCCATTAATAGACAATAAACCATTACTCAATAAAACGAGGGTAATGAAAGTGGGGTAATGATTAACCCCTCTTTCATTACTTTTTCCATTCCTTTTCCCATTTCTCGCTTTGAAACAACCATCATTGATATGTAATGAATGATTATTTTTCATCAAACTAACCATCATTGATATGTAATGAATGATTATTTTTTATCAAACCAACCAGCATCTATCACTACTTTAGTTATTCCTTACCCCTAATATCTTCAACCATACACTCCTTTAATCATCTCCCTTTATCTTAACACCAAATTCTAATCACATTTAAATGTTACAACTTGAATATTTAGAAAGTTACAATGCCTTGGTGAGTTTCTTAAACAAAAAGTTATGCAAAATCGAAACCAACATTAAAGTATGAAAAAGTAATCCTATATCTTGGAAAAGACATACGGAATAACATTACCACAAAATACAAGTAGAAAGAGCCATCTCTTTTACAAGATATAATAGGGAGTGACCCAAACACATACAAAACAAATGAATACAAATTGAAGCTATGGATTAAAATTGCCATACTACAAAATGAACTTTACACCAACTATGATTGAAAAAACAATCCAAACATATTGAACTTAGCAATGACTTTGAGATTCAAGATTCCGAATCAAATAACTTCTTGACACCACTTGCAAACCCCTTTAAAAGCCAACGTGATAGATGTTTGATGAGTCCTTATTTTCTTTTTTCAAGAAAATGATAACTAAAACCACATTTGGCTCATATTGTTCCTTGTCTTGGTTCTAGATGTAGTGTTGAAGAAACTCAGAGGCAAATTTTACTTTCTTCCTGAACCTTCCCCTTAATCGATCATGTTTTTCATGAATTGTTCGAACTTGACCATCGCGTTCTCTTTTTTCTTATAATTAATTAATTTACCAATAGAATCTCCTACTTTTAGCGACGATTTCCTTGAAAGAACTTGACAATCATCATCTATGGAATCCTCTAGGTTCATCGCATGAACGTAGTCATCTATGCCATGTAAAATGTTGGAACTTTAGTTGTTAAGGCATATGTTAGTTATAAATTGATTTCTTGTTTCTTCTTATAGTTGTTAAGGCAAAATACCAAAAAACTAACGGAAAATATACTTAAAAAAAATTAAAACTAAGAAGGATTATAAATTTTAATTTATCCTAATAAAGGATTTTTAACAAAAAAATGTATTTTTATAACTTATTTTCAACTAGAAAAATATTCAATAATGTGTCTCAATTTTTTCTAAAACCCATCACGACTGATAGAAAATCGTATATAAAAATTAAGGTTAAATTATATCTCAAAATTAATGCTTGAAACTTCATTTTAACGCACGACTATTTCAATAAATCTTTTTTATGACAAATTATATTTTGAAATCCATTTTCGCTCTAAATTTTTTTTACGTATACTCAATTGTCAAAAATTTTATTTTGTATTACCTTTTTAATATTTTGCCCTTAATTAATGTCTCTAGCATGTGTCTTGTGGACACGTACTAGAATAAGCGCGCTCTTTAACAAAAAAAAAAGGTTAATTTGGCGGAGTAACCCGACTCCGTTTGAACCTAACCTAACTCTCCATCAAGAACTTGACTTTAGGCATTGTTCCATAACTATTTTAAACCAAAATCTTCATTGACCGGATCAACTGTGTTAGGGGTAAATATATCTTTGAAACAGAAAGCCTCATATATGATTTTAACGAGATTTTTTAGCTTGTGACTAGAATTTTATCTTATTTCAGAAAATTATCTTAACCAATTGTTAATATATAAAGACAATATTTGTCTTATTTCTTACTAAAATCAAGCTAAAACCTTGTGACTTATATGCATATAATGTTACAAATCGATTTTGATATTTCAACAAATGTAAAGTCTTGTCAAACATTGCTTCCTTAATCCTTATTAGCTTATATTGATGAATTATTGGAACAAATGAAAGTCAAAAGGAAGAGACAAACGGTAGGCAAATGGGTTTTATAAAATAATAATTTCATGATATGTCAAATTCAAATCACGTAGACTCCCCATATATTTAAATGCATATAAATATAAATGATACATGTGATTTTCATTTCATTACTAACTTTTATATCCTTTTACTAACTTTTAAAAAAGTTTGTTTTCTTTTGCTTTTAACATACACACTATCAATATATAAAAAGTCAAATATATTATACACAAACTATATATATAAAAAAAAATGTTAGATTGATAATGATGTATAATACATAACAGGAACTTTGGTACAAAACTAATCGAACATCAAGAATGAATTGAGTGCCAAAAATGAGTTTATGGTTAAGGTAAAATAAAGTAAGTGAGAATAAGAAACCGACCAGAATGCTTTGAAGCGGGAAAGGTTTAGGGTGACAAAGACCTAAAGATATTGGATGTGAGAATGTTGGCACGAGTAATGTTAAATCCTATGAAAAACAAGATCGACTAGGACTGGAAGGTACCTTTTCTAAGCTAAAGTCAATTGGTGACATACGGATGCGATCCTAGCTCCTTGGCCGTGCCCCTCCCAAATAACTACTATTACACGACAGACATGAGTTTTTTGACCATATGGTGGCTATATGCATGTCTGTAGCCATGTTCAAGGGTATGCGTTGCAGCTCTGATTGTGTTGGGTCCAAAAAAGTCTCCTCCTCAACCATTAATTATGGTTATTGGTCTTATTAAAGGTTTTGTGGTCTTATTTTAAACAGTAAATTTTTGGATTTTATTTTTTAACTTTTTTCATAATTTTATTTATATTTATTTTAAGTCATTTCTAAAATTTCTAAATCCTTATATAGTTTTTGTAACCATTAGATCATTTTATCAAATGTTCAAGAAGTGTTATTACTATTTTTAATTTGATCAAACATATTCGGAGTTTTCTTTCAATTTTTTGTGCTAAAAAAACTAATCTAATTAATCGGACTTTTATTTTTGGATGTTTTGTTTTCTGGTAATTCATAAGATATTTTTATTTTATGTGTTAGTTAAAAGTCAAAAAATTAAATTACATATAGTTTCGGGAAAGTTAAATTTTTCTGCTATATAAAGAGTTTTGAGTCTTTTTAAATAGAGTGTTGACGTAACATTAAGTTAACAATATATTCTTTAATTTTTCTATATCATCGTCTTGAACTTACAAATTTAGTCTTAATGTTGAAGTCCAACAAATTTAACATGGTTAGCTCGCATTCACTCCTTTTCTGCCTAATGTATAAACCTATGACTTTAACATTTTTCTTAATGATTTTTGAAAAATTACCTGGTACTCGTATTTGGGTATTTTCAATTTTCTGTTAAAAGGCTTTTCACATGTGTTATTCTAGTATTTCTCATTCTTCTTAATATTATATTTTTTGGAAAGAGAAACATATACTATGTATAGACTGTTATCATTTTCTCTTACTCATGACTCGTATATATACTTTCTGTCACGTTAAGATAACATATACCCAATAATTATTATGTATCATATAATTTTTACCAAAATATATTGTTTTTGAAGTTTATCTAAAGAGAAGAAGACAGAAAGACACAAATATTCTATTGGAAAAACAATAAGTCGTGTGTTTCACATGTCAAAATGAAAAGTGCTAGTACATTTTCCTTTCCTTTCAGAAAAAGAGCGGGGAAATGAACTTAGGGATGTTTGTATGGGTTTATACAAGTGGCTTATGGTTTATTGAAATTTCGGTTTATATTTTATAAGTCCGAATTTTTTGGCTTATGTAACTGTTTATGTGCTTATTAATGTTTATTATGACATATAAATAGTAATAAGTCCATAAAAAAATTATATAAGTCGAATAATTCGAATTTATAAAATATAAACAGAAATTTTAATAAGAGATAAGTCTATTATATAAACTCAAACAAATAAATAATTCCTTGATCACTAATCTATCACCATTTTAAAGTTACAATTATTGGAGATTAAAATTACACCTAATCTATGTATTATAATAATAATATTATAACTGTAGAAGATCTAATACTAAAATTTGTGGGACCTTTGTCCGTTTTAACACATACGTAACCTAATTAAGTTCAATGTTTTTGTAACATCTAGCTTTTTCTTTTTCTTTTTCTTTTATAAATATAATACTTGATAGATAATATAAGAATAAAATATATTAATTAGTATTTAAATGTATATAAATATATTTTTGTAAAGATGAAATTAAAATGTGACAAACTACATTGACGACGTAAATATCTTGTAGTGAGTATAAACAATGATTTATAATTTTGGAATAGAATCTTTACTTATAATAATGTTTTATTTATTGTTCTTGGGTACTATATTTTTAGCTGCGGAAGAAGCACACTGAATGATAAAATACACTCAACAAATTTAAAATATTGTTGATTATGATATCCACAATTTAAAAGCTTTGTTAAACTTTTGAACATGTTATTATGATTTTCCTTTAATAACATATAATTTAGTTATACGAATCGGATGTTTGATATAAAAATATTAATAAAATATAAATACAATTCTATTAATTATGGTTATTGAAATCTTTTATTAAAATAAGAAAATGATATACATACTTACATCATATATCTAATCCATCATTCACATGTTGTATCAAATGTATGAAAATGAGGAGAGACAAATAGTTTATATACATTTAATACATTTGATATAACATTTGAATACGTTAATCATATTAGTAGACAGGTAATTCATTTCTTTTAAAATAATAATAAACACATCAATTGATGAATATTTTATATTATTTTAAGATTGTTTATAACTAACGTTTTTTGTTGTTGTTGTAGGATGTTGAATAAGAAAGGGAGTTGAGGTCCAGTATTGGTGCAATATATGTGACAGTTGTTCTAGATTAAGTAAGTCTGTATTTCTAATGTCTGTAAACGAACATGAAACGAACATGATGTTCGCATGTATAAACGAACATCATTAATGTTCATGTTCGTGTCTGTCATAGTCCAACGAACATTGTATTGTTCGTGGGCTAAGTTTGTTTTGGGTGTTAATGAACATTGCATTGTTCATAAGCCCATTAGTAGCCCAAGCCCGATTAACATGCTATACCATATAATAGGATAACATGTTTAGGTTTAGGGTTGATAATAAGTTTTCAGAGATAAAAGTAGACACTGAGAGTGATGATTGTATTAGGTTTGAGTGATTCAATCCATAATACAAGTATTCGTGTTTGGTAAGCAATTATTATATTTTTAATAATTATTATTGTGTATTAACTATTGGTTATTGAGTTTCCGCCTCATAATCAATAGGTTTAATCTTGTTGATCCAATACCCGAGACCTACAATTGGTATCAGAGCAAACAACAATTGTTTGCTCTTGTTTATGGTTCAAGATTAAATCTACACAATAGAGTTTGTTCAGAAATTTTGTTATTGAAAGTTTTGATTTGGCGGCAGACTTAAAAAAAAATAATAGGGTTTCTTCAATTTTTTTAGGGTTTGTGACGGCTTCGTTTTTAGATAATAAGAATATCCAACAATTAAGGTTATTCGCTGGTTAAATGAATTTAAATTTGGGACTAAAATCTCTCGTTGTTCGTGACTGAAGTATTTTTTTTGTTATTTGGGCCTTATAGTCTAACGAAATAAGCCCGTGAGGAAATTTTTTTTTTTTTTTTTTAACAGCGAAATTATATTAAGCTAGCAGGGAGCTAGAATAAAATTACAAAGAGGAAACCACTAAGGGGTTTTGAATCCAATTGCTACATGAAATGGATGAAAATTTGTTCCTAGAAGAATACCAACGAAAAGAAAATTCCACAATTTTATCAAATAAAATGCTACGCTTAGGAGCGGATGAACCAAAAGTCATCTCATTGCGAAAATTCCATAAAGTCCAGAGGGCGACGCCACATATAACTTCGATAGTATCTTTTTGTTTAGAAGGAATATGAAGATCTTCTAACCATGTATATAGCCCTCGTAAATAAGGAATGGTAGGAGATTGAAGATTTAACCATTTAAAAATCCATTCCCAAACCTAAGTAGCAAGCGAACAAACCCACAAAGAATGATAAAAAGTGTCGACTCCAACATTGTTTCGATATTTTCGAAAGCCTCTCAACGACCCTCTCAAAGACGATCTGCTTCGTTTTATCGAAACCTCAATCTGCCAATCAAGTTCGTCAATCCACACAAAACCTGAGATTCGGCAAATCAGAAATCGACTACCCACACAAAAACTTTCGGCAATCACATTCTGGCAGAGGCGACATTCAATCTTGGATAATCAGCGAACATCTTCGTTCGCGATTTAGCATATTAATAATTAAATTGTTGTTCGTGAATTGATTGTTGTTCGCTCGCTGTTAGTAAAACCAAGATTCGTGGAATTTCAGCTTTTGATATGCGTGATTTGATTTTCGTGTTTGAATAAATCAAAATCAGTGATTCAGGACTCACCTCAAGTTCGTGGATTCAGAAATTTCTTGTTTGTGGATGTTTAATTGTTGTTCGTAGATGTTTAATTGTTGTTCGTGGATGTTTAATTGATGTTCGTGGAATGTTTAATTGATGTTAGGCGCTGTCAATTTGATTAAGTGTTCAATTGATGTTCGTGGGTGAAAGCAGCTTAGGTTCGTTATGAATAAACAGCAAAGGTGTTCGTTTTTTGTTCGTGACAAATCAATTCTTGTTCTGCTGGAAATGTTTTTTATTCGTGAACAAAATTCATGTTCGTTTGAAACTGATGTTCGGGACTGATCATTCGTCTTATGTCGGGACTGAATCAAATTGGTATACTCTTGGCTGATTTAGTTGACTTAGATTTAGTGGACCGTTTTTTATTGGGCCTAAAATTTCTGTAACATTCGTGGGCTCATAAGATTTTATTGGACTCCAATTTAATAGTAAATAACTCAAGTTAGTGCTCGAGGGCTTGATAACCACGTAGACTTAGGGGCATAAAAAAACTAAGTTTAGCAAACTGCTATTTAAATTTGTTGGATCACTTTATTTCGCAAATTATTGTTCGTGAATTAAAATGGAATCTTCAAAGTTAGACAACCCACCTAAACTCCGTAACGCATCTTTCTATTATTATTGGATTGACAAATTTGAATCTTATTGTAAATTCAACGACGTTCAGATGTGGCTATGTACTCAAACAGAATATGTCCATCCAACAGTGTTTGTAGATGGTATAGTGCGAAAATCTCCAGTCAACACCATGTCAGCTGAATATAGAAAGGTGCTTGATGCTGAGAACAAAGTTTGGGCCAGTTTGAAGATGTCTCTTCCTAACGAACTGCTACATCTCACTAGGACACACAAGTCAACAAATGCCTTATGGAGGGCAATTGAGAAAAGGTGCGCTAGTTCAGCTAAACAACGAAAAGCCAAAGGAAATATGTTGAAAAAGCAGTTTTCTATCTTCAAAGCAACTGCTAATGAATCTTTAGAATATACGATAAACATATACTATCATCTGTTAGCTGAACTTGATAACTTTGGAATAGACGTTGATGACGAGAAGAGAGAGAGACTGTTGGATGTTATACGAAAGAGATGGGAGGTATACGCAAATCTCATGAGAGATGAGATAGAAAAGGGACTGATGATACTGAATATCCTCTAACACTGGAGAAAATCATTGAAAGATTAAGAGGATATGAGACAACTAGCACGAGTGTTGATGTATCACAGGAAAATATTCAAAATCCAGCACTTTATAGATTTACTCTTCTGAAATCTGATAAAGATAAGACCGCGAAAGGAAGCTCATGTTCTTCATCTGGAAAAACTTCTACAGGTTCAAAGTATACTACGAAAACTCATGCTCCTCACAACATGCCAATGAGTTTGAAATCTGGCGAAGAATCATTAGAAATTATGTCTTGCCTCATGACAACCTATGAAAATCACATCCAAGGAAAGATAACTGACCCAGGACTTTGGGATGTAGATTATGATCAAGTGGATAATGATGACATGGAGGAGATGGATATTCAATGGTCAATGGAAATGCTTACTTACAGAGTCAGGAAGTTCATAGCCAGAACCGGAAGTAGTCCTCGTACTGGCAAAGCAGGTTTTGATAAATCTAAAGTACGATGCTTTGATTTTCAGAAATTGGGACACTTTGCAAGAGAGTGTCAACAACTAAAAATTCCAAAAGTTGAGCAAAAATGAGAACCAAGACAGTTTCAGCTCAAAGGCTATGCTTGTTCAAGAGGATGATCAAACTTATGAGTGGAAAACATGTTCTACAGGTTCCGAAAACTCAAATCATGCATTCAAGGCTTCAGTTAGTGATCAAGATACCGTGAGTACATGTTCTGACAAAGAAGATTTCAATAAGGAGGAACAGTCTGTTTTAACTTTAACCAAGGAAAATGAACGTTTAAACGAATACTCGGACACCCTGATGGCTCAACATAAAGATTTTAAATTTGAACTGGCTGCTCAAGTTAATCTGAAAAATGATTTTTCCAACAAGCTTCGTCAAGATTCCAAAGATAGAAGTGAATTCTTATCTACTATCAGTGAACAATCATTAAAGATCGATATGCTTTATGAAAGTTTGGAGTACGTTGAACAGGAAAAGGAACTCAGAGATAGTGAAGTCAAAGTCATGGAGCTTAACAGAAAGATTGAACAATTTCGGAATTCATCTAATACCCTTACTTCCATTTTGAGTCGTCAAAGGCCAAGTGGAAATGTCTCTGGTTTGGGATATCATGAAACACCTCCACCTTTTAACAATAATTTCAGTTTCTTTAAAACTGAATTTGAATTGAAGGAAAAGAAAGTTTACTCTTCCTGTGAATCTTCCTCTACAAGGGACGATCAGACTGAGTCAAGTATTTCGGAGACAAGAATGAGTACTTTAGCTGAAAACTCAAAACCCAAACCGTCCATGGATAATATAGATTGTTTTAAATGTCGTGAACATGGTCATGTGGGTTCTGTGTGTCCAAACAGAAAGCAAGTTAGCAGATCGTCTTCACCAAAGGCTAAACCTATGGCTCGATCACTTTCACCTGTTCGGAAACCAGTGAAACAAAACTGGATTATAAAACAGGAACGCCCAAGTGTTTCAAATGATCGTCCATTTCAACCGTCATTTCGAACTTCAAATCCATATTGCCCGAGTCCAAGAGTAAATTCTTTTTGTCGGCAATCAAGATCTTTCAGTCCACCAAGGAAACACCTGAATTCTAACGTTAATGATACTGTTTCCAAAGCTGATGGTTTCTTCAAGGGGTTTGTCTATGTGAATGAAAAAGGACAATCCAGATGCGTTATGGCTTGGGTTCCCCATCATCACTGATTTTTCTTGCTAGCTTAGCTGAAATCTATGTAAAATGGTATCTTTATGAAAATAGAATCGACATGAAACGATCAAAGTTATCATGTCGATATCTAAAAATAAAATAAAAAAATTACTAACGTTTATTTGCAGGTTGCGGAGAGTGTATGTGACTCTACTCTTGAAGCTATTCTTTGAGACGTTGTTTAGCTTCAAACAGTTCAGGGGGAGTTTGTTGACATTTTTTGGAGGATCGGAGGTTACATGCAGAAAAGTGATGAACTTAGTAGAGCAGATTCGTGATGAAGACTCTGATAAACAAAGTTCACAACAAACAAAGGGAGCTGACTGACTCTTCACAAGGGCAAAGGGAGAAGACTGATTCCTCATTACAAGATTATTGCAACAATTCAGGGGGAGTCATTCAAGTCAACGATGAGTTAGAAGAACCTGCGAGGAGTATAAAACTATAAAGACTTTGAGCGGATTACAAAATCTAGAAGCAACAGTCAAGGGGGAGTTTGTTGGTGCAATATATGTGATAGTTGTTCTAGATTAATTAAGTCTGTATTTCTAGTGTCTGTAAACGAACATGATGTTCGTATGTATAAACGAACATCATTAATGTTCATGTTCGTGTCTATCATAGTCCAACGAACATTGTATTGTTCGTGGGCTAAGTCTGTTTTGGGTGTTAATGAACATTGCATTGTTCATAAGCCCATTTGTAGCCCAAGCCCGATGAACATGTTATACTATAAAATAGGATAACATGTTTAGGTTTAGGGTTGATAATAAGTTTTCAGAGAGAAAATTATACACTGAAAGTGATGATTGTATTAGGTTTGAGTGATTCAATCCATAATACAAGTATTCGTGTTTGGTAAGCAATTATTATCTTTTTAATAATTATTATTGTGTATTAACTATTGGTTATTGAGTTTCCGCCTCATAATCAATAGGTTTAATCTTGTTGATCCAATACCTGGTACCTACAATTGGTATCAGAGCAAACAACAATTGTTTGCTCTTGTTTATGGTTCAAGATTAAATCTACACAATAGAGTTTGTTCAGAAATTTTGTTATTGAAAGTTTTGATTTGGCGGCAGACATAAAAAAAATAGGGTTTCTTCAATTTTTTTAGGGTTTGTGACGGTTTAGGGTTTGTAAAGTCTTAGTTTTTAGATAATAAGAATATCCAACAATTAAGGTTATTCGTTAGTTAAATGAATTTAAATTTGGGACTGAAATCTCTCGTTGTTCGTGACTGAAGTATTTTTTTTGTTACTTGGGCCTTACAGTCTAACGAAATAAGCCCAGGTAGACAATTTTTTTTTTTTTTGAACAGCGGAATTATATTAAGGTAGCGGGGAGCTAGAAAAAATTACAAAGAGTACACCACTAAGGGGTTTTGAATCCAATTGCTCCATGAAATGGATGAAAATTGGTTCCTAGAAGAATACCAACGAAAAGAAAATTCCACAATTTTATCAAATAAAATGCTACGCTTAGGAGCGGATGAGCCAAAAGTCATCTCATTGTGAAAATTCCATAAAGTCCAGAGGGCGACGCCACATATAATTTCGATAGTATCTTTTTATTTAGAAGGAATATGAAGATCGTCTAACCATGTATATAGCCGTCGTAAATAAGGAATGGTAGGAGATTGAAGACTCATAATCAATACGTTTAATCTTGTTGATTCAATACTTGAGACTTACATCCGCACTTCGCTGTGAGAATATGATTCACTAATCAGTTTACCAATTTAAAGTTTGACATGTGTTTTGTGCATTTTGTCTCTCCACATAACTATAAAATATCTTTTCAAGTATTTTATACTTTCCACTCGTGACATATGTATTGTATAGTTCGTCTCTCCGCATATCTATCAATGATCTTTTCAAATATTCTATACTATTCGTTTGTTGTTGCGGGTTATAAATATATAAACTTTTACACGGAAATGATTTTTATGTAAAACAACTTTGCTTTCTATAATGAACATAAAAAATAATAAAAATATAAATCATAGCTAAAATATATTATAAAATAAATAATAATGATTAATAATAAACTTAATTGACCTTATAGAATAAGATTAGTAAACAGAAAGGGTTAAAAGAAAGTATTTTAAAAGTAGAGTGGTGTGTTTTGTAACTGAAGATAAACTTTAAGGGTATTTTTAAAATATTTAAGTGTAATACTTTATTTAATATAATAATAATAAATTTGTGATAAATGTATGGTATAGGAATAGGATTATAAGTTTAAAACGTTTACGATAATTCTATAGATTATGAATAAAGATGCATAAACTATTTTATATATGACGAAAATCTTCTTAGTACTTGTTGATTTTATTTTTATTTCACGAATGTCACACCCCGTCAGTGGTGAAAACGCAAGGTGTGGCCGATTGACGATCGTAATAACACAATAGTAAATTAAGATAGTCTATATGATAAATAAAAAATAATATGTCATGACGTCGCCATGTCCAAGGTAAAACCCCGTGGTTCACAAATATGTCAATCACTATAAAGAAACATTCAAACAACCGAACAATAAAATGTGAAGTACTTAGGCATGCAAGCCCGAAATAATCCAAGAGTAATAATGTATAAATAAGCCACAATGCAATGCCTAATCCAAGTCTTCTAGGAGTCCTGTCCTAGCTAAGTCCTATGCCTGATCATTACCTCAAAATAAAGCTTAAAAGTCAACACAAAGGTTAAGCGAGTTCATTGAGAAATATAGTTTAAAAAGTTTATGTAATTCCTCAAAAGAAATAGGTTTCTATAATTAGAAGTTTCTGATTATAGAAAGTTCCCAATAAAGAAAGTTTTCCAAAATGTAAAGTTTTTAAAAATAGGAAGTTCTATTTTTAGTAAGTTTCCTGAAATGGCAAGTTTCCAGTCCGTATAAGTAAATAAGTATGTATTCCAATTTTATCTCAATAGTAGAAGTATAAATAAAAAAACATATGTAACTAGTGCATGTAAGTAGAAAAAATATCCACCATCAACCACAATCATCTGTAGTAGCCACGCTACCGTAAGTAGACTCAACTAGTACTAATAAGCACGTTCACAAGACTCTGTTAGTAGATCATCTCTACTAACGAGCACATTTAGAAGACTTCATTAGTAGAACCAATCTATTAATGAGCACGTTAAGAAGACTCCATTAGTAGAACCAATCTACTAATGAGCACTTTTAGAGGTAATCACCACAACCAGTATCTCGTAGTAGATTTTGAAAAGTGAATTAGGTTTTGTTACACGTTTTATGAAATCCAAATGTAGTAAGTTTCCAAATATAGTAAGTATCCAAACGTTGAAGGTTTTCATAAATAGAAATAATATCTATTTATGGTAAGTTTCAAAAGTAGAAAGTTTCCATTTTTAGTAAGTATATAAATGTATTCGTTTTCTCAAATAAGTAATTGGTTGAGCTTTACTTTCCCCCGATTTGTTTCAAATATGTAAAACAGTAAGAAGTAGGGGCAATGAACTCACCTCTACTATAGCAAAAGTGACACTACTCAAGTAATGTAGATGTGTGTCTAAAGTAGTAGGTCACAAGCTAGTCCCGACTAAACGATGAACTTCCTAGATAGCAAGTAATTACATGTGAGTACGTTTTCATTTTCAAGATTTAATCCCGTTTAATGTTTGTTTAGAAGTATTCAATTAACCTTTTCGATATACTCGTTAACATTGGACCAAAAGGTAGATTTATATAAGAACGTTAAAAACTCAGCAAGTACCCCCTGATACTAAATCTATCATATCTCGAGTTTGCAAAAGAGTTTGACGATGAATCTTACATATTCATAAAGTAGAATTAGAGAGCTACATCGAGGAATCCAAATTTGCTTAATTTGAGTAGGTTAAGACATAGTTATGACCGTTACAAAACAGGTTATGAAATGTGATAAAATAATAAGTTTCACACGTTGAGTTTTAAAACGATTTCGAAAAGTCAGATTAGTACACGAGTTACCTATACCCTTATGGTGACATATAAGACCTGATAGAAACCCAAAATAATCAATTTTACCATATTCTCAAGTTTGCTAAGTCGTTACACATTTTCAAGTTGTAAACATCTACAATAACATTTTCAGAAATTTCAGATTTTTGACCAACGTTCACTAATTTGCAGTTTCTGGGAGTTCCATAAAGAATTAGTCGCCGAGGCTTATATTTTCAGAAGGTAGATTCCGAGAGCTACAGTATTAGTGTAGACCTCAGTTCCAAATTCGAATTTATGCAAGAGTTATTAATTGTTAAAAACCGATTAAATTTCAGATCAGCAAGATTTACTTGTTAACATAAAAGCTTTTGTAATAGGGTTTCATGTGATCTTTTGAAATTAAAACATGTAATTATGGTTTATATGATGTTAATTTCCAGTTTAAGAATGATCCCTAAATCAAATTATAAATCCAAAACAACTACGATTAAGATAACACCGCAAGATCAAAACATGAACATAGAAATTAGGGTTGCAATTGGTTATTGAATGGTTTGATTCCGAGATGTCAAGTGATGATTCAAGCTGGACAATTCACGAGAATAACACAAGGGAAGCTTCTGAATATTGAATCATGGATCACCAACACAAAACAAACAAACAACAACAAAATTTTAGAATACATATTCACGAAGAATCCAAGTAATCGCCCAAGAGGTAGTTCATGAACACACTTACGTTTGATTGAGATAATTGATGATCCAAGAATGATAATCGAGTATGGGTGAATGAGATGATAATGGATCACAACACAACTAAATACCACAAGAAGACAATCACAATATGATTATGCTGATGATGAGAATCGGTTATGAAGAAAAACAATGAACAAAACCGAATTTAACAATACCTAAAAGAAACCTCTGATGATGAATGATGATGATCGAGTATTGGACTTCAAGAAACATGTATGATGGTTGGAAAAACGAATTAGGGTTGCAATGGGAGGCTGTTGGCGACAGAAAGAAAAGAGAACTAAAAAAAATTAGGGTTTTGCTAAAAGTGAGTATATATACATGTAGGTTAGGGTTTGAATAGACTTAGGAGGTGTTTGGATCCGGTTTACAGGACTCAAAGATCATCTTACTGCACACCCAAGCTAACCTAGCTGGCTCAAGACTCGGACCCAACATAAAACGAAAGTCGAAAATGCTGGAACACAGACCGCTGCGTCGCAGCTACTACCCACTCCGACGCAATGGGATTTTTCCCAAAACTTATCGTTTACATCGCGGACAAGTAACAAACGACACTCGAAAGTGGAAAGCACAAAATAAACGAAGCACGGGACTATGATTTAAGTATATTACATAATAGTATTGAACATGGGTACTCTAATTAAGTTTAGTATAGTTTACGTAAAACCGTGGGACGGTAATATAAGATACATGATTAAACAAGTCATTTAGAAGCTCATTTATCGGAAACTATCTACTTGCACCTAAATCATAACATCATATCACACACATAACACACAACAACAGTAAGGTAACATTTATAAAGTTTAAAATTTTCAGTAAATTACGATAATGAACTATAGGCATACTAGGCTAACTAGAGACGAAGAGAGTGACGATTGTCACAACGAAGTACAACGAGTGAACCATTGAAGTATTGTCTTTTAGCCATACTCTCCGTCTAACGAATAAGTTTATTATTACAAGCCATCTTAATATATAATAAAAGAGAGGCCTGAAATGACACATGGTATAATAATAACCATTAGATGGGTTTTTAACTTTTATTTAAACCATTAGATCATTTTGATGATGTTATCATTTACTAATTTTATTTTAACCCTTTATTTTAAATAATTTTCCCTTATATCTAATGATGTTCAAATAAAATTAATTAACTCTTCTACTTTGAATATTACTCGTATTAATTTAAATTAATATCTAAAAATATACGTAATATACACCTTTTAAATATTATACTTTTTGTTTCCATAAAAATTATTAGTATAAAAAGAAAATAAAATTATTTTTATTGGTTTTCGAGTGTTTTGTGTATAAACGGAAAAACATAATATATGACAACAAATCTCATGTTTTGTTTTTGTTGTTGTTTTTTTTTTTTAATTTACGCAATGTTAATATATGACAACAAATATCATGTTTTGTTTTTGTTGTTTTTTCTATTTTTTTTTTTATTTACCCAATTTTTAAGTTTTTTTTATTATAAAAAGAGGCCTAAAATGTCACATTTTTAATTTTCATTTTTTTTTCAATTTACGCAATGTTTTAAGTTTTTTATATATCATAATTATTTTCCTTTTAATAAGGTATTTAACGAATTAACCGGGAAATATTTAGTGTGAGGTGAGTGCGGGTATCCACTTTTTAGATTTTTATTTGTAAACTTTATTATATTTTCGTTAACACTGCGACCCTTAAGTAAATATTGTAGCTATGGTTAGTCGATATGGGGTTTAGTAGATGTTTAATTTATAATACAAAGCATATGCATATACATATGTTGTTCATATTAAAAGTTAATGAGTACATATATTGATTATTTTTTGTTCACGTGATATTGTTAAATAAAACATGTAGTCTATGTTTATATCTTTTTAGTTTGTTTTTCTCTAACTTCGAGCATGTCTTGACACCATCCACGAACCACTTTGTTACAATCGTTAATAGGTATAAGATATTTTTGAAGTAATAATAAGTAATATTATTTTTAACTCCACCTTAGTTTCGTACAAACAAGTGACATTACTTACGTATAAATGAAACGGCGCAACTTTTGCTAACATAATTAATTTTGTTTACACATGACTAATAACTTTCTATTAATTTTTTTACAAATATTATATTTTTGTTTAACATTATATTGTTTTAGTTATAATTATTCACGTATTACACGGGTAAATAAACTAGTTATGGACAAAACTAATAAAGTAAAAATACCATGTCAATAAAGAAACAACAATTAAAATGATTATTTTACACAATGAATCAATGCCTCATATATCATAGTCAAGCAAAGTAATATATATTAAATAATATTGTGCTAAATTTTTTATGAAGTTTCGCAGGTGACAACCCCCTCTTTCTTTGACTTATGTTCATCGTATGGTCCTATGAAAACATGCTCACAACTTTAAGCATAGAATAAATGAGCACTTCTTTATTTGACTGGTAAAGTGCCACAGTAATTGCATGTTTTCAATATGTTGATGGTGTATCGACTCTAACAGTATCTGTAATATATGTACACTACTACAAAAAGTATTATGTAGACCGGTTGTAAAGGCTTGTTAGACCGGTTCTTGAACACGTCTACGTGTTAGAGGTCTACTTGCTTAAAAGTAATGTAGACCGGTTCTCTAACCGGTCCTGATATGATCAATTAGACCTGTTATTAATTTTTTTGCGCACGATATTGCCCACATTTGAATATCATTTAGACCGGTTAATATGTCTTTTAGACCTATTTAAAATGATATTCATATTCTTTTTAGACCTTTGATATTTTCTTTTAGACCTCTTTTAGCAGGTCTTAATATTTTCTTTTTAGACGTGTGTCCCATAAATTCAAAAATCTAAAATCTAATTTTAAAATCACAGATTACATTAATCTGGAATTTATAACCCAAACAAAAAATTCAGTGCTATTATTGAAACGAAAATATATATTATGAAGATATTCAAAGTATTAACACACGTTCGGGTACATACAAAACCATAATCCAATCGTATTTACTACATAATATTCAACAAAATTAAACAAAACTAACTACTTGATATGAAATCTCAAGTGCCAAAAACTAATAGATCCAAAAACTTGTAATTTCTTGTCCAACATGGCTCTTCGAGTTTCCTTATTTTCCTGTGAAATAAACCAATTTCCTGGTCAGAGAGAAACAAATATATTTTCATATGAACACAAATATGAATTTAAATACATATAATTATCTAAAAAAAAATATAAAAAATGGTATTTAATAGTATTACCTTAGAAAAAATGGTAGTTGAATTCAAAATAAAGAATCACTTTTCACAGAGCATCAATGGAGTTTTTTTTTTGTTTTTTGAGTAAATGTAATCAATGATAGATATAGAGAATATAAGTTAGAAAATAACTAGTTTTTAGGAGAATTTTACTGCCCACGTTTAAAACCTCCACAAAATCTTATCTAGACCAGGTGATTTAGAATTAGTCGTTTGCATTTTCTTTCTAGACCTCTTGATACATTTAGACCGGTTCATATATTACTATCTAGACCCCTCATTTAAATTTAGTAGCTCTCATTTCTTTTTTAGACCTCTTAACACATTTAGACCGGTTCCCATGACATATTAAGACCTGTTATCACTTTTCGTTTTGGCGGAACTTATTATATAGACCTATTACATTTTTACTGGTCTAAATGTATGGGTCTAGATAACCATAAATGTGCTCTCATTTCTTTTTTAGACCTCTTAACACATTTAGACCGGTTCCCATGACATATTAAGACGTGTTATCACTTTTAGTTTTGGCGGAACTTATTATATAGACCTATTACATTTTTACCGGTCTAAATGTATAGGTCTAGATAACCATAAATGTAGTAGTGGTACTTCATTAATTCTATAATATTATCATTTCATGTTATATTAGATTTTTGTAAACCTTTAATTTATATAAACTTAGTGCTTTATTCCTATAAACTTCACTAAAGCTTATAACTCCTATTAAATATTATCTAATAAATTATTTATAAAAGGCTTTCTCTTTTAAAAGGAGAATTTCGGCGAGGACTCCCTAACCTCGTGTACCTTTGGTACCAACTGACATCGCTACCACCTACAAGCCCCAGACAATGTGGTCTGAAGAACCCCCCTGTCTCAGCGCCTTGTACCAACGAGTGGTTCCATTCTCTCTCATCTATAAACTTACATAAACTATACAAAATGTTAGATGAACAAATAAAATATATGCCACCTCAATTCTATGTCACCATAAATCTCTCTATAAACCTTACATTACGGATGCTTTAAAGGAGATCTTTAACAAATATTGCTTTGTCTTTATGTATGATTTTATTCTTCTTTTCCTTTTTGTATTACAAACTTTTTGATGAACTAAATATACCTAGAAAGTGTTGTTAACCATAGGTTTTATACCAGATAAAAATAGTGTTTTATTTTACAAAACATTGTTACACCCACACTTCGTTTATGAAGAGTTGAACACCATTCCCTCACACCGGATGGCTTCATCCCAACCAGGCTTCCACCTAACCAAGCATCAGTCAGGGTCGGTCCGAAGCATGCGTAGAGTGTGCGACCGTACATGAAGTGTAGGGCGGAAGGGGCACATTATTTCCGAATATATGTATATATTTGTCTAACTTAATAACAACAAAAGAAAATGTATTAAGGCTACGATTTTATTGAAAAATATGTTCCCTGTAAAGAAAAAGTCGTTTATGAGATGGCCCATTTTAAAATTTCGCACAAGGCCTCCACATTTTCGAAACCGGCCCCGCCACCGGTTTTTTGCTTTTTCAAAATTTCTTTCCACCCGTTTCAACGCTAAAGTTTTATATAAGAAAATATTAATTTAAATTAATTTTAGTTTCCGGTACATACAACTATTTTTCTTCAATGTTAATCCCACCTTTTTCTTATTATATCTATACATTTCGTAAATTGACTTAGGCCTCTTTTGTTTTTACAAATAAGTTCTTAATAAGAGTAATTTCTCCTATTCATTTAGATAAAAGAACATTAATATTGTTTGAATTTATTTTTTCTTAAGCTCTTATAATGTCTTGATTTTCTCTTATTCGATGAGTGAAAACAAATGTCTGACTTCCTCTTATTAAATAACCTACTAATACCATGAACTCAAACTCAACACACAAGTCTGTACATATTTTAAAATTTATTTGTCATAATTTATTTTAAAATTTATTTGTCGTTATTTTAAGCTTGAACTAGCTTATGAATTTTTAATAAGTGTTACATACGTTAATTATATAATTATTTACATTGATTTAAAAAGGTAAAAAAAAAGTCAATGGTTTAAATAGTTACGATTAATTTACGTGAAAAATAACTGGATAAATTATGAAAACGGAAAATAATTGATAGAAAAGTTTTTATCATGTTAGTTTACGAAGGAAAAAGTATATATTTCCCTCTTTTATCGTATTTTGCTTGTTATAGTATTTTCACTAAAATATTTATTAATATTCAGTATTATTATTGAAAGCACTTGTTTTCTAATATAAAGATATTTATTTGTTAAATTTTACATTCAAGTATTTGTTATTGTTTTTATGCAATTTAGCTAGTTTAGTATCATTAAAAATGATAAGAGAAATCAAAATATAAAAAAAAAAAAAAAAAAAATTAAAAAAAAAAATTAAAAGTTAAAAAATAAACATATTCATACTATTTTTCAAACAGTCTTACTGATTATGCTTTCAGGTTTCAGACACTGTCTCTTATCATTCAGAACTGGTTTTCATATTTCAGACTTAAGTATTCAGAAAAAACAAAAAACCTCTTATTCTTCATCTTCCGCACTTGAAATATTAATGTTTGAGTCGTTTCCAAATTTGTTGGGTATTTTTTGATGAAATTGTAACCGTATAATTCTATATGTATCTATGAGGTTAAGTATAAAATTCGGTTTACTCACTTTTATTGAGTAATATGTTTTCCTCCTTTTCCCGCTAAAATGAAAATCTTATATTTTATACATCCATACAATTGACTGATTGAGTCCTTTGGTTTTCAAAATAGTGTGAAAAGAAAGTGTTTTAAATCATTGTTATTTGACTCGGACCTATTCTAAAAACTAGAGGCATATATATCGAATTGAATTTTTGACACAAATTAACATAATAAGGGAAGTTCTTAATGGTGAAAGTCCAAGGTTTTAAAAGAAGAGAATAGATCTGTAATAAATCCTATCGAAAGTCATAATAATCTTGTAAAAGACTACTTCAGAGAGAATGAGAACTTTTATGCTCATTTATTAAGCAAATACGCTAAATGAGAAGAGAGTTATTCTTAAAAATAGTTCGACATATAAAGAACTATGCACATATTTTAGAGATGGTTTCGATGCTTAGGGAAGACGAGTTTTACCCAATTGCCAAAGTGCACATTTGTAATACTACAGTTAGTATGTTAGCATATATGATTCTGCCTAAGACATGTTCGATGAATATTTACATATGTCGACAAAAAACTTCGCAACAAACACTAGCACGGGTTTGCCCAACCGTCATTAGTGTTTACAACATAGTATATCTACAAAAACATACTATCATTGACATTCAATGTGTTGTATATTACACATGAATCCAAACATGGATTATATGGGATGCTAGAAATCATTAATTGAAACTGAAAAACTGACTCCACTTAACAAAAAATGTGACAACCGTCAAAATTTCAGGTGATTCTCAGTTACTTAATCGGTTCGAATCTCTAGTTACTCTTTATCGTGTTCATATTGTTCGGGTTCATACTTATTGTGTCTTTTATTGTCGGAACCAAAAGTCGGAATCAATCTATAAATCCTAACACCAAATAAACAATACAAGAACTTGACTAAGTTCATAACGGAAACTAAAAAGATTCTAGTCCTTAACTAATTATAACGGAAAACTTAAAACGTCAAAAAGCTGGATTTTTCAATCCAGCCGGCGGCTGAATCCCACTGTCCAGCTGGACGATGACTCATTTTTGCATGCAAGCTCATTGGACCAACTCTAATAACTCGGGACTGGGCAGAATTTACTGCCATTGAGACCCCCAAGACCAGTCTTGGCCTTCCCCACACACCCCTAATCACTTTTCACTTCCATTTTGAATTACACACACACAAAACACACACACTCCCTCATAATCTCTCTAGTTTCCTCTCAAAGAAAAACAACAAAACAGAAACTTAAACACCATTTCCAGTCCATAAACATCAAATAAATCGACCATCAATCACATACAAATCGTCCTGAGAGTAAAGGGTAGCAAAAGGAAAGGTTTAAATCGGGTTTAAAAGAGGTTTTTCATCACTTTTGAAGCTAGGAACTCATCCAAATCGTCTCCTTGTTTTTCCTTCGGTAGAACTCCTTTATTTTACTCTTTTTACTTAAATAATCACTTGCATGTAAAATCTATAAACTGAAAATATGTTTTTTCAAAGATTTAAAACGTTTTCTTGCTTAAAAACGGGTTTTTATGATAGATCTACATTTTTAACATATAAATTCAAAAGAAACAGTGATTTTACTTTAAAAATACATATATTTGATAAATATCAGTTTGCATGTCGAATCTAACCGTTAAACAAGCTAAAAATCGGAAAATAACGTAATATTGAAACTGGCCGAAGGCTTTTGGCCGGCGGCTGAAGGTTCTCAGCCGACGGCTAAAGTCCAGCCGGCGGCTGAGTATCTCCAGCCGCCGCCTGAATACCGCTGTTCTTCATATTTGTCGTTTTAAAAGCTCTAAACGTAAAAATAAGCTAAACTAATTTGTCACAGAATATATGTTTTGAAAAGCTTACTGTTTTTGGTAAATAAAATGGTTGGTAAAGCTTTTGGAATTGAAACATGTATATTATCGTTCATAATGGTTATATTGTGTATTTTAAAGCGGGAAAGTGATTTAAAAATGGACATAATTTTTATAGCGCGGAAGCGCTGCCCAAATTTCACCGTAAAATATACATCAACTTCAGTAACTTAAGGGTTCTATAACCTATTCACGTTAACTTTGAACTTGGACACTTTTGGACATAATTGGACTTATCGGACTATAAAACGTACACGAACACATGAATATTATAAACTTTCCGTAATAACCTTTTTGGGACAGAATCTAAGTATAAGACAATTGAGATTTAAAATGTTAAATTGGAACTTAACATAACTCAAATTATACTAATAAAAACTTGTACAACATTCCGGTGTTTTAGGTCATTTGTGATTCCTGACGCGTTCCGCTTCTTTCGTGCTAGTTCATACCTTTATCTTCGCAAACCGTGAGTTACAACCCCACTTTGTTTTACTTTGTTCTTTTAAACATTATTTGGGGGAAACATAAGATTATATGCTTTGTAACTTTGAAACTATTTGCGAATTATTGAAACAATTGGAAACTTGGTACTTTTGAAACCTTATTGAAACCTTTGGAAACTTGTGTGAAACTTTGGAAACTTGAAACATTTTAAACTTATGGAACTCGTAAACTTTGGAAACTTGTACGAAACCTTATTGTAACTCTTTGGAAACTTTGAAACTTTGGGAAACTTGGAAACTGGTGAAACTATTATGCGTATATGTGTTGATGCCTTAGCCGGTTAACTAAATTTAGGATACTTGTTAGCGACCAATCCTTGATGAATATATAAACCCGTAAGAACTTACTGCTACTTTTGGAAACTTTGTTCATTTGCCCCGTTTTTGGTTCAGGAACTTTATACACTATTAGCAATAGCCGTTAGTCATATGGGTATCGATACTTAGGAGCGGTCACTCCTTACTCAGGGTTAGCGACCCAAGTACATATTACTAAGACTCAGTTGGAAACTTATTGAAACATTTTTGGGCTAGATCAGGACCACACAATCGGTTTAGTGTATACTTACTATTTATATTATGCCAAGTGATTGATACGAGTTACTATTTAGTTAGACACATACTCCCTACGCATATACCTTTTTAGCACCTGGATTCCGCTACAACTTTATTTATACGAGTTTTATTTTTGTTTTTGTTTTACTTGCGTGTGTACAAAATCCTTACTATTTACATACATATTTTAACGTCGCTCCGTCCCTTTTACTTATGACGTCACTATTTTCATGTACTTTCTATTTTTGGAAACTTTATCGAAACTCTAAACTGTAACTCACTCACTACTTTATGTAGTTGACACTTTATCTTATGTTTCAGGAAATTAGTGTAAGTGTTGGAATGCTTGGCAAGGAAGGGTCACTATGGTTACGTGAGGCGCACCTTGGGAAAAGACCTTTCTATTTTGGGAATTTTATTTTGAAACTCTGTATTTGTACTTGAATTTCACTTATGAACTGCTTGGTTGATTTAAACTTTGAACTATGTTTTATTTTAATGAAATGACTTGAATCGTTTAAATTTGCTTATGACCGTGTAATGATATTCCAGCTCTCACATTCCGTGTTTCCGCTATAGCGGGGTGTGACAAAAAACAAAAAAAATACAATAACCGACAATTTGGTTTTCTATGTTGGAAAATATCGATGAAAACATAATTTTCATCAACTTTGGACGTAGATAAAGTGATGCATATTTAATATTTACGAAGAATATTTAATATGAATGTGTAGTCCTTAGAAAGGGCTTTTCAACGATATATTATACGTCCAAAACGGAGTTAAGGTGAATGAGATATCGACACCTAAAGATGGGTGTTTGGGTGTAACTAACAATTACATTGCTAGCGTAACTAACACTTACACTGCTAGCGTAACTAATAGTTACGTAGCGTAACTAACAGTTACACTGCTAACGTAACTAGAATCAGTTACAGATCCTTGGTTTAATTCAGATTTAATGAAATTGAATTGAATTAATCACGAACGTTTTCATTTTGGCTATAAATTGGAACTTCGTGGCTTAGTAATCTCACACTAATTTCCGATTCTATTTTTCCGATTCTACTTTTCCGATTAAAGCATAACAGTGACTATTGTTTCCGATTGAATTTTCAGACAAGTTGTTTGCTCCGGACGTTTGGTAATAAACTGTTTTTTCCATTGTACCATGGGAAACAAATCGTGTGAATATACGCGAAATTTATTTTAAAGGAATCGTGTTTATCACGAGCCTTGGCTGTAATCTCGTTTATAATTTTGTTATTTCGTTTACAGTTTATGTAATTTAGTTTACATTTCTTGTAATTTAATTTTTGTTCAATATAAACGGTATACTGTTTCTACAATCTTAAAACAAATTTTCTTATTAAAATACCGTTTATAATCAGAAAAGATTGGACTCAAACGAGTTTTGTTTCGAATCTTTTTTGAGCAACTGGGTTTTCAACGTAACTGTTAGTTTCGTGAACGTAACTGTTAGTTACGTAGCATAACTGTTAGTTACGTTGCGTAACTGTTTGTTACGTTAGTTAGTTACGTTACTTAGTGTAACTGTTAGTTACACTTAGTGTAACTGTTAGTTACGTAGTGTAACTGTTAGTTACGTTAGTTTGTTTAGTAGCGTAATTGTTAGTTAAGTTAGTTAATTGTGTGGCTTATCTGTTAGTCTAGTAAGCGTAACTATTAGTTACGTTACTTAGTGTAACTGTTAGTTACATAGCGTAACTGTTAGATACGTTAGCGTAACTGTCGTTATATACATATTAGATTATTAACGTTTAAAACAGATTATTGGTTTGAAATCAGTGAACGGAACATCTCAAAACAGTTTATTTAAATATAAATTCTTTAATAGTTGTTCTTCAGATCAGTTTGGAACTTGTTATATCCATATAATTTATTTTCGTTTTGTTTAAAAGCGGTTGTGGATCAAGTTTAGACTAACAAATTCTGAAACACTATTACGGTTCTCGTTTTTATATACATAATTGTTAGACACGTAACTGTTAGTTACGTTTGTCACGTAACTGTTAGTTACGTCTGTTTGTCACGTAACTGTTAGTTACGTTTTTCACGTAACTGTTAGTTACGTTTGTCACGTAACTGTTAGTTACGTCTGTTTGTCACGTAACTGTTAGTTACGTTTGTCAAGTAACTGTTAGTTACGTTTATAACGTAACTATTAGTTACGTCTGTTTATCACGTAACTGTTAGTTACGTTTGTCACGTAACTGTTAGTTACGTTGGTAACGTAACTGTTAGTTACGTATGTTTGTCACGTAACTGTTAGTTACCTTTGTCACGTAACTGTTAGTTACGTTTGTAACGTAACTGTTAGTTACGTTTGTCTGACACGCAAATATTAGTGTGACAACCATCAAAACTCAGGTCGAGTACACTAACTTATATTTGATACTTGCTATAACTAACTTTATGTGTTATGTGGCTACGTAAACATAACTCTTTAAGCTAAGCTCGATGTAATTCACACAAAACTTTTAACGTAGGTTTACGTTACTTAAACATAAAACATTTGTGTCTCGGAATCGGAATCGGAAAATCGGAAATCAAACCTTAAAATGAATCCTAACACCAAGAAATCATGAATTAAACTTGTCTAAGTTCATAGCAAAACAACCGTAAACTCCAAACTAACGAAAATGCTTAACGATAACGAAAAACGAAGTAAAACCAGACAGTTACGCAGCTGGCGTAACTATCTGGAATAGTTACGTAGCTGGCGTAACTATCGGGAATAGTTACGCCTCGTAACTATGTAGTTACGCTGGCGTAACTATATGAGATAGTTACGCTGGGTAACTATATAGTTACGCTAGCGTAACTAGCGTACAGATGGGTAATGGGTCAATTGTTGAGTCATTTTTGCATGCTTCAAATAGCTCTCATCTCTCCCTAACGTGACAAAACATGGCAGAGGCTGGAACATCTAAGAAATGACACATTTGGAGTCAATTTGCATCACACAAACATCGAACACACACACCATCACACCTACACACACTCATTCTCTCACTCTCTCTCACTAATCACACACACACTCAAGAAAACTCCATCAATTTCCTTCATTTACAGCCAAAGTCACAGAAAAATCACCATACATAATCCATAAAAATCGTTCTAAAATCAAAGGAAGAAAGAAGTGTTCATCTATTTGGGTAATATAAACGGTTTTCTACATTTTTGAAGCTTAATCTCCAACAAATCACCATCAAAGAAATTCATTCCGGTAAAAAATCTTCCATTACTGTTATTACTCATAAAACTCGTTGCATGTACGATCAAACACCTAAAAATATGATTTTGAAGTTTTTAACCCATTTACATACAAAACGGGTCGTTTTAAATCATTACATAAATCGTAGTTTTCGGGGTTAAAAACTTGATATAAACTGCCTATTATAATGTATTTGGGTGTTCTATCAGTACATATCGAAATCTACCATCAAAAGATGAATTTACAACACCAAAAACGATTTTTGACAAAACTGTTAACAGTTACGCTGGTGGCGTAACTACAGTTACGCTGCGTAACTATAAACACTCATAAAGTTACGTCGCGTAACTATAAACACTTATACAGTTACGTCGCGTAACTACAGTTACCCTGCGTAACTGTAACCGGGTCGCGAAAACTGATTTAATCCGTTATAAACTTTGTAACCTTGAACTTATTAGTTAGACATACCTATGACACTATAAAAACAAGCATCTCGTTGACTAACGAGTATAATAATCAATAAGTAATGATACTTACACGAAAACATGATATATATTAGGATTTCGGTGATTCTGAGCACCTCCCAAGCTTTTCCGAGCACGCTAGATTCTTCGCAAACAGTGAGTTACAAACCCCTTCTTTTAAATGCTTTTAAATACATTTTGGGGTGAAATGCGAGTCTTAGGCTTAAACATTATATTTAAGCTGAAGCATACTTTGAATGCTTAACAATACGCTTTGATACTTGAATACTATTACGAAAACTATTTTGCCAGCATTGTTGATGGATTTGCTAATAAGGCTGAGGATACAAACACTATTTTTGCCAATGACTAAACATCAATCGTCATGTTGCGGACGTTGTACAACATGGACGTGAGATACCACTAAAATTCCCATACACTTCTACACAACAGTTGCTATTAATCTCTGGGAGAGGACCGTTAGTAGTTATGGATAGCGCTATTAGGGTAGTTGCAAAGACCCTCACCACTACAACAACAGGTGGTGCATAATTATTACGTGGGTAGGCTATAGGCTTAGCAACGATCATTGGGCAATACTTAGGATTGTCACATAGCCGTACACTATGTGGTCAATGCCTACATAATTATATACTTATCGTCTTACACATGTGGATGGTTCCACCGCTGAGGTAATGACGTCGTATACTTATAATCTTACACATGTGGATTATTCCACCGTGAGGTAATGACAAAACTAAACATGAATACTTATACTTTACGCATTTTGAAGCGTCAACTCTTTGATACTTATACTTTACGCCATTGATATGTGCGTCGAAAACTTGAATGCTTTTACGTAAACTTTGTAGCTCACTAACTACGTCTCCCGTAGTTAACACTTGACTCGTATTTTCAGGAGACGAGTAAGCTTTGTAATGATGTTGATAGACTGGTACTTGTATGCTTTGGGCTGATGACTTCAAGAATGGGAAAGAGTTCGGGTGGTTTGGTTATGAACACCTTATTATTGTATTCGGATATGTAAACAATGTTTTAAACTACTATGTAAACTTTGAAGTTATGTTTTTGTATAATATAACTTGGTGATTATCTATAAACTTGTGTATTGAATAATCTCGCTCTTCACATCCCGTGTTTCCTCTTTAGCGGGGTGTGACAATTAGTTACGTTGGTCACATAACTGTTAGCTACGTAGCGTAACTGTTAGTTTCGCTAGCGTAACTGTTAGTTATGTGTGTTAGTCTCGTAACTGTTAGTTACGTTGCAGACTGAATTTAAAACAGTTTTGTAGAAAACAGAACGGGTTTTGGAAAATAACAATAAAACATATTATTTGTATTGTTATAAACAGAGTATTATTATTGTTAGTATTTATTGTTAACAATTATAAAGCGAGTTGTCTAATTCTTTAATTTGCGAATTTCAGAATGTCGACTCAACCTCTTGTGACCTCAACTATGTTTGCACCGATCATGACATCCTCCGTAATGGTAACTCCAATTGTGGGAGAACCACTTGCGAACACTGTTGCTAGTCATGCGGAAAAACCCGAAGAGTTTTCGGGGTTGTGATCAGCGGGGTCATAGAGCTGCGTGCTGCAAGATGCCAAAACGGGAGAATCCCCGTCAAGCTAATATGGTGAATGATTACATGGATCTTGCTGCCATGGTGACCGATGTCACTAATATGATCTCCGAAGTTAACTCGGTGGGATCGAACTCAAAGGAATGGTGGATTGATACGGGTGCTACCCGTCATGTTTGCTCGGACAAGAACATGTTTACCACCTTCAAGGATGTTGAGACTGGTGAGAAGTTGTTCATGGGAAACTCGGCTACCGCCGATATCAAAGGGGAAGGTTCCGTGATACTCAAGATGACCTCGGAAAAGGAGCTCACTTTGAACAATGTGCTCTATGTTCCGGAGATTAGTAAGAATCTTGTGTCGGGTTGGCTTTTCAACAAGTTTGGTTTTCGTTTGGGTTTTGAATCAGATAAGGTCGAGTTGACCAAAAGTGGTGTGCATATTTGTAGGGGATATGCCCTTAATGGCATGTTCAAATTGAATGTAATTGCTTTTAAGCGTGATATTAATGAAATTAATACTACTTCTGCTTACTTGCTTGAGTCTTCTAATATTTGGCATGCACGTCTTGGTCATTTTAATTTTAATTCCATTCGTCGGTTAATTAAATTTAAATGTATACCATCTTTCCACATTGATTCAAACTATAAATGTCAAACATGTGTTGAGGCCAAACAAACAAGATCATCGTTTAAATCGGTTGAAAGAATAACTGAACCCCTTGATATGATCCACACCGATGTATGTGATTTAAAATCGGTTCCCACAAGAGGTGGAAACAAATACTTCATCACCTTTATCGATGATAGCACGAAATATTGCTATGTATACTTACTTAAAAGTAAGGATGAAGCCATCGATAAGTTCATTCTTTACAAGAATGAAGTTGAGAATCAACTTAATAAGAAAAACAAGGTAGTTAGAAGTGATAGATGAGGTGAATATGTGTCACAATTTGCTAACTTTTGTGAGCAACATGGTATTAGACATGAACTCACCACCCCCTATTCACCTCAAAAAAACGGTATCGCCGAAACAAAGAACCGTACCTTTGAAAGAAATGGTTAATGCCATGTTGATAAGTTCTGGACTTAGTCCAAACATGTGGGGGGAAGCTATCTTGTCAGCTTCTTATTTTTTAAATAAGCTACCTCGAAAGAATAAAGAGGAAACCCCATATGAACTTTGGATAGGAAGAAAACCATCATATAAATACCTACGAGTGTTACCGCACCTAAGGTCTAAGGATAGGGCCCTACAAACTGTAGATTGCATATTCATTGGATATGCTCAAAACAGTAGTGCTTATCGATTTCTTGTGCCATGATTCTAAGAATCCCTATATACACAAGAACACGATAATGGAATCAAGGAGCGCTACATTCTTTGAAAATATATTTCCCTGTTTTAAACACGGAAACTGGAAGTTCTTCTACACTCGTTGATGAGCCTGTCCAAAGTGAGACACAAGAACAACATGTGGAAGAAGATGTTGAGCCTAGAAGAAGCAAAAGGGCTAGTGTTGAGAAATCTTTTGGTTCCGACTTCCTCACATTCATGGTAGAACATGAACCTAGAACCTACATCGAAGAGGTTACCTCTTCGGAAGCACTTCAATGGAAAGAAGCCATCAAAAGTGAAATAGAATGTATTTTACAAAACCGTACGTGGGAAATAGTGGACCTTCCTCAGGGTTGCAATGCACTAGAATATAGATGACTCTTTAAAAAGAAAATGAGGGCGGATGGAAGTATTGATAAATACAAAGCAAGATTGGTGATCAAAGGTTATAGACAACGAGAAGGTCTAGATTATTTTGATACATATTCTCCTGTAACGAGAATCACCTCCATCAGGATGGTACTTGCTATTGCCGTCATAAGAAATTTGGAAGTTCACCAAATGGATGTAAAAACTGCTTTCCTAAACGGCGATTTAGAGGAACAAATTTACATGAAACAACCTGAGGGTTTTGTTGCCCCTGGACAAGAGAACAAAGTTTGCAAGCTGGTTAAGTCATTATATGGCCTAAAGCAAGCTCCCAAACAATGGCATCAAAAGTTTGATCATGTCATGTTAGAACATGGTTTCAAAATAAATGAATGTGACAAGTGTGTTTATGTGAAAGACACACCTAATGGTTATGTTATATTATGTCTCTATATAGATGACATGCTTATCATGGGTAGTGACGATAAGATAATAACATCAAAAAAGGATATGTTGAAATCCAAATTTGACATGAAAGACATGGGTCTAGCAGATGTGATTCTTGGAATCAAGATCACACGAACCCAAAATGGTCTTGTGTTAAATCAAACACATTACGTGGACAAAATTCTAGAGCGATTCAATGTGGGGGATTCCTGCCTAGCTAGAACTCCAATAGACACCAGTCAACATCTATCTAAGAATAGAGGTGAATGTGTCTCCCAACTAGAATACTCAAGAATCATTGGTAGTCTAATGTATCTGATGAGTTGTACCAGACCCGACTTAGCATACGCTGTTAGTAGGCAAAGTAGGTACACCAGCAATCCGAGTTATGATCATTGGAAGAGTATGAAAAGATTACTTCGGTATGTAAGATACACGCGAGAGTATGGACTACACTATAATAGACATCCAGCTGTTATCGAAGGATACAGTGATGCAAACTGGATCTCTGATATAAAAGATTCCCGATCCACAAGTGGATACATGTTTACACTTGGAGGTGCTGCTCTAGCATGGAAATCTTGCAAACAAACGGTTATAGCAAGATCAACGATGGAATCTGAATTCATTGCCCTCGATAAATATGGAGAGGAGGCAGAATGGTTGCGTCAATTTGTAGAAGACATACCAAGATGGCCTAAACCGGTAACGACCGTATGTATACATTGTGATAGTCAATCGGCAATTGGCAGAGCTCATAGCATAATGTATAACGGTAAGTCAAGACATATTCGACGTAGACATAACACGATACGACAACTACTCTCAACAGGAGTTATCTCAATTGACTATGTGAAGTCAAAGGATAACATAGAGGATCCGCTTACGAAAGGCTTAAGCAGAGAGTTAGTTAGTAAGTCGTCAAAAGGAATAAGACTAAAGCCCTTGAGTGAATAAGTTTATGCAAAAGAAACTTAACCCAGTTGACTGGAGATCCCAAGATATGGGTTCAATAGGACAACCTAGTTGTATGATGAAGGGAGGTCACT
This sequence comes from Senecio squalidus, assembly GCA_910822075.1. Lineage (NCBI taxonomy): Eukaryota > Viridiplantae > Streptophyta > Magnoliopsida > Asterales > Asteraceae > Senecio > Senecio squalidus. The sequence continues at coordinate 38,131,101 of CAJVGC010000432.1, forward strand.
GGGGGGGTAGTTTATCTACCTCCTAAACCATCTAAGGGAGTTCACAAATTCACAAACTTCCTAGTCCATTCCTAAGATCAGTGACAAGGTGAAGGATAAGCATACGAATTTTAATGATTCTAAGAAATAACCATATGTGGTATAATGATTTCTAACGAATCACCTATGTTAGAGAGAAGTGGGGTCGCTTCGAAGGGAATTATAAGGGCGTAATTCCTAAAAGCTCTCGCAGAACCAGGATAGTGTTCATGACCATAACGAACATGACTATGAGGAGTTGACATTGTCCAGAAGAGTCCTGTGTGAAATGTATTGTCGTCTACGCAAATAACAGCTCAGTTCAAAGACTTCAAGATCTACTGACAGTTAGGAGACTAAGTGCATTTCATAAGGAAGGTTCAAAGGGTAACACCTACCTATCCTATGCAGGATTCAACCGGAAGTTTCATCGGGAATAAGTGTTGTTTTGATCGATCTCCATTCATGTGGGGGATTGTTGGAAAATATTGATGAAAAATAATTTTCATCAACTTTGGAAGTAGATAAAGTGATGCATAATTAATATTTACGAATAATATGTAATATGAATGTGTAGTCCTTAGAAAGGGCTTTGCAGCGATATATTATACGTCCAAAACGGAGTTAAGGTGAATGAGATATCGACACCTAAAGATGGGTGTTTGGGTGTAACTAACAGTTACACTGCTAGCGTAACTAACAGTTAAACTGCTAACGTAACTGGAATCAGTTACAGATCCTTGGTTTAATTCAGATTTAATGCAATTGAATTGAATTAATCACGAACGTTTACATTTTGGCTATAAATTGGAACTTCGTGGCTCAGTAATCTCACACTAATTTCCGATCTATTTTTCCGATTAAAGCATAGGAGTGACTATTATTTCCGATTGAAATTTTCAGACAAGTTGTTTGCTCCGGCAGTTTGGTAATAAACTGTTTTTGCCATTGTACCCTGGGAAACAAATCGTGTGAATATACTCGAAATTTGTTTTAAGGGAATCCTGTTTATCACGAGCCTTAGCTGTAATCTCGTTTACAATTTTGTAATTTCGTTTACAGTTTATGTAATTTAGTTTACATTTCTTGTAATTTAATTTCTGTTCAATATAAACGGTATACTGTTTCTACATTCTATCAATGAAAAACTGAAATGTTGGCTTTGGTTTATGATTTACCCAAAGAAGATAACCATCGAAAATAAACCATTAAAACTTATATTCGTTTATATTGATTTTTTATGATTATATTTGTTTTCTAGAGACAAAAAAAAACCATTATAAAATGGTAAAATAAAAAGTTCATTGCAAAACTATTGTAAATTTAGGTCAAAAAAAAAAATAGGAAGTTATTTGATAGACCGAATTGTGTTAAGCCCAAAAAATTGATTATAACCCTGTCGAACAGATTTTTGTTAAAAGTTCCAAATAACCGAACCTATGCAAAACGAACCGATTGGTTCCTAACTTCTAAAAACAAACATTTAGGGCGTGCTTGGTTGACTATAATACGAGTTAATCAATGGTAATGATAATCATTGATAGTGGTTGGTTTGTCCTTTAGTAATCAATCATTGCCCACTATATCCATTAATAGACAATAAACCATTACTTAATAAAACGAGGGTAATGAAACTGGTTAATGATTAACCACTCTTTCATTGCTTTTCCCATTCCATTTCCCATTCCTCACTATGAAACAACCGCCCCTTACAATTTAGTTTTGATTTTATACAAAAACTAAACTAAATCGAATGATGCTTAAACAAAATTGCATATTCTCTAACTTCATCATGTTGACTAATTATCTTAAAGACATATAATTATTTAAAATAAGTCATATAAAGATGCATATACATGAAGCAAATGCAGCATAGAAACATCTATTTTCCATATACAAAATAGGAAGAAAAAAAATTCTATAAAAACACGTTTTTATTTAACTCTCGAAAGCCAATTAGGTGGCTATAAAAGGAAGAGGGTGATATTCCATTTAATACATCATTTTAACTTTTAAGCATTCTCATTCTCAACATAGAAAGATGGCAAAAGTTGTGAATAATTTTCTTTCATTAACCTGGGACGGAGAGCATGAAAATTCTCAATATTCATCAATAACAACAAATAAAAAGATTAGATTATTCGGGTTCGAGCTTGATCCTCACGAAAAAGGCTCAATGCTCGACCAAGAAGGGTCAGGTGAAAGGGAAGAAAGTGTACACTCACTATCCACCACGGTCTCGTCCGAGAAAGAGAAGTCCCCAATGACAGAATCCGAAGAGACGAAGAAGTTCAAGTGCCAATACTGTTTTAAAAAGTTTGGGAACTCGCAAGCCTTAGGTGGTCACCAAACGCTCACAAAAGAGAAAGGGTGAAGAAAAAAATGTTACTATTACAAGCTAGGAAAGCCAGTATTGATTATTATCTCAAACCTTACCACCGGATGATTGATAATCATGGGGTTAACATTAATTTTCATGGTTATATGGCTGATGAAGTTAATTTACCCGATGGTAGTTTTGGTTTGACCGATGGAGAGTTCTTATCGTTCAGGGACACATACAACTCCAAGGGAAGGACAAGAAGGATGATTTCTTCATTATTTGACGATTCGAAGCAAATTTCTAATGATTTGGATCTTGAATTGGCTCTAAGTTCATGCTCCACTATGTAACCATCCATTTTTTAAATCGTTTTTCACTTAGAATCTTAAGATAACGACTCTTAGATTTGGTAATTAATAAGTCTTTTATGTAAGGACATATATATATGCAAGTGGTATGAGCATATATCTTGAAAAAATATTTAGTACACCAGTTCGTTGTAGTTGATATCATGCAATTGTTTGTCGATTTTGAGATTGAACAAAGATATATAACATCTATTTGTTAATAAACATAAAGATTTATATATATGGTCCTTGTCTAATAACAACCCTTTCTTAGGCTTTAATTATTATTTTTAAGTTATGTTGGCCATTGTTTTCATATTTCTTTATAGTAATAATAATGTGATTGCAATTTGCAAATAATTAGCTAATTAATTATTGATTTTTGCACCATAATTAAGTGATATAAAATATAATGTGTCTTATTTGTGTTTAATTAATTAATTATAATATATGGTACAACTATCCAACCATCCATGATGTGGAATGTCGTAAACCAAACAAGTATTTGTTTAAATCTTTCATAGTAGCACAGCTGATTAATAATAAATTTCACAGAAATAATAATACAGTATTATTGAGGTTTAAGAATCTCGAAATGTAAAATGATTTAATTCTTCTTAGATATGAATAGTCAATAAGCATAGAAAAATAACCATGCATCCGATTCACTAAATAAACTATAATCATTCAGTACTATACTATAAAAATCTGCACTGTATCTTTAGTAAACTAATGATTGTTCTCTACGAAATTATATCGATTTTATATAGGATTTTTTCGCAAAACATGCGACGATAATCACTATAAACTTATTTATAGTTGAAATGATTGTCCTTTATACATAACATTTAAACAGAGAGAAAAAATGTTAGGTACAAATTACATGTAATTCATTAGATTGTTTATTAGACGTTTGTTTATTAGACGTATCAATTATTTTTCCTTTTATACAAAACTTCAATTAATACATTAAATAACAATAAATAGACAATTTCTTTAAAAAAAAGGTAATCTAAATTGTATCAGCTATTTCTATTATATGAAACTTAAATAGAATTTTTTCATCGGGATGTGACACAAACAAAAAATGATCATATTAATAAGATAAGATCGGATGATGAATATATCATAAGATTAAGATCAATCTCAACAATCTTGTAAAGTTTGAGATAAATAAAGATGGAAACATATCGTATTTATTACATAAGTAAGAAATTACAACACTTTGACAAAAGACAATTTAACACGAAACCATCCAACAACATATAAAAAGTGCAACATGGTATTAAACTCTTTCTTTAATCATGAGATATGAGAGAGCCAAAGCAACAAAACCTGCAACCATTACGGACGGTGAAACCATGGAGGTTCCTGATGGTGCAGGAGCAGGTGGCATGTACATTCCAGGCATGTCCATGGCGACGGTTGCTACTACCATGACAGCAAAGCAGACGACAAACAAGGTAGCTGGAGACCCGAAAGCCATTTTCAATTAAGGATGGTGTATTTGATCGAGGAAGATACAATGGGGGTTGTGATTAAAGGAAAATAGCGATGGTTTTATATAGAGATCGATGTTGATGGTGTTTATGAACTGAGCTATGGGTTTGTAGTAATCTATGATGACAAGTAAGCGCCGGCTGCCGTGAAAACCCAAGTTAAGGGTCTTCTTAGATCAACGGGGATTTGACATCTACATTGGTTTCTATGACATTAAGACAAATTAGAGTTGACACCCGTAAGTCCACCGGAGTATACTTATATTTGGTACAAATTATAGTTTATTAACAATACGTGTTACTTTTAAAACCCTACGTATTTATTTAGCTTTAATCAAATTGATTAATGATTATAGATGGTAATTAAGGGGAAGGAACATTGTGACTACACAAAAACTTTTTTCATCCTAATTAGCCACTATTAATATTTTTGTTAAGTAGTACGAGTACTATATTTTCCATCTTAACCTCTATTTATATTTATGTTAAGTAAGTAGTACGAACACTATTTGTATTGTTGGATGAAGTAGTACGAACACTGCCTTTCCACTTAACTGTTAGAGTATTCGTATGTATGTATAGCTTAACACAACATATAGCCCAATAGATGCACGGGTTCCAGGGTTATTAGGCTATTTATATGCGTATCATACGTACTGTTATGGATCAAGCAATAAACCAATATTACCAATCTTTATGGTATCAGAGCCTTGTGCTCTATCTTCTTCTTTTTTGACGTTTTTCTAATACCCCATCCTTCGATATCTATATCCTCTAAGCAAGATTAATATTGTCATTAGAGACTGAACAAAGTTCCAAGCAAATCTTGAAAACTCCAAGCCGTAACGCCTAAAAACGCACCACCACCACGCAAATTAGTTATCGCAAATTACCTGACAGCTTTGAAATTACCATATTCTGCTCACTGTCACCTCTCACCTCCCAAATATTCATAATCAACATTAAAATTCGAACAAGTCTGGAAATTTTGGTTTCCTAAAACCTCCTTACGCGCCGTCATCGCTGGTGCGCATGGATCTCACGCTCCATCAGAATCAAGCCGTGTCATTTCTTGAGCCGACTCGTTCAAGCCATCTACAACAGCCGAGCCGCACCAAACCATCGAAAACTAGGGCTGACGTCATATTTTGATTTGCTAACGTCATCCTTTGACCGTTGACTGCTGACTACTCACGTCATCCATTGACTTTTCCAAAAAAAATTAATATATATTTATATATATATATATATATATATATATATATATATATATATATATATATATATATATATATATATATATATATATATATATATATATATATATATATATATATCAATATATATATATATATATATATATATATATATATATATATATATATATATATATATATATATATATATATATATATATATATAGTAATTGGATCGTGTTGGGAAAATCAACGATTTAACCCAAGTTAATAAATCTGTTTATTAAAGTCTTAGTCTGAGTGATTTGAGTCTGAGTAACTCTGAGTCTGAGTGACTGAGTCTGAGTGACTAAAATCAACTAAGGCATTATGGAGCTGACTACTCAGCTTCATAAAGAGACCTAGAGCTTTAATTTAGGTATGTTAGTTAGATAAAATGTTCTATCTTTTTAGAAGATTTTCTAAGATTCATACTTATCAAGCTCACTATTATTGTGTATAAATAGTGAGCTTGAACATTGTAATCGTTGCACCTTTCTAAGAGGTAAGAACGGCCAACGCTAAGAACCAATGCTGACCGTACGATTAAGGTGATGATCAGTAGTAACCACTTACTACTGATCAGTAGTAACCTTACTACTGATCAGTAGTAACCTTCTACTGATCAGTAGTAACCTTCTACTGATCAGTAGTACCCTTACTACTGATCAGCAACAAATTCTACTGATCAGTAGTAAGGGTACTACTGATCAGTAGTAAGTGGTTACTACTGATCATCACCTTAATCGGACGGTCAGCATTGGTTCTTAGCGTTCCTAGACTTTGGGCCGTTCTTACCCGAACCTCACCCTATATATATATATATATATATAAATATAAAATTGGTTTTCCCGATCGTAGATGGCTCATGGATACACGAGCTACATCACATCTTTCCTAACATGCAAGTAACCTACAATCTATTTTTAATTCTAGCACTAATCAATCTGTAATATGTAATAGTTGGTAATGGATCTTTAATACCAGTAACCCAAATAGGATACAGTAAATTACTTAGCCCATACCGTCCCTACACCTTAAAAACGTTTTCGTCACACCAAACATAATCAAAAACCTAATTTATGTGCGTGTATTCACAACCGACAATAAATGATTTTAAAACCCGTCAACTTCTCTTTCGATTTGACAACACTCGTGATTTATATCTGGTATCCACTCACAACGTTTATGCTTTTGTACTTCTTACTCAAAGTCAATCTATCTGGCATCAACGTCTGGGACACCTCGACGATAATGTTCTGAGATCTATTGTGTCAAATAACTAAATATCTTGTCATAAAAACAAAAACTTGTCTATATGACGTGCATGTCAACTCGGAAAAAAAATTTAACTTCTCTTTTATCGATCTAAATCTGTAGTTGAGTCACCTTTCAACATCATTCATTCTGACATATGTACCTCTCTAATACCTAACATTAGTGGCATTAAATATTACGTCTTGTTTCTTGATCACTTCTCTTACTTTCTTTACGTTTACCCACTCTAAAAAAAATCCGACGCATTCTCCAAATTCTCTCACTTTCGCGCATATGTTAACACTCAGTTTAAATGTGAAATCAAAGCTTTTTAGTGCGATCATGGTGGTAAGTTTGAAAACAAATCCATGGATGATATCTTTTCCACTAACGGCATCCAGTTTCGATTCTCATGCCTCGTACTTCACAGCAAAATGGAAGTCGGAAAGAATGATTCTTACGTCCATTAACAATGTAGTTCGAATCCCTCTCTTCCACGTCCATCTTCCACTTGAATATTGGGCTGAAGCTTTATACATGGATATACACCTTCTGAATATCATTCCCTCCACATCTATCCAAAATGAAATTTCTTTTACCAAGTTGTTTCACAAAAAAACAAAATATACTCATCTTCGGGCTTTTGGATGTCTCTGCTACCCATACACTTTCACACCACATAAACTAGCTCCTCGTACCACCCCATGTATCTTTCTTGGCTATCCGCTCAACCACCGTAGATATCGGTGTCTATATCTCAACACCAAGAAAAACATCATTTCCCAACCTGTTATCTTTGACGAGTCTTATCTTTGACGAGTCTTGCGATATTTCTCATATGAATTCTTAGACACATATTGCGATATTTCTCTAATTTCTTGACAACTTCTTGAGCTCGACCCCCCTTCTCAAACCACGGGGGAAACCCCGAATAACACCATACCACAAACTCCCAATCTCCTACTCCTCCACCATCTCCAAATACACCACCTTCGGATCCCGATACACCATCGTCTCAACAGTCTATTGATAGTCCTTCCTCGACTGATCATAGCACATCTCCATCTAGTTCTTCATCATCATCCCTTGCTTCAACACCACCAAATCCACCCCCTCTGTCTCATCCCATGGTTACCCGTTCTCAATGGGGCATTCACAAACCCATTCATAAACTAAAACCTTCACACCACAACTACCACGCACACTATGCCACGCTCATACCTTCTATCCCAAAAAGATCCAAACTGAAATTCGACTATGAAAACAGAGTATATTGCTTTAAATAAAAACGGAACGAAGGATTTTGTTCCAATCTGGGGTCAATATTGTTACTTCCGTGTGGATATATAAGCGTAAATTGCGCACTGCTAGTTCTCTTGCTCGTTATAAATCCTGGTTGGTGGCTAATGTTAAAAACCAACAACCAGGCATTGAATGTGAGGAAACTTTTAGTCCAGTTGTAAAACCGGTAACCATACGCACAATTCTTAGCTTGGGTGTCTCCCCATCATGGCTTATACATCAGTTGGATGTCCAAAACGCATTTTTACATTGTTCATTAGAGGAAACAATATACATGCTTTAGCCTCCAAAGTTTGTGGATCCTCACTATCCAGATTATGTTTGTCATTTGAAGAAATCTTTATATGGTCTGAAACAGGCACCTCGAGCTTGGTATAAACGGTTTGCAACTTATATTTCTAAGATCGGGTTTTGTCAAAGCAAATATGACCCTTCGTTGTTTGTTTACCGACATGGATCTGATATGGCTTATTTGCTACTATATGTCGATGACATTGTGATTACATGATTTATAGATAGTCTCATTCGATGTATCATCACCTTTCTCAACATCGAGTTTTTCATGACAGATTGTGGACCATTACATTATTTTCTGGTCATCTAGGTTCACCGAACCAACACGGGCATGTTCTTATCTCAGCGAAAATATACCAGTGGCATTCTTGATCGAGCTCATATGTCTAGTTGCAATCCGTGAGGATCTAAGCTTGGTCCTGTCGGACCATCTGTCACTGATCCTTCATTATATATCAGTTTAGCCGGGGACAAGAAGGTTCTTAGTTTTCAAGATCTTTGACCAGTATCCCAAAATGAAGTAAGGGCGATGCTTGTCAAGGATCATGAAGGACAACACATCCCATCTACCATGTAAGTAAAAGTCTACTTGATGCCGAAACCAGGTATTCCCATCTCGAAAAACTCATTTTAGCCTTGGTTATGGTCTTTACCAAACTTATACATTGATTTGAAATACACCCTATACATATTGAGACCGATTTTCCTATAAATATGTACTAAGAAATGTTGGTTAGAATGGCTAAATGGTTCGGAAAATTAAATTTTTTAACTTATTATCTAAACCTAGAAATAAAATCTAAGCTTTAGCAAACTTTGTGGCTGATTTCACTAAAAAGCAAAAAAACTAAATAAAAATAAACATGCTTAAGGATCATACGAAATCGCCACATGGGGACATAATACCCCAGTCTATTAGTTGAGAATTTCAAAAGTTTAATATTGAGGGAGTACAACTGAATAATGGGATTAAATATATTCAAGTTTATGTTACTCCTTGTTAATTGCTAACTGTTATGGGTAGAATTCTCATCTCTAATCACAACTGATTGCAGGTTAACTAAGGATCTCGGGCATACTACATGATCACGTGATCACAAATCACAGACAGGTTCATGATCTCTAATCCTATTTATTATCATTCTTTTATATATTATACTCTTGTGTTCACAGGTATTAGGACCATATGATTATAACCTTTAGCGACTAAGTCCGAGTCAAAGCTTAAAGACTTGAAGAGAACGTTGGAGAAGTAGTCTATGAAGGATCCCGGATATTTCGGAACTGGGACAATCCCACCTTTTTCGTTGTAGTTGTTATTTTCTTTTCCTTATAAATAGAGGCAACGATCGACATAGGAAACACACACAATGGCACCGGAATACTCACTGAAAAACAACACTCAAACACTTAGCATCGATCATTTGTGCTCATACTTTGTACTTTTTACCGTTTTATCAATAATATAAGAAAAGGCAAAGGATTATTATCCCTTCCCGAGGTTTTATGCTGGCAATCCAAAAGGATGAAGGTCTTTCCTCGTAAACCACTATGTTCATTTACTATTTACGCATATCTTTGTTAAGATTATTCAAAATATCTTGTGATAACTACTGAGATCATTATAGCACCTTACCTCACTTAACTGATTTGATCACGAAATTATTATAAGTAGTTTTTGGTCAAAACAATTTGGCGCCCACCGTAGGGTAAGTGGTGCTTTTTATCAATAAAAATTTGTTAAAAGCTTTACTTATTCGTTTTTTATCGATACCCTTTACTAAAATGGCATCTCATGGAAAATCAACCATTGTTTCATCAATCTCCACAACCTCAGGCTCAATACCACCTTCCACCAATCCCATCGGATCATCACCCTCGTTTCAGAAGCTTGAAAACATTAAGAAAAAGACAATCTTTGCAGGATTCAGTATATCTGGATCCAAGGTATCTCCACACGTAACAGAGCATTGCAAGAGGATAGAGAAAGGAAATGATGAATTGAAGAAGGAAATTGATGGTATTAAAGCTAGGATGACAGATCCTGTCATCCCAAGATCAAGTGCTTTACAAGGAAGGAACTTGAACTTTGACGCCTCCTCTTCAGAAATGTACGCTGGAGATTTCATGTCCACGCGACAAGGCGCAGAATACCAAACTCCTACAACTGGAACAAGTTCCTGAACCGATCTTTGGAACCAGGGTGTAACGATGCGTGATCATGAAAATATTCATAGATCATCTCGTCGGACACATGGTACAGGTAACATGTCAAACGTATTTCCTGCTGAAACTATCATTTCGCAGGATTCAGGTATTAGCCCGAGTATGGCAAGGGAATTGGAAAAGTTGAAGGCTATGATCACCAGTTGATCTCAAAGAAGCTTTTTAATTGAAGGGATTTGGAGCAACCTTAACAGAAGTAGCCTTAAAATGGCTACTCAATGTTCCTCCTTATTTAATTACTTCTTTTGCTCATATGATCAATCTGTTTAGTAAAACACTTTTCTTGCAGAAGGATCTTCGAAAATTTAACTACCGACCTTTACAGGTTAAGTCAAGCTCATAATGAATCTCTTAGGGATTTCATAGGAAGGTTTGGGAGAAAAGCCCTAGGGATCCCAAATCTGGACATGCCTATTGCGGTCCAAGCTTTGAAGATGGGACTCGGAAAAGATAAGCAGTTCTATCAGGATCTCGTAATGAACCCATGAAGGAAGCTAGATGAAGCTAGAACCAGAGCTTTAAGGTTCATCCGGCTGGAAGAAGACATTAATTTACAAAAGAAGACGGATTCCTCATCCTATGATCGACCAGGAAAACATGAGCTTCCTCTTATAGGACCAACAGGAACAAGTCGTATTCAAGAACAGATAATCACAGGATCAAGGCAGTAGAAGAAGAGGAAGAAGAAGACTATCCTAAGATCATAGATTATCTATCCTAAGAAAAGAAAATGAGTGATCTTAGTGAATGGCTAGTGCTTCAAACTGTTAATATGATGGTGAGATCTTTTTTTTTCGAGGTTCAAGAGAATGAAGAGAAGGTGAATAAATAAGGTAGCCAACTTTCATACAGACTTAAATTGGAGTTGTTATATGTTGTGCAGGGTCTAGGGGATAAGGCAAGTTGGCCAAGAAAGAGTGATCCGAGAGCCAACTGGAAGGACAAATCCAAATGGTGCGCATTCCACAAAGATTTCGGTCACACCACAGAAAATTCCATTGCTCTAAGAATGGAGATCAATCATCTACTAAGAAAGGGGCACTTGAAGAATCTCTTAGTAAAAAATCATAGGGATCACAGTAGGGATTCAGACAGGGGCAGAGATTTGAATGATCACCAAGATCAATCGAATATCCCTCAAAGGGAGAGATCCCCTCCTCCGGATGCTAAGGTAATCAAATTTTTATCTGGTGGTTTAGTTATTTGTGGTACCTCTTATTCTGCACCTAAGAGGCATGTCAAGGAGGCAAAATTGGACAGCGGATCAAGGATAGCAAGGACTTCCAGTCTGACGGAGAAGACAATAGTATCGTTTGATGAAGAAGACATATATGATGTGCAGGAACCTCATCAGGTGGGTTGGTGATCACTTTATATGGGGCAAACCATTTGGTTCGTAGGATTCTGATTGATGCAGGAAGCTTCGTCAATATCATCCGATTAGAGACTTTGAAGAAAATGAATATCCCGGATACTGATATCATCACCAATTCTACCGTGCTAGTTGGATGTAGTAGCGTGAGCAAATATACGATCGGGGATATCAAACTGCCTGTCTATATAGAGGGAGTGAATTCTATTCAAATTTTTTGTGTTATTGACACTTTGTCTAGTTGTAATATTATATTAGGCAGCCCTGGATTCATGATATGAAGGCAGGACCATCGAATTACCATCAATGTGTGAAGTTACCAACACCTTGGGAGTAGTCAAGATAAACAGCGATCAACAAGAAGCTAGGGATTGCTATAAAACCTCAATGAAGTCTAAAACCAAACCAGTACAAGTATAGGAACTACATAACCAAGAGATCCTGAAATCTAAGGATCGCGATGTAAAGGAGGTGATCCTGGATCCTGTGTTCCTGGAAGACAAGGTGCTCCTTGAAACAAATATTTCTAAGGATCTCAAATAAGGGCTCTTGACATTTTTGAGGTAGAAGAAATCAACATTTGCATGGAATACAGAAGATATGACAGGTATATCTAAAGATATTATAACTCATAAACTTGGTCTTGATCGCAGCTTTAAGCCAATACAACAGAAAAGGAGGAAGTTCGCTCCAGAAAGAAACGTGATCATCCAAGAAGACGTACGGAGAATGCTAAAAACTGGGATGATAAGGGAAGTAAAGTTCCCAAAATGGTTCTTGAACGTTGTGGTGGTACAAAAGAAGAATGGAGAGTATGTGTAGACTACACTGATCTCAATAAATCATGCCCTAAGGATCCTTTCCCCTTACCTCATATCGACTCAATGGTTGATGCCACAACTGGTCACGAGATACTGACATTCATGGACGCCTCTTCAACGTTCCAACAAATTCATATGGAACCGTCAAACCAAGAGGATATTTCATTCATGACCCCTATAGGTATTTATGGTTATAATGATATGCCTTTTGGATTAAAGAATTCAGGTGAAACATATCAGAGGCTGGTCAATATGATGTTCCGAGATCAGTTGGGAGATACCATGGAGGTTTAAATTGATGATATGGTAGTAAAGTAAAAGGAAGTAAAAAATCACGTGAGAGACCTTGAAGTAGCCTTTGAGATCCCTGATCAGTACAAGATGAAGCTGAACCCGGCGAAATTCAACTTCGGGGTGGAAGTAGGAAAGTTCTTGGGTTACATGGTGACCAAAAGAGGAATAGAAGCAACACCGGAAAAAATAAAGGCCATCTTAGATTTGAAATCACCATCAAATCCTAAAGATGTTCAGAGGTTAACAGGAAGACTTGCGAGCATCAGACAAGTGTAAGGAATTCTATGATATCTTGAAGAAGAACAAAAGATTTAAATGGGGAGACAAGCAAGAGACAGCCTTCCAAAGTCTCAAAGAATACTTGTCAACTGCACCCTTGTTAATGAAGCCAAAAGACGGTGAACCTCTATTCCTTTATTTAGCGGTATCACGAAATGTTGTAAGCCCGGTGTTAGTGAAGAATCACGAAGGTCAGCAACATCCGGTGTACTAAGTAAGTAAAAGTTTACTTGATGCTGAAACTAGGTACTTCTCATCTTGAAAAACTTATATTAGCATTAGTTATGGCTTCAACCAAACTTAGGCATTACTTTGAAACACACCCTATACATGTTAAGAGTAATTACCCGATAAAAAATGAACTTAGGAAGCAAGAGATGTCGGGTAGGATGGCTAAATGGTCAGTCAAATTAAGTGCTTTCAATTTAATATATGAACCTAGAACTGCAATTAAGTCCCAGGCCTTAGCTTCCTTTGTGGCTGATTTCACTAATGATCTCATAGAAGAAGTAGAGTTAGAGGTACAACAACTAGGAGAAATTAAGGAAAATGGATCTTATATACTAATGGTGATTCCAATGTAAGAGGAACTGGATTAGGGATCATACTAAAATCGCCACAAGGGGATATTATACCACAATCAATTAGTTGTGAATTTCAAGCAACAAATAATGAAACCGAATATGAAGCCTTAATAGCAGGATTACAGTTAGCTAAAGATATGGGGGTAAAAAATCTTCACGTTTATGTTGATTCTCTGTTAATTTCTAATCATTTTTGTGGATCTTACGCAGTAAGAGGAGAGAAATTAGTATGGTATTTGGATATTGTTAAAAAAGCTTGCAGAAAGCTTCGAGGTATTTAATATTTAACAGGTACCAAGGGAGGAAAACGCTGAAGCATACGCTCTAGCAAATCTTGGATCTGCTCTTAGGATCCCACCAGGTTGTAAGATTCCAATCATACATGTGATGATCCCAGCAATAGAACAGGTTACTCATGAGAATTCAAAAGTTTTGAAAATTGATGATCCTGAAAGACTAAATGCTAAGGACAGTTCAAGATCATGGATCTCTCTTATTGTGAGATACCTACAAAAAGATACAAAGCATTCAAGATGAAGGTATCTCGTTTTATGTTAATATAGGGGACAATATATCGAAAATCTCTTGCAGGTCCATATCTAAGATGCTTGGAGGATCATGAAGCACAAGAGGTACTTAAAGATATACATGAAAGAGATTGTGGCAATCACACAGGAGTAAGAGCACTCTTCTGAAAAATACTAAGGTCAGGGTACTACTGGCCTACCATGAGAGGGGACGCTAGGGAATACGCTCTGAAGTATGATCCTTGCCAAAGACATGGGAACATTCCTCACCAGGTGGCGGAACCAATATATCCGATCTTAGCCCCGTGGCCGTTCATGAAATGGGGAATGGATATTGTTGGAAAACTGCCTAAGGCTCCAGGAGTAAAGGTATTCATGTAAGCAATGACCGACTATTTCTCGAAATGGATAGAAGCTGAAGCATTCGCTCAAGTAAGAGAAAAATAGGTGGTATCGTTCATTAAGCGAAACATTTTAACAAGATTTGGAGTTCCTGCTTAGATCATCTGCGAAAGTTGGGGAATAAAGATGATCAACTCAACACGGGTTCATCCACAAGAAAATGGCCAAGCAGAATCAAGAAACAAGATCATTATCAATAACTTAGAGAAGAGATTGACCGATAAGAAAGGAAATGGGATGAGGAGTTACCATTTTCATTATGGGCAGATAGAACGACTTCTAAGAGTGCAACGGGTCAAACTCCATTTTCGTTGGTATTTGGGGTAGAAGCCGTGATCCCAACAGAAATGGTGATCTCAACAGCAAGATCTAACTTCATAGACTATAAGGCGAATGCAGAATGTTGGTAGAGGATCTCTACACAGTGGATGAAATCAGGGATCTTGCCAAGATTAGAATCGTAGCGTATCAGCAAATGATCTCGAGATCCTGTGACAAAAATATCAGGATAAGAAGATTTCAAGTAGGAGATTTGGTCTTAAGGAAAGCTTTTAAAAATACAACGAATCCAGTAGATAGGAAGCTTTCACCAAAATGGTAAGGTCCTTACTCGATTGATTCTGAAGCTGGAAAAGGAGCTTATTGGTTAGCTACGATGGAAGGGAGCGTTCTGCCGAGATCATGGAATGTCATCCACTTGAAAGCCTACCATATGTAAGTTACAAAGTAAATTTTGGCTAACTTAGAAAAGGTATGTTTTCTATCTCTTTATTTTATTTCTTTATTTCGTTTCTCTATTTTTATTTTCAATTACACTTACTGACTTAACCATTGGATGGGTGTTAGCCAAAACTAACACCCCCGTCGCCCAAGATCTTATCGTTTTGCAGTTGGGATCTCACCACTTAAATATAGAGGTTGGCCAGCTCTCTAATTTTTAAGAGATACCGATCTCTTCTAAAGGTTAAAGGTATTCACCTTTCTAGAATATGGGTTTATACACCTCGCTAGGAGCGCGCGATGTTCGATCCTTGAATCAGGGTCATGGGATCGTGATATTAACAATGTCCGACAATTTCATGATCATTGACCTAAGAATCCAACCAAAATGAATTGTTAACACTATGTGTTGGAGCATACAAAAGTGAAGGGTGAAGCTTCCAAAGATCTGAGCCATAGTGTAGAGTAGTAGACTTTTAGTTCGGGTGAACATTGTTCATCACCCGAACTAAATAATAAAGTGTAATCTCAGGAAGACTTTAGGTCGGGTGAACTAACTCTTCACCAGAGTTAAGTTCAAGTTCACCCAAACTAATTTTAACTGATTTGTAATTTAATAGTTCACCCGAAGTGTTTTTAAATAAACATAAGGGTGTTTGTAATGTAATAGTTAGGTAGAATAGCCTATAAAAAGTGGCGAAAGCAATGCAGAATGTGTGAGTTTGTAAGATCATTTCCTATAACTGAATTTCCCGCCAAGTAAGGGCTTTCAAATAAATTATCTCAATTCGGTGAATCCTTGTTCTTATTCTGGTTAAGCTTTGATCAATAACTTGTTATTCCGCGACTAGTTATTGAATCCTTACATAGATTGTGTGAGCTTTGAGGATTTGAAGACCTGACAAGTGGTATAAGAGTTGGAAATCAAATTCAATTTGATTCATCTTAAGCTACAGTCGAAGTGTTTCGAATAGCTTTGAGGATTAGAGCATTAAGATCAACGATCAATCAGAATTTCAGAAGTTTGAATTTTGGCGGTAAGAGTTGTTGTTGAGGAATTGTAATTGAATATTCAATTTCAAGTTATTTTGTGTGTTAAGGAGTATAGCTAAGGTGTAACTGATAAGTTTTTTGAGAATTTGATTGGATTCATTAGTTTGGTATTGTTTTGTTCATCCGAGTTAAAAAGTGATCATCCGAGTTAAAATCATTCATCATATCTGCAATTCCTACCTGGTCAATACTTCATGATGTGGAAGCTAAGGTTTAAAGCATTAATAGACAGATTTGGAGTTCAATTGTCAATGGACCTCATAGACCAATGATTCAGGAGACTGTAGGAACTGGAATGATTGATGTTGATCCATAGAGGTACACAGAAGCTGATAACAAGCTAATTGACAGGGATTTCAGGGCACTAGGAGCTTTCATACTTGCTTTGCCAACTGAGATATATAATAAATTCAAGGATTGTGTCTCTGCAAAGGAGTTGATGGATGCTATGTAGATGAGGTATGAAGGAAGCCTGGAATTGAAGGAGAGTAAGAGGGATATGCTGAAGAAATTATATGAAGCTTTTGAGCATGTTAGGGGTAAAAATCTGTCTGATCAGATTAGTAGGTATACTTTGTTGGTGAGTGATTTGAAGAGTGTTGGGGTGGTGATGAAAGACAGTGACATTTGCAAGAGGCTATTGGGGTCACTACCATTGAAATGGTCTGTTCAGGTTATGATCATTAAGAGGACAGCAAATCTAAATGTTATGACTCTTATGGAGCTGATTGGAATACTGCAATCCTATGAAGTGGACATGCAAATAGATGAGAAGAATGTTGGGATAATTTATTATCCATATTATTGATTTTGATTTGATGAGAAAAAATATAAACTGAGCATATACATCAAGGAAACATGGAGAAGACAAAGTTGAAATAGTAGTTGGTATAGCATTCTCATCAACAATTTACATTGAAGAAACTTATTGCTTTGCATGTAGAAAGCATAAGTTTAGGGGAAGATTGTTAGGATTAAATTGTCGAGATTGTTATGGAAGAGTTGCGTTGCATACAACAATTGGTATTGTGCAGTTCAAAAGAACACGGTTAGTCCTGCACAGTTAATACTGCTCCGTTACTACTGCTCTGTTAATACTGCTCCGTTACTACTGCTCTGTTATTACTGCTCCATTACTACTGCTCTGTTAATACTGCTCCGTTACTACTGCTCTGTTAATACTGCTCTGCTCTGTTAATACTACTACTGCAAGAGTCAGTTACTACTGCACGATGGTGTTACTACTGCAACTCTGTTACTAATGCTGGAAATCTGTTACTACTGCTGTAACTCTGTTACTACTGCTAGAAATCTGTTACTATTGCTGCAACTCAGTTATGGAATATTTGATTTTCAAGATAAAGATCTAAAAGAATTAGTCTCCTAATATAACTAGGTTTCCTTATGTAACTAGGTATCCTTATGTAAGTCATATGAGACTCTATATATAAAGAGATCTCTAGACATTGTAAATGTGTGGTTTTCATCATTTTTATTCTTTAGGAAAACACCAAACGATCTCACCACTTGAGATCGTTCCCCTTTGTACAGCCTCAAGATCAAGATTGATCCTTGTAAAGAGAAGAAACACGTCTATTCTGATCAAATAGATTGAGGCTGGTGTTGTTAGATGTTTCCTAGAAAAGCTAGGTTTAGCCTCAAGGTCTTTTATAGATCCTTGTATGTAAAGAAACACGTCTGTTAATTTCTTCATTGATTAATAGATTGAGGCTTGGTGGTAAACGTTGTTGTTTGTTGTTATTGTTTTTATATATACGATATTCGATTATCATAAACTTGTGAATATCAAAGTGTTGATCCGCTGCAACTTCTTTGATAAATCTTGATCTAAGTAATCATATCGATCCTTCAAGGGGTATCAGAGCACAGGAGGTGCTCTAGATCAAAGATCCACAAGTTTACAAGAAGAAGAAGAAGAAGAAAGAACGAGATCTACAAGTTTGGAAACTACGGTTTATGTTCGTCATAATGTGGGCAGCCGTAGTAAAAAGGGCATAACTCTTTCGTTAGCCGTCGGATTTGGACGAAATTTTGACTGTAGATTCTTCACATATACACGCATAATCTGACAGAAGGGATTTTTGATCTGAACTTTTATCGGGGAGATATTAATTTCGAAATCTGTTGTTGTAAGGTTAAAATTATTGTGTTTATGTAAGGCAAATTTTAACTTTATTACAACTTCTAGTTTGAGTTTCTACTGTTTTCGAATTCATTATTAGTAGTGAGCATTATGGAGGGTAATTTGATACATTGGAAAGCTTAGATTGGGAGTTTAATATGGTTCATAGTTCGTAAAGAGATGTTCCCCTAATGGATGATAACAAAAAGGGGAAGATATAAAGTGTGGTGGCATGGAACAAGATTTAAAGGCTTCAAAGTATCGAAAGTCTACTTCAGAACAAAAAAAAAGTGGCGTGTTTAAATAGAAATATCAACGGTAGAAGAAGTATCAACTTGTTCACAAGATATCTCAGTTGAAGGGGAAGTTTTTAAGGTTCTCAGTTTAGTGTTTGTTTTGTCATCATTAAATAGGGGAAGATTGTTGGGATAATTTATTATCCATATTATTGATTTTGATTTGATGAGACAAAATATAAACTGAGCATATACATCAAGGAAACATGGAGAAGGCAAACTTGAAATAGTAGTTGTGATAGCATTCTCATCAACAATTTACATTGAAGAAACTTATTGCTTTGCATGTAGAAAGCATAAGTTTAGGGGAAGATTGTTAGGATTAAATTGTCGAGATTGTTATGGAAGAGTTGTGTTGCATACAACAGTTAGTATTGCGCAGTTCAAAAGAACACGGTTAGTCCTGCACAGTTAATACTGCTCCGTTACTACTGCTCTGTTAATACTGCTCCGTTACTACTGCTCTGTTAATACTGCTCTGCCCTGTTAATACTGCTCTGTTACTACTCCAGTTACTACTGCACGATGGTGTTACTACTGTAACTCTGTTACTACTGCTGGAAATTTGTTACTACTGTTGCAACTCTGTTACTACTGCTGGAAATCTGTTACTATTGTTGCAACTCAGTTATGGAAGATTTGATTTTCAAGATAAAGATCTAAAAGAATTAGTCTCCTAATATAACTAGGTTTCCTTATGTAACTAGGTTTCCTTATGTAAGTCATATGAGACTCTATATATAAAGAGATCTCTAGACATTGTAAATGTGTGGTTTTCATCATGTTTATTCTTTAGGAAAACACCAAACGATCTCACCACTTGAGATCGTTCCCCTTTGTACAGCCTCAAGATCAAGATTGATCCTTGTAAAGAGAAGAAACACGTCTATTCTGATCAAATAGATTGAGGCTGGTGTTGTTAGATGTTTCCTAGAAAAGCTAGGTTTAGCCTCAAGGTCTTTTATAGATCCTTGTATGTAAAGAAACACGTCTGTTAATTTCTTCATTGATTAATAGATTGAGGCTTGATGGTAATCGTTGTTGTTTGTTCTTATTGTTTTTATGTATACAATATTCGATTATC
Organism: Senecio squalidus; assembly: GCA_910822075.1. Taxonomy (NCBI): domain Eukaryota; kingdom Viridiplantae; phylum Streptophyta; class Magnoliopsida; order Asterales; family Asteraceae; genus Senecio; species Senecio squalidus. The sequence continues at coordinate 38,151,177 of CAJVGC010000432.1, forward strand.
ATAAACTTGTGAATATCAAAGTGTTGATCCGCTGCAACTTCCTTGATAAATCTTGATCTAAGTAATCATATCGATCCTACAAAGAAACAAACTGTGAACTCATATGGATGTGCTTTGAAGGCTCACGCTCCTATGAATCCACCTCACTATTCAAGTCAACCTGAGTCTCAACCTCAGTCATATGCAAGCTATCTTTCTGGAACCTATCATTCAGGAAAATGTTGTCCACCAAGTCAAGTATCTGTTGGTTACAACTCAAGTACATACAATGGTTTTTCTAGTAAGAACAATGAAGCAAGCATGCATCACACACCATCTGCAAACTCAAGAGCAACTGTATTGGGAGATAAGGAGGTTCTCTATAAATAATTTGTGGCAAGCTATGAAGCCTTTGTTGCTCGAAGCTTGAACCAAGTTAAGCTGGCAAGAGAAGACCTAGAACAACTCCATCCAGATGATTTGGAAGAAATTGACCTCAAGTGTCAGATGGAAATGGTAAGTGTGAGGGCCAATAGGTTTTTCAAAAGTCCTGGCACAAACAACTTTAGGAAGGAGACTGGTGATAAGATGGGGTTTGACAAGTCCAAAGTGAAGTGTTTCAATTGTGAATATTGTGGGCATTTTGCAAGGGAGTGCAGAGAACCAAGGAGGATGAACAACAACAACAGTTACTAGAGAAACATTTATCAAGCTAGAGATGAACAGAAAAAGCTGACTGGAACTGAGATGAAGAGTGGAAAAGATGAGGGAAGTTCAAGTGGGAAGGCTCTAATCACATTTGGTGAGTGGGGTGAAGTTCATGAAGATGACTTCAAGAACAAGTCAGTTTCTGCTCTTATGAGTAAAATTAATTTTGTCACCATTGATGAGGTACTTTTTAACACTTGTACTCTTTCTTGTTTAAACACTGGGAAATATGCTAGAGAACATAATATGTGCTTAATAAAAGAAACTAGTTTAATCAAATTTAATCAAAGAGAGTTTTTGAAAACTGCAAAAGTTTATAAGGAAATAATTGATTCTTTGATGAATGATGTTGATGTTTATAAGGGCAAACTGGGAAGGTTGGAAACTCAACATGAAAACCTGCTTAAAAGATTTCAAAAAGTGACAAGTGAATTTAAAGAATCAAAAATTCATATTGAGAAGTTCAATATGTCTTCAAAAACTTTATATGGAATTATAGAACATCAATTGGTGCATAAAGCAAAGGAAGGTATTGGATTTAATGCAGTAACTCCTCCATTCAATGATAATTACTCAGTTAAGCCTGAATCTACATCTTTTCAGAGTGGTTTATTAGTTGAAAACTGTTTTGTTGATTCTTCTGCTTTGAATGATAAATTAGAATTGAATGAAACTTGCTCTTCTATGAATAATTTGGTTAATTTGCCTGCTTTTCCTAGTCTAAATAAAGTTTTTAATTCTGTAGCAGGTCAAAAATTAGAAAGTTCAAGTATTCAGGAGGATGTTTGTGAAGAAAATCGTGTTGAATTTTGTAATAGTGTAGAAATAATAGAAGTTGAAGAAGAATTTGTTGCACATGTGCATGATTGTCAACATGAAAAATGTTACTTGTTTCATGATTTACATTTGTCAAATTTATCTGTTAATGAATTGATCTTGAATGAAGTTGATTTGAATGATTTTGTGTCTCATTTTGTGAATGATTATGTATCTGCATGTATGAATGATTCTGTGATTGAATGTGAAATTGTTAAACAAGAAAAGGTCAAAACTGGAAAGTCAAATAGAAAACAAAAGTGTATGACATGCAAAAAGAAACACAAATTAGAGGAATGTTGGATGAAATCAAAAGCTAAATGTGTTTCTGAATGTGTGTTAACATCTGACAAAATGAAATTTGGTAGAGTTAACTTTGAACAGTGTATAATTAATTCTACAAAGTCAAAGAATGTGAATGTGATGAAATTTGGTAGAATTAATCCTGAACTGTTACATGATTTGAAATTACCAAAGTTAAAATATTTTGTATCCGAGTTAAAAAGCTTGAAAAATAATGGTAATATGTTTAAATCGGGTGAAATGCAAATTAAATCTGGTAAACATATTTTCAAGAATATCTGTGGTGAACAAAATTTTAATTCGGATAAACAAATGTTTAAGTCGGGTAAAAATTTGAATTCACATTGTAACTCGGGTATAGATAATTTTAATTCGGGTGATGAAAAATTTAATTTCGATTATCCAACTTGTATTCCTGAGAGAAAAATGCATGATCATTTCAACTTTAACAAATTTAAAAGATTGCATTCCAAGTTTACAAAAACTTGGGTTCCAAAATCTCATTGAACAATGATCTGTGCAGGGGCAATCCACTAGTTCAGAAGACAATATATGGGTGGTGGATATTGGTTGCTCAATACATGACTGGGGAATATAAATTTTCTTCAGGATTTCATTGCATTTAAGGGTGGAAATGTGTCTTTTGGTGGAGATATGGGAGGCATAATCACAGGAAAAGGAAAGGTGACTAATGGGCCTTTGACTCTAGAGCATGTCAATTTTGTGAAAGAACTAAACTATAACTTGCTTTCAGTGTCTCAGATATGTGACAATGATTACACCACAGCTTTCACAAAAGATTTTTTTTACATTCTTAAACGTAAATATGTCATACCAGATGACATGATTGTTTTGAAAACACCAAGATATGAAGACATGTATATTTTAGATATGAAGAATGTACAATCAACTGAGTCTTCAAACTGTTTCATATCTAAAACTACTGAAAAAGAGTCTGATTTATGGCATAGAAGGCTTTGTCATGTCAACCTTAAAAGCATGAATATACTGTTCACAGATAATCTAGTTTCTGGATTACATAAAAAGAATTTTCAATTACTTGACCATTGTATTTCATGTCTTAAAGGAAAACAACATAAATCAAGTTTTAAACTTAAGACTCAAAATTCAGTAGATACTGTCCTTCGCCTTCTATACATGGATCTATTTGGTCCAGTCAGTGTGAAGAGTCTTGGCATGAAATCTTATTGTTTAGTTATCACTGATGACTACTCAAGATTTTCATGGGTCTTTTTCCTTGCTCATAAAAGTGAGACATCTGAAATTATTAAAGACTTTGTTATTCAAATTGAAAACTTTTGTGATAAAAAGGTAAAACTCATCAGATGTGATAATTGCACAGAGTTTAAGAATGCCACCATGATGATTTTTGTGCACATTAAGGGTATCTCTATACAATATAGCTCACCTAGAACACCTCAACAAAATGGAGTTGCAGAGAGTAAAAATAGAACATTAATTGAGGGAGCTAGGGCCATGCTAAGTGCATCTTCATTACCTGTTACATTTTGGGAAGAAGCTGTGAATACCATGTGTTATGTGTACAATAGGATTCATGTAGTTAAGAGCTTAGGCAAAAATTCATATGAATTGTGTTTAGGGAGAAATCCTTTTATAGGATTCTTCAAAGCTTTTGGTTGTCATTGTTCTATCTTAAACACCAAAGACCACCTAGGAAAATTTGATCCTAAAATTGATCATGGTTATTTTCTTGGTTATTCTAGTGTTTCTTAAGCTTATTGGATTTATAACAGAAGAACTAGAACCATAGAAGAATCCATTAATGTGATATTCAAGGAATATACACCCAATGTTAGGAATTCGGGTGTTGAATGGTTGTTTGATTTAGATACATTTGTGAAATTCTTTAATGGTTTATGTCCAGTTGTTTCAGAGGAAGTGCGGGTATCAACAGGGGATGTGAAAAATGTTGAGGACATTAATGATATTGAATTTGGAAATCCAGAAAATGCAAGTGCAAGCACTTTCACATTAGATCATGATCACACGAGTTCATCAGAGGCTACAACAGTTGTGAGTGAAGATACTTCAGAGAGTCAAACTGAAGCAGGCATTCTTTAAGAAGAAGACATTCCAGTAAACTCTGAAGATAAAGACAATGTTGTACAACCTCAAGAACTGCATTCTGGTGTAAATCTAATTAATTCGGGTGCACTACATCCTATTGAAGATATTTCTGGTGCACAAGGTGATAATGAAGTTAACTCTGGTGATCCACATTTTAATTCGGGTAGTCAAGACCAAGGTGAAAATAATTCAGGTGGTTCACAAGTTAACTCGGGTGCACAAATGGAGATTGAAGAAAACTAGGGTGAAGTTCATAATAACTCTGGTGCAGAAGTTGAAAATGAAAACAATTATGGTGCAGCACAATTCAACTCTGGTGAAGAAACTGAAGCTCATTCTGCTGAACCAAGCCATTAACAACCCAGTGAAGCAACTTTTGAATCTCTATTCTTTGATAATATTGTCCATAATCAAAGAAATCTTTCTACAAATATTATTGAGGAAATACATTCATTTTTAAAAGTTCACAAGACTCTTCCTCTAAGTAATATTATACGAAATTTGTATGATGGGGTCAACACTAGAAGTAGTACTGGCTTAGCTAATTTGTGCTTGTTTTCTTCCTTTTTGTCCCAACTTGAGCCTAAGAATGTAGATATTGCATTGACTATTAATAGTTGGGTAGAAGCTATGCAAGAGGAGTTGTTGTAGTTTAAGGTTCAGTAGGTAGGAACTTTAGTTGAGAGACCAACTGATGTGAATGTGCTAGGTGTGAAATGGTTATTTAAGGTGAAAAGGGATGATAGGGGAATTATAGTGAGGAATAAGGCAAGACTTGTGGTTAAGGATATACTTAGGAAGAGGGTATAGATTATGATGATTTCTTTGCCCCAGTTGCAAGGATAGAGGCTATTAGATTGTTTTTAGCTTATGCTGCCTATAAGAACTTTAAGGTTTATCAAATGGCTGTTAAATCAGCCTTTTTGTATGGAGTTTTTGAGGAGAAAGTTTATGTTAGTCAGCCTCCTAGTTTCTTGGATCCTCAATTCCCTGATCATGTAGTCAAATTGTACAAAGCTTTGTATGGTTTACATCAGGCTCCTAGAGCTTGGTATGATACATTGTCCAAATATTTGATTGACAATGGTTACCTTAAAGGGACAATTGATAAGACCTTATTTATTAAGACATTTGGCCAGAAATCTGTGTTTGTTCAGATATATGTTGATGATATCATTTTTGGCTCAACTAATGATGCATTGTGTAAATGATTTGAATTAGTTATGCATTCCAAATTTCAGATGAGCTCTATGGGTGAGATGTCTTTCTTCTTAGGATTGCAGGTTAATCAGTTGGATAATGGCATTTTTATCAATCAGTCTAAGTATGTCAAGGATATGTTAGTTAAGTTTGGATATACTGATTGTAAATCTGCTTCCACTCCTGTTGACACTAGGGCCAAATTGCATCCTGATTTAGATGGTGAAAGTGTTGACCAACATTTATATAGGTCTATGATAGGTTCTTTGATGTATCTTACTGCTAGTAGACCTGATATTATGTTTGGAGTTTGTCTTTGTGCTAGGTTTCAGGCTGCTCCTGAGGTTTCTCATTTAGTTGTTGTTAAGAGAATCTTTAGATATCTTAAGGGACAACCTTCTTTAGGCCCTTGGTATCCTAAGAATTCTACCTTTGAATTTTTTTGCCTACACTGATAGTGATTAGGAGGTTGCAACTTGAATAGGAAATCTACTACAGGAGGATGCCAATTTTTAGGAAATAGGCTAGTATCTTGGCAATGCAAGAAACAGACCTCTGTTTCTCAATCTTCTGCTGAAGCAGAATACATTGCTGCTAGTTCTTGTACTTCTCAGGTTTTATGGATTCAGAATCAGATGCTAGACTATTTCCTTAACTTTATGAACACTCCTATTCGCATAGACAACACCGCTGCCATGTTCATAACTACGACACATGTGCAACATTCAAAGACAAAACATATTGAGATTAGACACCACTTCATAAGAGACTGCTTTGAAAAACATTTGATTCACTTGGTTAAAATTCATACAGATCTCCAATCAGCAGACCTTTTCACAAAGGCATTTGATGTATCAAGATTTAATTTTCTTGTTCAGGCTATTGGTCTAATAAATCTTGATTGAGTGTTTCTTCAAATTATTTTTGTACATATCTTTTTGCATTTTGTTTTCTTTTTATTTCAAAATACAAAAAGATGGGGAGAAAAAGGGAAAAATACAAAACAAAATTAAGTCTAGTAGTCTTTGTTTTAAGTCTGCTAGTATTTTTTTTAAAGTATGGTAGTTTTTCGTTTAAGTCTGTTGGTCTTTCTTTTAAATTTGGTAGTCTTTGTTTTAAGTCTAGTACAGAAAAAATCCAAAAAACATGTGTTTTTTGTTTGTATAGATAAAACCCAAAAATATGTGATTTCGGTATGTAAAGATAAAACACAAAAAGATTTCTTTTCTATTCTATTTGTTAAGTTTTTGAGTCAGCTTTCAAGAAAAAATCAAATTCAAAATATGAAAATCCAAAAACAGTATAAAATTTGAAAATGTTTCACAAAACAAAATTACTAAGAAATGAGTCATAAACAAAAATTCCAACATAATTTAACATAGTTTAGTATTTAAAGAATTTCTTGAAACCAAATGTTTTCATAAATGCACATATTTCTGTACTATGAAATCTTTAACAATCTGTGGTTTATTCACTGCATAATGTCATTAAAATTGAAAACTTTCAAATGAGAATTCAGTGATTGTCAAGTAGAAAAGCAAAAAAAAATATATATTTTCTGTAAATATGGGCATTTAAATCTATTTATCATAAAAACTATAATGTTTTTTAGTGATTTTGAACAATTTATTGACTTTGAGATCCTTGATGCTAACTTGATAAACGGCAGAGACAGGTGAATAAGTCCAAATTCTTTAATAAACTAGTCTATTGTCCCCTAAGATCCTTGATGCTAACTTGATAAACGGCAGAGACAGGGAAAGGAGTTGAACAATAGTACTAAGTATAATTTTGAACAATAAAAACATGCATTTAATCAAAAATATCATGAGAGAAAAAGCAGTTTATAAGGTTGATAAATCATATTTTGAGGACTCTCAATAAGATTGAAGATTAATCATGTGTTCATACAAATTCATTGATTAAGTTGTGTCATATTGTGTCATAAAACTGCTCTGTTTTAATGACAATAAGATATATATGCCTTATTTAAGTAAAATATTAATTTAATTTATTTCTACTTGACAAGAATTGAATAAGTTTGATTGTTTATCATGTCCTTTTTAAATTATTAAAACCTGCAGTGAATGAATTTTTGACACCGGATGAACTCTAATAAAAATACAAGTTTCTGCATTTTACAAAACATTTCAATTATGTTGAAAATTTGCTCTTATGAACTAATTATGAAGTCCTAAAATATAAGTTTTTGATTGAAATTGAAATTTTGCTTTATAAACTATTTCAATATTAACTGATGGTTTGAAATGAATAAGTTCTGGTGTTACAAATTTAACCAGGCAGTTTTAAAGAGTTAATTTTGATTTAATTTAATTCGGGTATTAATATTTTAAGTCGGGTATTATTTTGATTTATGTCTCGTAATATTTCTATTTCGGGTTTTTGAGTTGACTTTGTTGACCATAAGTTTAAGTCGGGTCCTTTAATTTTTAAGTCGGGTTTCTATATTCTTAGGTCGGGTTAAAAATTGTTATTTTATTTTAACTCTGGGATACTATTTCTTAAGTCGGGTGACCTTTGATGGGAAATTATATATAATATTTTCCCTAATTCTTTAAAATTTAAATAATCATTTTCAGTTCATGCAATTTGCATCTCTTATCCGGATCAAAATTGTTAATCTCAATAAAAGTTTTCTTTCTTTATTCTCTCTGGCGATTCATCTTAGAGCTTTTCCATATATTTTTAGAGCGTCTAAGATAGTTTTTGAGCGGTTTTCAGTATATAGTATTGTTTTCCTCGGTTTCCTAATTTTATTAAGGTATTTTCAGTTTTCACTATATTTTGAATCTGTTTTTATTCCTATATTATGAATACTGATGTTATTTGACTAATTTCATATGGCTTTTCCTCATAAACCAAAGCATAATGTTGCAGCATTCCTTGATATGGGTCATTCTGAGATAAATAAAGACTGGAGATTGATTTTGGGTTTCTTGATAAACTCAAACTTAAGGTTTGACATCTCAGAGAGTCCAATACTATACAGAGATATGCTTCAGGAGTTTTGACAGCATGCTAGGTTTGGTATCATTAATGGTGTAAGGACCGTGTCTTCAATTTTTCAAATGGAAGAAGTGATAATTACTGAGGATGTTATAAGGAGAGTTCTACAGTTGGATGATGCTGGAGGTATTGAAAGGTTTGATATGGAGGAGATCAAGAATGTTTGCAGACAGATTGGTTATGAAGGAGATTTTTCGGAGAGTATGGTAAAGAAGACCAGGGTATCATTCAACTGGAGATACCTAATTCATGTTCTAGTATGTTGCATCTCTGGAAGATCAGGAGGGTTCGATGAGATGAATCAAACACTAGCTTCTGCTTTTGTCTATTTGATCACTCAAAGAAGGTTTAACTTTTCTTGGTTTATTATGGACTACATGCAAAGGATGGCAGAGGGCAGTTCACCGTCCTATACCCACGATTGCTTCAAATCATTCTACATTCTGAGGTTCAGGGTCTTATGCTTGAAGGTCCTACTTTGAAAGATGATAATATGAATTGGAAGATCAAGAATAATATGAAGAAGTCTTTTTCTAAAGCAAAGGTAGTATTTTCTGGGCTTTTCACTCCATTCTTCCCACCAATGATCAACTAGGAAAGAGTAGCTATTCAGTCGTTTTTAGAGCTACAAGGCCAGTGGGTAGAAAATGTCCAACAAGAAGAACAACCACTCCAACAAGCACAACAACAACAAGCTGAACAACAACAAGCTGAACAACAAAAACAACAGCAACCTGACCAACCTGAATCACCAATAATTCTTATTCCTTCCCCTACTCCTCAATCACATGTTGTAGACCAACCCCAAAGGAGTGAAGGAGGTGATTGGTATTATTCAGTTGAAGAGAGTCAAACATTGCCTAATCTTGCTGCTTCTCAGGTTGTTCCTCCTCCTGTTGTGCAAACAGACGTGTCTTCTAGCACTCTTATTCGTGTATACACTTCAAGAACAAAAGGGGAGTAGGGAGTGGTATGGTGACAATTCTGGAGCTTACAAAGAAGAATGAGGATTTAGAGCAGTTGGTTAGAAAGCAAGCTTCAATGATTAATCAGTTAAGATGGAGGCAGGATGCAAATATGGTTATAATGGATCATTTGAGGACTAAGTGCAATAGATCTCTTCCTATGGATGATGCATCCAAAATAGGGGGAGATAAAACTGATGTTGAAATGATGAATGTTGAGGGGGAGGCTGAAATGAATGTTGAAGAAGAAACTGCAGTAAGAGTGGAGAGCAGTAAGAGCATAAATGAAGAAATAGAGGTAGATTTGACCATTGTGGGGAAAATTATGGAAGATATGAAGGAGATTGGAACATATAAAGGAAAAGAGAAAATCACATAGTATACCTTTGGTGAAGATGTATTTAGGTCGAGTGAAGGAGAAAACAAGTCTGGTGAAGGAGATAACAAATCGGGTGAAGTTGAAGTTAAATCTGGTGAGGTAGAAGTTAAATCGGGTGAAGACATCTTTAAGTCTGGTGAAGTGGAAAATAAATAGTGGGAAGACAAAGATAACTCTGGTGATGATGAGGATGTAAACACAGGAAAATGTAAAGAAATTCAGAGTCGTCGACTAGTTTGGAGAGATCATAGATCAAGAAACGTTTGAAAAGTATTATGAAGGTATGTTTGAAGGTTTATTTGATGAAACAGCTGAAGTGACATTTACTGTGTATATTAAGGAGAGAAATCCTCAGTCTATTCATGTTTATGATAATCAGAATGAGGAGTTAGGTGGAGAAAGGGTGGAAAAGGTAATAATAGATATTGACAGTGATAAGGAGGAAGATGAAAGTGTAAATGTGACTGTGAAGGAAGAGGACGTAGAGAAGGTATCTGAAGAAACCCTTGATATTGGTGCTAGTAATGTTAAACTTGGAGGAAGGGTTAAAAGTATAGCAGTGAAACCTTCAACATTGGTTCCTTCAAACGTGGTTAGTTTGAAGAAGAAAATGATTGAGTTCAAACAGATGCTTTCAGAGAAGCAGTACAAACTTCAACTGAAGAGTTATCTAGTTACAGCTGGTGGAATGTCATCAAGTTCAGTTGGTCAAATGAAGCTTGAAGCATTGGAGAAGAACTGGCTTGATATTCAAACCAAAGTGATTGTGAGGGATTTAAAATCAAAAAGGGAGAAGAAGATTGTGGAGGAATTGATGAAAAGACAAGCAGAAAGGGCTTATGAGAATGTTGATCTGAATGTTGAGAATCCAAGAGTTAGAGAAACAGAAGCTCCATTTATTCCTCATGTGCAAAACTGGTGAAGGTTCATCTTCAAAGATTACTTATCCAAGTCAGAATGTATCATTGAAGTCTCTTCTTGAGAAACAGAGTCAAGATGTTCAATCAAAGACAAAAATGAAGCAAGAAGATGTTCCTTTTGCTCAATATATGGAGAAGGAATCATGTTTTGCTAAGTCCCCTCAGCTTAAAGATCAAGTTCCTGTTCAGCCCTCACAATCCACCATTCCTGCCCAATATTCACAATCTACTTTGATTGAGGACTAATATGTTGATGAACATGCAGTAACTGCTATGATTGAAGAAATACTCAGTGGATAGATAAAACTGCAGCTGATGGAGGAGAGCTAGATCAGTATGGATTTCCTGTTGATGATGATGATACTTCTGTTCAGAATGAGGGCAGTGCTTCAGGATCAAGGATAAAGTGTGTCCAAGGAGGAGTTAATGGCAGAGAGGGAATAATTGATGAATCTAAAGAAAGGTATTTATCCACCCATTGTTGGCTGGAGGTTTGATCACTACATTGGAGCAATTGTTATAAAAAGAAAGAGCATAAGTGGAATAATGACTCAGTCCTTCAATACAACTGAACAACTAATGAAGATATCTGTGGAAGATGCCAAACAATTATGTTAGCTGAAGACGGTAAATCATGTTGGTTATGCACATGGGTATGAGTATGAGAAATTTATTCATGAATATTCCAAGACTAGGTTTGTCAACTTTGGAAAGAAGTTCATTGCCAAGAGGAAGAGAATGACAATGCACATTGCTCCTTTGAAGAGAACTAAAGTTGTGCATCAAAGGGCAAATATTTTAAGATAATGGGTAGATTATGTAAGTGATGAATGGGTGGTAGTCAGAGAAGATGGAGAAGAACAGAGGTTTTATGAAATGGCAGATATCAGAGAGCTCACCAATGAAGATATTATTACTCTGTTCAACCTTCCACTTGAGAAATTGAAACCTGATGACAAAGAAGGAATGATGGCATTAGAATATGTTGCTTGGTAAATTGATAAAATCAAAAGAGGTGAAAGGAAAGGAGGGTAGAATCTTATGTTGGATTGGAAGATGGGAAAGGAGCTTAAACTAGCAAGATGAAGATTTTGGAAGCATCATCCAAGGGGGGGATTGTTGGAGCATACAAGAGTAATGGTGAAGCTTCCAAAGATCTTAGTCATAGTGTTGAGTAGTAGACTTTTAGTTCAGGTGAACATTGTTCATCACCCGAACTAAATAATAAAGTGTAATCTCAGGAAGACTTTAGGTCGGGTGAACTAACTCTTCACCAGAGTTAAGTTCAAGTTCACCCGAACTCAAGTTAACTGATTTGTAATTTAATAGTTCACCCAGAGTGTTTTTAAATAAACATAAGGGTGTTTGTAATGTAATAGTTAGGTAGAATAGCCTATAAATAATGGCGAAAGCAATGCAGAATGTGTGAGTTTGTAAGATCATTTCCTGTAACTTAATTTCCCGCCAATTAAGGGCTTTGAAATAAATTCTCTGAGTTCGTTGAATCCTTGTTCTTATTCTGGTTAAGCTTTGCTCAATAACTTGTTATTCTTTGACTAGTTATTGAATCCTTACATAGATTGTGTGAGCTTTGGGGATTTCAAGACCAGACACTATGTGCACAATGGTGTTAATCCAAATGGTTGTGACATTGTCATGCCAGGCAATTGGTTGTCATTTTCATGTTACCAAGGGTTTTGACATTAACATGTTACAAGTTTGGCGAAGTCCCAAGTTCCCAAGTGATCATCGGCTTAGTCCCCAAAATATCTTGTGATCATTGGTTATCCTTTGGTTGTGGCATTATCATGTCACGAATTTGGAAAAGTCCCAAGAGATCATTGGCTTAGTCCCAAAGTTTTTCCTGGTCATCGTTTATCTTTTGGTTTTTACATGGGCATGTCACGAAAACAGCTAAGATCCAATATATTAAGTTTGATTATGTGATCATAGGACTATTACTCTAATCCAAATATAGTTATGGTGATCACTCATATGGATATTATCTCTCAAGAATGGGGACATCCTTGCGAAAGATCATGAGCGGATCAAATGCAAGATCCAGAATGTTTTATGCCAGGTTTGAAGTCTAGTTTATCTAAAAATCTATCAAACATTCTGATCAAGGATCACGAAGTGATCTCACATTTTTCAAGAACGGTTTGAACAAAAGAATTTCTTCGAAACAAAAAAGATTTTCCAAACAATACTATATATTCAAAAACCAAGAGAAAATTTGAGTGGCCAACATAAACCACTCACCACCATGGATAACTGCACCAAGATAGCCTCACCCCAAAGTTTACTATTGTTTATCGCATCCCTGATCGGTTACAAATCAAAACAAATAATGATGGGCTCTGGCCTGGTTTTCTATACCATCATCTCCCACCGGAACATCGGATCCTTTTGCCCCGCTCTCTTGGGTTACCTCTTTGATCACCTTCTCACAAAGATCATAGCTTTTCCCTGACTTGACTTCTTTCCTATTCAACTTCGATAAGTTCATTCTCCAAGATTGAACTGGCCAGAACAGGATTTCAAGGCCCTTAGAAACAGCCTCGTCGGCCATAGAGAGTCGGCATTCGTAGATGGCGATAGTAGCATCACGCTTTACGCCCAGTGAAAAATCATTGAGTTCCTTAGAGTGTTGTGCCCTTATTTCTTCGAGAATTGTGGACAGTTTGTGCTCAAGCTCATGTATCTTCTTTTCACTTTTGTTTGCTTCCATGATCCTCTCTTTTAGGGCTAGTTCCTTGATGCCAAGGGCTTTCTTTGTATCATCCAAAGAAGAAAGATCTTCTTTATGGCGTTTCTTTAGCTGTTCTAGATCTGCAGAACAAATACGTTAAAATTTCACCGCATGTTTTATATTACGTTTATACAGACTGAATACCTGATCAAATTCGAGAAGAGGATCATCTAATGAGATCGCGTCCTCATTCTTTCTTTTCTTGCTACGAACTCTGGAACGAGTCGAACTCTGAGTCTTGACAGGAACGGGGGAAGGCATTTCCACTTTCATAGGGATAGCCATTTCGGCATCAATATCAGCAAGAGTGAAGTGACCTACCCAACCAGCAGTTTCTAAAAACAAAAGTGTTAGTTGAGTTGTGGTTTGGAAAAATAATCTAGAAGGGGATCATGTACCTGACATAATGGAATCTTAATCGGAAGACCTACAGCTATCGGTATCCTCCGGGGAAAATAAGCTTCGCTCTTTGGTTGAGATCTTAAGGAAATCAAGCATTTATAGCTCAAATATTTTGTGGTAGATTGTTGAAGGGTAGTTTCAAAAGAAACAAAGAGTTTAAACAGGTTAAAGCAATCAAAATTTGCAATTCATACCCTTTAAAAGCCCAGAGGTAGGAAGAGTGTGTCCGCCGGGAATAGAGTTTCTTTGAACAAAGAAAAAGCGATTTTTCCATTTGAGATCGTTTTGACTTGTGCAAAGAACTAGAGGAGAACGATTATTACGGATCTGAAAGATGTAATATCAGGTACCATGGCTTTTCAGATGATATGTATAGGAAAGTTCTGGCATACCAATTTCAACACCTCGATTATCGATGAGATATTGAAGAATGTAAAGAATCCTCCAAATCATGGGCATCGCTTGAGTGTGGCAGATTTATGACTGATTGAAGAACTCTTGGATTAAATAAGGAAAGGGGTAACATATTCCTAAGGAAAACGGATACTCTGGGAAGCATACCCGTTTTGTTGAAGAATAATCATGATGGATCGAAGGATCGAAAGGTCGAAACTTCACTGATGACGAAAATAAGTTTTGAGTTTTGAATTGACAAATACATTAGTCGTAGAATTCACAGGTCGGAGGTACGGTAAGGACGGTTGGTTCTTCGAATCTATTTTTAGGCTTATCGGAAAATACCACCAACGACATCTTTTGTGAAGAAAGTATTAAGAGATAGAAAGAAGGTTACCTGAGATTGGGAAGGCCAGATGAAGATTGAAGCAAAATTAGGGTTTTATCTATAGAGAATATATAGGCGCAATTGTCGAAGAAAGAGTCATATCAATAGCCAATCACCAACTACCTCCTTTAAATGAAGCCACAACGGATATTAGGAATTTATGATCCCATTAAGTCTCCCAAAGACAACATAACTTGGGGACAATTGTTATGAGTAGAATTTTCATCTCTGATCACAGTTGATTGCATGTTGACTAAGGATCACGAGCAGACTACATGATCACGTGATCACAGATCACAGACAGGTTCATGATCACTAATCCTATTTATTATCATTCTTCTATATATTATACTCTTGTGTTCACAGGTATTACGACTAGTTGATTATAGTTGTTAGAGACTAAGTCCGAGTCAAAGCTTACACACTTGAAGAGAACGTTGGAGAAGTGGTCTATGAAGGATCCCGGATATTTAGGAACTAGGACAATCCCACCTTTTTCGCTATAGTTGTTATATTATTTTCATTATAAATAGAGACAATGATCAAATACTCACTGAAAAAACAATGGCACCGGAATTCTCACTGAAAAAACAACACTCAAACACTTAGCATCGATCATTTGTGCTCATACGTTGTACTTTTTACCGTTTTATCAATAATATAAGCAAAGGCAAGGGATTAGTATCCCTTCTTGAGGTTTTATGCCGGCAATCCAAAAGGATTAAGGGCTTTCCTCGTAAACCACTGTGTTTATTTACTATTTACACATATCTTTGTTAAATTTATTCAAAATATCTTGTGATCACTACTGAGATCATTATAGCACCTTAACTCACTTAACTGATTTGATCACGGAATTATTACAAAGTAGTTTTTGGTCAAAACAGTAACCATTATGGTGGATCTGATGCAGTAAGAGGCGAAAAGTTAGCATTATATTTAGAGATAGTTAAAAATCTTTCAGGGAATTTTGAAATCTTTAACATTGACCAGGTACCAAGCGAATATAGTGTTGAAGTTGATGCTTTGGAAAATCTTGGATTAGCTCTAGGGATCTGGCCAGATGTCAAGATCCCAATAGTGCACATCGTGAACATTGATGATCCCGAAAGACAAAATACTGGGGACAGTTCATGATGTTGGACCTGACCAATTGAGATACCTACAAGATAAACCGATCCCTATGGATGAGAAAAATCACAAGGCATTTCGAATGAAGGTATCTCGTTTTATTATTATACATGGGACATTGTATCGTAAATTTCTTGCGGGAACATATCTTAGGTGGTTAGACGATCTTGAAGCACGAGCAGTCCTCAAGGATATACATAAGGGAGATTGTGATTATGCCCAGAAGTGTGATACTAATTAAAGATACGACAATATCTCACTTACAAGCGGAGCGTAAAATCTATGATCCCGATAGAGATGGTGATCCGGACAGCAAGATCCCAATTTCATAATTTTGAAGCAAATATTGAAGCTCTGGTTTAAAATTTCAACACAGTTGATAAAATCGGAGATCTCACCGAGATCCGGATTGCAACATATCAACAGAGGATCTCAAAATCATATAACAAGAACATAAAGGGTCTATACTTGATCAATTCAAACGATGGAAAAGGAGCATATTGACTAGCTATAATTGAGGGAAGTATCCTTCCAAGATCCTAGAACGCAATTCATTTGGAGGCCCATCATATGTAAGTTGCAATTTAAAAATTTGTCAACTTAAAGAGGTACGTCTTCTATCTCTATCTATTTCATTTATTTATTTACTTTTATTACTTATTTTATAGTTTTCATAAAAATACTAACTTAAGCATCGGAGGGGTGTTAACCAAAACTAACATCTGTCATCACCCGAGATCTTCATGTTTTGAAGATTCAACATCATTACTTGAAAATAGGGGCTTGCCACCCCTCTAAGCTTAAGATATTTTGATCTCTTCTAAGGTTTAAACGTTTTCACCTTTCTAGCATTTGGGTTTCCACACCCAGCTAGGAGTGCACGATGTTTGATCTTAAAATCAGGATTGTGGGATCGTGATATTAATAGTGTCTGACAACCTCGTGATCATTGACCTAAGAATCAAACCTATATGAATTGTTAACACTATGTGCACGATAGTGTTACCCAAATGGTTGTGACATTTTCATGTCACTCAATTGGTTGTAACATATTCATGTTACCTATGGTTTTGGAATTTTCATGTCACAAATTGGCTAAGTCCCAAGTTCCCCAAGTGATCATCGGCTTAGTCCCCAATTTCTCATGATCATTGGTTTAATCTCAAGTTCCCCAAGTGATCATCGGCTTAGTACCCAATTTTTCATGATCATTGGTTTAATCTAAAGTTCCCCAAGTGATCATCGGCTTAGCCCCCAAATTTCTCATTATCATTGGTTTAATATTAAGTTTTTTCATGATCATTGAATTAGTCCTAAAATATTTCAAGATCATTAACTTAGTCC
The DNA here is from genome assembly GCA_910822075.1 of Senecio squalidus. Classification (NCBI taxonomy): domain Eukaryota; kingdom Viridiplantae; phylum Streptophyta; class Magnoliopsida; order Asterales; family Asteraceae; genus Senecio; species Senecio squalidus. Next base: position 38,167,996 of record CAJVGC010000432.1, read on the forward strand.
CACGTATCTCTAGCTTGGCCCACATAATATTGGCTTAGCCCAAGTATTTAACATTTGCAGGAATGGGGATAACCCCAGAGATCTTGAAAATGACTCATGAAGATCCTGAATACATCTTAAAGACATGGGGACAACCCCTTAAAATCTTGAAGCCGATATACAAGAAGAGCCCCTCTTGAGGATCCTGATGTGGTGAAGAAGATTAGTTCAAAATCCTGAAAGGATTCATTGATGAAGATATTATAATAACCTTAGAAGAAATTCAAGATCCATGTGGTGATCCTTGAATAGATCAAAATATGAAGACTATCGAAAAGGACTTGGACGCCATCCAAATATCGGATACTTTGAAGGTTTGGAATTACTTTATGTCAGTTAAGGTATGTGATTTCAAATTATTTATTTCAAGAATATTCTATTAATTTAGACCTACGGGGATGTTCATTTTTAACAAGGACTTATCTATGGATCCTGCTAAGGATCTTACAAACATTTTTACTTTATCAAAACTTGGAATCTTGTGAGGTGAGCTTACTAGTTTTTGGAAAAGCTTTGGATTACAATATAAATTTCTTAAAGACCCTGGTAAATTCCAAAATCACCTATGTATGACTATATCAAAACCATGTTTCAACAAACATCCAAACTTAAATTTGGATTACAAACAAAAGCAATCGGATTATAAACTAAATGTTTGAAATTCGAAAGACTTAAACGGCGACACAAACCATTCAAAAACACCACCATGGATAACCATATAAGGTTAACCTCATCCCATATAAAAAATTTTTACACAACCCTTATTAAACGAAAACTTTAAAAAGTTGGGTTTAGGCCTCGTCAAGTTTATCTTCACCGTTCAGAGGATTATCCTTTCACACCTTGTCTTCCATCGTCCTTGGAACCTCACCTCCAACATCACCGTGCTCCAACTCCTGCTCCACTTTGAGCTCTTCGTCCTTAAGTTAAGCCAATTTCACCTTCCAAGTATGGACCACCCAAATTAAAGCATCGGAGCTTTTGGCAATAGCCTCTGTAGCCATTTTGATTTTGGCTTCATAGATAGCAATTGTTGCATCCTTCTTCAAATCAGACACAAGATCCTCCATCTCCTTGAAATGATATTCTTGTATCCATGTGGAGATCTTAGTAAGCTTGGTCTCGAGATCCTTCACCTTCTTCTTTAGTCTGATGATCTCAACAGCATCCTTCTCTTGGGCATCATCCTTAGAGGCAACAACTTTCTTCAAGTCCTCCATAATAGAGAGGTCCAAAGCCTATATAGGATAAGTGTAGTTACTACAAATTACAATAAGTTTTTTTGTACATATTAAGGATCTAGAGATATAACTAACAAATACTATTCAAGGGTGCTAAGTTTTATTTTGCAGAGAAGTTGAAAATCATTTACCCGATCTTCTTCATCAATATCCGTGAAACGAGCAGAAGACTCTTAAGATCCTGGAATACTAGCAAAACGGTATCGATATCAAAACAAAAGTAGGATCAGAACAAAAGAAGGATCATAACCAATGTACGACTCTAAAAGGTAAAATTTGCAATATTTATTTACCAAACATAACAGGTTCAACTTTGCGGGACCCCATGCTCTTTATTTTGATGGGATTGTAGAAGGATCTCTCGCTCATAGGGATCTTCAAAAACTCTCTTAGCTTGTTCGCAGTATCCCGAGACGGAGGAGCTAGGCTTGCAAATTTTGTTAAAATAAAAAAGGTTTAGTGGTAAAATATTACATATCTGAAATCTTAAATGTCATATATTACCCTTTGTTATCCAAGAGTAAGGAAGAAGGTCACCACCCGGAATTGACTTTCGCTCTATAAAGAAAAATCTTCCTTTCCATTTATCATTTTGGGTAGTGCGAAGGATGAGATGTTGTTTACCGTATTTGATTTGGAAGAGAAAGTAGCTGGAACCGTGACTCTTAAGATTATATGTTTTAGCCAATTACGCAACACCAACATTAAGAGAATGAGAGACGATTAGGTTTTGCATGACAAACAGAGTTCACCAAACCATAGGCATGGTTTGAGAATAGCACATCTTGGTGAGAGAAAAAAACTTAGTGATTAGTGGGGGAAAGGGAAAAGAAAGACCAAGGGTGAAGGATACTCAGGAAAGCAGACACATTTTTTCGAACAAAAATCAGAGTGGGTTAAAGAATCGAATGATCTAAAGCCGGTTTCCTTTGGAAATGCATAGCTATATTTTATTCGATCGATGTCGATGTCAATGAATTTGCAGGGTTCGGGGTTCGACAACCGATTTTGATAGAAAAAAATCACCTGGTGTATGTTCGTCGGTATGTGACTGGGAGTTAGTGATAAACCCCAATTAACAATTAAAACTTACTTTGAAGAAAAATATAGAGAAACTTTACCTAAGGTCATGTTCGCATAAAAGAAACTAGAAGTTTAAACAGAGTTAAGCTTATCAACTACCGAACAAAGAGAGGATTCAGTTATTAAAGTGTGGTTATCGGATGTTAAATCTCATCTAATTTAATTGAAACTTAAACTTCGAAAGTTGTGCTATCGCTGAAGATTCCAACGTTAACACAACTTGGGGACAATTGTTGTGGGCAGAATTTCGGGCTCAGGATCTCAGGTTCAGGATCTCATGGCTCAAGATCTCAGGCTTAGGATATCATGGCTCAGGATCTTAGACTTAGGAAAAGTAATTGAGGAAGTCAATAAACATGTTTTGGTGAAGAAGTAGACTAGAAGACTGGATAATCCGCGGATCTCGGGTGCCATGACCCAGAAAAATAGGAAAGTTTGTTATTTGCATTTTCTATATATATTTCGAGGCAAATGGTCATAGGGACGAACTTTTACACACATTACACACACTACACACAGAACAACTCCATTGTTTAGCTTCTAGTAAACCCCAAACACAAAAACACTTAGGTGGTGTTTGTTTATAACTTAATTGACTTAATAAGAAAATGACTTAATAAGGTAAGTCATAAGGTGCGTGTTTGTTTATGACTTAATCCAGACGACATAACTTAACTGGAAAAGTCATATGAGGGGTGTATTCCCCATTAAGTCATGATTTTTTTATAATGTTTTTTCTTTTAAATATTCATTATATATTATTCAGACTCGCTATTCAGCACCTAAAACAAACGTCATTGGTTCTTAATTTATACAGAAAACATTTATCTAGACATACACTATATACATATAGTACTTAAGCAATAAAATAAACAAACGGGGTCATAGCATTTTACACCTTAGATTGACCATTTGTGCTCTTATCTTGTATTATTATGCTTTTTTCTTAATAAAATCAACAAGGCAAGGGACAATTGTCCCTTCCAGAGGTTTTATGCTGGCAATCCATATGGATTAAGGGTTTTCCTCGTAAATACTTGTGTCATTTTACTTTATTTGCACTTTTAAGATGTATTCGTCACTTTTTTTCTAAACAACCTCGTAATCATCGTCATTTTCAGGTCTCGTAGATCCTCAACAGCTATCAACAAGTGTAAGATCTCAATTAAGTCTACCGAAATTAGACATAATTGATTGAACAAATGATTTAGAGATAGTAATCAACGATGAATATGGAAAAGTAGAATAAAAATTGTATTTGGGCGGGAAATTCAGTTACATGTAATATTATGTTCAAAAGCATGCATTATACATGATTGCTAGCCACTATTTATAGACCTATGCTATCTAACAATTACATAAATGTCATCCTTATGCTTATTAAAAAAAAATTCGGAGTAGACATAAACTTAGAGTTTAGTTGGTTCAGTTCGGAGGAACTTGAACTAATTCGGTAAAGAATTAGTTCCCCCGAACTGAAACCTTCCTAAACTTTACACTTTATTAAACAATTCGGAGAGTCCGAATTGATACAAATCTACTCTAAACTATGACTTGGTTATTTTGGAAGCTTCACCATTTGACTTGATATCTCCAACAATCTCCCCCTTGGATGATGCTTCCAAAATCCTAGTCTTTCTCATTTAGTTCCCATCCCATCTTCCTGCTCATCACTGTTTATCTTCCATCTCTGTGTCCATTTCTTATCTTGTTCAGCTCTATAACTACACATTCCAAAGCCATTCTACCTTCTGTGTCATCTTGTTTCATTCCTTCTAGCGGTAGTTTAGTCAAAGTAATGATGCCTTCATTTGTGAGCTCCCTTATGTCTTCCATCTCATACAGTCTTTGCTCTTCTCCATCTTCCCTGTTAAGAACCCATTCATTTGTGGAGTAGTTTGTCCACCATCTCAGGATCTTAGCTCTTTGGTTGATCATCTTTATCTTCTTCAATGGTGCTATATACATAGTAAACTTTTTCCTCTTAGCATTGAACTTCTTGCCAAAATTTGCAAACCCAGTTTGTGACAGTCTTTGATGAAGTTCTCAATTTCATACCCATGAGGATAGTCACCATGACTGATCATTTTCAATTTGCTAAGTTGCTCAGCATCCTCCACTGAAATTTCTCTTAACTAATCAACTGTTCTGTAGGATCTGATCATTATACCACTAACACCCTTTCTTTTGATCACAATAGCTCCAGTATTCTGGTTAAATTTCCATCCTACAATTGGTGGAAGAACACCCTTCTTTATTTTCATTAACTCTTCTCTTTCAGCCTTTGATTTTTCTTGAGATACCTCTTTGATCCTTGATTCAGATTTGCTGCCTTTTTCTTGACTATGAGAATCAGTATCAACAGGGAAACCAAACTTATCAAGATTTTCCCCATCATCAGCAGTCTCCTCCATCCACTGAGAAATTTCTTCTATTGTTGTTGTTGTTGCAGGATCATAAGTATAATAATCTTCAGACTGAGAGGATGAATGAAATTATGAAGGTTTGGCAGAGGCTGTTGGTTGAGATAGTTGAGATTGGACGAATTCTTTTCTCAGAGAAGACTCAGAGAACCATGGCTCATTCTCCATATGTTGAGCAATCTTCTCTTCTTTCACTTTTGATCTAAAGTGAACATCTTGTCTTTGTTTTTCAATCAAAGACTTCAAAGTCACTCTATCAGTTTGTAGAGATTGATCAGTATCATTAGCAGATGATTCTTTAGCTCTTGGTTCTTCAGGAACAGTTTCACTTGGTTTACTCTTTAAAATTTCTTGAACCATCTTTTCTCTTTTCTCTTTCTGATCTCTAATCATCAATTTTGATTTAATCTCTATCCAATGTCGTTCAAGAGTTTCAATTTTCATTTGACCAACAGACTTTGTATTCATGTTTCCAGCAGAGACTAAGTAACTCTTCAGGTGGTTCTTGTATAGTTTTTCTGGAAGACTCTGTTTTAAAACCAGCAATTTCTTCTCAAGCTTCAAGACTTTTGAACGTACCAATGATGATGATGATTTTACAGCTAGACTTTTTACTCTTTTTCCACTTCTGATCATATTAGTATTTTCAACCTTTTCAGCTTCAGACTTTCTTTTTCTTTCAGCTTTATTTTCAACTTCTATCACCTCCTCCTCTTGATTCACTGCATTTTCTTCATCTGAACTTATCTCCACGTACTCCGATCCTCTGCTTCTTTCCTCCGAACTCTCTTTATTTTCACTAAAACTATCCTCTTTTTCCCCAAACTTTGTTATTCCTTCCACAACCTTTTCCTTTCCCTTTCTGCTGGTTACTTCCTTTTCTACACTTTTGAAGATCTTTCCTACAATTGAGAGGTCAATGCTTACACTTTCATTGACACTTGTACTTTCACTCCCCCTTACTGTAGCCTCTTTTTCTTCATTCAATTTTGTACCATCAGCCTCCATTCTAGTATTTTCAACATCCAAAACATCAACATCCATTTTCTCCAAATTTTCAGCATCCAAATCTATAGCTCCCCCTATTTTGGATGCATCATCCATAGGGTTTGATATTCCTAAATTATCCCTCAATTTTTCCATAATCACCCTACTCACAGCATGTTTCCACCTTAATTGATTAATCAAGGAAGTCTGTCTCTTGACCAACAGCTCCAGTTCCTCTGTTTGCTTTGTGAGCTCTGCAATTTTCTTTAAGTTTCCACCTTGGCTCTTGGTTCTTTTATATACTTGATGTATTTGTATGGGTTCTTGCTGCATAGATGGTTTTGAAAGAGGAGACAAAGGATTCAAAGAAGACAAATAATGTTCAACCTCCATTTGAAACTGTTCTGCCTGTGCTTGTGGTTCTGCCTGAGCTTATTCAGGTTGAAAAGGAACCTCTTGTTGTTCTTCTTGAATTACATTTCCAGCTACCTCTTCTTGAAACTCAACAAAGGCATTGATAGCTACTCTAGCCTGCTCAATCATGTGTGGGAAGAATGGTGTAAAATTCCCATAAAATACAACCCTGGCAGTTGTGAAATCCTTCTTCATGTTTCCCATGATTTTCCAATTCATGTTTTCATCTTTGAGAGTTGGGCCTTCTAGCATTAAACCCTGTTCTTCAGAGTGAAGTATCATTTGGATAAATCTAGGGTAGAGCAAGAACTTTGTTGTTGTGCCTTCAAGCATTTTCTGCATGTTGTCCATGATGAAACTGGAGATGTTGAAACTTCTCTGTGTTATGAGACACACAAATGTAGAGGCTAGGGTTTGATTGAGCTCATCAAATCCTTCGGACCTCCCAGATATTCAACAGAGTAAAACATGGATTTAATATCTCCAGTTGAAGGACACTCTTGCCTTCTTGACCATGTTATCAGGGAAATCTCCTTCATAACCAATGTCTCTGCACACTGTTTGTATTTCCTCCATACTTAATCTGTCAATCCCTTCAGCATTATTTAACTTCAAGACCCTTCTAATCACTTCCTCAGTAACTATTACATTTTCACTTTGTAATGATGTAATAGTTCTTACCCCATCAATGACCTCAAACTTTGCCTTTTCCCAAAATTCTTGTAATAGATCATTATACATAACAGGGCTTTCTGAGATTGCTTCATGCAAGTTTGAGGTGATTAAGAAGCCAAAGACTAGCTTCCATTGATCATCAACCTCATAATGAGCCATGTCTAGAAAAGCAGCTACATTGTGTTTGGATTTATATCTTAAAACCATCTGTTACACAAAATTATGGTTAGAAATGATGATTAAACAAGGAAAAAGAAAACCACATTACTAAATTCATAAGACAACATAAATATATACCTTAAAGAACACAGAAAGTAGAAAGAAAAAAAAAGGTAATAAAGGAAAGAGAGCAAGCAAAACCTTCTTGCAAAATGGCTCTAGGAGAACGAAACGGCAGTGCTAAAGCTTAATTTCTCAGAGGAATAAATAAATATTAAACTATATTGGGATTAGAGATTTAGAATCAATTTAGAGAACTGCTATTGATTAAAAAAATATTTAAAATTTAAACTAATAAAATAATGAATTCGAAAAATAATATATTTAGTTTCCCACCAAAAGTTCTCCGATCCTAAAATAAAACTTCCGACCGAAAAGACTCCGAATTGAAATTAAAACTCCGAATTTTAACAAACAGTCAACGAAGTCAAAGACCGTGAATTAAAAATAAACTCCGAATTGAAAAATAAAGTCAATAATTGTCTTAGTTTTATTTAATTCAAACTCAAATTTACTTTAAATTAACAGTCAGTCAAGAAGTACTTTCTAAAGCAAAATTTTTAAAATCAAGATCATAAACTTATATTCCATAATTTCATAAATTAGTTCATAAGAGCAAATTTTCAAAAGAAAAGAAATGTTTTATAAAATGTTGAAACCTGTATTTTTATTAGAGTTCATCCTTTGTCAAAGATTCATTCGCTGCAAGTTTTAATAGTTTAGAAAGGACCTAATACACAATCAAACTTTTCAATTCTTGACAAGAAGAAATAAATTAAACTGATATTTTACTAAAATATGGCATTTATATCATATTTACTTGAAAACACAGTAGTTTTGTGACATATTTTACTCAAAGAATTTTGACTGAACTCATGACTAATCTTCAACATTTATTGAGAGTCCCCAAAGTATGATTTCTCGACCTTATAAACTGCTTCTTCTCTCAAGGTATTTTTGATTAAGTGCATGCATGATTTATGTGTTCAAATTAGACTTAGTTCAATTGTTCAACTCTTTCCCATGTCTTTGTCGTTTATCAAGTAAGCATTAAGGATCTTAGAGGACAAAAGACTAGTTTGTTAAAAAAGTTGGACTTATTCACATGTCTCTGCCGTTTATCAAGTTAGCATCAAGGATCTCAAAGTCAATAAATTATTAAAAAGTCACTTTTAAACACTTCATAGGTTTACAATAAATAGATTTATATGCTCATATTTGCTGAAAATATAACATTCCTTTTCTTTTCCTCCTGACAATCACTGAATTCCCATTTGAAAGTTATTAATATTTAGTTATCTTATGCAATGAATAAACCACAGGTTGTTAAGGTTTTCAAAATACATAAATATGTGCATGTGTAAAAACATTTGGTTTCATGAAATTCTTTAAATACTGAACTATGTTAAACAACTTTGAAATTTATGTTTAAGATTCTTTTCTAAGAGAATTATGTTTTTGTGAAACATTTTCAAGTTTTATACTGTTTTTGATTTTTCAATTTTCTGACAGCAAATTCATAACCTTGCAAATAGAATAGAAATGAAATCTTTTTGAGATTAAAACTGTACAAATCTGAAAGAACATATTTTTGGATTTTATCTATACAAATTTGACTGACATATTTTTGTAGTTTTTTTGAAAATGAACCAACAAGAAAAGAACAAAAATAATCCGAATTGTAAAAGAATGCTCCAAATTTTAAAAATACTATCCTAATAAACAAAACAGACTAAATCAGATCAAATATTGTTTTTTTTTTGTTTTTTTATTTACCCATTTTCTCCCCCTCTTTTTGTATTTTCAAATAAAAGAAAGTAAAATTCAAAAACATATGTACAAAAATATTTTTGAGAAACACTCAATCAAGATTTATAACCAAGAAAATTGAATCTTGTTACATCAAATGCCTTTGTGAAAAGGTCTGCTAGTTGGAGGTCTACATGAATCTTTACTAAGTGAATCAAATGTTTTTCAAAGCATATTCTAATAAAATGATGTCTAATCTCAATATGCTTAGTTTTAGAATGTTGGATTGGGTTCTTAGTAATAAACATGGCAGTTGTGTTGTCTATGTGTATAGGAGTGTTCATGAAATTAAGGCTATAGTCTAACATCTGATTCTGAATCCATAACACTTGAGATGTGCAAGAACCAGCAGCAATATATTCAGCTTCAACAGAAGACTGAGAAACAGAAGTTTGCTTTTTGCATTGCCATGATACTAGCCTATTTCCTAAGAACTGGCAACCTCCTGTGGTAGATTTTCTATTTAAGTTGCAGCCACCATAGTCACTATCAGTATAGGCATAGAAGTCAAAAGTAGAATTCTTAGGATACCAAAGGCCTAATGAAGGTTGTCCCTTAAGATATCTAAAGATTCTCTTGAAAGCAACTAAGTGAGACACCTTAGGGGCAGCCTGAAACCTAGCACAAAGACACACTCCAAACATGATATCAGGTCTACTAGTAGTAAGATACATTAAAGAACCTATCATAGACCTATATAAATGTTGGTCAACACTCTCTCCATCTGAATCTGGATGTAACTTAGCCCTAGTGTCAATAGGAGTGGAAGCAGATTTACAATCAGAAAACCCAAATTTGGTTAATATATCCTTGACAAACTTTCCTGGTTAATAAAAATGCCATGTTCTAATTGATGAACTTGAAGTCCTAAGAAAAAGGACATTTCACCCATTGAGATCATTTGAAATTTAGATTTCATCACAGACTCAAAGTCCTTACATAGTTCTTCACAAGTTGATCCAAAAATGATGTCATCAACATAGATTTGAACAAAAATGGATTCCTGGTCAGCTGATTTGATGAATAAGGTTTTATCTATGGTTCCTCTTAAATAACCATTTTCAATCAAGTACTTGGACAATGTCTCATACCATGCTCTAGGAGCTTGATGCAATCCATACAAAGCTTTGTCCAGTTTGACCACATGATCAGGGAATTAAGGATCCAGTAACCCAGGAGGCTGACTAACATAAACTGTTTCTTCAAGAACTCCATACAAAAATGCTGATTTTACATCCATTTGATATACCTTGAAGTTCTTAAAAGTAGCAAATGCAAGAAATAACCTTATATCCTCTATCCTATCAACTGGAGCAAAAACATCATCATAATCAATATCCTCTTCCTGAGTATATCCTTTTACAACTAGTCTTGCCTTATTCCTCACTATGATTCCCCTATCATATTTATTAACCTTAAAGATCCATTTAACACCAAGCACATTTGCTCCTACAGGTCTTTCTACCAATGTACCTACTTCTTGAACCTTGAATTGCAACAGTTCCTCTTGCATGGCTTCTACCCAACTATTTATGCTTAATGCAATATCAACATTTTTAGGTTCTAGTTGAGACAGAAAGAAAGAGAATAAGCAAAGATTGATTAAACCAGACCTACTTCTAGTTTTGACCCCATCACGTAAATTTCCTATAATATTACTTAGAGGATGAGTCTTGTGAACTTTTAAAAATGAGTTAATTTACTCAGTAATATTTGTAGGAAGGTTTGTTTGATTAGGGACAAAATTATCCAAAAGTGAGGGTTCAGAAGTTGCTTCACTGGGTTGTTCATGGCTTGTTTCAGTAGGTAGAGTCTGCATTTGTTCATCATCATTGAGGTGTGCTTCATCACAAATAATTACATTTCCTACTTCCGAACTGTTCTGAATGTTCTCCTAATTTTCTTCCATTTCTCTTTGAGCACTTGAATTTTCTTGTAATCCATCCAAATTTTCTTGAAGTTCTGAATTGATTTGTGGATTACTAGAATTGAGTTCTTCATTAACTTGATCAACTGAAATATCTTCAGATGAATGTTGTGCACCCATAGCATCATGATTTTCATCATCCTGCATTTCTTGATCTTGAACAATATTGCCTTGATCTTCAGAGTTCACTGGAATGTCTTCTTCTTGAGAAATATCTGCATCAGTTTGACTCTCAACAAGATCTTCAGTTACAATATTATCTTTAGCATTGTTGTGATCTTGATTCAAATTAGTTGAGCTTGCACTTGCATTTGTTGGTCTTCCTAGAACAAAGTCATTTTTTTCTTCAGCATTTGCTACATTCTCTGTTGATATCTGCACTTGTTTTGTAACATCTTGGCAAACACTATTACATGAATTCAAAAATGTGTCTAAATTAAATAACCATTCAGCACCTGAATTCCTAACATTTTGTGTATATTCATTGAATATCATATTGATTGATTCTTTTATGATTCTAGATCTTCTATTAAAGATTCTATAAGCTTTAGAAACACTAGAATATCCAAGGAAGTAACCATCATTTGTTTTGGAATAAAATTTTCCTAGTTGGTCTCTGGTGTTTAAAATGGAACATTGACAGCCAAACGCTTTGAAAAATCCTACATATGGTTTTCTACCAGAAAACAATTCATAAGCTGTTTTTCCTAATCGCTTAACTATGTGAATTCTGTTATTGACAAAGCACATAGTGTTTATTGCTTCAACCCAAAATGTGACAGGTAAAGAAGATTCTCCTAGCATGGCTCTAGCTCCCTCAATTAAAGTTCTGTTTTTCCATTCTGCAACTCCATTTTGCTGTGGAGTTCTTGGGGAGCTATATTGTCTAAAAATTCCTTTAAGAGTGCAAAAGTCATTCAGAGTGAAATTCTTAAATTATGTGCCATTTTCACATCTAATAATCTTAACTTTCTTATCACAAAAGTTTTCAATTTTAGTGACAAAGTCTTTTATTAGCTCAGCTGTTTCACTTTTATGAGCTAAAAAGAAGACCCATGAAAATCTTGAATAGTCATCTGTGATAACTAAACAATAAGATTTCATGCCAAGACTATTCACACTGACTGGACCAAACAGATCCATGTGTAGAAGGTGAAGGACTGTATCTACTGAAGTTTGAGTCTTTAGTTTGAAACTTGATTTATGATGTTTTTCTTTAAGGCATGAATTACAATGATCATTTAAATGAAAACTCTTTTTAGGAAATCCAAAAACTAGATTGTCTGAAACTAGTTTATTCATGCACTTAAGATTTTCATGACAAAGTCTTCTATGCCATAAATAAGACTCTTTTTCAGTAGTTTTAGATATGAAGCAACTTGATGATTCATTTGACTGAGCAGTGTTCATATCTAAAATATTCAAGTCTTCACATCTTGGTGTTTGAGTAGCAATCATGTCCTTAGGAATGACAAATTCATCTTTAAGAATATAAACGGAATCTTTTGAGAAAAGAGCATAAAAATTATTGTCACATACCTGAGACACTGAAAGCAGGTTATTGTTTAATTCTTTAACATAATTCACCTTTCCCAAAGTCAAGGATCCATTTGTCACATTTCCTTTTCCAATTATCAAACCACCAATATTACCACCAAAAGAAACATCTCCACCTCTCAAAGCACTGAAATCATGTAATAATTTGATATTTCCTGTCATGTGTCTTGAGCACCCACTATCAACTACCCAGGTGTTGGCTTCTAAAGGATTTGTGAACTTCCTCTGCAAAAGTTAGAACTTAGTGAGATTTTGGAATCCACATTTTTTTAAATTTTGAAGATAATCCTTTGAATTTGTTAAATTTGAAATAATCATGCACTTTGTTTTTAGAATCAAACATGGAAAATTCTAAATCATATTTGGAACTATCCGAACTAATGTTATATGTATCCGGATCCTTATTGTTCAACCGAATTTTATCCGAATTGATTTTAACAATGTGTTTTTCCGAATTAACTTTCATTTTATCCGAATTCAACACATTATCATCTGAATTTAACTCTTTTAATTTGGACATCGAATATTTTAATTTGGATGATTTCAAATCAATTAGCAATGTTGGATTTATTTTACCAAACTTCAACTCATTTACACTCTTTGAATTTGTTGTTTTCCCATGCATGTATTTCTTGAAATCAATTTTTCCAAATTTCAAATTCACAGAAGTTAGCATACCATTAGAGACAATTTCCTTTTTAGACTTTAGCCAACATTCTTCTACTTTATGTTTCTTTTTGCAGGTTAAACATCTTGGTTTCCTTTTTGATTTATTCAGTTTAGTCTTTTGATGTTCAACATTTTCACTTTTAAGCACAGATTCATTAACAGATTCAGATAGATTAACATGCACACATGCAGAAACAATTTCAGAATTATTTAACAAAACATCATTCAAGACAATTTCTTCTACACTTCCAACATTCATGTTCAAATTGTAAAAAATAAAGCATCTTTCATTTTGACAATTGTATACATGTTCAACAAATTCCTCTTCAATTTCAAATAAGTCTAAGTTATTACAATCTTTGACTCTTTCTTCACAGATACCCTCGATAACTTCTTGACCTTTTAAATTTCTGCATGCTACACAATTAGAATTTCTATTTAGACTAGTATTATTAGACAGTGAATTCATGTTATGCACAGAAGAACAATTTTCATGTGATTCTAAATTATCATGTAGAGCAGATGATTCATCAAAGCAATTTTCAACAAGCAGACTACTTTTGAATGATGTAAATTCAGGCTTACTTGAGTAGTTGTCATTGAAAGGAGGAGGTACTACATTGAATCCAATACCTGCCTTGCCTTATGCACCATTTGATGCTCAATGATTCCACTCAAAGTTTTTGAAGAAAGGTTGAATTTCTCAACATTAATTTTTGATTCTTTAAATTCATTTGAAACCTTTTGAAATCTTTCAAACAAGTTTTCATGTTGAGTTTCCAACCTTCCCAGTTTTCCTTTGTATGCATCTACATCACTTGTCAATAAGTCTATTTTTTCTTTATAACCTTTTTCTTTCTTTAAAAACTCACTTTGATGAAACTTGATCAAATCAATCTCTTTAATTAAACTCAAATTATGCTCTCTTATATATTTAACAGTGTGTAAACAAGATAGAGTGCAAGTATTTGACAGTACCTCATCAGTGTTGACAGAGGAAGAGATTTTACTCATCAAGGTAGAAACACTCTGGTTTTTGAAATCCTTTTCAGCAACTGCATCCCATTCTCCAAATGTAATCAATGTTGTTCCACTAGAGCTTGATCCTTCTCTTTTATTCTTCATTTTTGATCCAGTGATTTGTTTTTGATCAGTTTGTTGATAGGTCCTTTGAAATCCATTGCTTTGACTGCTTCTCCTTGGTGCTCTACATTCCCTTGCAAAGTGTCCATTTTCTTGACAGTTGTAACACTTCACTTTAGACTTATCAAATCCCATCTTATCACCATTTTCCTTTTTAAAATTATTCCTGTCAGTCTTTTTGAAGAAACGGTTTGCTCCAACACTCACCATTGCCATCTGTCACTTAAGATCTATTTCCTCTAAGTCATCTGGATGAAGCTTTTCTAGATCTTCTCTTGCTAATTCAGCTTGATTAAGACTTCCTGCTACAAAAGCTTCATAACTAGCAACAAATGCTTTGTAGAGAGTATCTCTATCACCCATAGCTGATGGCCCTAGTATTGCTGATGGTGTAGTTTGACCAGAGTGACCATTGTACAATGGAGTTTGAGAACAGAAGTTTGTGGAATGACAATCTGCAGAGTAATGACTAGCATATGATTGAGGTTGAGGCAATTCTTGACTGGAATAATGTGGTGAGTTGACTTGATTTGATGCTTTCAGTGCACATCCAAAAGAGTTTTGGGACTGCTTCTTTTCATCCAGCTGCATATCAACTTCATATGATTGAAGAACTCTAATTAGCTCAACAAGTGTCATGGTGTTCAGATTTGTTGTTCTCTTAATGATCATCACTTGTACAACTCACTTACGTGGAAGAGGTCCTAGCAGCTTCTTCATAATGTCATTGTCCTTCATCATTACTCCGACAGTCTTCAGATCACTCACCAACACTGAATACCTCGAGATCTGCTCAGACAGACTTTCACCTCTGATATATTCAAAAGCCTCATACATTTTCTTTAGCATGTCTCTCTTACTTTCCTTTAGCTCAATACTTCCTTCATACCTTAGTTCCATTGCATCCATTAGCTCCTTTGCTGATGAGCAATCCTTGAAGTTGTTGTAGATTTCTGTAGGTAAAGCCAGAATTACTGCTCCTAAAGCTCTGAAGTCTCGGTCAATTAGTTTGTTATCAGTCTCAGTATACCTTTCAGGATCCAGATCAATCATAACAGTTCTTCCTGTCTCCTGAACCATTGGCCTATGCGGTCCATTGACAATAGACGCTCAAATTTGTCTATCACTGTAGTATACAAAAGCTTTGAATCTCAATTTCCACATCATAAAATCCTGACCTAAAAACTTAGGAGGCCTACCACCGGAACCGGTTTCGTTATCGTAATTCACTGCAGGAATGTTTGCTGGAATAATAGACATGATGAAGCTTTGCAATTGATTTTAAATCGGAGAGATGAGTACTTAATTCGGACTAATTGAATAACCTCGAATAGACTATAGATCACTTAAAATCACTGTAATCTTAATGAATCTTACTAATAACACTAAAGCTCTAAGTAGAAAACACTTAATTCGATTAAACTAATGCAAGTGTGTAGTAATCAAATTTTACCGCCAAAATTTAAAAATTCAAACCTCAAACAAACGCGTTGATCTTATATCTTCTAAATCCTCGGTTTATTTAAACACTTCGACTGTAGCTGAGCTGAATCAAATTGAATTGATAACCAGCTCTGATACCACTTGTCAGGTCTCGTAGATCCTCAACAACTATCAACAAGTGTAAGATCTCAATTACGTCTACCGAAATTAGACATAATTGATTGAACAAATGATTTAGAGATAGTAATCAACGATGAATGGAAAAGTAGAATGAAAATTGTATTTGGGCGGGAAATTCAGTTACATGTAATATTCTGTTCAAAAGCATGCATTATACATGATTGCTAGCCACTATTTATAGACCTATGCTATCTAACAATTACATAAATGTCATCCTTATGTTTATTAAAAAATATTTCGGAGTAGACATAAACTTATAGTTTAGTTGGTTCAGTTCGGAGGAACTTGAACCAATTCGGTAAAAAATTAGTTCCCCCGAACTGAAACCTTCCTAAACTTTTCACTTTATTAAACAATTCGGAGAGTCCGAATTGATACAAATCTACTCTAAACTATGACTTGGTTATTTTGGAAGCTTCACCATTTGACTTGATATCTCCAACAGTCATGATCACAGTCAAAATCACAACAGCACCTAACCTCACTTTTACTAACTTGATCACAGAATTATCCTTAGTATTTTTGGTCAAAACATATATTATTATGGATCAAGCAATAAACCAATATTACCAATCTTTATTAACCAATATTGTTATTTATGTTACCCAATAGGGGTGTTGTTGTTCTAACCCGCCACCATCACCACTATCACCAATATCCCATTTTCATTGATTTTACTTGATAAGCAAAAATGAAAAATTGAAAACTTGGTATTTAAATTTTTAAGAAACTGAAATATTTGTTCGGTTCGATTTGGACACTAAAGTCGAACCACGTTTGAAATTTAAGTATTTTATGTCGTATCAGGTGTTTTGATTTTTACGTTTTAGATGTTTTCACTTTTAAAAACCATAAAATATAATTATAAATTATAGAAATTTTGCTTCAAAAAAAATAAATTATAGAAATTACATAAAACCTTTTATATAAAGTTAAATTAATTTGGTGGACAAAAAACTTATTTTGATTAGAAACTATATAATGAAAATATATTTCTAAATATAATAATATAAATAGTGACAAATCCCTAAATATTATACCTAACTATATCGCCCATATGCTAAGGACGAGAAACCGTCATGAAGCTTAAATTTTTTTGTAGGTTGGATGTTGTTTTCTTTTATAGTTTTTTCTCTTAAATTCTCTTTATTGCTTCCACCTTCTTTTGACTCGTCTTTTTGAAACCTTTTTGCTTCTACTCATGTCTTTTTTCCCTTTCTTTTTCCCTTCATGTCATGGTTGTTTGACGGTTGTCACGATTATTTGTACCGATCAATTGTTGTTGTTTATGGCGGTTGACTGTTGTTAACAGCATAGAATTGACTACTACATCCACTTGTTTTGTTTTTTCTGTTAGTGTAGTAATATTGACTCCCGTTCTTATATCGTGTTGTTGACATTGTAGGTTATTGAGGAGTTGGTTAGGATTAAAAAGAGAGAAAGTAAAAAAATTAATTATGACCTATCCCTTATAGGGAGAACAAGATAACGAAAATTTGTTGTGGTTTTGAATGGTAGCAACTATGTCCTATTAATTTTAGAGTGATTAGAGTTTGTGTTTAAGGAGTTGTAACTAGAAGAAAATTATGAGAAGATAAACGATTAATATATATGATGGGATTAAAAACCTTATTTGATATTGGAAGAAAATATAAATAGGTCCTCTGGACCGCCGGTGTTACGTCGGCAACCTGAGAATTAATTTATCCGATTAGTTTTTGTCTCTAGAGCTTTAGTTTTGATACCATATAAAAATCAGAAAATATAATAGTATTGAATTATAAATTGTAGAAATTACATAAAACTCTTTATATGGGGTCGATTAACTTGTAAATAGGAAACCTAATCCTACTAAAATGTATATAATGTAAATCTATTTTTAAATATAAATAATAACAAATACCTAATATTATCACCATTCTATAGTCTTCCTAATATCATCTTTAATCTTTAATATATAATAAAAGAGAGCCCTTAAATGCCACATGACGAAGTAAGGTCCCTGGATGAGTTAACTTCTTTGATTTCAGCCGTTAGATCAGATTGATGATGTCATCAAAGACTATTTTCACTTTACACCCTCTTACAACATATAATCACATTACTTTTTTTATTTCATCTCAACTTAAATAAAAACTTAATTTTAATTATTTATAAAATCGCTCAATACCTTATTATTATTCTAAAATCTCCTAATATAAAATATCAAAACATATGTATAAACGTAAAAGTGTATATGTTATTATAACTATAAAAACAGGTAAAACGCAAATGTATATATGTTATTATACGTATAACATTATCTTCTCATAATAACGTAAAATCTACATGAAATTCAATTTTTATCTTTGTTCATGTTATCGCGGAACAATAATCTAGTTATACACTAAAAGTAAGTTTCCCTAAATTTTCCTAATACATTTTACACTAACTGGACATTTCCCTCATAATCTAAAAAAAATGCTATTGTTTAAACAGTGAAAACAATAAAAGAATATTTTATATATCGATCATTGTGGGATCATTGATGATGTTCTCTCACATTGATAAAAAAGAAAGTTTTCAAACAAATCAAATTGGTTTGGCAAGCAATGATTTAGAGCACTACATACTTGATTTGGGGGATGCGGAAAGAAGTCGTCTTGAAAATAAGAAAGACACATGCGATTGATCTTTGCTACGAGATACAAGTTTTATTATTTGTTTGGATGATAAAAACTTCAACAAGTTAACAATGGTGGTCATTAGTTGATTCATTATGGAGTTTGTTATGTAGTATTGCTTAGTTTTGGTCAATTGTAAATTGGTAGGTTTTTTCTAACCTATTTATTAGGAGGAGAAGAAATCGTTGCGTTGTTTTGACTTTACATCCTGTAATGTACAACAAGGTGTGTAGTTGTATAATCAGTTGTTCTAGCGACAATTTAAAATTTAATAAAAATCCGTTAAATTTATGAATTTTCACATTTAATTAAAAGTTTGATTGAAGTAAACCCAAATCCAAACCCAAAACATTCTACAATGTTTCCATCAAAGGAAAAAAAGAAGGCCATGCCCAATTAACAAAAAGCCCAATTGGAATCTACACGCATATTCTTCTTTCTGCTATCCATTATTTTCCCCCAAATTCAGTGAGTCATGGATTTTGCTTCAACTCTCTCTCATCCAAAACCTGCCACCTTCACTCCCTCCGGCTGCCTGCTTCTTCGCCGCCGTCCGTTTTTTTCAACTCCGGCCAACTATACACGACGTCGTTTTCAATTCCGAACCTTTTCAGTTAAAAATGCTTCATCTGGTCCGTCCAGAAGAAGTCGGAGAGTTTATACGGAGTCTCAATCGGAAGCACCGCCGTTATCCGCCGTTCCGTTGAAGGAGATTGCTTCTTTTATATTGCCGGTCGGCTCATTCGTTGTCGTTACTTTTGGTATTGTTTTTCATTAATTGCTACTACTTTTTTATTATTAGGAAAGTTTTACAGATAATTAATGTACAAAATTGAATCAGTTTTGCATTTGAAATGGATTAGGTTTTATAATTTAGTGGAATGTAGCTTTAAAACAAAGGAACATTTGTTCCGATATCCAAGTGTTTTTAATTCTGCTATTAAATGATCTATATGATAGTAAAGGATAATAAACCGAAATTATTACCAACGCGCGGTATCAGTGTTGTTCAGGGACCGGAGTTCAGGTGTTCTGTTCAATCCCCATGGTAGTCACTATCAGCTGTATTAGTTAGTTTAGTTAGTTTGACCGTTTTAAAATATATAAATAAATTGAAATTGTTTTCTGTTATCAGTGAGACGTCTGTAATATTAATGATTTGTTATTGGTTAAAGGAAACTCTAGTGGTTAATAGTCACGAGCGAATGATGCTGATTAATAATGTGATCGGGATCTGAGTTAAGTTGTGTTTGATTAATGGAAACCTCAGTAGGTAGTTTGGCTTGGAGGACAGAACTTTTTGTTTTCTACTAATGAAATATATACGTCCAGAAATGAATTATGAGCGTGCCACTTTCCTCGGTACCTACTTGTCATGGTTATCCTGTTTATATTTTGATAGTTTGGTCAATTATGAGAATCTCCTACATTACTTCCATCATAATAGAATTACCGGTGTATAATCATTTATATTTGTTCAAGGCTATTCTTGCTTTCACATTACCGTTTTTGTTTCTTCTTTTGGTTTTATATTATCACCAAACACATGTTTCTTAAATAGATAATAGAAATAGAGTTATGCTAAAGATAAAAACTTCCGATTGGTTCACTAATTTATGTATTCAGCTGACAGTTATGTGGAAGTTGGTGGCGAAACTGATTATGCCTAAGCAGTCAAAAGCTCCGTCAGCGAATAAAAAGTCAACTGAAGGACTGAAATGGTCCTTTGCCGCTGGCACAAACTTATTACCAAATTTTGGAGCAAAGATTGAAAGGGAATCCAAACTCCGACTAAATGATTTTGCTAAAGAGCTTAGGGCTTTCAATATTGTTGACATGTCAGGTACTAGAAAATTAATACCATATAAGATGCTATGAGTGCTGCAGTATTCTTTACAATTTAATCTTTTTCGTAATGCTCTAAATTTTTAAATCTTGTACTATGTGGCAGGTCGTAACTTTGGAGACGAAGGATTGTTTTACCTTGCAGAGAGCTTGGCTTATAACCAGGTTACTCCATTATAATGATCATGTTCAGTTTATAACTGTTATTCGTCTTGTAGCTTTATATACGATTGTATTGTTATGATGAGTGCAATTTACTAGTATAGATTCAATGCAGTGAACTTTCGGTGCCGGGTGTTTATGACTTACATCTGCTCATGAGACCACTTGGAGATATTTTTGTTTTAATATTCAAGTGATTTATCTTGGTTTTCCATAATAAGTCTTTTTAAAATGATAAAGATGCATTAATGGTTCTGTATAATACAAATCATTAAGAAAAAGCTATATGGTAATATAAAAAATAACAGCGCATTTATTGGACATGAAGACTTTCTTGCCGGTTTTTTTATCTTCTTAACTATCCTATTCAGGGAATTTTTAACACTTGAATATATATCTGTAATTTTTCATAATTATTGGTTTTCTAGCCTTATTCATTTCTCTTGTTGCTTAGCAAAATCATCCTGGTTAACATCATCCCTTACCTTTGTTGATGAAATTGTAAATTAAGGGAATGGATTTGGAATTGTAATCACTTGTCTTGAATTATATCTCATATTTTACGGTCTATATGCTCTTTTTGTGAACGGAGTAAATTACCATCCAACACATGTCTTATCAAAGGTTTAATATATAATAATATGTATGGGGGTATGCAGGGACTTACATTGAGCGCTAGGTTCAGATAAAGTTGTAGACGTATGGAAGTCCAGTATTAGTGACTACATATCATTTTAGGGAAAATATTAGGTCCATTGTATCTACTTACCCGAAACAATTATTAAAAAGCCTTTATAATTCCTCCTATTATCGAATGGAATTTTAGACATTTAATTTCTAGTCCGGCAATCTTCTTGAGAGGGACTCACTATAACTTTATATTTATGACATAACAAGATACGTCAAAAGTTTTACTCCCAAACCCGTTCTTTAAGTTCTTATGTCGTAGTTGTTAGTAACTATATGACTTTAACTTTGTGTACTAAGAACACCCTTGCTTTTCATCATCCAGGTTGCTGAAGATGTGAACTTTGCTGCTAATGGAATAACTGCTGAAGGAATTAAAGCTTTTGATGGTATTTTGCAATCGAACATTTCGCTAAAGACTCTTAACCTATCAGGAAACACTATTGGGGATAAAGGAGCTAAGGTGAACTAATTTGTTATAATTTATCTAATCATGGAATTGAAGGAAATAATAACTTTTAATTATGTTTCCGCACTATATATAGAAAATGTAAATCTTGGGAATTGTTTTTGAAAGGGTTTCCTATTCTACTTTCGATTTTTTGCATAAGGAAATATTATTAATCCATTTATTGGCATCTATATTACATGTTTCGGATGCTTATAGGCTACTAATTAGCGTATAATGTTCTCTATAGGTTTTATGCGATATACTAGTGGAAAATACTGGTATTCAGAAGATCCAGCTAAATAGCATTGGGCTAGGCGATGAGGTTAGCTTTTTCAAAATTTTGATTATCTGCCAAAATTATACTGGTTAGATGTTAATAACGTCTAATGTATTTCGCTGTTGCAGGGAGCAAAGGCTATTGCCGAGATGCTAAAGAAAAATTCAACTTTGCGCACACTTGAATTAAACAACAATTTGATTGACTACTCCGTAAGCCTTTTTGCCTCTTATTTTTCATGTTTATGAAAGTGTGCCATTTTATCTTTTAATTTAATTGCATATTTCTTACTTTTTAATTGGAACTGGAGGCAGGGATTTTCAGGCCTTGCCGAGGCACTTCTTGAGAATAAGTCATTACAAAGCTTGTACTTAAAGTGAGTAGAAGATCTTTGATATCATATTCCCCCCATCAATCAATTACTATTATCATGTTTAAATTTATTTAGTTTGTAAATCATAACATGTTCTATTATCCTAGTGGAAATTATGGTGGTGCTTTAGGGGCTTCATCACTTGCTAAAGGGCTCGAGGGTAACAAAACCTTAAGGGTATTTTCTCTTTTCTGTTCACCCTTTTTCCTAGCAAATGTTTACATTGTTGTTGGTTTAAGTTCTTCTATGAAATACTATAGAACATATATAAACTTGAAGCTCTAAATTGTACATAAAAGTAATGTGAAACGTATATAAATATGCAGGAACTTTTTCTGCATGGGAACTCCATAGGAGATGAAGGAGCTCGTGCTTTAATAACTGGATTGTCTTTACATAAAGGTTTGGTTTCTTGACTCACAGTTTTCTGTTATTCCTGATAGATACTTGTTCGTTTATATATATTGTGTTAACTTGACATATAGAGTACGTAAGCAGGGAAACTAACGGCTCTCGATATTGGAAACAATATGATAACCTCAAAAGGTGCATTTCATGTTGCGGAATATGTTAAAAGAAGTAAATCCTTGTTGTGGCTTAACGTGTACATGAATGACATTAAAGACGAGGTATTATTAACTATCTTTTTTTGCCAACAATAATCAGTATCCTGGAATTTATCGAAGGTTATTATTTTGTAATCTCCTTCGTTATTAAAATGGATCAGGGAGCTGAGAAAATAGCTGAGGCATTGAAGGAGAACCGTTCCATAACAAACATAGATTTGGTGAGGAGAAGGCGTAAACTTATTCATATGGAAGGTATATCTGGATTATTCGAAATGAATATAACCATTTTATACTTTCAGGGAGGAAATGACATCCATGCTAAAGGGATTACGGCAATCGCTGAAGTTCTAAAAGATAATACTGTGATAACAGCTGTGAGTCTCTTCCTTATTTTACTTGCTCCCTTTTTCTTCAATGAAAAATGCTTCCATTTCTTTGAAACTTTCAAGTTTACCTATTGGAGGGTATTTTAAACATTTGACAGTCGAACACCTGCCTAAAATTTTATCCATAATCTTGCAAACAGCTTGAACTTGGTTATAATCCCATGGGACCAGATGGCGCAAAGGCTTTGTCAGAAGTTCTCAAGTTTCATGGAAATATTAAAACCCTTATGCTTGGTTGGTGTAAGGTAAAACACTAGACATCAAAATTACACTTTTTAGCTAAATTTGTTGGTTCGTCCCATTTCAGATAAAAAATCAACCCGTTCAAAAGTAAAAAAGTATTGAAATTGTGGCTTCTAGTTTTTTGATTCCATACGAAATCTCATAATACGAATTATGTGAACACATTACAGATAGGAGCAAAGGGTGCGGAGTTCATAGCTGATACTTTAAAGTACAACAATACAATCTCAACTTTGGACCTACGAGCCAATGGGCTCAGTGACGAGGTTCATATCTATAAATGATATTAATGTATAAATTTCATTGTTTTGGTATTAATAGCCAGTTGTATCTTGTGCAGGGTGCTAAGTCCCTGGCTCGCAGCCTGAAGGTGGTCAATGAAGCTCTGGTGTCACTCGATTTAGGATTCAATGAAATAAGAGTACGGCCCACTTTACCTAAAATACTTGATCTTTTTTTATATCCCAACTTTTTATGTACGGAATAATATTTTGTGCCATTTTGATTGGGTTTTGCTGATAGGATGAAGGAGCTTTCTCGATTTCTCAAGCACTGAAGGCTAACGAAGATGTGAGACTCACATCGTTGAATCTTTCTAGCAATTTTCTTACAAAGTTGGGGCAGGTACTTCATCACCATTTCCGCTCGTCTTTTCTTTCGCATTGTCGTTTGAGGGAGTACATAATCTATGTTTTAAAATAAAACAATTTATGGGGTTGTGTACTATAAATACATTTTGGGGTATTTTCAACACCTTTCTTTTACCTGTTCGGCCCATTAGGATAAATTATAACCCGAATCGACACATGTATAATTTAGCTGGGTCAAAATTATCACCTCTATTGTTGACTATGTTGTTTTCTTTTACATTGTCTGAACCTAAAGTAAGTGTACAAAATGGTGCAGAGTGCTCTAACTGATGCAAGAGACCACGTGTACGAGATGACCGAAAAAGAACTAAGTATCGGCTTTTAGTTATCTTACAAAAGAGAGGTGCATACTGAGAACTGGTTCGTGTAGTTCAGTCAAACAGGTTGGTGTTTATTAATACATGGTGATGCGCGGGTAGGGGAATCCCTTAACTGCAGGGATATTTAGAAATTTTGTTAGAGAGATTGTAGCAACTGTATTATCATTATTTTGTAATGCTGGTAAGGTGCACTTGATTTAATGTTTTGATCATGATTTATTGTTTGAAATCCAATTGCAAACTGAACTATGATCTAAGGATCTAAATAAACTATACTCAATCTGAATGAAACCAGATGGCATGTGCCATTACATCAGACGTTGGAACATAGATTAATACGGCAACCTTTTTTACAACAGATAGACATTGCCGACCCCTTATTTTCGAAAATAGCAAAAAATAAGGGGGTAAAAATTTTTACAAAATGTCACGGAGTTCGCATATGTTACATGGAGTTCGCATATGCGAACTAATGCTAACCCCATTTTTATTTCTTTTTTTTCTTTTTTTTAAAAACAATTTATGCTACATGACGTTATCTGTATATGCTAACTGCTGACGTCATGTAGCATAATTTTTATTTAGTTTCTTTCTTCTTTTTGAAAATATGCGAACTTAATTTTTTTTTTTTAATAACAATATATTTTACTTTTTATTGACTAATTTGAATTAATAACTATTATGTAAAATATTAGTGATCCTAAAAGGCTATCATCGATATATACAAACTTTAACAATTACTCTACCTTCGTTTCGTTGGTTTTGCAATATGTTTCTGCGGTAGTTACTATACGTGATAAGTTCAATATAGGTGTAGATATTAGACGTAGGTTGGAGTTGGTAGATATAGGTTCTACACCTATATTGAACCTACCACGTATAGTAACTACCGCAGGAACATACTGCAAAACCAACAAAACGAAGGGAGAGTAATTGTTAAAGTTTGTATATATCGATCATAGCCTTTTAGGATCACTAATGTTTTACATTATAGTTACTAATTCAAATTAGTCAGTAAAATATATTGTTACTAAAAAAAAAAAAGTTTGTATATTTTCAGAAGAAAAAAAAAAGTTATGCTACATGACGTCAACAGTTAGCATATGTTAACTGCTTACGTCATGTAGCAGTTAGTAACTGCTGACGTCATGTAACATAATTTTTTTTAAGGGGGTTAGCGTTAGTTCGCACATGCTAACTTGTTCGCATATGCGAACTCCATGTAGCATATGCGAACTCCGTGACATTTTGTAATTTTTTTTTGTAGATTTTGACATTTTGTAAAATACCCCCTTCCTTTTTGCTACTTTCGTAATTTTCCCTTAAAAGTATCTAAATACCGATATGGATACAACGAATACCTACAAAAATATTGAAATCAGGATTGTATTTTTTTTAAAAATTTAGTATTCAATATCACTAAAATTGGTTTTACGTGACAATCTTTCGATTTTTAATAAATAAAGAACTTAGAATCTTAATGTATAGCATCATATATATCATCTAATTAATCTATGCTATCATAAAATTAATTATAAAAGTTTGGATTTTCATAACCTCTTTATCTTATAGGTGTGGGTAAAATGTTGATTATATCATAATCTATACTATTAATAGTGTTAGTAGGGAAATTGTTTTAGTAAATTTCAAACACCCTGACATAAACACCATAATATCACAAGGTATAGTCCGGTTACGTACATGATTACTTAGATCCGACTAACATACCCGATGACATCACAAGGTTACGTATCGTTCGAAACACCTAACATGTCCGACTGTTAAAAGGCCCAACCGTCGGCTAGAATAATCCAGCCGCCGGTTGGGTGTGGTCAGGCTGGTAATGTGGTCGGTTGGCAAATGTGACCTGGGTGGCCAAATATGGCCCGGCTGACAAGTGTGCCCGACTAGCAAAAGCCAACCGCCGGCTGGAGCATGGCAAACATGTCCATCTGGTACTAGCAAATGTGGCCCAGCTGACATTATGTATCGGTCTTGGAAAATATGGCCCGACTGGCAATATGTGTCCCATCTGGCTGAGTGTACACGGCCAGACACGAAGCGACAGTCTATATGGATATTTGCATGACATGATAGCATATAGCCTTTCGGACATAACGACCATCTTAAATGCCTAAGGAGCGTCATATATTTAAGTACAAGATGTTGTACCTGGTGTAATGGGGTGAACGTTGGATCATTATGTCTGTCATTAATTATGACATAATGATTATTAATATCCATACGTTGAGGCTCCTGAAGGACGTTGGATATAAATACCAACATCATTATCACATTACGACATCTCCATCTACAACACGCACACAGTGTTATCATCATCATCCTCTGCAACACAATCCTTACACACGGTAACACATACACATACTCTTTGATCTCGTTCATACTGCTCACAACAAGAACGCCACATTACTTCACCGTCAACCTTGATTACCTTAGGTTCGTGAAGAACTTAGTAGTTTGCACTGTTTCGACAGGAGATCTAAGGCTGAATCCTCTCAAACACCTCATTTCCATGTTTGACGATCTTTTGATCAAACAACTATCATATAAATCATTTAGGTTTTTTGTTTTAAGTAACATAACTACTAATTTTTTTTTATTTTTTTTTCTTTTACGAAAATCACGCTAAACCATCCAAAATTTAGAATTAATAAAATAAAATAATTAATGTATTAGTTTTACTAGCAGGAAACCCGCGAGATGCTGCGACGTAATTTTTTTTTTTATCTTTGATATAATTACACTAAAATTTATCATATCATGTTGGGTATACGATTGACATATACGTAATAAATGTGGTAAAATTTTATGAAAAGACAGATATAATAAAATATTGATAATGAGTGATATAGTTTAAATTATATTTAAACTTAAGTTGCGAAAATTTGAATTATGATATCTTTTGAAAGATTAATAGTTATTAAAGGAAAAATAGATTGACTATTAATTATATTTTAAATAAGTTAATATATTTAAATGATAAAATAAGGATAATTTGGTAATTTTGCTATTTAGATTTGAACATTAAAACAAATGGTATAAATATTTTATAAATAATATAGATAACCTCAAATTAATTATATTAAATTTAATTTAATTCATAGTATTAACGACTTTAATGTAGATGAACCAATAATAAAACACTTAAAACATAATTCCTCCGTCCCCCAAAAACTCTTCATATTTCTATTTTTGTTTGTTCAAAAACTATTTTTTTATTTCTAATTGTGGATGATTACCTTGTTTTGCCCTTAAATATTTCAAATTCTCAAACTCTAAAATAAACCGACGTCTTTAATGCATAGCCATAATAGGTAATATAATGAAAAAAAGACTTCATTAACTGTACTTATCTTATTTTGACTATTTTTTTATTTCTAAACACTCTTTTTAAGATATACGGAGTGAAATTTAAGACACTTATAATATATATACTTATAATATACAGTTTAATACAAAACTGATTAAGTACTCAAAACTATAATTAATGAATTTATAATATATTAGATCAATAAGCATATTACGAAATTTTATTGAATGAATATAAATATATATTAATTTTTTTAAAAACTACTTCAAAAATTATTCAATACAAAAGTATAATAATGTATTAAAAACATATTATACATAATCAATATAAACTATTTCAGTAGTAGCAAAGCTAAAATGCATTCGATCTTTTGATAGAAAAAAATTGAAACTCAATATAAAATATTATATGGTACTAGTTATTATAGACTATATTTATTGTCTCGAAGCAAAAAAGATGAAATTTATATTTTTTTCAATTGAATAGGTAAAATAAAACATAAATAAAAAAATAATTACTTTATTTAATAACGTAACTCAAAAACAAAAAAATTTAACATATAAAATTAATTAAATTTAAATAAAAAATAATCGAAATAAATACGAAGCTACTTTTATGACATAATCCTAAAAGGAAAGGTATCAAAATCTGAAGAAAAACGTAAACTATAAAGAAAATTCTTAAAATAAAAATTAATAATCAAAATAAAATGATTCAAAAAAGATAGGAAAAGAAAATCTGAAAAAAAAAATAAAAAAAATTAAGCATGCATGTTAGCTTATTTATCGGGAAAAAGACATTATTATTTTGTTAGTTGGTAAATATTAGCTTTGTTAAATCCGTACCAATGACTCTTCATTAGATAGTCATTAAGGTAGATAAGCTACCTACTTTCAGCTATATCTATATCTATATATCTACTATGTCTACTATATTATAATTATATTATAATGCATATGACATTTAAGAGTTTTAAGATATTTTAAGAGATACAATACTTAAAGCACACAATACAACACATAAAACACAAGATACAACATACATTTTGCACAACTTACACCCTAAATAACATACCCCTACACACAACATACTCAATACAAAACCCTAAAAATAAACTTTCATATCCATTTACCGATTTTTGGTTTCTCTCTCTAAACCACTCGGCCTCCCCATGTTCTCTCTAAATTCTTCTCTAAATTCTTAATCGATTTAACGATGGATCTTGGTGGCTTTTAGCGGATCTTGACAGAACCATATACACAGCCGCCGATCCTCGCTATCACCGAACTGGGTGTTGGTTTTTTTCGCCCCACCTTAAACCCTCACTTTGTGGGTTGGATCTTAGTGGTTTAATTTCATGGTGTTTCGATTGTTGTTTGGTTTAGTCAGATTTCTCAGGGATCTCCGCTAATTTTGGTTCTTATGTGGCGGATCTATGATTAAACCCTACACTCGGCTCTATCTCAACCCGATATGGGTTTCAGATATGTGTTTCGGTTGATTTACGTTGGATCTCATAATATCCGTTGATTCCCACTCTAAAGCCGCCGATCCTCCTTTGGCCGGCTCCTTTGGTTGGATCCAGGTGGCTATTTATCGGTTCCTTTGGTTGGATTTTGGTTGCTGATTTTCGTTGGTTGGAAAACTCTTGGTATGTACATGGTTGGTTTGGTTCTTGCTGTGTTATATATTTCTTGCCTATTTATGTTGTGACTTTTCTACACCGCAACTCCACTGGTTAACCACTACTCAGCCGCCAGATAACCTTCAGTCGCCGGTAATTATGGTATTTGGTGATTCCAGGTGGTTTTCGGTTTATCTGGGTGGATTTTGGTTAACATTCGTCGGTTAACTGTTTTGTGTGTTTGTTTTAGCTTTTTTTTTTTTTTTAATAAGTAGCATGCTCATAAGTTTGCTTGCTTAGAGTGAATTACACAAATGGTCCTGTTATATCTATACTACTACTATAAAGCATTTGTTTTTGTCTCTGAAGTTTCAAGAATACACTTGATTGATGATCTTTATTAAGAGGCTGTGATGATGCATTTCTGTTTTACGTCTGAGTGAATTCGAGCGAAGTTGAGATTATCTGTATCTTGGCAGGGCAACTCAGATGGTTATGTCAAAGAATTAACTTCTTTGGCACTGCAACCGATAACTAAGTTTGCAGCCCTGGCAGATTAATCCTCTTTGTTTGAATGTTTACTAATCTGAGCCTCATAATCATTTTATTTCATGACTCTTAGTTCATTTTTAATTTTTATTCTAGAATTTAAGAAATTTTATCTGTTTATGGCGACACTATCTTCTGTCATCTGTTTTTGTTATAGTTGATTATCTTCAGTTTTTGTCCCCGGAGAAGAATTTCAATGGGTGTGAGTGGATTCAAACAAAGTTTATGTCACACCCCGCCAGTGGCGGAAACGTAAGGTGCAACTGATTGGCGATCGTCATAACACAATAGTAAATAAAGAAACAATCTATATGAAATAAATAATATTCGTGTGTCATGACGTCGCCATGTCCAAGGTAAAACCCTTTGGTACATAATTACGTCATTCACTACAATGAAAAAATATCCACAATAAATTCGAAAATGAAAATAAAGTACTTAGGCATACCAGCCCGAAATAAAGTTAATAATAAAATAAGAATCCAAGCCACCATGCATGAAAGTAACTCTAAGTCTCTAGGAGTCCAATCCAGCTAGATCCTATGCCTGATCAATACCTGAAAGTAAAACTTAAAAGTCAACACAAAGGTTGAGCGAATTCATCGAGTAGTAAGTAAGAAAATGTAAGTAATCAGTTTTTCAATCTCAAGCACAACGGTAGTATCAGAAAAGCGTGTAACTAATGCATAAGTAGTAAAATAGTAACCATATCGAAAATAGTAATCATATCCAACGAACAAAGTGACACGCCTCGATAGTGCCCTGTAAGTTATACGCCCGTCGACAATATCGAATCTGAACATTGTCCTTGACGCGCCTCGGCAACATCAAGTCAGTTGGACACGCATCGGCTGTGTCAGGTCCGAACGATCTCCTTAGTACGCCTCGGCAGTACTAAGTTAGCTAAGTAGTGTGTAAGTACCATGAACCCAAATATACCCGTATCACGTAAGTTTTTTTAAAATGTATTAGGTTTTATTACACGTTTTATGAAATCCAATTCGTAGTAAGTTTCTGAAAATAGTATGTTTCTAAAAGTGGTAAGTTTCTATAAATAGGAAGTTCTATTTATAGTAAGTTTATCGAAAGTAGTAAATTTCCCGAAATAGAAAGTTTCCAAAAATAGTACGTTTCCATAAATAGAAATATCTATTTATGGTAAGTTTGTAAATGGTATTCATTTTCTCATAAATCATTTAGTTGAGTTTTACTTTCCCCCGGTTAGTTTAAAATAAGAAAGCAGTAAATATAGGGCAATGAACTCACCTTATCGAATGAGCGATAAAATAGGAAATGTGTGTAATATGCGTAGTATGTCGATCACAAGTAGTGCCCTCACTAGTACTAGAGCTCCCCTAGACAAAAGTATAATGTAAGAATAGAATTCGGCGGTTAACGACTTTGAATCAAATGACAAACTTTTCAGCGAACACATTGGTTCCCTTAAACTGAGATAACTATGGTTCTAGAAAGAATTATACGTTGACGAAAACATATTTGAAAACTAGACACCGAGAGCTAATTTTTAGACTAAGACATCATTATAAAAGATTTTAATACGAGTAAGATACGACAAAAGCAAAGCCGGTTACCTAAGCTCTCCGAAAACGTTATACTTATGAATGTTGTGTTTATTATATCAAAGTGTCGTATAATTTAGGTGTAGACAAGACGAACCTTTTTAGTACCTTTTAGACTAGCTATTAACTTAGTATAAATCCAATTAATTGTTATTATAGTTGTCTAAATGGTTACACGAAGTCGGTTAATGAACTTAGACATTTAACTCAAATAATCAGATTAGACTGGACTCAAACGAGTTTTGTTTCGACTCTATTTGTATTGAACATTTGTTTTTCAACGTAACTGTTAGTTACGTTACTTAGTGTAACTGTTAGTTACACTTAGTGTAACTGTTAGTTACACTCAGTGTAACTGTCAGTTACACTCAACGTAACTGTTAGTTACACTTAGTGTAACTGCTAGTTACACTCAGCGTAACTGTTAACGAAATGGAAATCAAAAACCTGGATTTCGTGGCTGAAACACCATAACGAATACAATGAAACTGAAAACCCTAATTGGTTTCGGCTAGAAGAATTTTTACCAAAACGAAATCAATACTTACCAAGATTGATGGAGGCTGCTGAAATCGATTATAGAGAGGAAGGAAGAGGCTCGGTGGTGATGATGAGGGGACTGAAATCGTCTGCCAATATGGTGAAGATGGTGGCTGAAAATAGCTGCAATTAGGAGGGTTTGGAAGGTGACGGGGTAAAAGCTGCAGTGAGGGGGGCGACAGCTGGGGAAAAATATTAGGTTTTGGGTTTGTTTTAGTTTTAGGTTGAGGTAAATGTTTAGTTTGGGTTGGGTTATAATTAAATGGACTTTTATCTATTTAATTCAATTTGGACTAGTTAATTATTGGACTTAAAACATAAATTAATTACCTACAAAATCATTTAATAAAATTAGTAACAACATTTTGTTGTTTAACTTCTTTTTTGAGCACAGATGATATCCCGAAAGTGCGATACACAAATACCTCGATATACAGAACATAGAATGAGTACAAGGTCGTTGAAATATTGAAACCGGAAGTTTTCGAAAGGTTTATATAAAGTATACGAATACGTCATAGTATGAATATGAAATCTAGAAAGTTTCACGTTAAATATTTAGGAGCTCGACTAGGGAACTATCTATAGTGCACCTAACTAACGAAAGCATTACAAAAAGTATACACACATATCATTGAAGTCATCTTATATCAGAAAACATAACTTTTAATATCGTAACAGTAGTAATAATCAAGTTTTTTTTTTTTAGTAAAATGCGGTAATGATTTACAGGCATACTAGACTAACTAAGGACGGAGAAAGTGACGGTTGTCACAGTATACCCCACTTAAAAGAATTTCGTCCCAAAATTCAAGTAGAAAGTACCATCATGAACCAGATCATCGAAAGGTAAGGCTCATAATTAGAAAGTAAAGTATCAGCACGCCTTTCAAGTACTATGAGAGAATTGCGTAAGAAAAGTATCAATATCGGCATTCGGA
The DNA here is from genome assembly GCA_910822075.1 of Senecio squalidus. Lineage (NCBI taxonomy): Eukaryota > Viridiplantae > Streptophyta > Magnoliopsida > Asterales > Asteraceae > Senecio > Senecio squalidus. Next base: position 38,200,996 of record CAJVGC010000432.1, read on the forward strand.
TTCTGCTGCTCCTCCACAGCTCTCAGTACATATGCTCTGACACGAGCTCGAGTGTTTGAACCACTCTGATTTCCTGGTTTCCTGGAGCGCTCTGGGGTGGGTTAGCGTGATCAACAGTTCCCTCCTTGTGAGGACAATCTCGAAGAAAATGACTGGTACCTTCGCAACCAAAACTGGAATTAAGCCTCAATGCATTCACTGGTACGACAACAACACACCTGGAACGACAAATCCTTGGCCAAGTGGCCTATCCTACGGCATAGCGAACAACTACATATCATGTGCTCATCATGGTAATGATTACACTTCTGACATAGAGGAAGTGAACGTGTATACCCAAATTTCGAACTTCTGCTAGATTGACCTGAATCTCGTTTAACTTCCTTGGACTTTCCCTGCTCCTCGTCACTGCCATCTTTCCTCTTCCCGTCCGACAATACACCGTCTCGAACCACTTCATCGATGATAGCTCCTGCCCGCTGAATAGCATTCTGAATGGTGGAAGGTTCAATACTCTCAAGGAATGATGAACTTCGGGGTGCAACCATAGATGAAACGCTCGATACGTCGCGACTTCGGAATTACCATCTGAGAACATAGTCGTGCAAGCTCATGAAAATGATCCGCGTAGGCGGTCAGATTAGCATACGCTAGCTGATGTGTATTTTATAACATAAAATTATTTAAAGTTTAGAAAAGGATTTTACCAAAGTAGATTAACACACAATACAGGCAGTGTACCTGATCGTACGATAATATAGATTCAGTAAGTCCGGATCGAACTCAGGGAACGTGTATTTATATTCGTTATCTCAAATTATATAATTAAACTAAATAAAGCAAGTAAATATGGGGGACGTTTTAGTTCTGTGAGAACATATTTTAGAAAAACAAATAACTAAATTAAAATAGCAATTTAATTAACTAAGTGGAATTGCGGATGAAAAACTGTTTCGAAAAGACTTTTAGATTTAATCAGATATTAAAAAGCAGTGATTACTTGGAATTACGTTTCACCTGGATCATGAATAATAAGAATATGTTTGATTGGTTTAACTGTGATTTCTATAATAATTAGACTTCCTGTTAGAGTTATCTAATCCTACAATTTTAGAGAAAGATCATACGACTAATCGTACATCAAGAGCTATCTTAGATTATCCACTCTAAATTGTGCTTTAATTTCACTATTATTTACAATTTAATCTGTCGACTACGAATTAACAAAAGTCTCAATTATTCAATTTTGATATAATTGTCATGTTCATTCAATTCATTAAATCACTAATATCTTAGCCTATCTCAATTAAGTCTCAAGCTACAATTATCTAATAAATTATATAATCGTAAATAACTGATAAACTTATAAGAACGCTAGTTATGATATAGATTTATCAATCACGCTAAGTAGTAAATTTAATGACTTTGAATAAACATGGATCGCGATTAAACGTAAATAATAACGGAAAAACCAATTAGTTCAAACATAAACTTAATTAAACATAGATCCAGGTTCAACAATCCAAGCAATCACTTAAGGAGTTTAGCTCATGTTGGATTGTAACAAAATAACATAAGAATTCTTAAACAAAGACATTGTATCAAGAAAAATATGAATAAAGTGCAAACCAAAAGTAGTAAACTTCAAAGATGATTAAAAGAGATTAATCAAAGCTTCCAACGTGATCAAAGACTTCCAAGACTCTCCTTGCATCTCTCCAGGTCGAAAGTAGGGTGAAAATATGGAATAAGATGTTTAAAACTCGAACCCTAGAAGCCCTTTAAATAGAGTCTGATCCGTATGATCCAGCCGGCGGCTGGCTGATTTCAGTCGGCGGCTGGAATGCGCGGGTGGAAAAGTTGCTTCCGCGGCACGTTTAGGAACAATTGTGGAAATTTAATCCAGCCGCCGGCTGAATCTTCAGCTTTTCACTTTTCTTGTTCGTTTGTATCCGTTCTGAGCCGGTTTCAGCTCCTTTTCGCTCCATTATCCAAATGTAACTCTAATCTGCAATTATAACTGAAAACATACCGGATCATAACAAAAGTTGCAGAAAACTAGAGTAAAAATGAGAAATATGATTACAAAATATCGATTATTTTAAGCATATCAAATTCCCCACACTTGAATCTTACTTGTCCTCAAGTAAACTATCAGATTTAGAACAAAACAATCATCTTCAATAAAAATAAAATACCCAACGAATCAAGTAACTTACAAAAAAATTATTTACGAAGATGAATTTAACAATTACCAAGCCAAAATTTAAATGCATAACTAAACATCTCACGATTTGGGAAGTATAACACTCAATCACTCAAAAAGCTAATCTAAGTGTAATATATATATATGTGAAATCGCTCAAAGCTCAGTCATGACAAGTATTCTATCATAGGCTTGATAACGATACGCTTCTCCACCAATAGAGTCTAAGTAACTAGTTCAGAGGACCTATGGTCATATCAATGGGTGATGGATAAAATGATGGAAAAATGGGATGAAAGTGAATTATAATGAATGATATGAAACAAATAAATTCCAATTAGTCTACAAATCCAAATATTTTAGTCAAAAACCATATTACTTTCAAAACTCGATTGATTATCCCTAATGGCTCATTCTGATGAAACTCCCAAGACCAAACTTCGCCTTAATTCTTCAACGGTTGAATTGAGAATTTTATTTCTCGCAAATTTCGTTAAATCACCTCAACAATTATTGGTTACCTAGTACCAATGTTGTGAAAATCGCGCCTGAGGCGCGCCTAGGCGCTAAATCGCATGAGGCGCCAAGGCTAGGTATTTTTTTAGGTCGAGTCGCATGACATACATGAATCGCAAAAAAAGCGCAACGATCCGGGCTTTTGCGCAAAAAAATCGCAAAAAAATCGCAAAAAATCGCAAAACGATGGGGAATTTGGAGAATTCGACTGAAATCTCTTGCATTAGTTTCATTAAGTTTCTTTATGAAATATTATCATGAAAATGTGGCATTATGCCTTGAATATTGACACGCTTGCTTTATATTTTGGGTTTAAATTCAAGCTTTATTACATATGTATTAGTTATTCAGTATCTCAATATTATTATGTGCTATTTAAATTGCATAATTTTGACACATATGTTATAGAAAAACATAATATATATAGTGCGCCTCGTGTTTATGAATCCCACGATTTGGTATGCGCCTCGCCTCAAGGCTCATTGACCTCCTTTGCGCCTTAGTGCGCCTTAGTACTAGGCTAGTACGGGCTTTAATAAATATATTTTTTTTCTGTGTTTTTTTTTTTTTTTTTTATTAAAGACACCGCTCAAAAGGTCCATCAAAATCATGAATAACTCTTAATACTTAATCCACATGTGATTTCCTTCGTGAACTCAAGCAAATTAAACAACTCCATGCCATCATATATAACAATCCGTCTAATAATCAACCAAGTTATGACAGAGGAAAATTTTCAACAAAAATATCTGGATTAAACGACTTAGACATTTAGGCTCAATTTATGGAATATATATATGGAAAGGGTGATAAAAGAAAAAGGTTTGGCGCAAATATGGTATCTAAACGTCAAAAACACTAAAAACGAGTGTTCGATAGGTAGTGTGAGTCAAATAACCAGTGTAGCTACCGACTATAAGAAACGAATAGGCCAATCAACGGTTTAACAATCCTAATTCTTTTGCCTCTTTCCTAGTTACTAATAAGTAAAACTTATGCTCATTCATAGCCTTGAAGCGTATACAGTGTCAAGTTCTAAAGTCTACAAGTCACCGGCACACTCATAAAAATTGAAGATAAAAGCATATAAAATGTATGCTATAATGGCTCAAATCCTCACAAATATGTAACGGGTAGGTGTGCCTAGTTATGCAACTAGTTAAAACTAATTACGAGAAACATGTCAAAATTTTTTAAATTTTCACACAAAATGTTCCTAAGGACAAATAGATTCTTTCCTAACCCCTTCCCCACACTTAAACAATACAATGTCCTCATTGTAAAAAAAATCAGCGAATAAGTGTAAAAAGAAAAAGAGAAAGGAAGAAAAAGAACTCCCCCATTTAGATGTCGAGATTCTGTGAAAGGAGACAGCAGTGGAAAGAATGTATGGCTGTAAAAGCATAACGTCCTCAAAAAAATCTGCATAGCTCTCCATTGAAAATTTGAATTTTCGGCATTACTTCCACTAAAATCAGCGATATTCTAGAATGGGAAAATACATGCACAAAATGATTAAGCACCATGAATAAAAAAAATACATAATAAATCCATTATACAAATTCAAACAATCCATAACGAGAAAAGAAAAATAATAGTCTCAAATAAACCAACAATACATAACACCCATATCATCACATATCTGGCCACTGTCCTGTCCAGGATGACCTCTGACGGTCCTGAATGGCTCGCTGCTCCTCTTCATCTTGTTGGCGCTGAGCCTCAGTAGGAGGATAGTAGTGGGAGGCCCACAGATGGTGGCGATCATCAAATGTCGAGGAAGAGGGCATGTCCTGGTCCATAGGAGTGTCACTGCTAAAAGAATGATAGGACCCGTCGTACGCCTGATAATTAATACCCGCCCGCTGATGGTACTGGTACAACATCTCGTCCTGATAACGATTCTGGCTGTCAAACTCATTCTGCAAATATCCAACCTGATTGCTGACCATGCTAATGTTGGAGTTGAGATCGTAGTAACGATCCTCCATACGGTCAGCGAAAGTATCGAACCGAGAAGACATATTCCCCATGCTAGATGTGAGTGCGGCAATCTGAGCGGTCAAATCCATCTCCTGGACCGGTGGAGCGTCCTCGTCATCCGACTCCTCTATAACTCGACTACTGCTCGCCCCATCCGACCGTCTAATTTCAGCCCATCTATAGGTCACATGGTTCCCTGGGGCTACAAACCTAGTCACTATACCTGCTGACTTAAACCACGCTGAACCCAAAAGGCGCATCTCTGGTGTCAAGGTAGTACACCGATCAAATCCTGCTCCACGGAATTTCAAATGTTTACCAATAACGGTAACAAAATGACCTCCTCTAATAACACTGTCGGGTCGTGCGCCCTTCAGTATCTGAGTCATCCAACGGGCTAAAATATACGGGACATTGACGACCCGCTTTTGCACAATGCAACCCAACCAAAACAGCTCCTCCTTGTGGCACTTCTCGATGCCAGACTTACGGCCAATAACAAACAAGCACACCATGGCAAAAATGGCCCGAACCTTAGGATCACGAATCTGAGTATACGATGGGGCACGTTCGATGGTTAAAACTCCATTAGCTATGGTGGACCAAATGGCTGCGTTCTCGGAATAAGTGGGAGTTTTAATCCCGAAAACCATGAAATCACCAAAATCAGGGTGTGCCAAGTCGGCCTCATCAAATAACCCAAGAGCCTCCCCAAATTCTTTCAGCGACAACTTCCTAAACTCTCCCCCTAATAAAAACGACACTGTCTTGGCGTCTGGATCGGGGTTGTTGTGAGTGAAGGCGAAAGAGCTGTAAAACTCGTACGTGGCCTCAATGTATATTGGCTCGTTGATTGAAAATAATCGGTCCCAAGCTCTACAAATAAATGTCCCAAAATTAACCTCTAGCATCTCCTCAAGTTCGGCAGCTCCCGATTCAAAACGTGTATCATGTGGTATGACCTCGTTCAAAACCCCCCAATCAATACCGGAAGGAGCATAAACCGGGTACTGCTGCATGGTGGTCAATTTAGCTTGAATTTCCTGCTGCCGCTGCTGATTCATGCCACGCCTAAGTGGTACTCGTAGGTAAGGGTGAGTAATGTCATAAAGTGGAACGTGAGGTGGGATCTCTTGTGGAGCATTTTCGTCGGCCATATTCTGCATAAAACAATTCAGAACAACCATATTAGTAAGATAGAACAGCGCGAAAAAATAGGAAGTCACAAAAACAGGTCGAAACAAAAAGCAATAATTTTCAGACAGCGAGATTTGGCCGCCGGCCGGCTAAATTCAGCCGCCGGCTGAATGGGAACCGCCGGCTGGCCAAAATCAGCCGCCGGCTAAATGCCCAGGTCTGGTTTTGTTTTTTTTTTTGCTGTTAATTGCTCGAACTTCTGTGATTCTTACGACTACCACTCCACTTTTTAAACCCAGTATTTTAACAGAATAAGTTGCTGTTTTGTTAAACCACACAATGAGTTCACCAATCCCAATTCAAATATAAACAACTAAATCCTACCAAGAATTCAATTATCAACCCAAACTTCACTTAAACACACAATTTCTTTTCCTCAATTAAAACATGGAAATTTGATTTTAACACTCAATATAACCAACAATTAGTAGCAAAGACTAAACCTATTAACTAATTGTAGTAATACCAAGTTACAAATTCCTAGCAAAAACCCCAATTTTTCAATTACTTCTAGACAAAATTAAACCATGGAAATCGAAAATTGAACTAGGCCTAAGCATACAAATCATCTAAGGAATGAATCCTAGCAATTAATTGTAAAATTAAGCAATAACAATCTCGGATTTGAAAAACCCCCAATTTGTGTTCTTCATGAAAAATCAAAGAAAAACAATAAAGAGGAGTGTAGAAATCATACCTTGGTGCTTGAATTAGAGATGGAATTGAAAAATAGAAGAAAATCGAACGAAAATGGTGATGAAAAATCTCAGCCGCTGGTTAGGTTATAAGATAAGTGTGTGTGAAGTGTGAAATGTGTTATAAAAACGGGATATATATTTTTTAAAACCTGGTGATTCAGCCGGCGGCTGGAATTTTTAGCCGCCATCTGGCTTTTAGCCGTCGGCCAAAATAATTCAGCCGTCGGCCAAAAAGTTCTGTTTCAAAAATTAATGTTTTTTCGTTCAGTGGTTTACCACGATCTAACCTGGTTTCCAACATGTTTAGCAGCTCTCATATGATGAACTAAGTGAACCTGAAACAAAAAATCAAAGATTAAAAGAGAAAAACACGTAGTGGACATATATTTTTGGTTTATTTTTTTTGTTGTTTTCTAATTTTTTTGTATTTTTTAAATTTTCCTGAACAAAATAAAATAAAAAGAAAAGAAGCGGGTTGTCTCCCGTAAGCGCTATTTGGAAGAGTCGTTAAGCTCGACTCAAACCACGTTTGTTAACCGTCACGTTCATGGAGATCGAGTTCCTCGTCGTCTCCAAACAAGTCAAACTGGTTGTCACGTCCATCGGCATAATATTTCTTCAATCTATGCCCATTCACCTTAAAACTTTCGCCCTTTTCGTTGGCAATTTCCACTGTACCGTAAGGGAATACATCTAGGACGATATATGGCCCCGACCACCTTGAGCGTAATTTACCCGGAAATAACTTCAATCGGGAATTGTAGAGTAGAACCATATCGCCGTCGATGAAGGTCCTCTCTGTCTTGATACGCTTATCGTGCCATTTCTTCGTCCGTTCCTTGTAAAATACTGAGTTCTCATAGGCGTTCATGCGCAACTCGTCCAATTCCTGTATTTGATGGAACCTGTTCTTCCCTGCAGGAATCATTTCCATATTGGCAGCTTTCAAAGCCCAATATGCCTTGTGCTCAATTTCGACGGGTAAGTGACATGCTTTACCATAAATTAAACGATAAGGAATACAACCAATAGGAGTTTTAAATGCAATCCTATGCGCCCAAAGAGCATCGTCTAACTTATCGGACCAATCCTTACGATTTGCACCGACCGACTTTTCCAAAATGTGCTTCAAGCCTCGGTTAGTAACCTCGACTTGTCCGCTTGTTTGGGGGTGATAAGCTGTTGAAAATTTATGGTTCACACCATATGTTTTCAACACTTTCTCAAGTTGGGCGTTATAAAAATGTGTACCCCTATCACTAATTAAAGCTTTAGGGCTACCAAACCGGGAAAATAATTGTTTTAAAAAATGTACGACGACTCGCGCATCATTGGTGGGTAAAGCTTTTGCTTCGGCCCACTTTGAGACGTAGTCGACGGCGACTAAAATATATTTATTTCCCCGACTTGAAGGAAAGGGTCCCATAAAATCAATACCCCAGACATCGAAAATTTCACATACCTGGATGCCCGTTTGTGGCATCTCATCGCGCGAAGAAATATTACCGGTCCGTTGACAAGCGTCACATTTCTTCACAAATTCGTGAGCATCCTTGTACACTGATGGCCAATAGAACCCGACATCAAAAACACGTTTGGCTGTGAAGTTCGCAGCATGATGTCCTCCTACAGGTCCCGAATGGCAATGGCGTAAAATCTTGTCCTTTTCTTCACCAGCAACACATCTCCGAATTACGCCATCTGCACAAGCACGAAACAAAAACGGGTCTTCCCAAAAATAATGTTTCAAATCAGCAAAGAATCGCTTCTTTTGCTGATAAGTTTTATTCGTGGGAAGGGTTTTCGCAACCAAGTAATTAGCAATATCAGCAAACCAAGGTACCTCGTCACTTACTTTGACCGTCATTAGAGCTTCATCGGGGAAAGTGTCCCGTATCACCGACTCATCCAGCTTCTCCAATTCCGGGTTTTCCAACCTAGACAAATGATCTGCCGCCAAGTTCTCCGCTCCTTTCTTGTCCTGAATTTCAATATCAAATTCCTGTAAAAGTAAAATCCAGCGAAGTAAACGTGGTTTGGCATCCTTTTTGCTAAAAAGAAATTTCAAAGCAGAATGGTCAGTAAATACAATAGTTTTAGACATGATTAAATAAGATCTAAATTTATCAAAATCAAAAACAACAGCGAGCAATTCTTTTTCAGTGGTGGTGTAATTTTCATGCGCATCTGTAAGGGTTTTGCTTGCGTAATAAATGGGTTTAAATCTTTTCTCAATCCGTTGTCCTAAAACTGCTCCGACCGCGTAATCGCTCGCATCACACATCAGCTCAAACGGTAAATCCCAATTGGGACTAGTCATAATCGGTGCTGAAATCAGTCTTTCTTTCAAAATGTTAAATGCAGTTAAACAAGATGAAGAAAAATTAAATTTACAATCTTTTTCTAGAAGTTGATTCATAGGTCGCGCAATTGTAGAAAAATCTTTGATGAAACGTCTATAAAAACCTGCGTGACCTAGAAAACTTCTTACCAACTTGACATTCGTTGGTGGGGGTAATTTCGAAATTGCTTCAATTTTGGATTGATCCACCTCGATCCCCACACTTGAGATTTTGTGTCCTAGAACAATTCCTTCGCGGACCATGAAATGACACTTCTCCCAGTTAAGCACCAAATTGGATTGTTCACACCTCGCCAACATCTTCTCCAAGTGATCCAGACATGAATCAAAGGAATCTCCAAAGACCGAAAAGTCATCCATAAAGATTTCCCTGAATTGCTCCACCATATCGTGAAAGATTTCCATCATACACCGCTGAAAGGTAGCAGGTGCATTGCACAGACCGAATGGCATTCTTCGATATGCAAACGTGCCAAAGGGACACGTGAAGGTGGATTTGTCTTGATCTTCCAGCTCAATGGGAATCTGGAAATAACCTGAAAAACCATCTAAGAAACAATAAAAAGCTTTCCCGGCTAACCGTTCAAGCATTTGATCAACAAATGGTAAAGGAAAATGATCTTTGCGGGTGGCGTCATTCAACTTTCCAATGCATACACGCCACCCTGTTACCGTTCGTGTAGGAATCAGCTCATTCTTCTCGTTGGCAACGACTGTCATACCGCCCTTTTTCGGAACCACATGCACCGGACTCACCCATGGACTGTCAGAAATGGGGTATATGAGTCCCGAATCCAGCAACCTGATAATTTCCTTCCTCACCACATCCTTCACTTTCGGGTCTAAACGTCGAAGCGGTTGAACGACCGGCTTGAAGTCTGTCTCCATTAGAATTTTGTGCGTACAAAATGATGGATTAATTCCCCGAATATCAGTGATCTTCCATGCAAGAGCTTGCTTATGAGCTTTAAGTACCTGTAACAAACGATCTTTCTCCCCACAAGATAAGTTAGAAGAAATAATAACGGGTAAGTCACTTGTACCTTGAAAATACGCATACTCAAGATGTGATGGAAGTGGTTTCAACTCCAGTTTGGGTGGTTCCTCAATCGATGTTTTAATCTCCATTATCTCAGCTCGTGAACATGCCCGGAACTGAGCAATCCAGCCGCTGTCTGGGCACTCCCAGCCGCCGGTTGGCTTTTCAGCCGCCGGTGGCTTTAGACAGCCGCCGACTGGATTAACTGGTGGTTTTTCTTCGTTTGCTTCCTGAGTGTCGGTGGTCAATGTAGACTTGACTTCTTCCAATAGCATATCAAACTCAGCTAACTCTTTTGCAGAATCAAAATCTCCACTCCATCCTTCAGTAATGAATGAATCAGTTTGATCATCCTCCAATAACATCTGCACAAAACTCATCATCGGAAATGTCATAGCATTTAAATAATAACAAGTATCATCTACTACGAAGGATATTCCATTGAATCATTAACATTAAAAACAACTTTTTCGTCTCCTACTTGCGTGGTGATTCTACGGTTAAAACATCAATCAAGGAGTGAGAAGTTGCTAAAAATGGACGTCCTAGAATTATCGGTACTCTAGGGTCTTCAACCATATCAAGAATCAAAAATCACAAGGAAACACAAATTTGTCTACTTTAACAAGAACATTTTCAAAACTCCTAGGATATTGAAATAGCGGTCAGCTAATTCAAACATACGAATAGGTCTGGGTTCTCCAACCTAATCTAGCATACATGGATATGGCATCAAAGAAATATTGCTCCTAGATCAGCTAATGCATTCTAGTTAAATTTCCAAT